>JALIGW010000012.1:11585036-12027536 GCA_023053685.1 Diadophis punctatus similis | reverse complement strand
TTATCATAGAACATAGCATCATAGGGCTGGAAGGGATCTCGTAGGCCTTCTAGTCTCAAGGCAGGAGATCCTATACCATCCCAATCAAATGGTTGTCCAAACTATTTTTGAAAACCTTCATTGATGGAGCACCCACAATTCCAGGAAGCAACTTATTCCCCTGGTTAATTGTTCTCAGAGTTAGGAAATTTCTCATTAGTTCTAGGTTGGATCTCTCTTTAATGGTCTTCCACCCATTGCTTCTTGTCTGTACTCTGGTGCTTTGGAAAATATGTCAATCCCATTTTCTCTGTGATAGAACCTCAAGTACCAGAAGACAGTTAAGATGTCTCCTCCATCTCCCCCAACCCTTCTCTTCAGCAGGCTAGCCCAGGGGTCTCCAACCTTGGCAACTTTAAGACTTGTGGACTTCAACTCCCAGAATTCCTCAGCCAGCAAAGCTGGCTGAGGAATTCTGGGAGTTGAAGTCCACAAGTCTTAAAGTTGCCAAGGTAGGAGACCCCTGGGCTAGACAATATCTAGCTCCTTCAACCATTCATCATACTTTTTAGATCCCAGACTCTTTCAAATACTCTTATTTCCGTATCCTTTCAAAGTATACTGAATTAGTCTTATATATGATAACTGCTGTAAGAATATTATATGCTTCTTACTAGAAAGATGGTTTGATCCCTAAAGTGTGGGGAAATGGCTAACCAAATTTCGGGATATGCTTGGATGTCTAGAATAATTACAGACCTAGAAAATAAATCTGACACAGATTTCAACTCAACGGGAAATTATTTTTCAACAATAATTTAATACATGGTTTGTTGCCACATTACATCCAAAATGTGCAAATTATCTATGAATAGACTTTATGTTCAATTTTACGAGATACTTAAATCAAAATAGATTTAGTAATATGAACCGAATTTATTAAAATGTATAACATTATTTAATGTATGGTTCTTGGTATTCACGTTTAACAGGGAAACTTAATCTTTGAGCATTGTAAGGATATGCTATATATTTAATTATTGACAACAAATGAGTAACATTTTAGAAGGCTATGAATCTCCATTCTTTTATTTATTTTTTCATATTATCTCTCTTTTCTTTCAAGTGTTCATTGAAAAACAGAAGAGGAAGCTAGGATATCGTTTAGATTTCCATTTTAATGAGGACTTTCTGACAATTTCCATAACATATTCCTTTTCTTCCTTTTTTTGTAAAAAAAAAGTTTTGCTTACGGAATAAATCCCAGTTTGCGCTAACTGGTGACCTCAGCATTCGTTCATAAGTATCCTCTCTTTATAGTTCTATCTGTGATGATGTAAAGGAGGAAAAAATAATACTTTTAACTACTTTTTTCTTCTGCTCAAACATGGTGAAGACGCACCGGAGTATAAGACGCACCTTAGTTTTTGGGGAGGAAAATAGGGGAAAACAATCTGCCTACCAGGTATTCATCTGGCTAGCGTCCTTAGTCTGGTCAGCTTCAGCACATTATTTTATCCCCTGGTTAGGACTTAAAAAAACCTTCTTCAGAGAGAGTAACAATGAAAGAGCCTGCAAGCCAGTAAGAGCTGGGAAGATCGTTAACACCTGGTTAGGGCTAGAAAAAAACTTATTTGGAGCAAGTAGAGCAATGAAAAAAAAAACCTGCAAAGACTTAGGGCTGGAAAAACATTCTTCGGAGAGAGTAACAATGAAAGAGCCTGCAAGGTAAGAGCTAGGAAGATCGTTAGCACCTCGTTAGGGCAGGAAAAAAAGCTTTGAAAAAGCTACATTCAGAGTATAAGACGCACCCAAATTTTCAGCCACTTTTAGGGAGGAAAAAGGTGCGTCTTATACTCCAAAAAATATGGTAAGGGGCAGATTGGTTCTCCGAGCTACATGCTTCTCTGAATATGTCAGCATCGTTAACACATTGCATACAACAATGTTCAGCGTAGTGAAAACGACGTGCAACAATGCACATAACATTGCATGTAACAGATGAATCTGGAGGAAATTGTAAATGGAAAAATTCAGATAGATGTAAAATTTTGATAGGAAAAAACCATTGACTTTTCTACCTTTATGAGGGTATGTGTAGGCGTGCTGAGAGTTTCTTTCTCGTTTCTCTTGGTGGTTTAAACTTATTTAATTTTTGAAAGAGAGAAGGATGCTACTGGTAATGGGGTTTCTGTGAAACTCCATCAGTCTGAATAGCAATAGCTGCTGTTGTTGTTGTTGTTGTTGCTGTTATTATTATTATTATTATTATTATTATTATTATTATTATTATTATTATTATTATTATTATTATTATTATTATTATTATTATTATTATTATTATTATTATTATTAGACTTATATACCGCTTCATATTGCTTTACAGCCCTCTCTAAGCAGTTTACAGAGTCACCATATTGCCCCCAACAATCTGGGTCCTCATTTTACCCACCTTTGAAGGATGGAAGGCTGAGTCAACCTTCAACCGGTCAGGATCGAACTGCTGGCAGTGGGCAGATTTAGCCTGCAATACTGCATTCTAACCACTGCGCCACCAGGGCTCTTATTCTATTCCACCCAGTTTTCCAATTCTAAAACACTCCGTGGGAGGCGTTCCTTCTGATTGCCCCATCTTGACATTTAACAGGCACATGGAAAGCTTAAGGAGATTGCAGCTCCCAATCTAGAAGAGCATATCCAGAAAAACAGGAATAAGCCGAGGTGGCACAGCAGTTATAGTGCAGTACTGCAGGCTACTTTAGCTGACTATGATCAGCAGTTCAGCAGTTCAAATCTCACCGGCTCAAGGTTGACTCAGCCTTCCATCCTTCCGAGGTAGGTAAAATGAGGACCCAGATTATTGGGGGCAATATAAATATACATTGCTTACTGGTGTAAACCGCTTAGAGAGTGCTTGCACTGTGAGGCGGTATATAAGTCTCACTAATAATAAATAAGTCACCTTATAGGAGAGAGAGAAAGATAAAGGAGTCCCTGCAGATTTTGCTAGTTGTTGCTGACTATAGGGGGCAGTGCTCATCTCCGTTTCAAGGCCATTGAGATAGTGCTGTCCAAAGTCATTTCTGTGGTCCTGGGGCTAGCTTGATGTCATGGAGCGCTGTTACCTTCCCACTGAACTGGTCCTATTTACCGACTTGCATTTGCATGCTTTTGAACTGCTAGGATGGCAGGAGCTGAGCCAAGTATGGGAGCTCACCCCTTTGTGTGGCACTCAGGACTTGAACCTGGACTGTTGGCTTTCCAGCTGACATGTTTTAACCTCTGAACTACCGTGCCACCTTAATATAGGGCAGATGGGAGGCATACAAATTCAATAATAAATAAATAAATAAAATAATAAATAAAATAATAAATAAAATAAAAATTAATTAATTAATTAATTAATTAATAAAATAATAAATAAAATAAAAATAAATAAATAAAAATAAATAAATAAATAAAATAAAAATTAATTAATCAATTAATTAATAAAATAAATAAATAAATAAATAAATAAATAAATAAATAAATAAATAAATAAATAAATAAATAATTCATATATGCTGGAAACCCCCCACCCCACCCCAACCATTTTCTAAATGCACTGGTATAAGAACATTTCCATCCTTGAAAATTTCACAGTGCTTGTCTTCCCCTTTAAAATATATATTGGAAGCAACTTCTTGGGCATCCAATTGAACATGAACCGGTAGGGGAAAAGTGTAGGAAAAACTGTCTGTTTTGTACTAATTTTAAACTGAGCTTGGAATCTTGAAAGAGCAAACTGGTCTTACCAGCTGTTCGAACAGAGTAGGGTTTCTTCTTCTTCTAAGAATAGCCCCCTAGCCACCCACTCTGGGTGACTGTCAGAAATGGGGGCCTGTGTCTGAAGACTCTAAAATCTCACCAAAGTTCCTTGAACGCTTGTCACTTTTATCTGCTGATAAGGGGAGAGAAGACGGCCCTCCTCCATCGGTCCTATCATTGGTTGACACAAATGCTTCTTTTCCATCTGTGGTATCACATAAAACACAGATGGAACAATAAAACGAAAGCAGACAACTTTCTAATGGTAGGAACAGTTTGATAGTGGAATCTGTGGCTGGAGACAGGGGTGAAATCCAGCAGGTTCAGACCGGTTCGGGCGAACAGGTAGCAGAAATTTCGAGTAGTTCGGAGAACCGGCAAATACCACCTCTGGCTGGCCCCAGAGTGAGGTAGGAATGGGGATTTTGCAGTATCCTTCCGCTGAAGTGGGGTGGGAATGGAGATTTTGCAGTATCCTTCCCGTGCCATGCCCACCAAGCCAGACCACACCCACCACGCCACGCCCACAGAACCGGTAGTAAAAAATTTGGATTTCACCACTGGCTGGAGAGATGGTAGGTTTCTCTTCTTTGGATGAGTTCAAGGAGAGGTGAAACAACCATCCATTTCAGATGCTTTAATTTAGAAGGAGAATTTTGAAAAATGGAATCAGAAAATAATAGCCACGATAAAAACAATGTCAGTATTGATTTCTGCTTCTGGGGATAGACTATGTTCAAAACATGTTACTGAAGAAATTACAGATATAGAACAAATTACAGAGATATAGATGGTATTGAAAGTGATTTAACTGACAGGCCCAGAGAATGACTTAGAAAAGGATGTTTCATTGAATTAAACTGGCTGATGTTTCAAAATTTTAAAGGGAAATACAAATGACAAATCAAGAGAATGGCCTGGATATTTTTTCCCCTATTGGATTTACAAAAGATGCTCTATGTGATAGAATAAAGAATTGAAGAGAAATCACATCCTACAATTAGATTGAATTAAAGATGAAGACTGTTAGAAGTAAAATAATGGAATGTAAAGTTGGTTTGTCTAATCAAAGTTAAAATAAGACATGCTCTTATTTCCTGGTTTATTTCCTTTATGGACTTTCTGCTGACACCAGATGATGTTTTATGTTTATAGATAAGAGATGAGATGTGGGATGAAGAGATAAATGTTTGTAACTTTAAAGAGGGTGAAGAGTTACTAAATTTGTTTATACTTGATGTGATGATGGTTGGAAGTAACTTCATACGTTTTCTTGCCCTTTTCACACCTCTCTTCTTTTTCTTCAAATTTCGTTTGTATTATAAGCAATGCCGGCTGGCGGGTCCTAGGGGGAGGGCCTTCTCTGTGGCAGGCCCCGCGCTCTGGAACCAACTTCCTCCAGAGACCCGAACCATCCCCACCCTGCTGGCCTTCCGAAAAGCCGTTAAGACGTGGCTTTTCCTGCAGGCAGGGGGCAGAGCTTAACTCCAACTGAACTCTCCCCCGGGTATGCTTGGTTGTTGCATGGTTGTTTTTATATTACATTTTTAATTTTTATATTACGTTTTTAAATTTTGTTTATTGGTTTCTTGTATTTTCCTATGCTGTACGCCGCCCTGAGTCCTTCGGGAGTTGGGCGGCATATAAGAAAGCCAAATAAATAAATAAATAAATAAATAAATATTTTATTATTATACTCAAAGTTCTTAATTTTTTAAAAATTAACTACTGAGATCAAAGACATGGCTATTGCATTGGGTAAATCTGTCATTCCACATGGATGCATCACATGGGAAGACTCAAAGTTGAAGCCAGAGCTAGATTTCCTTCCTTCCTTCCTTCCTTCCTTCCTTCCTTCCTTCCTTCCTTCCTTCCTTCCTTCCTTCCTTCCTTCCTTCCTTCCTTCCTTCCTTCCTTCCTCTCTCTGCTGGATTGGGGAATGACCTTGAATGATAGGAAGAAGAGCTGCTACCAAGGCAACAGTTAGATGGGTCAAGAAAATAATTTGAGAAAACATCTCAGATAAGCTTTTCCCTAGTTCATTTGAAGATACTGCGAAGGAGAAGGAAGCACAATCACACTTACAAAGTTCTATTACTAAAGCTGTATAATAATAGTAGTCCTGACTACTCATTGTGACTACTCATTTCTTAGCCTGGGCAACCTTGTAGGGCTGATCCTATTAAGGATTCTAACCAGATATGAGACAAGTGATTCAGATTTCCTTCATTGGGATTCAGTTTGATGGACTAATAATGACTGGTGGCAGAATATAAATCGGCTAAATGTGACATGAAATCAGTTTGCCTGGTCAAGTTCCCTTTTGCTGCCTTTTAATTGCATTATTGGCTCTTGTGGGATGTGCCTGGAGAATGAAAAGCTTCTCTTGTTAAGTTTTTTCTCTATCAGATCCATCAAGCACTTCTGGACATGTGAATGCCTGATAATGCCCTGTTTGCATATGGCAGCATAGCTACAGCTGTCATTAGTCCCAATTTGCACACATGATTTGCTCCTTGAAACCTCAGTGGCTGAGTTTTATCGGGAGACAGGAAGATCGGGAAAATTTAATTGATTGGATAATGCAATTGAAAAAGCTGGCAGGGATCTCAAGCAATTTTGGGACAGCTGTCTTCCAAACCTAAAGCACATAGCAGCTGGTTTATGATGGGGTGAGCATCTGTTAGATATGTCATTTCATCCTAGGTCCAGGTTAGGAGCAGTTTTACATGGAGAAAATCTAAGAGGTTGCTAAAATTTGGGAAATACCCCTAAGAGTCAGATAAGGTAAAGGTTTCCCCTGTTCAATCATGTCTGATTCTATAGGATGGGGCTCATCTCCATTTCTTGGCTGAGGAAGCCAGGATTGTCTGAAGATGGTTCTGTGGTTATATGGCCAGCATGATAATACGCCGAGGCGCATAGAACTCTGTTACCTTCCCGCCACAGTGGTACCTATTTATCTACTCACATTTGCATGCTTTTGAATAGCTAGTTGGGCAGAAGCTGGAGCGAGGAATGGAGCTCACCCCGTTGCGCGGAGCTCAGGTCTCGAACCCGAGCTTAAGGAACCCAGTTCTCCAGCTGACAAGCTCTGTGTCTTTAACCACTGAGCCATGGCGCCCACAAATACATTTTCTGGACTTCGGTCATCCAGTCGGGCTCCCTGTATGTGTGATGGACCCTTCTGGTCTTCCGGATGTCGGCTGTAGAGTTGTCTGTCAACTCGGTGGCTCTGGCTTCCTCCACGACATCCTTGAATTATGTGCAAAAATGAGGTCGCCTATTTCTAGTGACCGGACTATTTTGCTAGAGTCCAAAGGTTTCTCTGGGTGGTAGTTGGGGTTCAACCGGTCTAGTTGTGACCTTAATTTACACCCCATCAACATTTCTGTTCTCTGGCTTCGTCCACAACATCCTTGAATGTGGCTCCCCTCCGGATCAGTAACTTCTTTTGGAGGTTGAGATCTCTCATTCCTAAAATGATGCGATCCTTCATCATTTCCTCCGGGTTTATGAATTCGCACTTTGTTGCGATCTCCCGGATCTTAGCCACAAAGTCATTGATTGTTTTGCCTTCTCGTTGGCGGCGATGGTAGAATTCATTGCGGCTGACCATCGAGGTTGCTGTGGGAGCGTAATGTTCTTTTAGAGTTGTCTGTAAAGTCATCCACAAAATGGACTCGATGTCCGTGGGAGCCACCAAGGTCTGAGCCATTTTATAGATTTTTGGCCCGCAGTAGGTTAGGAAAAGGGCCCTCTTCCTATTGTTGGGCAGATCCTGGAAATTGTTGGCTTCCAGGAACATGCGGAAGCGGCTCATGTAGGTGTGCCATTCTTCTGTCTTCAGGTCGAAGATTGCTGGAGCGGGAGAGGTGTGAGTAGCCATCCTCAAGTTTGGCTGGAGCAGGGTGATGCTTGCTTCTAAGATGGCCACGGATGCCACGAGGTGCCTTTGTCCTGTTGTCCGACTTCAACCACCTTCGTCACCAGTGTTAGATTCGCGCGGGAAAGAAGGAGCAAGACACAGGAACAGTTCAGCACCTTTTATTCTCCTGGCTGAATGCAATACAAACTGCCGGCTGGCTGCAGGGAAGCCGCTTTTAAGGGCTTCCCTGTAACCAAGCCGGCCACTGACAGCAGTTCATTTCTCCCGCAGCTAGATTAGCCAATCAGCAGCGGCTATGCAAATCCATGCTACGTAGGGCCATACGTAACATACAGTATAGATATGGATAAAGGTTGCTCAAGAAAATTAATGTATTAAAATCAAGTAATTTTTTAAAAAGTCAACATTGGATGTTGATCCAAAACCTGGGGAAAATACAATAGTTTTCACTTGAGGCCCTAAATAATCCCCACAGTGGAAAATGTTGATGATAAATCAACATTTCTATCAAAGTCTCTCCTACTGTGTGCAAACAATGGATAATAACCATTCTCCTTGTCACATTTAAATTAAAATATAGAATCACCAGAAGATTTATTCTAGTGCCATTGGCTGTTTTATTTCCAACAGAAGTACAATTGAAAAACAATTTACAGCTACAAATAGGCTTATTCTATGGGATTTGAAGATGCTAAGGATCTTTCAAGGCAGTTCTGGATCTGTTTATATAAAAATAAGATTTAGGGTGTTCAGCCTGACTTATTCCAGGTAAGCGTATATAATGGATTGTGCACTGACATCTTTGTTGGGTTAGAAAAGTGTTGTCAGAACTCTTTAAAAATATTTCATAAAGGTTGGAAATGCTTGTATTGGACAGCGGCCCATTATTTCATCAGGATAATAAATTAACATAACTGTTTCTCAAAAACTTAATTAATGGAGCATAGATAAAGGTCATCTCTGTAGCATTCCTACATGGTGCATGGCATTATTCCCATTGCTGATTTATTACTTGGTAGGTTTTTTATATGAGAGGGAGGGAGGGAGGGAGAGAGAGAGAGAGAGAAAGAGAGAGAGAGAGAGATTTTCTGATGCTACCAGATCTTCTGCCAGTAAGGTGTATTTACATGGGATTTACAGTGCATGTTCTCCTTACTTTAACTCTTATTTTTTTCCTCTACAAAGATGACAATTCATTTCGGACAATTTTGTTTGGCTTCCAGAATCTAATGCCTCCTTAAGCCTTCACTGGATTTGTTCCGCAAGTCGATCATTTCTATCGGTCGAAACTTAAAGGCCCTAGAAAGGAGCAGTTTGGAAGGAGTTTGATGGCATTAAAATTCAGGTGAGCATTTAGCAACATAGAATAGAATAGAATAGAATTCTTTATTGGCCAAGTGTGATTGGACACACAAGGAATTTGTCTTTGGTGCATATGCTCTCAGTGTACATAAAAGAAAAGATACATTTGTCAAGAATGGTTGTCATAGGGTTCAAGTAAGCAATCAGGAAACAATCAATATGAATATAAATGATAAGGATACAAGCAACAAGTTACAGTCATAAGTGGGAGGAGATGGGTGATAGGAACGATGAGAAAAACTAATAGTAATAGTAATAATAATAATAACATGTTCAACAACAACAACAACAACAACAACAACAACAACAACAACAACAACAACAACAAGCTTTTCCCTGTCCAGTCATGCCCAACTTTAGGGGGGGTTGCTCATCTTCGTTTCTTGGCCAAGGCATTGCCCAAAGATGCTTCTGTGGTCATGTGGCCAGTATGATTATATGCCAAGGGGCATGAAATGCTGTTACCTTCCCACCAAAGTGGTACCTATTTACCTATTCATATTTGCATGCTTTCAAACTGCTAGGTGGGAAGGAGCTGGAGCAAGAAACGGGAGCTCATCCCGTCATGCTGTGCGCAGGTCTTGAACATGCTCAGTGTCTTTAACCGCTGAGCCATTGCACCCTAGACCCAGCTGTTGCCAGAAAATGAAATGGGGTTCAGTTCCTAATTTCCATAAGGCGGTTATGTTCTCCAATGACAGCAACAAGAAAGAAATGGAAGAAGGATGGCAAAATTTCTTTTCTTATATTCCCCCTTTTTCCCCCAGCCCTTGAAGTGTTCCAGAGACCAAGCTATCAGCAAAATTGATGATAGGGCTGATACTCCATTACGAAGAACTCTGGAAATACAGCAAGGATGTCTGTTCAGGTAGAAAACCAACATACAAGTGGACAAGTTTCTAATTTAAATATGTTACTCAACCACTATCTAGTTCCAGAAAGGATGGGGTTTTTTTGGAGGGGGGGAATCAGTGGTGGGTTCCTACCAGTGCGGTCTACTCTATAGCACCGGTAGCGGCCCGCTGGTGACGTCACAGTACCGGTGCGGTCAGTTGCCGGTGCCTGGGCGCCGCCATTTTTTTTAAAATTAATTTTTTTTAAAAAAATTCTTCTGCGCATGTCCAGAAGCCGAGTTTCATGCGCTGCCTTCCTACCCCACAGTGAGTCCAAGCAGGGGAGGATGGCTGAGGGAGCACATGAGATGCTGAAAGAACGGGCGGCAGGAGCTATCTCCAGTCCCCTCCCTTCAGCAGTCTGAGAAGCCACGAACGCGCGGTGATGATCCTAGGCATTTTCGCACGTTTGAGGCTTCTCGAGCTACTGAGGGGAGGGGGAATGGGCGACAGGACCTATCTCAGTTCCCCTCCCTTCAGCAGTCCAAGAAGCCACGCCCACCTGGTCACATGGCTGGCAAGCCACACCCACAAAATAAGCCATGCCCACAGAGTGGTAGTAAAAAAATTAGGAACCCGCCCCTGGGAGGAATGACCAGAACATTAAAAAAAACCCAGCTATCTTTGAGTATGTTGTTGTAGGTTCTCAGCGATCCAGGCAAAGGTGTTTGAAGGTTGAATCATGGCAACTGGACAAAAAATTTTATTGTTAGTTTGAGACATTTCGCTGTTCATCCAAACGGCTTCATCAGTCAGAGCAAGCTAGTTAAGCGGAGAGTAACTACGGTACTATTCTTGAGTAGCTCAGCGTCTGAGCTCCGCAGAATATTATATTTGGATGAATGCATTACTCATCCCTTGGAAAGTATACGAAAGGGGATGCAGAGCGTCATCTAACTTCCATGCGCTGATTTATGGGCGCAAGAGTCCAAATTTAGAAAACCATCCTTGTAATTAAAATAGAAAGACATCCCCCTCTAGTGGGGAATTCTGTAGCCAGATTTCTTGGATGCTTCTTCCTTCTGATGAATGAGCAACAAAACATGCGTATGGGGAGGAACTAGTTCTCCCAGGAAAATGAGGCACGGAATTTACATTCTGTGCTTGGGTTCTATTACTGCTCTTGTGATTTTGGAGTAGTTCGGTTCCAGAGCGGAGTTGAGATTGGTTGGGATAATCCAAATATCAGGGTGACTTCCGTAGTTAGATTAACAAAGAGTTGTTAATCTAATCTTGCGTAGCTTCTTCTCTGGCAACATTACATTACTAACCAGAGCATACAAAACATTTGTTAGACCAATTCTGGAATACAGCTCACCTGTTTGGAACCCGCACTGTATATCAGACATAAATACAATTGAGAGAGTCCAGAAATATTTCACAAGAAGAGTCCTTCATTCCTCCGCTCACAACCAAATACCTTATTCCACCAGACTTGAAATACTGGGATTAAACAATTTACAACTACGTCGCCTCCGATCTGATCTAAATGTAGTTCATAAAATCATATACCAAAATGTCCTTCCTGTTAATGACTACTTCAGCTTCAACCGCAGCAATACACGAGCACGTAATAGATTCAAACTAAATGTAAAGCGCTCCAAACTCGACTGCAGAAAATATGACTTCAGCAACAGAGTGATCAATGCCTGGAATGCACTACCTGACTCTGTGGTTTCTTCCCCAAACCCCCAAAACTTTAACCTTAGACTGTCTACAGTCGACCTCTCCTCGTTTCTAAGAGGTCTGTAAGGGGCATGCATAAGCGCACCACTGTGCCTACTGTCCCTGTCCTACTGTCCTCTTGTCCTCTTATGTTTATACAAACAACTACTATCCTATACATGTTTGACAAATTAAATAAATAAATAAATAAATAAATAAATAAATAAATAAATAAATAAATAAATAAATAAATAAATAAATAAATAAATAAATAAATAAATAAAAATCCCTTGTTTTATTAAAAAGCACAAGCTACTGAGAACTGTGGCTCACTTCATCAGATGCAGAGAGAGGGGGAGATAATTCTTTGCTGCCTGTCAGGTCCACAAATGAAGGTCTAACTAAACTGATTGATCGCTAATCCCGCCCATTCACAGGAATCTTCTCAACTAATGGTTAGCACCTGCTTGGCGTTAGATAAGGGTCAACAGAATCCAAGGGAGCCTAGTTCGCTTGTGACTATGTCGGGATTCTAGGCTGAGTCCTCTTTTAACTCTGCCCTGAGGTAGGTTCTGCCCTACCTTCTCCTGCACTGTTGCTTCTTACTTGCCCAAAGCAGATCTGGTTAAAGGCGATGGGGACGAGTCTAATCAATGGCTGCTGGACAAGGCTAATGATACCTTGAACAAAGGTAATGTATGAGCCATGGTGGTGCAGTGGTTAGAGTACAATATTGCAGGCTACTTCTGCTGACTGCTGGCTGACTGCAATTTGGCAGTTCGATTCTCACCAGCTCAAGGTTGACTCAGCCTTCCATCCTACTGAGGTCAGTAAAATGAGGACCCAGATTGTTGGGGGCAAGAGGCTGACTCTGTAAACCGCTTAGAGAGGGCTTTAAAGCACCATGAAGTGGTATATCGGGAGTTGGGTGGCATATAAAATAAATAAATAATAAATAAATAAATAAATATAAGTCTAAGTGCTAAGTGCTATTGCTATTGCTATGTAAAGCACTATGAAGTGGTATATAAGTCTAAGTGCTAAGTGCTATTGCAAGCTAACTCTGCTTACCGCCAGCAGTTCGATCCTGACCGACTCAAGGTTGACGCAGCTTCCATCCTTCTGAGGTCGGTAAAATGAGAACCCAGATTGTTGGGGGCAAGATGCTGACTCTGTAAACCGCTTAGAGAGGGCTGTAAAAGCATTGTAAAGCGGTATATAAGTGCTGTCGCTATTGCTAATGTAAGACAGCTCCCTCAATGGGAGTTATCTCTTTAATTACATTTGATTTTCATGGAGTCACAGTTGCAAAAAGGCTATTTTATGGTTAAACTGAAATGTTAAATAAAATATAATTGGTGGGAATCCAAACCAGGTTTTTGAAGTTAGCTTGAGCACAAGCTAACCTATTGCTAATCTCATGCCATTTTCATTTATTCCTGTGTATCTCAAAAACAAGAGATAAGTCCCTGGGGATCTTGGCATGCTTGTGGGCACATGTAAGGGATGCTTTTAACAGTTCAGATGTGCTGCTAGGGTTGCATTATACTGTGTCTTTTTTTTTTTGAAAGCAGAAACTAGGACAACTCCTGGATTGCTTTCCAATACCCTGGTGATCCTGCTGTGTTAAATTCCCCATCTTTAACCTTCAAAGACCTGCGCTGTGAACTAAGCTGTGGAATATCCTCCTGCTTTTTCATCTGCACTGAAACCCAAATGGAAGAGACGTTGGCCTGTTCTGAAACTCAGGAAGAGCCAAGCTTTTGAGAGAAGTGATTTTATTCCTGGTTTATTTTTTTAAAAAAAATGAATCGAAAGGAAGACTGCTCAGAACGGAGACATGGAGAATCTTCTGGAAATAATCCATCTTGGGTGGTCTGTTTCCCTCCCTCTTCCTTTTGCCTGTTCTTCAGCTTCCTATTCTGCAGTTTAATTTGCAAAATGAGAATATTGAGAACTGAAGCACATTAGTTTCCGGTGCTGGAGCTGTTATTAAGGGCAGAGGCAAGAGAGCTGCTTGAGATCTGGCTAATTACAGAGCAAACAAGTGTGGTTGGATGTTATTGAGAGTCAGCATCCTACAGAGATTAAGAATGAAACCAAGGTCGAATTCACTTTTTCACCATGGAACCCACCACTCACTTTCCCTCAAAACAAGTCATGGTCCAATTTTTTGTGTGGAGATGAGACCAGAGGTGGTATTCAACCGGTTCTATCCGGTTCGGGTGAACCGACAACTGCGGGAGGCCCCGCTCACCTGCCCGGACGTAATGACGTCCCATTTATCCACGTTTTCACGGCTCTGCACATGTGCGGAAGGCCGTGCGCATGCGCAGAGGCAGAGCGTGCGAGCGAACCGAGAGTGCGCACATGCACGCTCACATTTGCGAACCGGTAGGGAAGGTAAGTGAATACCACCCCTGGATGAGACTGCAGCCAAGCATCATCACCAGGTTCCAGCCAGCCAAGGCCTCTCCAAGATGTTTGATTCCATTCCATTCATATATTGTATTCCTATTCCTCCCACCAGCTAAATGTACCTGGTGCCCATTTTGAGAATGTATCAACAACAACAAAAAAGAAAGGATATGGAATCTGCAGCCCCATTTATTGAGGAAGGGGGATGATCCGGTTCTACCCACCATGGCCAGACAATTTTAGTCACTTCCCACAACAGGATAGAGCTTTAGACCTGATCCCCCACTTTAATAGCATCAGTACTTAGACTTATATACCACTTCACAGTGCTTTACAGTCCTCTCTAAACGGTTTACAGAGTCAGCCTCTTGCCCCCAACAATCTGGGTCCTCATTTTACTGACCTCGGAAGGATGAAAGGCTGAGTCAACTTTGAGTTGGTCAGGATCGAACTGCCAAACTGTTGGCAGTTGGCAGAATTAGCCTGCAATACTGTATTCTAATCACTGTGCCACCACGGCCCTTCCTTCCTTCCTTCCTTCCTTCCTTCCTTCCTTCCTTCCTTCCTTCCTTCCTTCCTTCCTTCCTGCCTGCCTGCCTGCCTGCCTGCCTGCCTGCCTGCCTGCCTGCCTGCCTGCCTGCCTGCCTGCCTTCCTTCCTTCCTTCCTTCCTTCCTTCCTTCCTTCCTTCCTTCCTTCCTTCCCAGTGGTTTCAATGCAGTATTGCAGGCTAACTCTGTTCACATTGCCAGGAGTTTGATTCCTGGCCAGCTCAAGGTTGACTCAGCCTTCTATCCTTCCGAGGTGGGTAAAATGAGGACCCAGATTGTTGGGGGCAATATGCTCACTCTGTAAACCGTTTAGAGAGGGCTGTAAAGCACTATAAAGCGGTATATAAGTCTAAGGGCTATTGCTATTATGCAATTCTAGTCATTTGGTTAGAGTATGGTTTGATATATTGTACAAAGCCAGAACATAGGATTTTTCACTGACCAGGTAAAGCGTGTTATGTGAATGAAGCCACTAGATTACATTTTTCTTTTAAAAATACACCCAGCATTCTTCAAAGAGTTGTTTTTTGTTTTACTGTGGAGTCACCCCCCAAAAAAAATTTATACAGGAAGAGATAGATGTGAATGGACCCCTAAAAACAGATGCTTGAATTGGATATGGTCCTTCTCCTTTTATTTAATACTGACCTGTTCTAATCCCAAAGGCATATTTATTTACATATCTGTTTTATTTATTACAAAAAAATCTGTTCCACCCAATGCCAAGACCCTGGGAGATGGTCAACCATTTAAAAACACTATAAATGACATCTAGCTTGATCCATCTGAACATTCAAGTAACTATTTGGGCAGAGGATTCATTATTCATGGGCATCATTTGATTTTTGTTGACCTCTCTCATGTGATCCATTTCCCTCCATTAAGGCATTAGTTGCTGAATGGTTACGTGCATCATCAATTAAACATTGATCCTTTTGAAAAGCTAGGACAGCATCGTCTCTTCACTCCTCACACAGGCAGCTCTCATCAATCAAAACATTATACCGAAATTACAGGAAGAAACTACGTCTCAATAAAATTCACCTGGGTTAAAATGTTTTGATTAATTTAATTAATTATTAGTTTTTTACAATTGTGATCCTATTCTCGGCTAATTTTGGAGACAAAAGAAAAACCTTTTGACAATAACAGAAGAACTTTCTCTGTTATTGAGACATCAGTGCCGTAATGGCGAACCTATGGCACACGTGCCACAGGTGGTGTGCAGCGCCCTCTTTGTAGGCACACGAGCCATTGCCCCAGTTCATCTCTGCCACACCTGCGTGCGCGCCTCCCGCCAGCTAGCTGGTCATCAGGTCTCTGCCATGCATGTATGGGGGGTGGGGCGTATGCAGGGGGTGCATGCGAATGCATGGGGCTGGGTGGGGGAATGCATGCATGCACAGGGCAGGGCATGTGCAGGGGTGCATGTGCATACCCGGGGTGCGTGTTGCATGTGGGTGATGTGTACATGCATGGGGTGCATGGGCATGCATGGGGGTGGGGTGCATGGGCATGTGTAGGGGCGTATGCGTGGGCCCCATGTGTGCATTGCATTTTGGGGGTTCGGGCATGCGCATTTCCGTGCACATGGGCATGGTTTGGGCACTCAGTCCGGAAAAGGTTAGTCATCACTGCATTAGTGTACGGAATGACAAGATTTAAAGTTAAAAGATACTTCTAAATCTTGATGCTAAATTCTCAATTGTTGTTAAATTTCAGGATGGAGAAGTACTGTATTTCAGTGCAGAATAGAGGAGGCTCCAGAGGTAGGTTCCTCCCGGTTCAGACCGGTTCACCTGAACCGGTAGTGACCCGCTGGTGACGTCACAATGACGTCACAGAACCGGTTTGGTCGGTGCCAGTCCGTGGGCGCCACCATCTTTTTTTAATTTTTTTACATTTTTTCTTCTGAGCATGTGCAGAAGCTGGCACTGTGCATGCAGTCGCCATCTTGTTTTTGGGCTTTATATTTTTTATTTTTATTTTTCCGGATTTTTTAGCACTGCGAGGCGCGGGAGGAAGCAAACAGACAGCGAGGTAAGTTAGAACCCACCCTGGGAGGCTCCATTATAGCCTTGATCGTAAAGTAGTGGAGGAGGACAATCGAAGGAGTTAACAACTAGATGAGGTGAACAGAATTGCAAGCAGGAATGGTGTTTTGAAAAATGTTTCATGAGTTGTGTAACTAAGATTATTGGAAGTTCATTTCCTTCTGTCCAGGATATGGCACATAAGTGCTGCTTGACCAAGGTCCATAACTGTATTGTCAGGGATGCTACACATGCTCTCCAGGATCTTTGTTACCTTCTGGGAAGAGGCTTCGTGCTATCCTAAGCAGAACAACTAGATTCTGTAATAGCTTTGTACCATAGAGTATCCACCTGATTAACTCTCCCATGATGCAACAGCATAAACAACCCAATGAAATCTTGGCCTGCAGTTCAACACAACGACCGACAAAATATGAGACGTAACTTAGAAAAATGTAACTGAACTGAACGGCCTAGAACAGGGGTGTTAAGCTCAATTTCATTGAGGGCCGCATCAGGGTTATGTTTCACTTTGGGGGGGCCAGGGGGCGTGGATGGGTGGGCGTGGCCAGCTTGACATCATTCATGTCGGGGGCGCCTGTGGTGGCTCAAGCGCTCTGCCAGCGAAAACAGGCTCCCAAGCTCCGTTTTTGGCTGCGACAGCCTCCTGCAACCCTCTGCCAATGAAAACGGAGCTTGGGAGGGCCAGCTAGAGGTGGGTTCCTGCTGGAGCTGTCCGGTACGCAACTTCGGTAGGGAGCGGCGGATTTCGCAACCACTCCGGAGCCCTCTCTGCCAGTGCACCCGGCATGTCGCCATTTTTTTCCTGTGATTTTTGTGCGATTTTGCTTCTGTGTATGCGCGGAAGCAAAATCAAGCCAAAATCTTGCGAGCGGATGTGCACGCGCATGAGATTTTGGTGAGATTTTGCCTCCATGCATGCCTGGAAGCAAAATTGCGCTGAAATCTCTCTTGCACGTGTGCCCCCTCGCGAGATTTTGGCGTGATTTTGCTTTTGTGCATGTGCAGAAGCAAAATCGTGCGAGGGGGCGCACACATGTAGTGAGCGCACGCGCCCCCGAAGCATGGAGATGCGCGCGCATGGCTCCAGCAGCAAGGAAAGTGAGCAACCCACCCCTGGGGCCAACGCTGGCAGAGGCACGGCGGGCCAGTCCTTTGCTGTCTCCAGGGCAGCCCCTTGGGCTGAATCTAAGGACCCCGTGGGCCGGATGCGACCCACGGGCCTTGAGTTTGACACCCCTGGCCTAGAACATTTTCCTGCTGTGGATATGCTTCAGCGAATTCTTTTACTGAGCAAAATGTTGGATTAGATGACGTGTCAAGCCCTTCCCAACTCACACAGTTGACGATTCTGTGAAATGTTGACTTTGACGAACAGTTGGATGATTGGAGAATAGTGGGCCCTTGCCCTCTTCACTGGATAGGAATCATTACATCATCCCAAGGACAAAAGATCTGAGAGTGAGAGGAAGGGAGTAAATTGCTGCAAAGGTAATTACTTGGCATGCAGGTTTTCTGTCTGAAATGTTTAACCTTTATATGAAGCATAGAGTGCCTACGGAAGGAGAAAAGTTATCACTTAATTAACGTGATCCATGGCTGCCACATTCTGCAAAAATGCCCAGGTTTCTGTCATTCCTTCCCTGACCTCCTTCCGCGCCCTGAGATTTCTTTAAATGGCTTTTTAGTCATTTCAAATATCTATGATTAGACGGTGGCCCGCTGTGGAAACCAGCTAAACCAGCAGACTCTTTCAAGAACTCAGGGTCTGAGTTACACATGGGAGATAAATCCGATGGTGGACATTGTCAGCCATCAAATATCTACTCTGGTCTGTCCCGCAGTATTTACAGACCTGATTTAAAAGAGAATCATATCTTTGGTAAATAGATTTAAAACAACAATAACCCTTTCCAGTGTGTTGAAAGCAATTCACACTTAGGCGCTGCTATACGATAAGACAAATCTAAGAAACCTCGGCCAAATTCCATCAGGAGCAAACTGAGCGCAAAGAGCCTGAGAAATTATGCTAAGCAGCCAATAAAACGTTTATTTGCTTGATCTTTCTCCAGCTATAATGCAATCCCTTCTGACATAAAGTGCATTTTGCTTTCTGAATTCAAGGGAGCATTAGCAGGACTCATTTTCTCTTCTTACTGCTGCCAAACCGGTCCATTTTGTCTCTGTCTCTTTTTCTCCCCTTGCTTTCTGCAGTGTGTATGTGTGTGTATGTGTGTTTTTACCCCCCAAACAAAGTTAGAACCATGGGGATACACCCCGCAGGCAATTAAAATTATCTTCATCAGAGCAGGAACTTTAAAAGAGTTCTCTAATAGCTTGTGTGCCCCATACTCATTGAGAACATAATTACATATCTGATTGTTACATAAAACATAATTTATATTGGCCTCGCTTGGACTCAAAATTGAATTCATTTATGAATCTCATTGTGCAAGCATCCATGTGCACGATAAGCTGCAGTTAGATAATAATTGCATAAGAGGTAGCAGTAGTTAGATTTCTCAACTTTAGATATTTGAAACTTTTCTTTCTGGTTCTGGTATATTCTACACCAGAGATTCACAGTACAATTGTCAATGTGATAATAGTTTATTTCCCTGGTGGCATTCTGGGGAGGTCATAAGAGCGGTGTGGTGGTCTAGTGGTGAAAAAACTCACTTCCCACTCGGAAGGATGAAAGTTTAATTCTAGGTAGTGGCAGACACAAAGAAAAAAAATCTGCTGTGAACTTCATGTAGGTGTCAGGAAGGGCATCTGGCCAGTAAACGCTCAGCACCATTCAGTCTCCATGACTCTACCTTGAATAGGGACTACAGGGTTGTAAAAAGGGAGTTTATTTGGGGGAGATCATAGTAGTCCTTAAAAGGTGTTACCTTTTTGTTTTCCCTTGAGAACTGCTGAAATATTCCTTCCTACGGAATAGGGACAAATTGGGCCAATATCTAAGGGTCTGCCACAAAGAAGAGAGGGGTTCAACCTGTTTTCCTGAAGGCAGGACAAGAAGCAATGGTATATATCTACAAACATCTCTTTTTATACACTTTTACAGATTAACAGAGTAGATGCTAGTACCAACATTAAGCAGGGGGGAAAAATTACGATCAGTCTATCTCCAAGGAATATCCTACTATATTGCATCAATATCAGTGCAAACCTATAGAGGCAAGATAACGGAGTGTAAACTATTGCTGCCTCTTCAGCTGGAAGAGAAGGTTTTTCTTTCTGGCAAAAGCAAAGATTCGTGAAGCCTGACCAACGTCATGCAATATAATTTGAGATTTCTCTTATGAGCTGGGCAAAAAATAGATTCTACAGACAGACACATGCGGACAACAGCCTAGTACATTTTCCATTGACTGGTGGGAGAAACAGCTTGTAAGGTTGACTGGTTTTTTAAAAAATGGGGTGGGGGGGGGAGAGAGATTTTATTTATATATTATTTACAGGACTTATATGGCCACCTAATTTTATACACAGCAATGCTAGGCCGCTTGCAACAAAGAGCAATAAAATGGCAATAAAGGAAACACATCGCCATTACAAAGGAGCAGTGCATAATTGTTATGCAGGATTTAGAATGGCTTCATAACATTAACCTGGGAAATAGGCATATGTGTATTTACCATTTAAGAGCTGCATGATGGCAAGCGGCAAGGAGAGTATCAGTTTCTTCCATGCTATAGATACCCTTTTGTCATTTCTGAGAATGGTAGGCAGGCCTTGTGAAGTTGTCCACATAAGACACACACCCTTGCGAGGGAGTCCAAATGAGAAGCACACCCAGAAATAAGAACACCTAGAACTAAGGAGAAACTTCCTAACGGTGAAAACAATTAACCATTAACTTCTCTCTCTCTCTCTCTCTCTCTCTCTCTCTCTCTCTCTCTCTCTCTCTCTCTCTCTCTCTTATAATTATAATTATGAATCCATAAGCAAATGTCTATGGAGAGTTTCAGTCATCCAGGTCATGGTTATCCCAAAGGTACTTTATCAAGAGGCAACTGAACTTTCTGGTTTTACTTTGAAGACATTTCGCTTCTCATCCAAGAAGCTTCTTCAGAGCTGAAGAAGCTTCTTGGATGAGAAGCGAAACATCTTCAAAAAAACCCCAGAAAGTCCAGTTGCCTCTTGGAAAAAAAAACACCTTTGGGACAGCCATGACCTGTATGACTGAAAATCTCCATAGTCTTGTCTTCAGAAGGTGTGGGTGCCTCATCACTGGAGGCTTTTAAGAAGAGACTAGACAGTCACTTGTCTGGAATGGTATCTCCTGCTTGAGCAGGGGATTGGATTAGAAGACCTCCAAAGGCCCCTTCCAACTCTGTTACTTACTTTATGTTCTATGTTCTAAGTAGTGGTGGGATTCAATTTTTTAATACTACCGGATCTGTGGGCGTGGCTTGGTGGGCGTGGCAGGGGAAGGATACTGCAAAATCTCCATTCCCACCCCACTCCAGGGGATGGTTACTGCAAAATCCCCATTTCCTCCCGATCAGCTGAGACTCGGGAGGCAGAGAATAGATGGGGGTGGGGCAGTGGTGAAATCCAATTTTTTTACTTCCGGTTCTGTGGGCGTGGCTTGGTGGGTGTGGTGTGGCTTGGTGGGTGTGGCTTGGTGGGCATGCAGGGGAAGGATACTGCAAAATCCCCATTCCCTCCCCACTCCTGGGGGAAGGATATTGCGAAATCTCCATTCCCACCCCACTCTGGGGCCAGCCAGAGGTGGTATTTGCCGATTCTCCAAACTACTCAAAATTTCTGCTACCGGTTCTCCAGAACCGGTCAGAACCTGCTGAAACCCACCTCTGCTTCTAAGTAGCAGCTCTAGCGTTATTGTAAGGTTACTGTCAAGTATAAGAAATCAGAAGTCCAGACAGTTCAGATGAATGTATAGGTTTATTGTATAAGGTCTCTACAAGAATCTGAACTACTAACTATCAAAGCAAGTTGGCGGTAGATAAGGGTCGATGGAATTCAAGGTGGGCTGGACTTAGATCTCTGGTGGGCACTGATGATGTGCTTGGCCCCTCCCTTGTGTTTAGTAAACCACCCGGAGACAGCGCTAAAAGCACTATGGGGTAGTATATAAACCTAAATGCTATTGCTATCGCTAATGGGCCCAGCTATGACTTATTCCATGCTCACCACACAATTATTTCTCCAAACTGGAATGCAAGCAAGACGGAGAGTTGGAAAATCATGACAGGCCCAGTTGAGAAGCTATCTTGATTCCAACTGGGACATGTACTTTTGTTACATAAATATCTCAACTTTGAAGCGTTCTCTAATTCATCAAGACCTTAGCATTATTGGTAGTTGTCAAGTTGTCAATTTGCTTCATCATTTGGTGAAGCAAAGGGAAGAATTAGGCTCACGAGATGGCATTCTAGAGCTGCTATGCTCTTATAACTTATTATTTTTGGTCCCTTGTGGTGTTCCTGTTCCACACATGGCTTTGGGAGACTTTTGCCTAATCCTTAACAGGCTCTTTAAAATTAAAAAGAAAAAAAACTACAGAAAGACAAAATCATCCCTGTTTTATGAAAAGCTCTGGATGCATTAGGATACAAATGGTGCCGTAGCCTCCAGCAATGTACTGGTTTTTATTTCTTGTTTCTAGGGAGGTTATGTTGTACATAAATCTCACCTGCAGGAATTCAGATCCAGACTGATTTTTTTTTCTTCTTCTCTGCTTAATTTAATCTCTTTATTACATGTTAGGCACTTGATTGGCAATTACCAGCTACTCAGATGACTGTATAGTTTAATGACATATTTTTCTTGTAATTAAAGTAAGAAATTAACATTTCTTTTTTTTTACACCCTTTAAGGAAAAAAAAAGATATCGCCGCGTAGGCTTGGAGATGTAAATATAATCTACCATTTCAGACAAAAAGAGCAGTGGTAAAAATATATGAATTTCAGGCAAGGGGGCTTGCTGTCTCCAGTTTAGCTGGTGGCACATGATCTCCTTAAAGAGTAAAGGTAAGGAATATTTGCTAGAATAGAACAGTGGTTCCCAACCTTTTTGTGATCGAGTACCACTTGGAGGTCCCGTACAGTCGCCGCGTACCACCTGGTTCCAGAGAAACTAAATTCGGTCAGATATCACTTTATTTCCATAATTGTACCGTTCCTTTTTTGGCGCCGCGCATCCAGCAACTGGATTCTCGGGCCGCTGGGACCAGGTGGGTGGCATGTGACAACAGTTGCAAATCGTTGCCAGATTATCTTGAGTTAGGCAGTAAACATTTTGTGAAGTAAAAAATAACTAACTAAAAATCATTCATGACCCCGAAAGTGTTCACGTACCACCTGGAAGGCCCTCGAATACCACTAGTGGTACACGTACCACAGGTTGGGAACCACTGGAATAGACAGAAAGAGACCAATTTTGCTGTAATATTTTCTGAGCATTTCTTGGCCTCTGGGAAGTATTCCCATTGATCACTCTGGCTCTTTGTGAGGGGATACTCAGATCTAGCTTTACTTTTACTGCAACCACTTAGCTTTAGTAAAAGAACCTATCACTTCAAACAAATGGTGCTGCGTCCAGGCTTCCCTCAGGTCCTCAGCTGAAGCTGGCCTGCTGCTGCAAGCTGATTGGTCGCAGCCATTCTGGCTCGACTATATAAGGAGCTGTCAAGGGTACTGACTTTGCCACTCTCTGTTAGCCTGAGCGTGCCGCACCAAGCAGACAGGCTAGCGCTTTCACTGTTAGTATTTACCTTGAGCTGAATAAACTTGTTAGCCTTTCAAACGTGTCCGCCTCAGTTTGTATGTCTTCTAAGACATATCAAATGGAGTCGAGGGTCTTCCTTTCCTAAAGATCTAAGTTGGGGCAGGTCTGACATCTTTGTTCATTCTATGGCAATAGTGTATCGAGATCTGCCGCCAAAGTTTCTGTCGTTCTTTGTTCTCAGGATATTTTAGAATTGATTTTGGAACTTTCTGGAGAAACTTTTTGTCTAGACTTTATTATTTATTTATTTTTCATTACCCAAACTAGGTAACATCATCATGCTAGTACATCATCAGTGCACTAGAACTGATGATGTTACCTAGTCAGGGTGATGAAACGTCTGCAAGAAAACAAGCAAGCTCAGAGAGCACCAAGGACCCCTCAGAGGAATAATGTTCAAAAATAGCAACAGAAGCTACATTTAAAGCAACAGCAGTCATCTGTTTCATTTCAGTGAGAAATGTCACTTTTAGCGGAAGTTGAAAGCACCCAGAAATTGAGGAATCCAAAGAAGAGTGCTGACATTGCCATCTTCTATGTAACACAATGGTAGATACAGCACAGGGGCGGGTTCCTAATTTTTTTACTACCACTCTGTGGGCGTGGCTTATTTTGTGGGTGTGGCTTGCCAGCCATGTGACCGGGTGGGCGTGGCTTCTCAGACTGCTGAAAGGAGGGGAACTGAGATAGGTCCTGCCGCCCATTCCCCCTCCCCTCAGCAGCTCAAGAAGCCTGAAACGTGCGAAAATGCCTAGGATCATCACCACATGTTCGTGGCTTCTCAGACTGCTGAAGGGAGGGGAATGGAGATAGCTCCTGCTGCCCGTTCTTTCAGCGTCTCACGCGCTCCCTCAGCCATCCTCCCCTGCTTGGACTCACAGTGGGGTAGGAAGGCAGCGCATGAGCAGTGCCGGAAACTTGGCTTCTGGGCATGTGCAGAAGAAATTTAAAAATAAAAAATAAAAAAAATTTAAATGGCGGTGCCCAGGCACCGGCAACCGACCGCACCGGTACTGTGACATCACCAGCGGGCCACTACCGGTGTTATAGAGTGGACCGCACTGGTAGGAACCCACCACTGATACAGCAGTAGAACTAGGTAAAAGCTTAAATCAAGTTATTCTAATTAATGTCACTTACAGTATATCTTGAGTACAGTTTTTTTCTTTGTTTTATTCCATCTCAACTTCTGGTTGACAATGGCTGCAGATGGCTACTTTCTATTGTCACAGCACTAATGTTCTGCTCCAGCCAATTTTTAATTCATAGCTACTTTACGATTGCACTAGATTAGCACATCTTAGGGAGTGGGGATGCTACTAAAACACTGCGGAGGTTCCCTAATTCATACTTTCACACAGAGCTTAATATTTTTTTGCTGAATGCAGCCGTGCATATATTCAAATTTTAAATGGTTCAGATAAATTGGCATGCCTTAATCTTCTTTTGGCATGCTTCAGTAGTGAGGTCTCACAAGCCGCAAAGTAGAATCTTAAGTTATGTGAATAATTCTTGCCATTGGTGTACAATCTGATCCTGTTTCAAATATGTATGTCATTAGGTTACCTTGTCCAAATAATTTAGAACTGTTCGTCACTCTTACCAACACACCACCTGCAGTGGTGGGTTCCTACCAGTACGGTCCACTCTATAGCACCGGTAGCGGCCCACTGGTGATGTCACAGTACCGGTGCGGTCGGTTGCCGGTGCTTGGGCGCTGCCATTTTTTTAAAAAAAAATTTTTTTACTTTTTTTTAAAAAAATTCTTCTGCGCATGCCCAGAAGCCGAGCTTCCGGCACTGCGCATGTGCTGCCTTCCTACCCCACAGTGAGTCCAAGCAGGGGAGGATGGCTGAGGGAGTGCGTGAGACGCTGAAAGAACGGGCAGCAGGAGCCTAGGATCATCGAATGGGGAGAAGCATTCAGGCCGGACGGAGCCTCCTACAAGAACCACTGCCGCGGTCTTGCTGCTCCCGCTGCGGGGGGCTGCGTTGCGGGTGGGCAATGCTCCCCGCTTCTCCAGCCGCTGCCAAGCTCCCGAGGCCCACGCCCACCCGGTCACATGTCTGGAAAGCCACACCCACAAAATAAGCCATGCCTACAGAGTGGTAGTAAAAAAATTAGGAACCCGCCCCTGACCACCTGAGAATATTGAGAATAAAAATATTAATTATTTGTGAGGAATGGAATTCAAGATTTCCCAGCCATAATCCTACTCCTGGCTGGTTTCACAGATTGTGCTAAATCATGGTTTACCTAATTGCGCTTTATGGAATAAGCCACAAATAGTTGGGTTCAGATAACACTAAACTATAAACCATGGTTTATACATCACTGTGATTGAATTTGCATAGTAAAGTACATAGGATGTTGCTTGAACCATACCAAATCTGAGTGTTCTAACCGCTATGACCAAGGCCAAGTCTTACTTGCTGAACAAAGCTATTTTAAAGTATGGCGTTTCCTTAGCACTTGCGATACGCTAAATAAATAAATAAATCCTTAATACAGAGTAACAATTTTGGAGCAAGCAAGCTATCCATGTTTTCTCTGACACTGAAGTCTTTGAAAGTTGGAAATGAATGCACCAGTCAAGATTAGATAGTAGATGGATAGGTAGGTAAGTAGATAGATAGCTAAATAGCAATAGCAATAGCACTTAGACTTATATACCGCTTCACAGTGCTTTACAGCCCTCTCTAAGCGGTTTACAGAGTTCAGCATATTGCCCCCAACAATCTGGGTCCTCATTTTACCGACCTCAGAAGGATGGAAGGCTGAGTCAACCTTGAGCCTGGTGAGATTTGAACAGCTGAACTGCTAAACTAGCAGTCAGCTGGAGTAGCCTGCAGTGCTGCACTCTAACCACTGTGCCACCTCGGCTCCTCATGCCTAAATGCCTCTTAGGAGAGCAAGAAGCAAAACTCTTCCTATTTTTTTTAAATATAGGCAGTTAAAAAAATTCACACGGAGACATGCACACAAATGAATGAATGTGCATGACCACCTTTGTCTTTTTGCTCCTGGTGCCCTTTTCTGTAAAAATGTTAGCAAGCAAGCAAGAACGACCGAGCTTTTTAATTTTAGCCTTTCTTTCCTCAGGAAAATCCTTCAACATGCTTTCCACGGTGACTTAATGGAGCCTAACAAGCAATTAATGGCTTTAAAAATCAACAGGGTTCCTGGCTTGCACAGTATCCCGAAATTAATTATTTAGAGAGCCTTTTAGTCCACTTTCTCTGCTTCCCTCAATATCTTGTCTTTCCTTTCAAAGACTTTATATCTCCTAGGAAAGTTTTCCTGGTCAACCAGCTTCCAAACAAGGCTGGGAGGTCAAACTTTATCACAAATGACCTCTTTACGGTCTGCTTTCTGAAAGCTTAGAGGCAGCCATGCATTTTGCTTGTAGTTTAAAATGTCCCCGTTGATCCTCAAACTGCTGTGATGCGAAATGGTTGATGAGTCCTTGGAAGCCATCTTGTATCCCTATCACTCGGCAGTGTTGGGAATCCCTTTGGATTCAATCTATATTTAAGAAGCCTAGGATGGTATTGCATATTTAGAAGTAAGAAAGGACCTTCTCAATTTGTGTTTCTTTTCATGGAGTAGGAAGTCTCCTAGAGGCTCCATGAAAGAAAGAAAGAAAGAAAGAAAGAAAGAAAGAAAGAAAGAAAGAAAGAAAGAAAGAAAGAAAGAAAGAAAGAAAGAAAGAAAGAAAGAAAGAAAGAAAGAAAGAAAGGAGGGAGGGAGGGAGGGAGGGAGGGAGGGAGGGAGGGAGGGAGGAAGGAAGGATATAATTTATTGTCCAAGGAATCTCTCTCTGGTGCTGGATTTGTTGAACATAATGGGTTGGAACCAAGGGTGGGCTGCTGGCGGTTTGCAGGGGTTCAGGAGAACATCTAGCTAAGATTCTGTGCAGTTCAGAGAAACCCACACCTAGCTGGTCCCGCCCACCCAACACACCCCTCCCAGGAGTCCCCACACGGCCCGTTTTGGATGTAGGTAAGTGCAGGGCGTGCGTGGAGGTTTGGGAGGGTGAAAATCGGGCCTATCGGAAGTTCAGGGAGGGCATCCGGAGCCTGGGGAGGCCGTTTTTTGCCCTCCCGGAGGCTCGAGAAAAGCCTCCGGAGCCCGGGGAGGGCAAAAATGCCCTCCCCCGCCATGGTGCATGAGGCCGACTAGGCCACGCCCACCATGGCCACACCCACCCAGCAACCGGGCAGAGAACCCCTTGCTAAAATTTTTGAAGCCCATCCCTGGTTGGAACCATGTGGTTCAATGTGTGTTGTCAACCAGCTAGTGGAGTAAGGCTGGACATTGCTGATTGGGTTAATTCCATGCTGTATTCATGCAATATGCTTGGCTAAAATATGGCTTTATTTATTGACCTGTTTTCATTAGGTTTAGACACCGCCTGATTCCAAAGGGACTCTGATCTTGTGACCAGGATGATGTGTTTCTGGCTCGGTGTCTATATTGCATTGATGGGATGATGATATTCGGAATGAAAACTGTCCTCTTTCAAATGGACATTACTAAACCTGCCTGAATTGGGAACTTATCCATGAACATCTTTACATTGCTGATGTTCCTTAAGACCCTCTCATGGTTGCCCGGTCATTTGCTGGAATTGTTTCAAACCCAGTAACAGCTAGAGAGACATACTGGAATGTAACCAGTTATTTGTCCTTTCCTTCCTCCCTCCCTCCCTCCCTCCCCCCTTTTTCCTTCCTTCCTTCCTTCCTTCCTTCCTTCCTTCCTTCCTTCCTTCCTTCCTTCCTTCCTTCCTTCCTTCCTCCCTCCCTCCCTCCCTTCTCCCTCCCTCCCTCCTTCCTTCCTTCCTTCCCTCACTCCTTCCTTTCCCCCACCCTCCCCTCCCTCCTTCCTTCTTTCGTTCCTCCCATCGCATCCCTCCCTCCCTCCCTCCCTCCCTCCTTCCTTCCTTCCATCCCATCCCATCCCTCCCTCCTTTTCCAAAATGTCTACACGGAATGTGTTCAGGGAATAGCAAAATGTGTAGCAGAAAATTTGCCAGCAGTCATCCCCAGCCACTCCAGCTGTTTGCTTTCATGTTTTTCATTCTAGTAATAATAAATTTATTACACATGGCATGTCTTGCTTTTGTGAATTAAATCACCACCATTTTTCCATGCCCCTTTAACATCTCAAGCTTGTGTGTGTGTGTGTGTGTGTGTGTGTGCGCGCGCGCGCGTGCGTGCGTGCATTGGCATATCATTAGACTGAGTTTTCAGTTCAGTATCGCCAGTTCAAATATTTTGCAACCAGAGAATCTACCCGTGCAACTTATGAAATCAGAAGAGATTGTGTGTGTGTGTGTGTGTGTGTGTGTGTGTGTGTGTGTCTGTGTCTGTGTGTGTGTGTGTTACTTCTAAATTGTGACACTTTTGAGTTGACTGAAGTAAATGTTGGGTGGTAGCTGTTATCTCTCGCTGCTCTCTCTCTCTCTCCCTTTTTAAAATAAATCTGATATATTGGTAACGTTCGATTTCATTTCCTTATGAAATGCTACAAGGAAGTTTATGTGTCAGGTAATTTTCATTTCTTCACAGCCTTGTTCTGATTAGACATGTCTTGTATCTAGGAAATAATGGCTTCCGAGGGGCCTTAATATCATAACCTGAAATATGAGCTTACTTTTCTTGCTAAAGTTGAGAAAGGGCCAACATTAAATGCTATCTCCTTCCTAGAGGCTGCAGAAATGTATGAAACTTCCTTGAAGTTACGACGATTGTGCCATTTCTGCGGTCATATGATTGTGATCCCTCCCTCCCTTTCACACACTACAAGTAGTCCTCCTCGACTTATGATCACAATTGAGCCCGGAATGTATGTCGCTAAACAAAAAATTTGTCAAGTGACTTTTGCCCCATTTTATGACTTTTCATGCCACATTCGTTAAGCGAATCACTGCAGTGGTTAAGTTAGTAACCCGGTTGTTAAGTGAATCTGGCTTCTCCGTTGACTTTGCTTGTCAGAAGGTCACAAAAGGGGGGAATCACATGACCCCGGGGACCCTGCGACCGTCATAAAGATGAACGAGTTGCCAAGCATCTGAATTATGATCACATAAACTGGAAAGGTCGTAAGTATGGAAAGCGGTCACAAGTCCCTTTTTTCAGTGTCGTCGTAACTTTGAAGGGCCACTAAATGAACTGTCTGTAAGTCGAAGACTACCTGCGTCGGCATATCCAAATTCTCTGGCCTTCTCTCTTGCCTCCACATTTGAATTTAGGGGCAAGCCTGGAATCGGATCTAGTGGTACAGAGCTGTAGAAATCTCCTCCTCCTCCTCCTTTCTTTTTTTTTTCTCCCAGGGAATTTCCTGCCCTGCAGGATGAATTCCGATGAACAAGAGTTGCTTTTAAATATAAATCCTTCTTTCACCAAGGCTGGAAGGGGGGGGGGTTGCTGTCCCCCTCCCCTCCTTTCCCTTCCCCCCTTCCTCTTTCCCCTGTCCCAGTTTTCTGATGGGAAAAAAATTGGCCGGAGAATTAACTCTTGACCATCTCCCGGAAAACAATGGCACCCATTGCTGCCCAGTGTTGTACCTACAAGTAGGCCTTTTCTTCTCGTTTGGGGGTTTCTCCGGAGAACCCTTTTTCCTGACGACACATGAGAAGTGAAGGCAATACACAGCAGGTCAGACATGTCCTGTCACTGGGGGGCCGAATTGAAGCGATTAGCCTGATGATGGATGAGGCTGTCACGGAGGCTGAGCCTTGCTTGCAACTGGCATTTTGAGAAGAATTTTTCCATCCATGACCTTCTCTTTCCCCCCCACTATAGGATAGTAGTAGTTTGTAGAAACATAAGTAAAAAGTAACGATAAAAGAGGACAATAGGACAGTAGGACAGGGACGGTAGGCACAGTGGTGCGCTTATGCACGCCCCTTACAGACCTCTTAGAAACGAGGAGAGGTCGACTGTAGACAGTCTAAGGTTAAAGTTTTGGGGGTTTGGGGAAGAAACCACAGAGTCAGGTAGTGAATTCCAGGCATTGATCACTCTGTTGCTGAAGTCGTATTTTCTGCAGTCAAGTTTGGAGTGGTTCACTTTGAGTTTGTATCTATTGTGTGCTCGTGTATTGTTGCGGTTGAAGCTGAAGTAGTCATTGACAGGAAGGACATTTTGGTATATGATTTTATGAACTACATTTAGATCAGATCTGAGGCGACGTAGTTGTAAATTGTCTAATCCCAGTATTTCAAGTCTGGTGGAATAAGGTATTTTGTTGTGAGTGGAGGAGTGAAGGACTCTTCTTGTGAAATATTTCTGGACTCTCTCGATTGTATTTATGTCTGATATGCAGTGCAGGTTCCAGACAGGTGAGCTGTATTCCAGAATTGGTCTAACAAATGTTTTGTATGCTCTGGTTAGTAATGTAATGTTGCCAGAGACTATCGGTGGACATTCCTTCTCTTTCCTTATCTGCTATCTACATTTGAACCCGTATCAGAAATTTGGCATGGAAAGACTTATTGGAAGACTAGACATTTTTTTCCCTTGGGGTTAGAAATTGTGATTGTGAAATAAGTCTGAGGCTTATTCACGGGTTAGCTGCTGCAAAGTGTGTTACTGAAGTTTTTTCCCCTCCTTCCATTCAATGATGTCTGTGGTCATAAGTCAAAGAACTACCTATATAAGGGATGAAGGACTCGAAGTTAGAATTTCAGATAAGAGCCGAGGTGGCGCAGCGGTTAGAGTGCAGTACTGCAGGCCACTTTAGCTGACACTGATCCGCAGGCCAGCGGTTCAAATCTCACCGGCTCAAGGTTAACTCAGCCTTCCATCCTTCCGAGGTAGGTAAAATGAGGACCCAGATTGTTGGGGGGGGGGCAATGTAAATATACATTGCTTACTGGTGTAAACCGCTTAGAGAGTGCTTGCACTGTGAGACGGTATATAAATCTCACAAAATAAAAAAATAAAAAAAATAAGGGGTTCCTGTCTCCCACTCTTAGGCAAGGATTTCCTCCCTAGGAAATCATTTTGTTCTTGTTGGAAGAAATATCCTTTTGGGTTCAGTTCCAAGTGGGGAGAAAGACACTGGAAACATGGAGACTTGCTTTGAAGGATGGTTAATTGATGAACAGGATCACATGGTTTGAGGTCCTGGGCAGAAAAAGGGAAAAGATGCTGGGAGTGCCTGGGTTTTATGCTCTCTGTTGGGTTTTGATTCTGAGCTTGTGTTCTGATCGGTTGTCAGACTCCCATGGGGCCATGCAGGGGCAACTCTGTAGACTGTCCTGAGTCCCAGGCTTGGTTGAGCCTTGCTGGGTGATGATGTAATGAAAAGGCTTTGGGCAATTAATTATGGCACTGCTTGAAGGAGGTAGATCTTTGTTATATAGAGTAGACTGGCCCAGGCCTTAATGGCCCATTGACAAAGGTGGGGGGGGGCTGAGTTTCTGCCTTCCTTTTAGGAGAAATATTCTGCCCTTTCCTAAAATATCTCATTTTCCTAGGGTGCTAACTTCCTACATTCTAATTTATGGCCATTTCATGTAACGAGTGAGGCTGGTTTGGTCTCCTAATTCTGAGAAATAAAGCACTCTGGAACATTCCTATTTTAAGAAGAACGACCTTTGGAAATGAAACACTTTTGATAAGTTGTGAGCTACCATAAGAAGAAGAAAAAATATATGGAATAACTTCGCAGAGTTCATATTTCATGGAGGAGGGTCTCATATCTGACAAGATCAGGCAGGCAGGAACATCTAAGCCTAAATGAAAACTTTTATGTTCCGGTACTTTGTAACATTTTTTTGAAACTGGACTGTTCCTTGGCTTTAAAAAGAAAAGTCAACTTAAAAGGAAAATCAACTACAGAGATTGATAAGGTGAAAAGTATCCCATTTGTTGTTTTTGCAATGGTTGAAAACTGCCCATCGAGTGTGTCTTTTATCTATTTCTATTTTCTTCAAAGTTTTCTGCTGTCTTGTGTGGGTATTTAGGAGTCCATATAGGTCTTTTTAATAAGACTGCCCCAGTTGTTCTGTAGATAAACCTCCCCAGGTACTTCTCATCTCAATACCAGGACTGCATAATTAAACTCTTAAATTTGAGACCACTCCTCCACTTTTTCTCAGTTTCTGAGTCATGCTTTTAATCCTCACTTTCTCATTAAAATCCTTGATGATATCTTTAAGTGGCAGAGAACACAGTTGGGGCCATGGCTAATCTAACAAAGAGCATGAGCCAGCAGTGTGCAGCCGCTGCCAGAAAAACTAACGCAATCCTGGGTTGTATAAACAGAAGCATAGAATCAAAATCAGGCAAAGTATTGGTACCGCTTTATAAAGCCTCAGTAAGGCCACACCTGGAATACCGCATCCAGTTTTGCTCATCACATTGCAAAAAAGATGTTGAGAGTTTGGAAGAAGTGCAAAGAAGAGCAACTAAGATGATTAAGGGCCTGGAGATAAAACATGTGAAGAACGGTTGCAGGAATTGGCCAGTCTAGAGAAAAGGATAGCAATAGCACTTAGACTTATATACTACTTCATAGTGCTTTACAGCCCTCTCTAAGCAGTTTACAGAGTCAGCATATTTCCCCCAACAAACTGGGTCCTCATTTTACCGACCTCAGAAGGATGGAAGGCTGAGTCAACCTTGAGCCGGTGAGATTTGAACAGCCGAACTGCTGAACTAGCAGTCAGCTGAAGTAGCCTGCAGTGCTGCACTCTAACCACTGCGCCACCTCGGCTCATTAGAAGAAGGACTAGGGGGGACATCAGAGGTGGGTTCCTCCCGCTTCACACCTGTTCTATAGAACTGGTAGCAAACCGGTGGTGATGTCACGGAGCCGGTTCTGTTGGTGCCGGTCCGTGGACGTCGCCATCTTTTTTTATTTTTTTACTTTTTTTGGTTCTGTGCATGTTCAGAAGCTGAGTTTTCGGTACTGCGCATGCGCCGCCATTTTGTTTTTGGCCTTTTTGTTTTTGCTATTTTTTGCTTCTGCACACGCGGAGAAGCCGAGTTTTTGGCGTGGGAAGAAGCGAACCGGCGGCGCAGGAGGAAGCGAACCGGCGGCGAGGTAAGCTAGAACCCACTCCTGGATGACATGATAGCAGTATTCCAGTATTTGAAAGGCTGCCACAAAGAAGAGAGGATCAACTTATTTTCCAAAGTACCAGAAAGCAAGACAAGAAACAATGGATGGAAACTAAGGAGAGAAGCAACCTGGAATTAAGGAGTAACAGTGAGGACAAATAACCAGTGAAAGAAGCTTGCCTTCAGAAGTTATGGGTGCTCCATCACTGGAGGTTTTAAGAAAAGACTGGGCAAGCGCCTGTCTGAAATGGTATAGGACTGTGGTGGCGAACTTATGGCACGCGTGCCAGAGGTGGCACGCGGAGCCATAGAAGCCGGCACGTGAGAGTTCCCACCGGCAAACCGGAAGTGCAAAAAAACGCACTTCCGGTTTGCCGGTGTGCTGTTTTTTGCACTCCGGAGGGTTCAGGGAAGCTCCCTGAAGCTCTGGAATGCAAAAAACTACAAAACGGACAAACCGGAAGTGCACTTTTCCGCACTTCCGGTTTGTCCGTTTTGTAGTTTTTTGCATTCCGGAGCTTCAGGGAGCTTCCCTGAACCCTCCGGAGTGCAAAAAACAGCATACCGGCAAACCGGAAGTGCGTTTTTTCGCACTTCCGGTTTGCCGGTTTCGTCGTTCCAGGCTCCGGTAAGCCTTTGTGCGGAGGTGGAGGGGTGTGCGCATGCGCAGGGGGCAGCATGGGGGGGGTGTTGTGCGCATGCGTGGGGGGGAGGGAATGGGTGTGGGCACGCGAGCGCGTGCGAGCGCGCCCCCCCCTTTTTGGCACGCGAGCCGAAAAAGGTTCGCCACCACTGGTATAGGATCTTGGGCAGGAGGTCAGACTAGAAGGCCTCCAAGGCACCTTCCAGCTCTATTTTGATTGATTGAAGCCCGTTGTCTTTCCCTGGGTCATTTTGAACTCAAGGCAGCTCCTCAAGCAGGAGAGAGTTTAAAGTCTGCCAAATACAGAACTGTCAATCAGGGTTCAAAACCTCCTGCCTTTTCTGTCTCAGCTGAGTTCCCACGAATAGAAGTTCTGGTCATGACCCCATGTCAAGGGAGCTGGGAAGGGCAATTAGAGACTTGTAAGTGTTTGGTCAGGTAGAATTTAGCAGGGAGGGGATGTGACATGGTTGGTGAAATAGGTTTGGCTTGCCCTTGGTCCCCACCAGAATTTTTCTCTCCGCAACCTAGAAAAGAGCTCCGATGGCTAAGATGACCATTGTTCTTGTCAAGACCCACTCTAGGTTTTACGACAGAGTATAATTAAATGGCTCCCATGGCAGGATTAAATAAACAGCAGCATAGGAGGCAGCACACATTTCTTCGTTTCCACCGGGTTGCTCAGCCAGGAACAATGCAGGCTCTGTGTTCCAGAGCAGGCTAATTTGAGTATTATATGGCCATCGCTCCACCCCTACCTCCACAGGACCTATTCTGTTTAGGCTGTGTTTTAATTTGTTTCTCTTCTGCAACAGAGCATGTTAAACAGGCCTTAAACGTTTTGGAGAAATGGTTTTTAGCCAAGCGGAGGGAACAGTTAACAGAAGAGGACTGATCCACGCACTCCAAACTGGATGGAGAGTGATGCACGATTTTCAAAATGAAGGTGATCCCTGTTCTTTTCATTGAGTAGATTTTTTTTCCTCTTTCAAACAAATAGTGCCTTTTCAAACTTGATGAGTTTTAACGCTTTGCTATGTTAAAACAAAACTCTTGGAAGTTTTGAGAACATTAAAAAGATGCTCATTTTTTAAAAAAATATTATCTCTTTTCTTAGGGCAGTGATGGCGAACCTTTTTTCCCTCGGGTGCCGAAAGCGCATGCGTGTGCAGTATCATGCACGTGCGAGTGCCCACACCCATAATTCAATGTCTGGGGAGGGCAAAAATGGCCTCCCCCACCCCCGCAGAGGTCCTCTGGAGGCCGGAAACAGCCCATTTCCTGACTTCCAGTGGGCCCGGTAGGCCCATTTTTTGCTCTCACCAGGCTCCAGAGGTTTCCCTGGAGCCTGGGGAGGGTGAAAATGCTCCCCCGGAGGCCCTCGAGAACCTAAAATGCCCTCCCAAAGCCTCCGTGTGAGCCAAAAATCAGCTGGCCGACGCACACATGTACGCTGGAGCTGAGCCAGGGCAACGGCTCGCGTGCCGGCAGATATGGCTCCGCGTGCCACCTGTGGCACACGTGCCATAGGTTCGCCATCACTGTCTTAGGGGCTCCAAAATCAAATCCCAGAGTCACCCTGATGATCAACAGGTTAGCTTTTTCCTTAAGCAGACACCTCACTTTTGTCTTGGTGGTTGCATTCACACAATAATTCTCTTAGCCTAACTCATGAATTAGGCTGAACATTCACACGATGCATTGCACTGCTCTGCTGTCTTCATGGAACATGGCAAAGTGAGGAAAGTCCCTTAAGGTTAAAAATCTAATGATGCTTACTATGCAGCAATGGGGTCTTCAAATTAACTAATGGGTGAAAATTGGCTAGACTGACTATCCATCTTTGGGCAATTAGGTAAGTTTAATTAATTGGGACATAAATGGTTTACCCTGGGTATTATTTTGTTTGGTTCAAAGCAGGGGTGGGTTCTAATTTACCTCACTGCCGGTTCCCTTCCTCCCGTGCTGCGTGGCCACGCCTCATGGGCACGAGCACGCTTTGCAAACCCGCGCACGCGCAGTCCTGAAAAATCTGAATTTTTTTTTTTAAGCTGAAAACAAAATGGTGACGCATGCACAGTGCTGGAAACTCGGCTTCTGCGCATGTGCAAAAGAAAAAAAAATCGGAAAAAAGTTCAAATTTTTTAAAAAAAACATTAAAAAAATTTTTTTTTAAGATAGCGGTGCCCACAAACTGGTACCGACCAAATCGGTTCCATGACATCATCGTGACATCACCAGCAATTTGCTACCGGTTTGGGAGAATCGGTGTGAACCGGGAGGAACCCACCTCTGGTTCAAGGTATGGCAAACATATTCTGCAGCTCTTTTGGTGAGTAGAGTTTGGTACATTTGACCTCTAGTTCAAGGATATTAGTGGCCCTGATTTATATGCACCATCCCTGGGTCTTTAGCTGGGTAGGCTGATCTCTCCAGAATAGCGCTCCTTCTTTGCTTGCCCCACAAGTCTTTGGGGTGAGCAATGGGCCTGCCATGTCTATACATCAACTCTTCAGTCTTAGAACAACCTTCTGGTTGGTTTCAATATGCAATGTTTCAACTTGAGTCTTCCAAGCCTCTGGACAAACAGAGAGCAGGGGGAACAGCGTTTCTATAATTGCTCTTTTTGGGGGGACGTTTAGCATGGCCCATATGTAGAGTTATATATATATATATATATATATATATATATATATATATATATATATATATATATATATATATATATATATATATATATATATATATATATATATATATATATATATATATATATATATATATATATATATACATATACATATACATATACATATACATATACATATACATATACATATACATATACATATACATATACATATACATATATTATATTGCACGGGTCAGAAGGAGGGCTGAGAAAATAACAGCAGACCTCTCCCATTCTGGATATAACCTGTTTCAACTCTTCCCCTTGGGATGCCACTACAGAGCATTGTTTGCCGAAACAATTGGACAAAAGACAGTTTTTTTCCTTCATGGCATCACTTGATGAGCCGAGGTGGCGCAGTGGCTAAAGTGCAGCACTGCAGTTCAGCAGTTCAGCTGTTCAAATCTCACCGGCTCAAGGTTGACTCAGCCTTCCATCCTTCTGAGGTCGGTAAAATGAGGACCCAGATTGTTGGGGGCAATATGCTGAACTCTGTAAACTGCTTAGAGAGGGCTGTAAAGCACTATGAAGCGGTATATAAGTCTAAGTGCTATTGCTATTGCTACTGTGCGGAACACCTAATCCTCACAGTCTTGTCTTATGTCTAAGTATATTTACCCATGTAGTATGGGTGTTTTAGTTACTATTATTTTTAAGAGCATCTAAGATGATTAAAAACCTGGAGACAAAACCATATGAGGAACGGTTGCAGGACCTGGGTATGGCTAGTCTAGAGAAAAGAAGGACTAGGGGGGACATGATAGCTGTATTCCTGTATTTGAGGGGTTGCCACAAAGAGGAGGGGGGTCAATTTATTTTCCAAAGCACCAGAAGGCAAGGCAAGAAACAATGGATGGAAACTAATCAAGGAGAGAAGCAACCTAGAATTAAGGAGAAACTTCCTAACAGTGAGGCCAGTTAACCAGTAGAATGGCTTGCCTTGAGAAGTTGTGGGTGCTTCATCACTGGCGGTTTTTAAGAAGACACTGGACAGCCACCTGTCTGAAATGGTATAGGATCTCCTGCTTGAGCAGGGGGTTGGACTAGAAGACCTCCAAGGTCCCTTCCAGTTCTATTCTGATTAATAGATCTTTTACCTATTACCTTTTATCTCATCTTTTCTATTACATTATTTTACCGGTATCATTGATATGATTATTATTACTCTGTTGTTTTGCATGTACACTGAGAGCTTAACACTCCGGAGACAAATTCCTGGTGTGTCTAATCACACTTGGCCAAATAAAGTATTCTAATTGCTCTTTTGGGCACAGTTGGCATGGCCCATTTGGAGAGCTGGCTCAGCCAAGTTCTTCTTGGCCAACGGATTTCTAGGAAAAGTAAACAGAGCCATGTTTCTTTCCGGTTATCTCCCTTTTGGCTGGTAGGATGGATGTTTCCTTGCCTCATAAAGCCCTGTAGATAAATCTGTATGGAATTTCTTGAACCGTCATGTTGATGGATGGTAGGATGAGGAAGCCTGCCCAGCTAGAGCAAGAGGAAAACTGTGCCCATTCATCACTTTTCCAGCTGTCAAATTGAGGACTGAGGCTTTGCAGCAGGTCCAAACTGGTCTACAGTAGATCATTGCACCATAAGAACAAACAATTCCAAGGCGATTCCTGTTTTAGACATGGGTATCTGGCACCTGCATGGCACTCCCTGTGAACCAGACTTTTTTTTAACTTTTTATTAGTGGAAGGAACGTGTAGCCTTGGGCATTTAGTAAGAATACTTCAATCTCCTCATCAAGACTGGAGTTCATCAGATCCACAAGCAGGCATATTAGCTTTGATTGCCAAGGTGAGTACACTGGGTCCTTGGGGGCAGGGAGAAATGGGATATTGGTGTAGAGTTGATCAAGAAATAAATATGCCACTTTCAATAATTCAGTTTTAATCTAGATATTACAAGGCTTCTTAAACTTTACAGAATCGGAACTACCCTATGTGGGCTTGCAAAGGCCAAATGAGAAGCAGAGCTCTGAATGAGTTTTGATAATGTCCCTATTTTATTTCTCGGATGTTTTTAAACTTAGGATTCCATTCTGTGTTACTCACAATCCTCCTTGGAGGTTCCAACTCTGAGAATCTCACGTTATTATATGCTACCAAGTAGAAAATTGTACATTGCATCCAGGATATATGATATCCAGTGAAATAATATTTTTTTAAATAAACCTCAGTCCTTACGTCCGTGAAAATCAAAGACACTCAATCATATATATCTTTTTTTTTTTTTTGCCCACAAAACATGGAATTCAGAAGGGGAAAGCCCAGGCAGCCGGAGAAACGAAATTTCACCGTTTGAACCTTATGATCTCATTGAAAACAAGACTTTTATTCTTCCTCAGTTCAGGAGAGTGGGCAAGATGAGAAATGCCCAAGGCGTTGGATTGATTTTTATGATTCATTTTAGCGGAGGGAGGGAGAAGGATGGGGACACACGTTGAACATCAAAGGCCTCAAAGCATCCCTTTGATCATTAAGGACAGGAAAAGAACATTTTCGCGTTGATTGAGGAGCGGGAGGGAGAGACGGCAAAGGAAGACAGGAGAAGGTGGTCCGGCTTCAACTTCCATGCAAAATATTCTTGCTTCGTTTTAAGGTGGTACTTCCAAACAAGACCTTGGCCTTTATATATAAAAAAAAATCAATAAATGCAAGCATTGAGCCAGTAAGGTTAAATGGCATTACTTTATAATATTTCCTTGACAAAAAAAATATTATTGGGCTGTTGGAAGAAATATCCTTCTGGGTTCAGTTCAGTGCCGGTTCGGACCAGTTCTTTAGAACCGGTAGCAGAAATTTAGCGCCGCTTGCCGAACCGGCAGTGATGACCGGCTGTCCATACTCCCGAACCAGTCCTGTGGTCACTGCGGCTTGCCAAAACCCCCTCTGTGCATGCGCAAAGGCTTCTGCGCATGTGCAAAGGCTTCTGCGCATGCGCAGAGGGTCATTTCCGGGTGTTTTGCGTGATGTGAAGGGCGCGGGCGCGCGAGCGAAGCAAAACACGCACTTCCGTCGCAATGCAAACCGGTAGGGAAGGTAAATGGAACCCACCCCTGGTTCAGATCAAAGTGGGGAGAAAGACACTGGAAACATGGTGGCTGATTGGAAAGATGGTTTTTAATGGTGGACAGGACCACATGTTTGAGGTCCTTGGCAAAAAGCACATGGTTGAGAGAGAGAGAGAGAGAGAGAGATTTATACCCTCTTTTGGGCTTTGAATTTGAGCTTGTATTTTGATTGGTTGTCAGACTCACATGGGGCCATGGAAGGGTAATTCTGTAGGTTGTGTTTTGAATCCCAAGCTTGGTTGAGCCTTGCTGGGTGATGATGTAATGAAAGGCTTTGGGCAATTCCTACTATGGCTCTGCCTGAAGGAGGTAGATCTTTGTTATGTAGAATAGACTGGCCCAGGACTTAATGGCCCATTAACAAAGGGGAGTGTGTGATTTTCTGCCTCCCCTTTAGGGGAAATATTCTGCCCTTTTAATATTTCCTAAAATATCTTTTTCCTAGGAGAGGGGTGGGTGCAGTGGTGGGTTCCTACTGGTGCTGTCCACTGTATAGCACCGGTAGCGGCCCGTTGGTGACGTCACAGTACCGGTGAGGTCGGTTGCCGGTGCCTGGGCGCTGCCATTTTTTAAAAAACATTTTAAATTTTTTTAAAAAATTATCTTCTGCGCATGCCCAGAAGCCAAGCTTCCGGCACTGCGCATGCGCTGCCTTCCTACCCCACAGTGAGTCCAAGCAGGGGAGGATGGCTGACGGAGCGCGTGAGATGCTGAAAGAACGGGCGGCAGGAGCTATTTCCATTCCCCTCCCTTCAGCAGTCCGAGAAGCCACGAACGTGCGGTGATGATCCTAGGCATTTTTGCACGTTTGAGGCTTCTCAAGCTGCTGAGGGGAGAGGGAATGGGCGGCAGGACCTATCTCAGTTCCCCTCCCTTCAGCAGTCCGAGAAGCCACGCTCACATGGCTGGCAAGCCATGCCCACCTGGTCACATGGCTGGCAAGCCACACACACAAAATAAGCCACGCCCACAGAGTGGTAGTAAAAAATTAGGAACCCGCCCCTGGGTGGGTGCTAACTTCCTACAGGGCACCAGTCTCTTTGGAGAATTCTGCAGCTTCTCCTTTTGTTTATGCAGTAGTTTTGAGTTGGGGAGGTGTTTTGCTGGAAAACGCAGGGCTGATTGCAAAGAACAGACATTTCTGGAAGTCTTGGCCTGCATGAGCTCAAATCTCATCAAGTGATTGTTCAACCATTTTTGCCGAAGTGTGCTGAAAGTGGGGCTCCTGTATATTTAGATTTTGGATTTTTTAAAAAACATAAACCAAACATTGTTAGGATTGCTTGCTCGTTTGGAACTCGGGCCCTCTGGTTTGCAAATCACGCAAAATGTAACGCCAGCCCTTTGCAACGTGTTCACAAATGTTCACTAACGTGTTCTTGGTTTTGGCTGGTGTGCAAACTCCGCTTCAAGTTCTCTTCCGGCCTCTTGCTGCTCTCAAATTCACAGCCAAACCTGTATTCCGTCTTGCTTTTTTTAAAAAAAAAAAATACAATTCTGACCAGTGCAAGACATTATTTTCTTTTCTGAGCGTCACCCTTGATCTTTCTACAAGAGCAACATTGAAAAGAAAGCATTTTTTGATCGGAGAAGTGGCTGCTTTTCATATCCTAGCAACGGGAATGAGGGAAGCCTTTTTGAATTAGACCAGTGTTTCCCAACCTTGGCAACTTGAAGATATCTGGACTTCAACTCCCAGAATTCCCCAGCCAGCTGGCTGGGGAATTCTGGGAGTTGAAGTCCAGATATCTTCAAGTTGCCAAGGTTGGGAAACACTGAATTAGACGATTATTGCAAACCAACTTGTTGGTGGAAGACCTGAGCGAGGGAGGGAAGCTGGGGAATTAGCATTGGCTAGACAGACCATTAAATTGGTATTAAACTTTTCCATGTGAAGGAAATCTCCTTCTCCCACAAGCCAGAGCAAAAGGGGATCACTTTCCCCTCGAACCCGGTTGAGATGGGGCTAGATAAACGCTGAAAAAACACGGAAAGGTGAGCAGAGGTTAAAGCACAGGCTGGAGAGCTCGTCTGGCTGGCTTCCTTCCTTCTAAACTCCCAGAGAATTGGCACGCACTGCTCGGATGACATCGTCCTCCACAAACATTCAATCTTCTTGACCAGTTTGCTCCAGTGCTGAACGGGGGGGGGGGGGGAGGGGGGAGAGGGAGGACGGGGAGTGGGAAAGGAGATACACAGAAATCAACTCAAGCTGTTTTTGATCAGTTTGCAGGGCAAACCCCAGGAAAGAGTCCCGGAGCTGCAGAAAGAAAAATAAACAAAGCAAGGAACTGGAAAGAGCTAAAGTGCTTGCATCTTTCTTTTTCTTTCTTTCTTTCTTTCTTTCTTTCTTTCTTTCTTTCTTTCTTTCTTTCTTTCTTTCTTTCTTTCTTTCTCTTTCTTTCTTTCTTTCTTTCTTTCTTTCTCTCTTTCTCTCTCTCTTCTTTCCTTTCCTTCCTTCCTTCCTTCCTTCCTTTCTTTCTTTCTTTCTTTTTCTTTCTTTCCTTCCTTCCTTCTTTCCTTCTTTCCTTCCTTCCTCCCTTTCTTCTTTCTTTCTTTCCTTCCTTCCCTCTTCCTTCCTTCATCCCTCCCTCCCTCTTTCTCTCTCTCTCTCTCTCTTTCTTTCTCTCTCTCTCTCTCTCTCTCTTTTGCTCTCTTGCTCTTTCCTTCCTTTCCTGTCCTTCCCTTTCCTTTCCTTTCTCTCTCTCTCTCTCCCTCCCCTTCCCTCCCTTCATCTTCCTCTCTCTTCCTTTCTCTCTTTCTCTCCCTCTCTTTTTTGCTCTCTTGCTCTTTCCATTTTTCTTTCCTTCTTTCCTTTCCTTTCCTTTCCTTCCCTTCCCTTCCCTTCCCTTCCCTTTCCTTTCCTTTCCTTTCTTCCTTTTCTTCTTTCCTTTTCTTTCCTTTCCTTTCTTCCTTCCCTTCCCTTCCCTTCCCTTCCCTTCCCTTCCCTTTTCTTCCCTTTCCTTTCCTACAAACTGGCTATTAGCCTGTTTTAAATTGGCTTCCTGCCACAAGCATAAAAGTTGAACTTCATGGCCTAAATAATTTGTTAGGGTTTTTCTTTCCTACAGTTTTTGTGCTCCGAACTCATTCATTGCTTATCCTGGTGGTCCAGTTAAAGTTTGACCCACTACACATTAGGTGGAAAGAAGTGAAGACCTACGTTAACTCTTGCTACTCCTAAAAGTGTCGAAGAGCCGGAAGCCGCTGAGTTGCTATGGCTGGAAGAGTCTCATTGAGCAGCTGCTGCTGGTCCCCTCTTTGTGCTTAGAGACCCAAGGAGAGAGCTAATCTGAAATTAATCTTTTCCACCCAGATTCAGATGACCTGCAGATTTACAGCTCATAAGGAAAGTAAAGCCTGTGACAAAATATGGGCCAAGATTAAGGCGATCCTGTTTAACCCCAAAGGAACCCAGGAAGCCGTTTTCACCTATCCGCTAGGCCTCACAATGGTGTTGCTTCGGGAGTTATGAAGATCGGTTCATGATGTGATGGCATCCTTGGCATTCCTTATTGCATCAGAATAACAGATTAACAGAGTTGGAAGGGACCTTGTAGGTCATCTAGTTCAACCTCCAGCCCAAGCAGGAGACCAAACACCATTTCTGACAAATGGCAGTCCAGTCTCTTCTTGAAAGCCTCCAGTGATGAAGCTCCCACAACTTCTGAATGCAAGCTGTTTCATTGGCTGATTGTTCTCACTGTCAGAAAATTCCTCCTTATTCTAGGTTGAATCTCTCCTTGATCAGTTTCCATCCATTATTCCTTTGGGTGCTTTGGAAAATAGCTTGACCCCCTCCTCTCTGTGGCAGCCCCTCAAATATTGGAAGACTGCTATCATGTCTCCCCTGGTCCTTCTCTTCCCTGGACTAGCCATGCCCAGTTCCTGCAACCGTTCTTCATATGTTTTAGCCTCCAGTTCCCTAATCATCCTGGTTGCTCTTCTCTGCACTTTTTCTAGAGTCTCAACGTCTTTTTTTATAGTGTGGTGACCAAAACTGGATGCAGTATCCTAGGTGTGGTCTAGAGAACAGGCCTGGACAGATGTGCTCCTCAGGTTTATTATTTTTATTTTTTTAACCAGGGTTCAGCAATTTGTTTGTTTGTTTGTTTGTTTGTTTGTTTGTTTATTTATTTATTTATTTGTTTGTTTGTTTGTTTGTTTATTTATTTATTTATTTATTTATTTATTTATTTATTTATTTATTTATTTATTTATTTATTTATTTATTTATTTATTTGTATTTCTATGCCACTCAACTCCGCAGGGACTCTGAGCGGCTCACAACAAATACAAATATCATCAATATAAAAATAACATTAAAAACAAAATTTTAAAAACATGATAACAGTTTAAAAACATTCAATCATACAACCATTTCATGGGCCAACATCACTAGTTCTTCCACACGGTCATTGGTCCCAGGCCTGGTGAGGACAATTGATTTAAACCCTCATGGGGCAAAGCAGGCTTGTTTATGGAACATTGCTTCATTCGCCTGTTTTGTTCAGTTTCTTCAGACAAGCAAAGCATTTTAAGCAAAGCAGCGAATTGGGCCCTAAGGCTTTATAAGGCATTACTTACATTATAAGGTCTTACTAAGGCATCTTAATCCTCTTGCCTCCAGTTTAGCTGTACTGAATCAAATATAATCAGCCACCTGTGATTGTTCTTCCTTGTTTCTTCTCTTTCTCTCCCTTTCCCTTTCTTTTATTTTTTTTTAAAAACCCCAAACCCTCTATGATTATTACTTCCAGAAATGAACATGAGACAAATTAGTTAGTGCTGCCAGCACTTATTTTCTGGATGAAGCGAAGAGCATCCTGCCACCACCAACCCCCCCCCTTTTCCCCCAAAACGCCTATAATTAAAGCAACAGAAAATGCTTGTAATTTGAAAGATCAAAAGAACAGAAACAGCCCTGTATAGAAAGATTGATGCTATAAGGAAGAACGGTCTGTTTCATTTAATCCCACCCCTCATTTCATGAGCTGTACTGACCACCTTTGGCGCTGACATGTAATTGACTAATTATGTGCCATGAAGTCATTGTCAGAATAACAGAATAACAAAGTTGGAAGGGACCTGGGAGGTCTTCTAGTCCAATCCCCTGCTCAAGTAGGAGACCCTATACCAGTGATGGCGAACCTTTTAGGCACCGAGTGCCCAAACTGCATGCACGCATGCCAGTGGTGGGTTCCTACCAGTGCGGTCCACTCTATAGCACCAGTAGCGGCCCGCTGGTGATGTCACAGTACCAGTGCGGTCGGTTGCCGGTGCCTGGGCGCTGCCATTTTTTAAAAAAAAAATAATTTTTTTTTTAAAAAATTTCTTCTGCACATGTCCAGAAGCCAAGTTTCCAGCACTGCTCATACGCTGCCTTCCTACCCCACAGTGAGTCCAAGCAAGAGAGGATGGCTGAGGGAGCGCGTGAGATGCTGAAAGAATGGGCGGCAGGAGCTATCTCCATTCCCCTCCCTTCAGCAGTCCGAGAAGCCACGAACACGCGGTGATTATCCTAGGCATTTTCGCATGTTTGAGGCTTCTCGAGCTGCTGAAGGGAGGGGGAATGGGCAGCAGGACCTATCTCAGTTCCCCTCCCTTCAACAGCCCGAGAAGCCATGCCTACCCAGTCATGTGCCTGGCAAGCCACACCCACAAAATAAGCCACGCCCACAGAGTGGTAGTAAAAAAATTAGGAACCCCCCCTGAGCATGCCCAAGCTGAAAGGCGCGCATGCACGTGAATTTGTGCATGCACTCACATGTGCAAACATGTGCAAACATGCATGAATGTGCGCATGCATGTACATGCACGAATGGGCAGCAGAGACCTGAAGACCAGCTGGCCGGTGGGAGGCAGGACATCTCAACACCGGCAGAGCATTCAAGAGGTAAGATCTTTTTCTTTCGTGAGCGTCTGTTTCGTCGTTTGCAGGGAAACAGAAGCTCACGAAAGAAACGCCACGGCGATCTGACATGGGGCAACAGCGCACGTGCCAGCAGAGAGGGCTCTGCGTGCCACCTCTCAGGGGCGGGTTGCTCACTTACCTCGATGCCGGAGCCATGCGCGCACATCTCCACGCTTCGGGGGAGGCGCTTGCTCGCTACGCGCGCGCACCCCCTCATGCAATTTTGTTTCTGCGCATGCGTGGAAGCAAAATTGCGCCAAAATCTCACAAGGGGACGTGCGTGCGCATAAGATTTCGGCGCAATTTTGCTTCCGCGGATGCGCGGAGCCAAAATCTCGCCGAAATCTCGCACACGCGCGTGTCCCCTCGTGAGATTTTGGCGCGATTTTGCTTCCGCACATGTGCAGAAGCAAAATCATCTGAAAATCACCGAAAAAAAATGACGACACGTCGGGTGGACCGGCAGAGAGGGCTCCAGAGCGGTTGCGAAATCTGCCGCTCCCTACCGGAGCTGCGTACTGGGCAGCTCCGGCAGGAACCCACCTCTGCCACCTCTTGCACGCGTGCCGTAGGTTTGCTATCACGGCCCTATACCATTCCACATAAATGGCTGTCCAGTCTCTTCTTGAAAACTTCCAGTGATGGAGCAACCACAACTTCTGGAGGCAAGACGTTCCACAGATTCATTCCGCTAACTGTCAAGAAATGTAGCTGAGTCCATCCACCTTGTTCCTGATCATTTTTTTTTTCATTCCTTCTGCCTTTCCAGGGTTCTGGATTTTTGTGGGAATCATAGGACTTGCCCAAATAAATGGATGGATAAGTAGATTGATTGTGTGCCATGAATTTGCTGTCAAATCCACCCTGTAGATAGTTCCCCCCCACAGAAGATAATGTCCTTCAAGTCCTCCAAAGGTGCATTCATCATCACTGTAACTGAGTCTATCCCACTTGCTGCTGATTGTCCTCTTCTCTTTTCTTATAAAATGACATAAACCATAGCAGTCAGTAATGATGTCTGTTTCTATGAATAGACTATGTCTAAAAGATGTTAATTGAGAGAATGACAGATGTGGAACAAAATTTAGCTGACAAGACAGAAAAAGCACTGCAAGTAGAACTATAAATGACAGTCCAAGTGAATGGTTTGGAAAAGGACACTTTTCTGAATATATATAAAAGAAACAGGCTGAAGTTTTAAAAAAATTAAAGGGGACATACAAATGAAAAACCAAGAGAATGACCAGGAAAATATTTTCTTATTGGACTTACAAAAGAAGCTCGTTAAAGCCTTGAAGAAACTTGTGCAATGGGAAAAAGAATTGACGAGGAATCAAATCCAGTGAGGATATTTGGTTGAATTAAAGATTCAAATAATTAGAAGCAGAAGGAAGGAATACAAAGCTGGTTTATTTGATCAAGGTTAAAATAAGACTCTTTTTTTGGTAAAGATTTGCCAGTAATGGACTTTTTTTGCTGACACCAGCATTGAAAAAATGATGTTTTATAGATGTAGTTATAGATAAAGGATAGGATGTGGGATGAATCTGTTTAACCTTATATGGGGTGAAGAGTTGTTAAACATGTGTATATTTGTGATGAATGTTGGAAGGCACATCTTTACACATTGCTTTTCTTTATCATATTTTTTCTTTTTTTTCTCAGCACTTTTTTTTCATTCTCTTTTCTTTCTCTAACTTTAGTTTGCATAAGTTTTTACAATTGTAATTAAATTTGTAAAAATATTTTTTAAAAAAAGAAATTAAGTAAAGATGGTGCAATAAGCAGGGTGATGTAGCAATTAGGGTGTAAGGATCTTTAGGAAGAGGTGGCATACAAATGAAATCAATGAATAAATCTTCGCAATCTGCCAACTCAGTCAGCGAGAACTGTTTGCCACAAGAAATGATTTACAACACCATCCTGAGTTACTTCTGATGATTTGTCTCAACTTTTGACTACCTTTGGAAATTATTTTCTTTTTTTAAAAAAACTGAAGGAAGGGGGCGTTAACCGGAGGATAGTTGCAGTGCTTGGCTTATTATTTCACTTATGATTAATATCTTTGTGTGTGCAGGAATCCAATACGGAACACATTCTAATTCGTTCTATTTTGTTACTATGCAAGGGAGAGGCAGGGCCATCTTACATGCTGAAGCTGGAAGTAAAGATTGATGGATGTGTCATTTTCCTTTCAGTCAAATTGTACGGACAACCACATTGAGATTTTGCTCTAGGAATCTTGTTGCAAATGTTTTAGCTGTGTTCATGTGTACATATCAAATTTACTCACTTCCGTATAGAAATTATTGGAGATTTTAACAGAATAACAGAGCTCGGAGGGACCTTGGAGGTTATCTAGTCCAAACCCCTGTTCAAGCAAGAAACCTTAAACCCGTGATGACGAACCTATGACTGGAGGCTAAAACATACAAGGAACGGTTGCAGGAATTACATTCCTATGTTCGCAACAGAATACCTTATAAAACCAGACTTGAAATTTTGGGACTAGAAAATTTAGAACTACGCCTTCTACCGCTTCCCTGAACCCTCTGAAATGCGAAAAACAGCCCAACGGCAAACCGGAAGTGCGTTTTTCCAAACTTCCGGTTTCCCCTTGGAGCTGACATAGGGCAACGCCTCGCGTGCTCTCCAATATGGTTCCGCGTGCCACCATCACTGCAGTAGTTTCTTCCCCAAACCCCAAAAACTTTAACCTCAGATTATCTACCATCGACCTCACCCCATTCCTAAGAGGTCTGTAAGGGGAGTGCATAAGCGCACAATCGTGCCTACCGTTTCTGTCCTAATGTACCCACATATTCATACTTCTTGTACTCATAATCATGCCTGTGCTATTCTCTCTCTCTCTCTCTCTCTCTCTCTCTCTCTCTCTCTCTCTCTCTCTCTCTCTCTCTCTCTCTCTCTCTCTCTCTCTCTCTCTCTCTCTCTCTCTCTCTCTCTCTCTATATATATATATATATATATATATATATGGAGAGAAAGAGGCAATACACCATGGAGAAATCTTCATCTGTCAGCATGACTAAGGCAGAAACAATTAAGTCAATTACAGGAGAGAGAAAAGGGTGTGGACCGGTCACACGTGCAAAGTCTAAATTGACAGACATTACATAAATTGATGGGCATTCTATAAAAGCAAGCATCTCTTCCATGGGGATTTTACACTCTGACGAAGTCAACAGGGGTTGACGAAAGCTTAGCAATTTTAATAGTAGTTTTAAATAAAATTTTAAATGTTCCAGAGATCGTGATGGCTATCGCTTCTTTATCTGTATGTATGTATGTATGTATGTATATATATATATATATATATATATATATATATATATATATATATATATATATATGTATGTATGTATGTATGTATGTATGTATGTATGTATGTATGTATGTATGTATGTATGTATGTATGTATGTATGTATGTATATGTATGTATATGTATGTATATGTATGTATATATATGTATATATATGTATATATATGTATATATATGTATATATATATAATATTCATGTTTATACTTCGTTTAAACTTTGCTTGCAATCATATATGCTTGACAAATAAAAATAAATAAAATAAATAAATAAAAACTGGGCATGGATAGTCTAGCGAAGAGAAGGACCAGGGGAGACATGATAGCAGTGTTCCAATATTTGAGGGGCTGCCACAGAGAGGAAGGGGTCAAGCTATTTTCCAAAGCATCTGAAGGCCAGACAAGGAATAATGGATGGAAACTCAACAAGGAGAGATTCAACCTAGAAATAAGGAGGAACTTTCTGACAGTGAGAACAATCAACCAATGGAACAGCTTGCCTTCGGAAGTTGTGGGAGCTTCATCACTTGAGTCTTTCAAGAAGAGATTGGACTGCCATTTGTCAGAAAGGTGTAGGGTCTCCTGCTTGAGTGGGGGGTTGGACTAGATGACCTACAGGGTCCCTTCCAACTCTGTTAATCTGTAATCTATGCAATGTAGATCAGTACCACTTTAATTATAAACCCATAGTAACAAAACCTTGCATATCTGAATGTGCTTTCCCCTCCCTCACTTTCTCTTCGTGTGAATTAAGGAGGAGCTTTTCTGAAATATTTATAAACTCTAATAAGATGACCAGCTATGCAGGATCTAGGGATCCATTTATATTTTTACCTGAAGGAATGTTTAAATTCTATTATTTCCTTCCACAACCATATCCTAATTTAGTTCTTGCTGGATCTTGGCCACCTATATCGAGGGCACTTCCATAGTGTTTTAGCAATAGTCTTATCTACTCCCAAGTTCCGTGCCTGTTCCAGGCTTCAGGCAAGGGTAATATTACCCCATGGATGATGTTACGGATGTAGCCACTGCTTGGTTGAATTGTGACTGCTTAGTGAATCCCACTCACTCACTAAACTGCTGGGATTAGACCCTCTTAAGATGATTTTTGGACATCAATTAAAAGCAAAACAAAATGAGAAGTGTTTGGAAAAGAGAATAAATGAGACCGCTTTAAGCTCCTTGGAGAAAGAGCCGGCTGCAGATCGAATGTAATAAACAGAAAATAAATAAAGAATCACAGAGGGAGTTAAAAACTAAATACACATTCTGTTACCCTGTCTAAATCTGGATTTATAAAATACACTCTTTCCAAAATACTTACAAGCTGTTGCTGACAGGTGCCAACTAAAAGATTTAATAAAGAAATGATTACTTCATATAGTGTCCGAGACAGCCTCTTGCAAACTTCTACATGCCTTTCAGTTGAGCGGAGCAACTTTCCAGGGGAATCTGCAGGTGCCAACCTGTATGAGGACATCCATCCGGAGACAAATCCTTCCTCCTGTAGTGATGAGAAGGGCTCCATAGTTGTTAAGACTGTGCAAGTGGGTTTAACAGCTTATTTCCAAACAATGTTATAATACAGAAAGTGTCAATGTTCCCAAACCCAACTACAGCAAGATTGGCTGAGATGATCCAATCTCTTAATGCAAAACTTTATTGAGTACATCATTTCAGCACAGATAACGGCAAAACCAGATCTGGCTATTTTTTTGCAATATCCTTCACCCAAGAGTGGGGAGGGAATGGAGATTTTGCGATATACTTCCCCTGCCACGCCCACCAAGCCACGCCCACCAAGCAACACCACACCCACCAAGCCATGCCCACAGAACCGGTAGTAAAAAATTGGATTTCACCACTGCCCCGCAGTCCTATTTTTCAGCCTCAAGAGGTGGTGGAAGTAAAATAACAAAATATTGTGTTTTATTAGTATTGGGCCATATTTATTCAGGTTTTATCTTATTTGTTACATCCGGTGCAGGGGTGGGTTCTAGCTTACCTTGCCACCGGTTCACTTCCTCCCACACCGCGTGGCTGCGCATGCATTGAGCGCCACGTGGCCATGCTATGCGGGCACGCGCACACTTTGCATGGGCATGCATGCATGCTCAGTGCCAAAAACTCGGCTTCTGCTCATGCGTAGAAGCCAAAAACAAGATGGCGGCACCTATGGCACCACCATTAGAGCCGGTTCGGGGGCATGGCCAGCCGGCGATCGTGTCCCGGTTCGGCAAATTGTGGGAAAATCCCGCTACCGGTTCTATAGAACCAGTCTGAACTGGGAGCAACCCACCTCTGATCCGGTTAATAAATAATAACGATTAATAAACGATAATGATTAATAAATTGATGGATTGACTGATGGATTGAAACTGCTCTCTTTCTTTCTTTCTCTACTCTACTTTTTTGTTTGTGTGACTCGAGGCTATTTAAACAGTAAAACACAGCCTCATAACACAGTAAAATGACAGATGTGACCCAAATCGACCATCTGCCTCAAAAGCCTGTTGGAACAAGATGGTGGGAATAAAATTTGGTGGCAGATTTTTTTTTTAGTTTGCTCTACCCCAGTATGGATTGTTTTTTAAGAAATCAGTGTTTGTTTCTTAATAATATCCCACATTATTTGGATTCCAGATTTATCCCCTGATAAATATCACCCGGCCTAGTAGAAATGTTTCGGTTTCATGTTTCTCTCCGTTCAGAATTTTGTTTTTAAAGTCTTGCAAAAATTGGGCAATTGGCTACATACCAACCCTGTATTACATGAAAATATCTGCATTTTTGGTGGCTCTGTGGGGAGATGCTTTTAGCAAGCTGATATGGAAAGGGGGGGGGGGCTGGAACCAAATGACAAACTGAATAAAATTGAAATGGATGAATGAATGTAAATGGGAAAAGGTCTTTTTAACCCTTGTACATCTGTCTCACCATTGATTGTGTAACCAACGAGAACTATATTCACAGACATTTATTATATTTTGATCCAAGGCCAGCATAAGATAGCATTTAAAACCATAGGATTATCAATTCTTCCAAACATAACAATCTGTGGATACGGGCTATGAGAAAAAAGACTAAACGATGAATTTAATAATACAGCACTCTAAAACCATTACAGGGAATAAAATCTACAAACTACCAAATAAATCATGATAAATATGAAAAACACTATAGCAATGTATTAAAATTAATGTGTAAGACCATAGGACCACCGCTATATGTGCTAATAAAAATAATAATGTCTGATAACATATTATTGCATTCTCTCCATGAAAAGAAAAATGAAAGCAGCAAAATATCATTCCGTGTTAATAGGCTATAACAATTAGACTGGTAAATAAGACAATTAGAACACTAAACATAATAGACTGAAATATAACAAAGCAATTATGTGAGAGTTTTGTTGTATCTGTTTAACTCTTATTCTATTGTCATTTTCACTGTATAGTTTTGCTTACTGCATGACAACTGCACCGGTAGCGGCCCGCTGGTGACGTCACAGTACCGGTGCGGTCGGTTGCTGGTGCCTGGGCGCCGCCATTTTTTAAAAAAAAATTTAAAAAAAATTTTTTTTAATTTTCTTCTGCGCATGCCCAGAAGCCGAGCTTCCGGCACTGCGCATGCACTGCCTTCCTACCCCACAGTGAGTCCAAGCAGGGGAGGATGGCTGAGGGAGCGCGTGAGACGCTGAAAGAACGGGCGGCAGGAGCTATCTCCATTCCCCTCCCTTCAGCAGTCCGAGAAGCCACGGACGCGCGGTGATGATCCTAGGCATTTTCGCACGTTTGAGGCTTCTCAAGCTGCCGAGGGGAGGGGGAATAGGCAGCAGGACCTATCTCAGTTCCCCTCCCTTCAGCAGTCTGAGAAGCCGCGCCCACCCGGTCACATGGCTGGCAAGTCACGCCCACAAAATAAGCCATGCCCACAGAGTGGTAGTAAAAAAATTAGGAACCCTCCCCTGGAAGTAGCCCAGGTTAGAATCTTAGAAGGGTATGGCTAGCAGACGAGAGCTAAATAGCTTGAAATAGATCTATACTAGTCTCACTTTATTTCTTTGTCAGTAAATATAAATTTAACACAAGCAAGCAAGTACTTTTATTTCCCTAATTTTCCTCTGGTTTTTCTTTTTTCTTTTCTAAGCAAACTAACAGTCAGGACCAGCAACACAAGGACTTTCATTTTCTAGCCACCCCCACAAATACCGTTTATCACCGAAGCATAAACTTTAGAGTTATAAATTGTGATTATATGTCAGAGTTACGCAATAAATCAGAAGCTTCAGAAGATAACTGCATTTTGCTGATTCAAATAACTTCTTTATAAGTAGAATAAAACATTTACAATACCACACTTTGTTTCATCACATGTTGAGATGTTTTCATACTGGAGTATAATGGTGGACAGACTAAACCACACCCTTCTTCTTGCTAAGTTTCTGGACATGCTCAAATAACACTTCAGCCTGATTGGCTGACTCAATCACATGGCTCTCCCAGTCATGAATATTCCAACACTCCTCCCTTCATTACTGGGAGAGACATCAAACCTATTGGATTTAAACATTTCCTATAATGGACACCACCCAATGGTTTGGTCATCATGTCTGCTAAATTATCCTCTGAAGAACAATGATGTAAGCGTATCAATTTTTCTTTTACAGCTTCCCTGACATTACAATACTTAATGTCCACATGTTTACTTCTGTTCTTCACTCTGTCACCTGTTGCCATTTTTATACAAGCAGCATTATCTTCATAAACAGTTACAGCTTCATTTACATTTACATTTAAATCTTGTAACAACTGTACATACCAAACTACTTCAGAACATAACTCAGACAATGCAATAAACTCTGCTTCAGCAGTTGAAATAGCAACCGTTGTTTGTTTTCTGGACTTCCAACCAATTAAAGCCCCTCCAAACATTATTACAATTCCAGAATTAGACTTTCTGGTTTTTACATCATTTGCATAATCACTATCAACATAACATTTCAATTTTAATTCTTCAGTGACCTTTATTTGAAGACCCAAATTCACAGTTCCCTTCAAATACCTGAGAATTCTTTTCACACCCATCCAATGCAACTTTGTAGGTGTAGCAGTAAAGCGACTTAAGATGCTCACTGCACAAGCTATGTCTGGTCTGGACCACTGTGACAGATATAACAGACTCCCTATTGCAGAGTGATATATCTCCTGATCACAGGCTTCACTTTTGTCCTCACCCAAACTATTGTAAAAATCTGTGCTCATAGGTGTAGGAGCAATATTACAATCTTTCATGTTATATTTCTCTAATAATTGTTCAATTTTTCTCCTTTGACTGAGAATATAACCTTTTTCAGTTTTTTGTATCTCTACACCGAGATAATTCTTTATTTCTCCCAAATTCTTTAATTCAAATTTCTTTTCTAACTTATTAGCAAATTCTTTAATTTGTGATGCATCCTTTGCAATGAAACAAAGATCATCCACAAATGCTAATAGTAGACAATTCCCACCTTGTAACTTTCCAGTGTATATGCAACCATCAGCTTTGCAACTCTTGAACCCAAGACCTTTCAATACAGTATCTAGACAGATATTCCAATTTCTGGCTGACTGCTTCAGCCCATAAATGGCCTTGTTCAATTTATACACCATGTTAGGCATTTTATTTTCATACCCTGGCGCTTGAACCATATAAATTTCTTCCTCTAATTCAGCATTGAGAAATGCAGTGGTTATATCAAAATGCCAAATTCTATGCCTGTATGCTGATGCTAATGCCAGTGCTAGTCTTATGCTCTCACCTTTTACAGTTGGCGCGAACACCTCATCATAGTGCACATTCTTTAATTGAGAAAAACCTTGTGCCACCAATCTTGCCTTATACTGTACTTCATTATTGGGTAATACCTTTTTCTTATATACCCACTTACATCCTACAGCTTTCGTACCCTGTGGCAAAGTCATAGATGTGAACACTTCATGATCTCCCATGGATTTCATCTCTTTATCCATGGCTTCCTTCCACTTTTCTTGTTCAACTTTTGCTAATGCCAATACTTCCTTATAGTTTCTTGGCTCATACCACACATTACACACTTTAACTTTACTGGCAGAATACCTGTCTGGCGGAACCCCTCTGTTCCTACGCTCTGACCTACGTGGCATTGCCTGTTCTTGTGTTTCAAGCTTTTCTGGCTTCATATCTTGTTCAGACTCTCCTCCCTGAACATTGACACCTTCAGTAAATGATTCACCATCATTTAATGAGTTATTGTCACTAAGTGGATCACCGTCGCTAAGTGGATCACCGTCACTAAGTGAGACATTTTCAGAATTTGCATCAATTCTGTTCCAATTTTGTTCTGCAAAACTAGCAGATCTTGAAATCACTATCCTTTTACTTCCATCGCTAAAGCGATACCCTTTTGAGCCTGGCTCATAGCCCACAAATCTGAGCTTTCTAGCCTTTTGTTGTCCCTTTCTTCTGATTGCCTTTGGAATATGTACCCATGCAGTACTTCCAAATATTTTTAAATGTGCTAGAGAAGGCTTTCTCCCATATAGCATTGCATATGGAGTATTATTGATGGATGAACTCCACAGCCTATTTACTAAATAATTGGCAGTCAGTATGGCTTCACCCCAATATGACCTGCTCATACCAGAATCCTCCAGTAATGAGTCTTTCATTGTTTGCAAAACACCATTCCTCCTTTCAGCCACTCCGTTCTCCCCCGGTGTGTAAGGATTTGTGCGCCTGTGTCTTATTCCCAATTGTCTCAACCATTGTTGAAAATTTGTTGACATAAATTCAGAACCTCTGTCAGTTTGCAACTGACATACCTGTTGTTTGTACCTTCTCTCTACAAAGCTTAACCATTGCTTAAATTGCTGTAGCACCTCTGTTTTACTCTTAAGTAAGTAGCAAAACCCAAACCTGCTGTAGTCATCCACAATGACCAGCGCATACTTTGCTCCTCCCAAACTGGCTTGCATAGGCCCAATTAAATCAGCATGCACCAGTTCTAGAGCTCTTGTGGTTTGTCTTGTGCTAAACTTGCTAACTGGGAATGCTTTGGATTTCGATGCTTTGCATACTGCACAATCCAAATATGCCTTACATCCCTTCAAATCTAATCCTTTTGCAAATTCTTTCATTTGTTGAACAACCTTAAAATTAGCATGACCAAGTCGTCTGTGCAGAAGATGAACACATGAATTATGTTCTGCTACATTTTTAAATGTCTGGGAACAATGTGGGACCTTTTGTCCCTGCAATACATAAAGATTATCCTCTTTTATGCCCTGTGCACAAACAATCCCATTTCTTTGGATGATACACTTCCCATTAACAAATGTGGTTTCATAACCTTGCTTGTCTAAACTAGACACACTTAACAAATTATGCTCCATTTCAGGTACACATAACACATCAGTAAACCTGGAGTCCAAATATGGAATTTGCACATCGCCTCTTCCAATGATTTTAGCCTTTTGACCATTGGCTAAGGCCACTTCTTCATTGTTTCCTGGAAAAAATCTGGAAAATAAGTCAGAATTATTAACAATTGTTTGACTAGCCCCACTGTCAATCAACCATTTGTCTCTATTGTTATTATAACAAACTTTTGCAACTGCAATCTGTCCTTGCAAATAATGTCTCTTGTCTTGCATATTTCTTCTCTGTGCACAGCTTTTCTGCAGATGATTGGTTTCTCCACAAATGAAACACGCTTTCTTATCTTGCTTGCAGAATTGTTGCTGTGTAACTTGATCTCTCCTGTCTCTGCTTTCCTCTTGTCTGCAGACACCTTGTTGCTAGAGATAGGCAGCCTGTGGAAAATTTTGCTGGAGACTTGCTGTAAGTTTCCACTGTACTCCTTGTTGGGCCCCCGCCTGTGGAATTTTCCATCAGCATGGCTGAAAAGCCTTTTCTCATATTCATTCAATAAACACGATTTCAAAGCCTCCAAATTCAAATCTGCTTCTGGCTTACTTTCAAAAATAGCTGACACAGTCTCCCAGCTCTGATCCAAACTATTTAACACTAATAAAACTTTCTGGGACTCTGGAAACTTTACTCCACGTTGCTCCAATTCTAGAAAATTAGACTGCATTTTCATTAAATGATCTTCCATAGAATCTCCTGTCTGCAAACTCATTCTGAAAAGCTTTCTTGAAAGTTGGACCACATTACACGCAGAAACATTGACATGTACTGCTTTCAATTTCTGCCATATTTCTTTTGCAGACTTTAATTCAGCTACATTTAAGAATTGATCATCCCCCAGACTTAACAGAAGATAAGCCATAGCTTTGTCATGAGCCTTTTGATCTGCTGCTCCAAGCACACCTTGTGGGGGGTCTGCTACAATGTCCCATAATTCTTTTGCTTTCAAAAAACATTCCATTTTTGCAGCCCAAATTAAATAATTTTTCTTCCCCAATTTAGGTATTGGACTGTCTTTAAATTCCATAGCAGCAGCCATCCTGCTTTATTTTTCTTCTCTGCCTGTTCCTTTAACAACACAGACAGCTTCTTATCAGCTTTAAATTACAATGCAGTTTTAACTTTACTTCTTGAGCGATTCCTGGGCCCATAACCTGTCAGAGTTACGCAATAAATCAGAAGCTTCAGAAGATAACTGCATTTTGCTGATTCAAATAACTTCTTTATAAGTAGAATAAAACATTTACAATACCACACTTTGTTTCATCACATGTTGAGATGTTTTCATACTGGAGTATAATGGTGGACAGACTAAACCACACCCTTCTTCTTGCTAAGTTTCTGGACATGCTCAAATAACACTTCAGCCTGATTGGCTGACTCAATCACATGGCTCTCCCAGTCATGAATATTCCAACATTATATAACATTTTAAGTCATGGTTTGTTGAACCATAGTTCACTGCATAAAGGACTATTAACTGGTGCACCGTGCTGTAAGCCTCTAGCACCTCACACGTGTTTGTTTCTGATCCTTCGGCTGTGACCATCTTTAATGTTCAATCTTCTCAATCTATTAAACCCTTTCCAAGCACATTTCAGACTTCGGGGTTATGAAATGCTTGATTTCAGCAGTTACATGGATTGCATTTCCATTAGATTAAAAGAAATGTTTGTATTCCCCACTTTGGAAAATCGAAAGCTGAGAATGAATTAGCAATAGAATTAATAAAGGGATTAGTGAGATTATACTGCTTTGCATGCTCCAAACAAAAGGATTACTAATGTACAGTATAAACTCCTCTGATGGGACTTTGAGATATAGCATGACTTGGCTAAGCATATAATGCTCTTCCAAATTGATAGGCAAGACAAATGACACCTTGATTTATGCCACAGTCCTATGAGGCGGTCCTCAAATAGAACCAGGCTAAAATCAGGTCCGCTTCTTAATATGATCAATTTTAAAATTCTGAATCTGGGATTTATTATTTTTTGCCCTCTGTCCCTTAGGTTAGAGGTCTCCAACCTTGGCAACTTTATGAGGTGTGGACTTCAAATCCCAGAATTCCTCATCCAGCCATGCTGGCTGAGGAATTCTGGGAGTTGAAGTCCACACCTCATAAAGTTGCCAAGGTTGGAGACCTCTGCCTTAGGTGACAGAAAAGCATCATATCCATTCCATTGAAATTGCAGTTTTAGTTTCCCTCAGAATATTTATTAAGTAGTTCGTGAGTGCTATGTTAAGTTGGTATGGAAAACCAGTTTTAAATAAGAATGGTTTTGAGAGCTTAGCTACTGTAAATCGTAGCATATCACTCAAATGTAGATCAGAGCATTGGTAGGCTATATGATTCTGTCTTCTGCTCCCAAATGTCAATTAGCCGTGGTGGCGCAGTGGTTAGAAGGCAATATTGCAGGCAAATTCTGCCCACTGTCAAGAGTTCGAGTCTGACCGGCTCAAGGTTGACTCAGCCTTCCATCCTTCCGAGATCGGTAAAATGAGGACCCAGATTGTTGGGGGCAATATGCTGACTCTGTAAAGTGCTTAGAGAGGGCTGTAAAGCACTGTGAAGTGGTATATAAGTCTTAAGAGCTATTGCTGTTGCTGTGGACTGATTAGATCTCCTTGCAGTCCAAGGGTTAAGGTTAGGGTGCAAAGCACTGTGAAGCGGTATATAAGTCTAAGTGCTATTGCTATTTGGCATCTTTTGCAAAGAGGCCAGCCAAGACACAAGTTACACACTATCCTACGCTTAGACTTTGGCAGCTAATATCAAGAGACAGATTGTGATTCAGCAGGAAATTTATAGTCACTATGATTAGTGGTTTTGAGGTGCTTAATTCTCAACTGGTTTCCATAGGCATCTGGCACCAATGTAACCACAATGATGTCCTGTGCATCATGACATCATTGCACAATTGTGTAAAGCATGTGTACACTGCTTCCCTGGTGAATCCCTGCTGATTAAAAAAAAAGATTAAAGGCATAGCACTTTGTATATTCACACACTGAATCTCATAATCTTTATTTTGATCTGGCCCAAATCCTCTACTATTCAATTTAATTGGATTTGGTTAACCTCAGAGTCCAAAGTTTGGGGGGAAAGGAGAAACCAACTTTCTTGTCAGCATGGTCATCATTTGGCATGAAATATTCCACATCTGGTTTATAGGTCAAATGGTCTAAGATGCCGAGATAGGTTGAGTTTTCTGCTTATTTAAGAAACACCACTGTCAATTCTATCACAGGAAATGTTTCTCTGAAAACCCACAGAAGCCCAACGTAAGCATCGGAAAGAGACAAACATTAAAATACAAAAAATAAATAAAAATTAATGTTTCTTCTGGCAGTGGAAGAGAATCACAATGGTAATTATTAGGATCCACCCATTGGTATACAGTAATCCCTCACTATATCATGGTTCACCCTCACGGTCTCGCTGCTTCATGGATTTGCGTGGGCGGCCAGGCAGTCAGTGGCAAAGGGACTCGCAAACCTCTCCGATGAGTTCTGCGCCTGCGTGGTGGTCTCCTGCTTCAGTCTGGCAGCGGCAGGCGAGTAAAGCGGTCTGATGAGCTCTGCACGTGCGCAGAAGGACTGCCGCTCATCAGCTGTAGGGCGGGCCGCACTGTCAGCTTTCCCTGAGGGAAAATGGCCGTTCGCGCCAAATCGACGAGGGAACGGCCTACAAGCTCGCTCAGGAGATCAGTGCCAAGCAGCCACAGCAGACGTCAAGAGAGGGAGAGGTTGGAGGATTTTTCAGGCTTTTTTTGGGTGCCGAAAACGCAGAAGCCGGGTAGGAGGGGTAAAAAAAATAAAGGTTCCTACTTCACGGATTTCACCTATCACGGATTCTTTTTGGAACGTAACCCCCGCGAAAAACGAGGGATTACTGTATATAAAAAACTCAACATCATGCGAAAGCCCTTGTGGGATGGTGTGAAAAAGGATCAGAGTAACAAATCTGTTTTCTTAATCACTGTAACATTTGAATGCCCTTTCTCCCCTCCCCCTCCACTAAAACCCATTAAAGTTTCTACATCCCTATAGATATGCAGCTGGCCGTTCCAACTGGAGGATGTGAGAACTGTTACAATCCCTCGGCGGAGATTGGGATTTATGATTTCCGAAATGCTAATTGCAGAATGCGGCAATAAAATTTAAAAAAAGCCCCGGCTCCCTTCGTTATCGTTACCATCATCTGCCCCTAATTTGAACCCGCTCATTAGTGCAATCCTTCCAAGACGCCTATGGTGGCTTGCTCTTTCTTTATAAGCGGTCTAATAATGATGCCGTATTTCAATTTTATGCTTGTAAAAATTAGACGTGTCTTTTTTGAAATTAAAACGATAAAACTCCCCCCCTTGGTTCCTAGAAAATATTCTGGCATCTTTCATAAAAAAATAAAAAAAAAATCTGTATGCAATTTTTTTTGTTTCTAAAAAAAAAATCAACAGAGTAAATCAACGATATGCTCATAAATAGTGTATTTATAGATATTTAGTAATGACCCATATATAAATTAGTTAGATATATCTTCTATGGAGAGCAATCCAACTGATTGGGCGGGGCGGGGAGGGGAACAGTGGTGCAGCTCTTAATGCCCTACCAAGCAAAGTCTGTGATTTCTTCAAAAGTGTGCCGAACTCTATTTCCTAGTTTCCAGAAAGTTCTCTTTCCCAGCAAAAGAGGCGTCTGGCTTTCTCCCCATCTTTCTGGGGAGCTTTAGAATTTCTCCAAAATGTCCTTGGTGATATATTTGAGCTTTCTATGTTTTGTGAGATAGAAGCACCAGGAAGGAACTGTATCCTGGTACCTTGTCTTGGGTTTGAATGACAGCTTGAAAAGCCAGGGGTGTAGAAAGAAAACAAGGGTATTTATACAACCTCTTAGCTGCCAATGTCAAGGTTCCAAGTAATGCATCCCCAGCAATAAGAACTCCGAGACAGGCATATTCCTCAAAGAACAGTTTATTGGGACATATCATATTGGCACAAGCTTGGTGGGAAACCGGCTCTAAGTTCCCGCCGGTTTTGCACCCAATTAAAACAAAAGTTTGTCTCTTCCCCCCCCCCAAAGTCACCAGTCACATGATCCAATCAGCATACAGTCCAGTTGCTAGGTGACCTCAGTCTTCACCTTCTGAACACCTGCAGATTAATTGTTCTCACTGTCAGGAAATTGCTCCTTAGTTCTAGGTTGCTTCTCTCCTTGATTAGTTTCCACTCATTGCTTTTTTTCCCTGCCCTCAGGTGCTTTGGAAAATAGCTTGACTCCAGGGATGGGTCACTTACCGATGCCAATGTGCTGCGCGTGCATCTTCATGTTTTGGGCGCGCGCTCGCTACACACACGTGCCCCCTCACGTGATTTTGCTTCTGCGCATGCGCAGAAGCAAAATCTCACCGAAATCTCGTGAGGGGACGCGCACGTGCACGAGATTTCGGCACGATTTTGCTTCTGCGCATGCACGGAAGCAAAATCTCACCGAAATCTCGCACACACATGCGTCCCTTTGCAAGATTTTGGCGAGATTTTGCTTCCGCGCATGCGCAGAAGCAAAATTGCCCAAAAATTCTCACAAAAAGATGGTGATGCGTGCGACGGACCGGCGAAGACGGCTCCGAAGTGGTCGCGCGCAAATTGCGCAATCGGCCGCTCCCTACCGGAGCTACGCATTGGATAGCTCCAGTAGAAACCCACCACAGCTTGACTCCCTCTTCTTTGTGGGAAAGAGAGCTGAATGAGGATTCTTGGATGAGAAGCGAAACGTCTTCAAAGAAAAACCAGAAAGTCCAGTTGAAAAAAAAGCACCTTTGGGACAACCATGACCTTGATGACTGAGACTCTCCATAGGCATGACTAGGAAATTTTCTCAGCATTCTGAGAATCAGGTAACATATATACAAGTATAGAATGCTCAAAGCAAACAACGGATTGTTGGCCCTATATCAGAGGTCTTCAAACTTGGCAAATTTAAGACTTGTGGACTTCAACTCCCATAATTCTACAGCCAGCATAGCTGGATGGAGAATTCTGGGAGCTGAAGTCCACAAGTCTTAAAGTCGCCAAGTTTGGGGACCCCTGCCCTATATAGTGGTGGATACTGCAACACAGCTATTTTCTTCTTGGCGTTAAATAAATTCCACGCACATTTTTTAAAAAAAGGAACATCACTGTTTGATATATTTAGTGATTCGGTCAGCACAAAAACTTACCATCTTGATTATTATTATTTTTTTGCTGCAGTACAGCTGCTCCTGCTGCTTTTCTCTCTTCTTTTTAAATAAGAATTGCCTTTTCCAAACTTTTTTTTTTAAAGAAACATTTTATCTTGCTGTTGGATTCCCAGTTGGTTTAGAGTGTCGCAAAGGCAGGGATTTAACTGCCACTCACGGCTTGCTATCATCTGGCCCTGTATCAAATGGTATGAAAATCAACTCCATGGCTCTCCTATTACCGTATTTTTCGAAGTATAAGATGCACCTTTTTCCTCCCTAAAAGTGGCTGAAAATTTGGGTGCGTCTTATACTTCGAATGTAGCTTTTTTTTTCCAGCCCTAACTAGGTGCTAACAGATCTTCCCAGCTCTTACCTTGCAGGCTTTTTCATTGTTACTCTCTTCAAAGAATGTTTTTCCAGCCCTAAGTCTTTGCAGAATTTTTTTTCATTGCTCTACTTGCTCCGAATAAGTTTTTTTCTAGCCCTTACCAGGTGCTAACTATCTTCCCAGCTCTTACGGCTTGCAGGTTCTTTCATTGTTACTCTCTCAGAAGAAGGTTTTTTTAAGTCCTAACCAGGGGATAAAATAATGTGCTGAAGCTGACCAGACTAAGGACGCTAGCCAGATGAATACCTGGTAGGCAGATTGTTTTTCCCTATTTTCCTTCCCCAAAACTAAGGTGCGTCTTATACTCCGGTGCATCTTATACTCCGAAAAATACGGTATTCGGAGGAGATGTATGTTAAGAAAGTGCTGTTGGGTGTGTAGTTTTGATGGGCAGGTTGAGTGTTCTTTCAAGACATCTTAAGTGGCTTTTCTAGTAGGCTATTTATTTATTATTTATTCATCCATTCATCTCATTTCTATTTTGCCCATCTCACCTAGGTGAGTAACTCTCTATCATCAGTTGTGGATGGCAGGTTTTTGAAGACCAGGAATGTTGCCCCGGTAAATCACAATTTGTATCCCTATCAAAGGAAGGGAGTAAGCATCTCTCAGGGCTTGTGGTTGTGCTTATCATGACTGTGGTCAAGGGCAACATATTTATTATAGCTTATCTGCCCTCATGTGGGCATCAACTTTTGACCACATAGATCAGGGGTGTCAAACTCGATTTCATTGAGGGCCACATCAGGGTTGTGTTCAGTGGTGGGTTCCTACCGGTGCGGTCTTGCCTGTTTGTCACCACAGAGCCGAAGAAGCTGTTGGCATTCGCGGCGCGGGGCTTCCCTCGCCTGCTTCCCTCGCCCGCCGGGACACCGCCGTTTGCGTTCTTTTGCCCTCAGCGCATGTGCAAAGCGTTCTGCTTGCGCAGAGGGCAAAAGAACGCAAATGGCGGTGTCCCGGTGGGCAGGGAAAGCGGGCGGGAGAAGCCCCGCGCCACGAACGCCAACAGCTTCTTTGGCTCTGCGGCGACAAACAGGCAAGACCGCACCAGTAGGGACCCACCACTGGTTGTGCTTGACCTCGGGGGTGGGGGGGCTGGGGTGGGTGTGGCCAGCTCAACGTCACTCATGTCGGGGGCGTCTGTGGAGGCACAAGCGCTTTGCCAGCGAAAACGGGCTCCCGAGCTCTGTTTCCGGCTGCGATGGCCTTCTGCAACCCTCTGCCAGAGGCTGCATGCGGCCCTCCCAAGCTCCATTTTTACTGGCAGAGACACTGCAGGCTGGTCCCTCGCTGTTTCCAGGGCGGCCCCACGGGCCAGATCTAAGCACTCCATGGTCCAGATCCAGCCGGCGGGCTTGAGTTTGACACCCGTGACATAGACTTTCTCTGTAATGAACTGTCCCGACCTCTTTGTCCCTTCCAAATTTTCCAACCTGTTCATGTCATTCACTTCAATTCGGTTTTTTCCTCTAATGTAATAATAACTCTTCTTTTTCTTTTTTTTAAAAATTGTACTGTTTTCCTCCGATGGGATTTAATAATAATTTAATTTAATAAACTTTCTTATAGGCCACCCCATCCCGTAGGACTCAGGGCGGTGTACAGCATAGATAAGAAACGTACAATAAAAACAGTAAAAGCAATTTAAAAGATAAAAACATTATTTTAAAAAACATTCATTCATGGGGGAATCTGATCTTCTGTTTCACCCTGCCTGCCGGAAGAGCCATGTTTTTACGGCTTTGCGGAAGGCCAGTAGGGTGGGGATAATCCGGATCTCTGGTGGGAGTTGGTTCCAGAGGGACGGGGCTCCCACAGAGAAGGCCCTCCCCCGCGTCCCCACCAACCGACATGTTGTGTCGGTTGTGTCACATGGCATGTTCCTTTTCTCTCTTTTGCACATACAAAGATGAGTGGCGTATAAAACCCAACCACAGCTATGATGTCCTTGTCTCAACTGTGCATATGCTAGCCTCTCCTTAACTGAATTTTGTGTTGCATTAAACATGATCTGGTAACAATCTTCGATTTGCACTAAACCAAAGATTGCATTATTTGCACTCGCTCTAATCGGGGAGTTGCCTCTATCATTTCAACTGGGGCCTCGTATTTCACCTCTCCTGGAATTGCAGTGTCATCTGGAAAACTCAAAGTTATTATATGGCAGAGATAGGAAAGTAAAGAAGGCAGATAACACGGCCATAAATTACTGCCTTGATAGTATTGAATATGTTACTTTTCTGTGAGCAATGTTTTTTGATGCAATGTTAGTAATTATTATGCAGAGTGGCAATAATCCTGAAGTGATTTTTGCAAGTATCAAATCCTTCTTGGTCCAAAGTTACGGCTCCTTCCCAAAAGGAATCTGTTGCATCACAGATGGTGCTGCCTAACCTTTCCAAAAGTTGGATTACCGGTTTTACTAGTTTTCATTTTTCCATTTTAAAAAAAAAGCCCAGACTGCTGGAACTGAAATTTCTCCTGTAAAGTTGGCAGTTAAAATAAGAGTTCCACCCAGCAGAAAGTTTGAGCTTCGTTCCTTCCTTTCCCTGGTAGGGAATCGAAAGAAAATCTTGCTGAAATTTCTGGAAAGCCATGGCATGTCAAAATCCAAGGATAGATCAAAAAGGCTTATTCCCTTTAGGTGCATTCCATGGGATGGGAATCAACTAACTCTCTCCTTTGCAGGAAACTGCATTTAAGGCAAAGCTGAATGCAATCAGTTTGGTCTATTGCAGTGCCAGACTACAGGATAAACTTCCCCAACTCACAGTAAGTACCGTATTTTTCGGAGTATAAGACGCACCGGAGTATAAGACGCACCTTAGTTTTGGGGGAGAAAAATAGGGGAAAACAATCTGCCTACTAGGTATTCATCTGGCTAGCGTCCTTAGTCTGGTCAGCTTCAGCACATTATTTTATCCCCTGGTTAGGACTTAAATAAACCTTCTTCTGAGAGAATAACAATGAAAGAGCCTGCAAGCCAGTAAGAGCTGGGAAGATAGTTAGCACCTGGTTAGGGCTAGAAAAAAACTTATTCGAGCAAGTAGAGCAATGAAAAAAAATTCTGCAAAGACTTAGGGCTGGAAAAACATTCTTTGGAGAGAGTAACAATGAAAAAGCCTGCAAGGTAAGAGCTGGGAAGATCTGTTAGCACCTAGTTAGGGCTAGAAAAAAAAAGCTACATTCGAAGTATAAGACACACCCAAATTTTCAGCCACTTTTAGGGAGGAAAAAGGTGCGTCTTATACTCCGAAAAATACGGTAGCTTTGTCAAAGCCTGCAGTACAGATGGAAATCCAAATTGGAGACAGATGATCCCGTCTTCCTTTACAATCCTGGGCAGTGCAAGGACCCCAAAAACTTTGCTTTGTTTAGACTGATGTTAGTTAACTTCTTTGGCTCTCCACCTTTTCCTTCTTTCCCCATCTTCTTTCTGCCTCTTTAATTTTTTTTGCTTATGGCCCAAAGCAGCGACAAAAGAGCAGGGAAAATATTTCTTGGCATATCCTAGATTCTCACTGGATTACCCTGCACAGTGAAATGAAAAGGACATGGTGTAAAAGAGAGTAAGGTTCTTAGAGTGAGGAGGCAGGAAGGGCAAGAATCAAAATTGGAAGACTTCCCCGTTGAAAATATTGCTTGGTTGAGAGGCAGTTCTTGGCCACTTACGGGAAAATCTAGTATCGAATATTTGTCTACAAGTCAAGCAACTTGGCTTTGGGTAGAGCCAAGGCAAACGGTCTCCCCCCCAGGGGTTTAAGGCATACAGATGTTGTGTTTTCAATTGTGTAGATTTCCTCTCTAAAAGACCAGCCTTTTACCCTCTTCTCCAAATTATTTTAGAAACATTGTCAGGATGTGTTTGCTGTGAACTGTGCTACAGTTAATGAATCACAAATTCAGCCCTTATTTCGCAGTTCAACAGCTGATTAATCAAGGCCATAAACAGACTAACAGAGTAAGAGTTGGAAGGGACCTTGGAGGTCTTCCAGTCCAGCCCCCTGCTCAAGCAGGAGACCCGAAGACCAGGTGGAAACCTGAAGCCACAAACCCAAAGACCAGGTGGCCAGCCCGCGCATGCAACTGGTCTTTGGATTTCCGGTGTTTCAGCATGCGCATTCAGGTTCGGGCACTTGATGCTGAAAAGGTTCGCCATCACTGCCCTATACCATTCCAGACAAATGATTGTCCAATCTCTTCTTAAAAACCTCCAGTGATGGTCCAACCACAACTTCTGGAGGCAACACATTGTGGTATAATCTCTACCACCTCAGACAATACACAGACGTCTAAAAATTTGATGCAACAAGAGAGGGCAGAACAATACAAAATACAAACTTGGAGGAAACGAACTTGTAGATGACCCTCACTCTGTCAAAGACCTTGGAGTACTCATATCCAACGACCTAAGTGCTAGAGCCCATTGTAACAACATTGCCAAAAAGGCACTAAGAGTTGTTAATCTAATCTTGCGTAGCTTCTTCTCTGGCAACATTACATTACTAACCAGAGCATACAAAACATTTGTTAGACCAATTCTGGAATACAGCTCACCTGTCTGGAACCCGCACTGCATATCAGACATAAATACAATCGAGAGAGTCCAGAAATATTTCACAAGAAGTGTCCTTCACTCCTCCGCTCACAACAAAATACCTTATTCCACCAGACTTGAAATACTGGGATTAGACAATTTACAACTACGTCGCCTCCGATCTGATCTAAGTGTAGTTCATAAAATCATATACCAAAATGTCCTTCCTGTTAATGACTACTTCAGCTTCAACCGCAACAAAACACGAGCACGTAATAGATTCAAACTAAATGTAAAGTGCTCCAAACTCGACTGCAGAAAATACGACTTCAGCAACAGTGATCAATGCCTGGAATGCACTACCTGACTCTGTGGTTTCTTCCCCAAACCCCAAAAACTTTAACCTTAGACTGTCTACAGTCGACCTCTCCTCGTTTCTAAGAGGTCTGTAAAGGGTGTGCATAAGCGCACCAGCGTGCCTACCGTCCCTGTCCTACTGTCCTATTGTCCTCTTTTATCGTTACTTTTTACTTATGTTTATACAAATTACTACTATACATGTTTGACAAATAAATAAATATAAATAAATAAATAAAATAAAATAAAACAGGCTCCAGATTGTTTAGAGCAAGCTTGAATATCAATATGAATATATCAACGTCTCAGCATTCCTCAGTAGCATTGCCTTTTAGATTTAATATCCAGACAGCCGATAAGCACCTAGTCAGGGTTTCTAAAGGCATCTTATTGAAATCCATCTCATGAGAATTCACTGAAAACCTTGAAACAGATGCTTGTGGACTCTCCCTCTCCCACGTATGTATACATGGACACAAACTCTTGAGATTTCAGCATGTGGTTTCTGGAACAGCATCTGTTTTAGCCATCATCATTTTTTTTAATGTTTCTGTGATGTGACATCAATTGCTGAAATAAGGAATGGGATTGGTTTTGATGGCTTGGCTTCTCCAACTGCCTTTCCTTCTTAAACAACAGCACATGGTTTTTTTCCCCCTCTTCTGCAGATAGTAGCATTTGCACACCCCAAACTATAAGGAACTTGGAAATTGATTGATTGATATCCCACCTTTATTATTTTTACAAATAACTCAAGAGTACAAACATATCCAACGTGCCTTCCTCCTCCTATTTTCCTCACAACAACAATCCTGTGAAGTGGGCTGAGCTGAGACGGAAGGACTGCCCCAAAGTCATCCAGCTGGCTTTCATATCTAAGGCAACACTAGAATTCACAGCTTTCTGGTGATTGGCCCAAAATCAGCCAGTCAGCTTTCATGCCTAAGGCGGGACTAGAACTTAGTGTCTCCTGGTGATTGGCCTGAAGTCACCCAGCTGGTTTTCATGACTAAGGTGGAACTAGAATTCACAGTCTCCTGGTGATTGGCCCAAAGTCACCCAGCTGGCTTTCATGCCTAAGGCAGGACTAGAACTTAGTGTCTCCTGGTGATTGGCCCGAAATCACCTAGCTGGTTTTCATGGCTAAGGTGGAACTAGAATTCACAGTCTCCTGGTGACTGGCCCAAAGTCACCCAGCTGGCTTTCATGCCTAAGGCGGGACTAGAACTTAGTGTCTCCTGGTGATTGGCCTGAAGTCACCCAGCTGGTTTTCATGCCTAAGGCGGGACTAGAACTTAGTGTCTCCTGGTGATTGGCCTGAAGTCACCCAGCTGGCTTTCATGCCTAAGGCGGGACTAGAACTTAGTGTCTCCTGGTGATTGGTCCAAAGTCACCCAGCTGGTTTTCATGGCTAAGGTAGAACTAGAATTCACAGTCTCTTGGTGATTGGCCCAAAGTCACCCAGCTCCCTTTCATGCCTAAGGCAGGACTAGAACTTAGTGTCTCCTGGTGATTGGCCTGAAGTCACCCAGCTGGCTTTCATCCCTAAGGTGGGACTAGAACTTAGTGTCTCCTGGTGATTGGCCCGAAGTCACCCAACTGGCTTTCATGCCTAAGGCGGGACTAGAGCTGATGTCTCTTGCGTTCTAGCCTGGTGCCTTAACCACTAGACCAAACTGGTCTAATTTTTATATGTACATACATCTTGAACTGCCCTGTTTTTTCCAAGCACTTTCTCTGATAGCTATATTCAAGAACTCCCAGATAAGAAATAGCGAAAATGGTTCCTGGCAGAGAAAATTCCCTTTTTTCCTGCCAATTTTCATTCAGTTTGATGAAAAATACATGGCTTTGAAAATCGTTTCAAAGAAAAGAATTTCAAAGGTATTTTCAAGGGGAGGGGGAGCCCGTGAATTCGTGCAGACTTAGTAATGGGATAGCTAAAGGATGCATGCGAAGGTCCTGTGCTTCATTGTGCATTGCTATTAAACCCCAAGGGAAGACACAAGAGAAACTCTTCCCAAGGTGTGTGTGTGTGTGTGTGTGTGTGTGTGTGTGTGTGTGTGTGTGTGTGTGAGAGAGAGAGAGAGAGAGAGAGAGAGAGAGAGAGAGAGAGAGAGAACAGCGATTTCACTGCTGTTGAGACATTGTGAAGAGCTTCTCCTTCTGCTGAAGAAATCAGAGAAAGTGACTACTCAATTGATCCACTCTTAAATTCAATCAGGAATGCCAATTTTTTTTATGTTCAGCTCTCATTGAAATAAAGTTCATTTATTTGTTTGTTAGGCACACAGCGAAAGAAAGAAGCTAGAATATTTATTTCTCCATAGATCCTTTTTAGAGATGCAGAGGGCAACGAACCCTGCAAAGGGGATACTCTATAGCAGTGTTTCCCAACCTTGGCAAGTTGAAGATGTCTGGACTTCAACTCCCAGAATTCCCCAGCCAGCGGATGCTGGCTGGGGAATTCTGGGAGTTGAAGTCCAGACATCTTCAACTTGTCAAGGTTGGGAAACACTGCTCTATAGAGTAGCGGTTTATGATGTGGCCAAATATAGAAGTAAAAATTGTTTACCTCAAATGAAACATGCATAATAATTTGGAACGTTTTAAACAGAAATATACTCCACGCAGGGGTGGGTTCCACTTATGTTCCCTACCCGTTCACATCGCGATGGAAGTGCGCATTTTGTGCGCACGCGTTCGCTTCACTCACGCACATGCCTACATCACGTCGGGGAAATCACGGAAATGCATGCGCAGAGGGTTTTTTGCCAGCCGCTTTCATGAAGCGGTGACTGGAGGATCAGTTCGGGGGCATGGACAGCCAGCCATCACTGCCGGTTCGGCGAGCAGGGGCAAATTCCCACCATCGGTTCGAGTGAACCTGTCCGAACCGGCTGCAACCCACCACTGACTCCATGGGTTGGATTCATATAACACACTGATTGGGCTAAAATGGAGTTAGCTGCTTTGTGATAATCCACCATTAACTTAGCAAATTGCATGAACAGAGCAAGCAACTGCATTTTCTTAGCTTGGTTTAACATGTTGTATGAACGCAGCCAGTGAGGCGGATTGTAAACTAAGCAACTACAGTCTGTAATCCAGGGGCTAAGTGTGGTGGATAATTTCAAAGGTCCTGCTCTTTTAAAATCTTGGATATTTTTAAACTGGACGTGGTCTGGATCATTCATCTAATAGAGCATGTTCCTGTAAACCAGAACACAATTTTACTAAATAGGATGCTTGCTCCACTAAGGGACGCAGTGGCTCAGTGGCTAAGACGCTGAGCTTGTCGATCAAAAGGTTGGCAGTTCAGCGGTTCGAATCCCTAGCACCGCCTAATGGGGTGAGCGCCCATTACTTGTCTCAGCTTCTGCCAACCTAGCAGTTTGAAAGCACATAAAAAATGCAAGTAGAAAAATAGGGTCCACCTTTGGTGGGAAGGTAACAGCGTTCTGTGCACCTTCAGCATTTAGTCATGCCGGCCACATGACCACAGAGATGTCTTCAGACAGCGCTGGCTCTTCGGCTTTGAAACGGAGATGAGCACCGCCCCCTAGAGTCGGGAACGACTAGCACGCATGTGCATGGGGGAACCTTTACCTTTATGCTTGCTCCAGATTAATTTAACCCACCATATAAAGATCATGAATGGAAGTGCATTCCACATAGATATAACTCACCATTTTTACTGGCAACCTATTGATGTGATATTGGCAAGAGTGGAGTTTCATACCAGCTTTATAGCTCTGTAACCGAAATAATTAGACTTGAGAGGACAACTCAACAAACTAACACCACTTTATTTATTTATTTTTGTTCCAACAAAAGGACAGGCATTTCTTTTAAATGTTGAACCCAAGACCTCCCTTAGTTAGAGAGGTTGGCAGAATATGTTGAAAAATAAAATGCCAGATTCTTCACAGTGTATTCTTACAGACTATACTCCAAAAAGAGAATAAACTGTACCTCATCACTCAAAAAGATTAGGATATCTGCCTAGAAGGGGGAAAAAAAGAAAAAGAAAAATGCTTAAATTCCCAGAGCATACAATGACTATTTTACCATTCCTCTGTTTGTATTGGCAATTTAATAGACTTGTGCAGGAGTCATGCTGATGGAGCATCAGAATGGAGTCTCAGAAATTATTCCCAATCAATTGGGAATCATCTAAAATTCCACCAGTAGATCTGAAACTGCCTTTTGCCCACCCCAATCTGGTTGATAAACTGTTTATGCAGGCAGGAGGGAAAATTGATTCTTCCTTGGCAGGTTTTTATGGACCATTATATGCTTCATTAGCACATCCAAAAGGAAATGTATTTGATGTTGCAGTGTTGTTTGGCTATCTATTCCTGCTGCTGCATTCTGAGGTGTAGTAAAAGCTTACATTGTAAAGGGTGTTGACTAGTCTTGAACAATAAGAGCAAATAAACTTTTCAGATGGCAGGCATCATTGGGTATCTAAGTCTGTCTACCCTGAAAATTGCCAGAAGCCCCCATATTATCTTCTGAGGTTGCTGTAATGTTGGGCTTACTTTTCAAATTACAATATTGGGGCTTTCTAATTGGATAGGTTGGATAATTGGATAAAGGAGTCCCTGTGGATTTTACTCCGCGAGTTGTTGCAGACTATGGTGGTGCTCATCTGTGTTTCATTATTATTATAGCTTTATTGATTAGCCTATAGGCCAGTGATGGCAAACCTTTTTTTCCTCGGGTGCTGAAATAGTGCGCATGTGCGCTATCGTACATGCGTGCGTGCCCACACCCATAATTCAAAGCCTCCCACTTGCCCCACCCCCCTGCGCATGCGTGCACGACCCCCCACTCCCCCATTTTCTGACTTCCAGTGGGCCAGCTATACCCATTTTGTGCCCTCCCCAGGCTCCAGAGGCTTTCTTGAAGCTTGTGGAGGGCGAAAACGCTCTCCCTGCCACCCCGGAGGCCCTCCAGAGGCCGAAATCGCCCTCCCAGAGCCTCCGCGCAAGCCAAAAATCAGCTGGTGGGCACGCACATGTGCGCTGGAGCTGAGCTAGGGCAACGGCTCATGTGCCAGCAGATATGGATCCGCGTGCCACCTGTGGCACCCGTGCCATAGGTTCACCATCACTGCTATAGGCCATATCAAAGCACAAGGTTCAAACACATATCACCAATAAAATCCTATACAAACAATTTAAAATAAGAGTAGGTTAAAATACAATAGTTAGAGGATAAGATGCAATATAATTTAATACATAAATATGTAAAATAGAATAAAATGACATAAAATTATATTTCGGTGTCATCCTTACAATTTACCCCAATCAGTCCCACGTATGCAGATCTCAACCGAACCATTTTGTTTAAGTACTGTGCTGTGTTAAATGTTATTTTCAGGTTCTGGCTGCACATAAGGGAAGTTGTTTTGATATGGAGATCCCAATGGGTCATTCGTTTGGTATATAGACCGAGGTACCTGTCTCTCACCCACTTCTACAAGCAACAATCAAATAGGATGTGAGCCAGGTCTTCTACCTCTGTCACAAATGCAGAGATGCTCATTGTAGGGTATAGAATGCAATCTCCCATATCTGACCATTGTGTCAAGCTGTTTGAATCTTGCTCACGTAAATATCTCCCCAAGATGTTTTGGCAGTTGTAACTTCAAATAGCTGTCTACATGAAAAGTACATATGTATTTGCTCAGCCATTTCAAGTTATCCACCTTACTAAGGATAGCTATATCATTTTGTGCTTCTATATCCTTAATTCTTTGGGCAGCACTTTTTTTGAATTGTTCTCCTGTTACGCAAGGGACAGGGAGGCCGCAGCTTCTTACAAAATTTGTTAGTTTGGTGATCCAGGAGATTTGTGATTGTAATTTTATTTGCTCTAGTGATGATGTTCGTCCATCGTGTTCGAAGAGGACCTTGACATCTAACAGGTTGTGGGCTGTCCACGATGTGTCCGCTGGTGGCTGGTAAGGCCTATATGGGCACGAAATGTTCTGCCACGTGTTGGGCAGACATGTATGGGCACCATTGTTGCAGCATTTGCAGCTCTGACTTTGTGGAGTGCTCGCTTCTCTTGTGCTATGGCTGTTCTTCTGTCCTCAGATGTCTGGCAGTCTTGGTGGATCAGCGTGTGCCATGTTAATCGATCTTGTGCCAGGGTTTCCCAGGAGGTGGTGTTGACATCCAGGGACTTGAAGGAGGCTTTCAACATGTCTTTGTATCTCTTCCTTTGTCCCCCGTGCGATCGCTTTCCTTGAGACAGCTCACCATAGAGGAGCTCTTTGGGGATGCTGTGGTCTGGCATCCTTGCAACATGGCCTGCCCAGCGTGTCTGCGCTTTCATCAGCAGGCTGTGGACTGATGGCAGGCCTGCTCTGGAGAGGACTTCTGTGTCTGGAACCTTGTCCTGCCACCGGATCCTCAGAAGTCTGCGTAGGCAGGTCGTGTGGAAATGGTTCAATTGCCTAGCGTGCCTCCTGTATACAGTCCAAGTCTCGCTGGCATACATCAGGGTAGTTAGCACTGCTGCTCGGTAGACTTTGAGATTTGTAGCAAGGCTTATTCCACGGCAGTCCCACACGTTGGTCAATAGTCTGCCATATGCAGAGCTTGCCTTGGCGATTCTGCAGTTGACCTCAATGTCAATTGTCACTGCACGGGAGACAGTGCTGCCAAGGTATGTAAATTGGTCCACTGCTTGCATCTTTTGTCCCTTCACTGTGATGGTGGGCTCTTGGTGTTCTTGCTCTAGTAGACATAACTTGAAGAGTCTATCAGTCTCCATTTCATTGACTTTGCACCAGTAGTTATATGCTTTAATTTTGGATAGTGCATGAATTGTATGAATTCCCAATTCAGCTCTAACTGATGCAGCAGATGTTCTTGGATCTACACCCAAAATACATCTCAAATGCTGGGACTGTGTTTGTTTTAGGACTGTGGTTGAGTATAGACCCCAAACCTCTGCATCATACAAGAGCATAGAGGTAACCTTAGCTTTATAAACTTTAATTAATGAGGCTAGGGACCCTGGGTAACTATGGTTCTTTAGTTTAAGCAGTAAATTCAAATGGGCCATCTGTGTTTCAAGGCCATTGAGCCAGTGCTGTCCAAAGACATTTCCGTGGTCATGTGGCCAGCATGACATCATGGAGTGCTGTTAGCTTCCCACTGAAGTGGTACCTATTTATCTACTCACATTTGCTTGCTTTTGAACTGTTAGGTTGGCAGGAGCTGGGGGTGAGGATGGGAACTCACACCATCGCGTGGAGCTTGGGTCTCGAACCTTGGCTGCTGGCTTTCCAGCCAACAAGCCCAGTGTCTTAACTGCTGAGCCACTCCACTGTCCTTTCTAATTATATGTATGACATTAGTTTGGAAGGGACCTGGTATGACTTTTTGAGAGGTTTCAATCAGTATATTGATAAGTACCTTTCACTGTGGTGCACAGTGGAAGCAAATTGATTATGACCGATTATGTGCAATCAACTTGATATCGACTCTTGATGACCAACAGATTTTCTCCAGGATGACCTGTCCCTAACCTGTCCTTCAAATCTTCCAATGGGGCACTCATCAGTGGGAGCAGAGATGCTCTCTTTAAAAAAAAACTTTTCTTTGATTTTTTTTGCAAAAAGAATATTTTATTCAATGAGCCAGTACTCCTTATAGCTATTACCTAATGTCTGAAGCATTTTAAGTGAATAAACCTGGTGTTGCTCATTGCTCAAACTTATGTGTGTGTATCTGTTTCTTCCAATGTTTTTTATTAGCGCCATTGCCAAATTTGTCAAGCTGCTAGCGAACACATTTATTTGTATAATAAGATAGTTGGAATCTTTCTCATGTTCTATTTTGGGCGTTTTAAAAAATGAAGGGAGAGAGGGAAAAAATAATATTGTGTCCAAGTTCATACCAGATGAATTGTCCACACGCATGTGTGTAAAGTAAATGAATATTCTATTTAGAAGTTTAGAGAAGAAAAAAATATGATGCCCTGTGCCCAAATCCTGAAATCAGACAATAAATTATCCCCAAGAAATCTAGCCCTCAAAACTGCAGAAATAGGTTTGAAGCTGCATATATCTCGTGATACAGGTTTTCAAAAGATTAACTTCGAAGATTGAACTTCACCTGGCTCCTCTTTCATCAAACAGCTTGAGGTCCAACAGGAAGCCTCATTTCATTCCTAAATGTCATTTTACACACTTTAAACAATAGTTCGGTTCTTCAGCTGTATGGAAACTGCCCTGGAAGAAACCTTATGTCAATTTGTGCACAAAAGGAGAAAAGGTAGTTTATTATGGGAGGTCAAGTAGGAAAGTCATGTATCTAAGGATGTATTTGTCCCAATAAACCAGACATTTATTTATTTATTTATTTATTTATTTATTTATTTATTTATTTATTTATTTATTTATTTATTTATTTATTTATTTATTTATTTATTTATTTATCTATCTATCTATCTATCTATCTATCTATCTATCTATCTATCTATCTATCTATCTATCTATCTATCTATCTATCTATCTATCTATCTATCTATCTACCTATCTATCTATTTATCAAACATGTACAGGATAGTAGTTGTTTGTATAAACATAACATAAGTAAAAAAGTACTGATAAAAGAGGACAATAGGACAGTAGGACAGGGACGGTAGGCACAGTGGTGCGCTTATGCATGCCCCTTACAGACCTCTTAGAAATGGGGAGAGGTCTACTGTAGACAGTCTAAGGTTAAAGTTTTTGGGGTTTGGGGAAGAAACCACAGAGTAAGGTAGTGCATTCCAGGCATTGATCACTCTGTTGCTGAAGACGTATTTTCTGCAGTCGAGTTTGGAGCGGTTGACATTAAGTTTGACTCTATTATGTGCTCGTGTATTGTTGCGGTTGAAGCTGAAGTAATCATTGACAGGAAGGACTTTTTGATATATGATTTTATGAACTACATTTAGATCAGATCGGAGGCGGCGTAGTTGTAAATTGTCTAATCCCAATATTTCAAGTCTGGTGGAATAAGGTATTCTGTTGCGAGCAGAGGAGTGGAGGACTCTTCTTGTGAAATATTTCTGGAATCTCTCGATTGTATTAATGTCCGATATGCAGTGCGGGTTCCAGACAGGTAAGCTGTATTCCAGAATTGGTCTAACAAATGTTTTGTATGCTCTGGTTAGCAGTGTAATATTGCCAGAGAAGAAGCTACGGAAGATTAGATTGACTACTCTTAGTGCCTTTTTGGCAATGTTGTTACAGTGGGCATATTGGAAACAATACGAGTTTGCAGGAGAAGGAGGCTTGAATGAGGAACAGAGCTTCTCTGTGCTGTCTGAAAGGTCCTGCCAATGTAATCATTTTGACACTTTCATACTGAAAACAAACCCCCAAAGCAACTGTCATGAATAGTGCAGGAGGCAAAGTAGCTAATGGCAACAAATGAAAGCAGAGCCTTCCTTATGGGATTTCTGAGTTTGTAACAACCCCGCTTTTACAACTAGTAGAAACCCAATAAACTGGAAAGAATCCTTTTCATCTAGTGCTCCTATGTTGGAAACACTGTATATATTCTTTGCTATTATTCCTATTTTGTTAGAAAGCTAAGAATAATAATTCCCCAGGAGAAAGGCAGCAAGTCAGTGCAGTAGGAGCGGCCTCTCTCTATATACATATATCACTTTTAGAAAAAGCATATTTTTTCCTTCTTTCACATAAAAAAGTAAAACGGTAACCTTATCAACAAAGCCTTAAGTATTGCTGGATATTTTAAAAACGTATTGAGAAATTCAACATACAAAATGAGAAAGGAAGTGAATATGTATTTCATGCAAACTTCTGTATAGAGTTTGGAGCACCGAGAATGATTTACCAGGTTCACACATTGTGGTAAGATGTGATCTGTTTAATCGTGTGTGTTGAATAAATTGCTATTTGCTGGATTGACACATCACAGTAAGCCATAAGCTATGGATGACAGAGAGTAAGTTATTGGCTTGGTTCATGCTACACTTTAAACCATAACCAAACAAAACACATTAGAGGGAGTAGGGCGGCATAGAAAAGCTACCAAATAAATAAAATAAATAAATAAAACGTATGAACCAATCAATCAAGGATGTCTCTTTCTAAATTTTTGAAGAAAAGACATTTGTCCAGAATCAGAGGTGGGTTTGGACCGGTTCAGACTGGTTCACCTGAACCAGTTACAAACCACTGGTGACATCACAATGACATCACAGAACCGGTTCGGTCAGTGCTGGTCTGTGGGCGCCACCAATTTTTTTGGATTTTTTTTAAAAAAAATTTTGGGGGAATTTTTTTCTGGGGTTTTTTCTTCTGCGCATGTGCAGAAGCCGAGTTTCCGGCACTGTGCATGCATCATCATCTTGTTTTCGACCTTTTTTAAAAGAATTTTTTTATTGTTTGGCACTGCACATGTGCGTGCAAAGCACATGCGCGCGGCCACGAGGAGCACCCACGCAGCGCGGGAGGAAGAATGGTCCAGAATGATTGGAGGATTCCTGCACTAGGGATAGGGGGTAGACTAGAAGATCTCCAAGGTCCTTTCCTATTCCATGATCCTGAACCATTTTTGATCTCTTAGGATCCAGAGATTGTGAAAGTGAAATCTGCCTCTAACTCAGGCACCGTCATTATTGGATCAACTTTCGAAATGAGTGAATGAAATCTTGTTCCGATAGAAGAGACTGTGTGTAACTCAGGGTTGAAGTGTAGGTTGACCTTGATCCTCTGACTTGTCCTTTGAGCTCTTGAACTTTGCAGATCAGGGTTTTCTGGAGATCAAGATGATAAATCCACCTTCCTTTTCTGGCCGATTTCCAGATGTGCAGACATCAACTTCCAGAAGGCAGGAGCCAATTTAATCACTGATGAGAATTCTGAACACTGAAATTCACAGTTGCGAATAGTGCTCAAGTTGGAAAGAATTCATTAAATCTTGGTATGTCTTAACAGGATTTGCGACTGCTACCATCTTGTTCACACATTTGTAGCCTAATTCGTTGCATTCATGGGAAGGCTTGCATTCAGCTAAGCAAGCTGTGGATTGTGCTAGCGACTTCCTTCTTCCCCTCCTCAGTCTTTCTGTAGCAATCATCCTGCATATAGATTAAAATTCTCTCTCTCTCTCTCTCTCTCTCTCTCTCTCTCTCTCTCTCTCTCTCTCTCTCTCTCTCTCTCTCTCTCTCTCTCTCTCTCTCTCTCTCTTTTCCTTCATTTTTCTTCCAACCCTCCCATCAATAAGAAAGCAATGCTTTTGCATGGCAGTTCATTTGCAAATATAATTCCATCTTGTCACCTCACGGCTAGACTACTGTAACGCGCTCTACATGGGGCTACCCTCGAAGAGCATCCGGAGACTACAACTGGTACAGAATGCAGCTGCGCGAGCTGTGGTGGGTGTACCAAGATACACCCACGTAACACCCATTCTCCGCCAGCTGCACTGGCTGCCCATTAGTCTCCGGTCGCAATTTAAGGTGTTGGTTTTGACCTTTAAAGCCCTACATGGCTCAGGGCCAGGTTACCTTCGGGACCGCATCCTACCACATACCTCCCTACGACCAGTTAGGTCCCACAGAGAGGGCCTCCTCCGGGTCCCATCAGCCAAACAATGTCGGTTGGCGGGGCCGCGGGGGAGGGCCTTCTCTGTGGGAGCCCCGTCCCTCTGGAACCAACTCCCACCAGAGATCCGGACTATCCCAACTCTACTGGCCTTCCGTAAAGCCGTGAAAACATGGCTCTTCCGACAGGCGGGGTGAACAAGGAGATCAGATTCCCCCATGAATGGTGTTTTGTTAATGTTTTTATATTGTTTTATTTTTAAATTTTTATTATTGCTTTTAATGTACGTTTCTTATCCATGTTGTACGCCGCCCTGAGTCCTACGGGATTGGGCAGCCTATAAGAGCGTAGAAATAAATAAATAAATAAATCTCCCTCTTTCAAAAGAGAAAGAAATAGCTATTTTCCCAGTGTTGTTAGCATTATGGGAGAAAAGGCATAAGCTTGGCAGCGAATGGATTTTAAGGTTGCTTTATGGTATTAGAACAGTATAAAGAGCAGTCCAAGTAATTTGTCATAAGAGGGCTTCTATTGTTTATTTTGATGTGGTTACCGGTCTCAGTGTGAGAGTCAATCACATGTTAATTCTTTGTTGTGGAACCATTATTGGATTGCTACATATCTTCGGATCTATGTTGATGTGCTCTTTTGATTTTCCCAGGCCAGATTTAAGGTTTGCTTTACTTGGCTCATCGCAACTGTGAGAAAAATCAATAATAGTGTATTTCCATTAAGCGGCAAGTAGCTTTTATAATATTCCAGAAGTTTAAAAACAGCCAAGCAGAGTAGAGTTTCCTGCATATTTCTGCCGTAACAGAAAAACTCTCCAAAATAATCAATCTGGGGATTCTTAGCTCTTGAAGATCCTGGTTTGTTTGTTTGTTTTACAGAGAATGCACTTCATGTCTGAACGCACCATTGAAAGGGCGGAGTGAGGCGTTGATGTTAAGCAACGGGTAATAGGTGCTGGTTTCCAGGAGATAGAAAAGCCACAATTATTTGGCATGTTTCTTGGTGAAGAAAGCCAAATCTTTATAAACAAGGCCTTTTTAAGAAGTGCTGAGTTGAGCTGTATAAATTGTCGACTACAAGATTTGTTGATGGGCACTAATTGTATTGTATTTTTTTTGTATTTTTTAGTTTGTCAAACATGTACAAGATAGCAGGTGTAAATATAAACATGGACATGAACGAAAGAAATGAATACAAATAAATGAGGACAGTAGGGCAGGGACGGTAGCCCCGCTGGTGCGCTTATGCACGCCCCCTTTACCGACCTCTTAGGAATGGGGTGAGGTCCACGGTAGACAGTTTAAGGTTGAAGCTATGGGGGTTAGAGGATGAAACAATGAAGTCAGGTTGAGCATTTCAGGCATTGACTACTCTATTGCTGAAGTCGTATTTTCTGCAATCAAGTTTGGAACAATTTACCTTGAGTTTGTATCGATTGTTTACCTGTGTATTATTGAGGTTGAAGCTGAAGTAGTCGTTGACAGACAGGTAAGACGCTGTAGCAGACAAAGTTTGTGTACTGTGCTTTGATCATACCACAGGAGGCACAGTTTCAGATTGTCCAAGCCCCAAATTTCAAGCCTGGTGGCATAGGGAATGCTATTGTGAGTAGAGGAGTGGAGTACTCTTTTCGTGAAGTACCTCTGGACCAGGGGCGGATTCCTAATTTTTTTACTACCACTCTGTGGGTGTGGCTTATTTTGTGGGTGTGGCTTGCCAGCCATGTGACCAGGTGGGCATGGCTTCTTGGACTGCTGAAGGGAGGGGAACTGAGATAGGTCCTGCTGCCCCTCCCCCCTCCCCTCAGCAGCTCGAGAAGCCTCGAACATGCGAAAATGCCTAGGATCATCACAGCGCGTTCGTGGCTTCTTGGACTGCTGAAGGGAGGGGAATGGAGATAGCTCCTGCCGCCCGTTCTTTCAGTGTCTCACACACTCCCTCAGCCATCCTCCCCTGCTTGGACTCACTGTGGGGTAGGAAGGCAGCGCATGAGCAGTGCCGGAAACTCGGCTTCTGGGCATGCGCAGAAGAAAATTTAAAAATTTATTTTAAAAAATGGCAGGCCCCAGGCACCGGCAACCGACCGCACCGGTACTGTGACATCACCAGCAGGCCGCTACCGGTGCTATAGAGTGGACCGCACTGGTAGGAACCCACCACTGCTCTGGACCCACTCCAGAGCGAGTGCACGTGTGTGTGCGTTCACAGTTCCAAACCGGTAGCGTAGGTAAGTGAAACCCACTACTGCCTTGTATAGACTAAATCTACAAAATAATCAGTAGGTCCAAGGCAGGGGCGGGTTGCTCACTTACCTCGCTGCCGGAGTCATGCGCGTGCATCTCCACGCTTTGGGGGGGGCGCTTGCTACGCGCGTGCGCCCCCTAGCGTGATTTTGCTTCTGCGCATGCGTGGAAGCAAAATCGCACTGAAATCTCACGCACGTGCGGCCCCTTGTGAGATTTTGGCGCAATTTTGCTTCCGCGCATGCACGGAAGCAAAATCGACCCAAAATCACCGAAAAAAATGGCAACGCGCCGGATGGACCGGCAGAGAGGGCTCCAGAGCGGTTGTGCAATCGGCCGACCCCTACAGGAGCTGCGCACTGGGCAGCTCCGGCAGCAACCCACCTCTGGTCCAAGGGAACATTTAGTTTCCTGCAAACTTTTGTGTGCTTGGGATTCCATTGGAAGGTGGAGCATATACATAAGTACCGTATAAGAATATAGAATAGAATATAGAATCGCGGGGTTGGAAAAGACCTTGGAGGTCTTCTGGTCCTAATCATCTTTGTTGCTCTTCCCTGCAGTCTTCCTAGGGTCTCGCGTGCGCCCGCGAGATTTCGGTGAGATTTAGCTTCCGCGCAAGCACAGAAGCAAGAAATCTCCGAAATTGCGTGTGCGCGCGCATCCCCTTGTGAGATTTTGGCAAGATATTTCTTCCGCGCATGCACAGAAGCAAGAAATCTCTGAAATTGTGTGTGCGCGCTCATCCCCTTGTGAGATTTTGGCGAGATTTTGCTTCCGCGCATGCGCAGGAAGCAAAATCATGCGAGGGTGCGTGGGTGCGTAGTGAGCGCGTGCAACATGGCAGCGCACCGGTAGCGAGGTAAGTGCAACCTGCCTCTGGCGGCGGCCATGCAAATCCTTGTTAAGTACATCCCCTCCCCTCCTAGATTGAGACTTGTCCAATCGGTGATGTCCATACGTAACAGATCTCATCAGCCAAACTCTATAGAATACCCTCCCCTCAGAGATTAGAATGGCCCCCAGCCTGTTGGCCTTTCATAAAACTATAAAAACCTGGCTGTGTTCCCATAACTGGACTGCTGAATGTGTTGCGGGACCCATTTCCTGGTTTTATTGTTAACTGGCCAAGTATCTCGGCTGCTATATATACTTATTTTAAATGATTTTATTGTTTTGAAAGGTTTTTTAAAAAATTGTATTAATTGTAGTATATTTTTGGGATTATGAGCCTGCCAGAATCACTGAAAGAAAGTGTCCAGAGATACTTTAGGACAGTGATGGCAAACCTTTTTTGGCTCGGGTGCCAAAAGAGTGTGCCCGTGTGTGATAGCATGCGGGTATGTGCCCACACCCATAATGCAATGCCCTCCCCCTGCGCATATGCACAACCCCTGCGCTGCCCCCGCGCATGCACACAGGCCTCACTAAAGCCTCCGGACTTCCAGTAGACCCGTTGTGCTGTTTTTCTCTCTCCCCAGGGTTCAGGAGGCTTTCCTGAAGCCTGGGGAGAGTGAAAACGGCTGAAAAGAAGGCCGAAAATCAGCTGGCCAGCACGCATATACGTGCTGGAGCTGACATAGGGCAACACCTTGCGTGCCCTCAGATATGGCTCCGTGTGCCACCTGTGGCACGCGTGCCATAGGTTCGCCATCACTGCTTTAGGAGAAGAGTCCTCCACTCCTCTACTCGCAACAGAATACCTTACACAACCAGACTTGAAATCCTGGGCTTAGAAAGCTTAGAACTACGTCGCCTTCGGCACAACCTAAGCATAGCTCATAAAATTATCTGCTACAAAGTCCTTCCTGTCAACGACTACTTCAGCTTCAACCACAACAATACACGAGCACACAACAGATACAAACTCAAAGTGAACCGCTCCAAACTTGACTGTAGAAAATACGACTTTAGCAACAGAGTGGTAAATGCCTGGAACTTACTACCTGACATTGTGGTTTCGTCACCAAACCCCCAAAACTTTACCCTTAGACTGTCCACTGTTGACCTCACCCGATTCCTAAGAGGTCAGTAAGGGGCGTGCATAAGTGCACCAGCGTGCCTACCGTCCCTGTCCTAATGTTCCCTCTTATCAGTACCCATCTTATGTATATAAACAATGTTATATCTATGTATATTACCAATACGTACTTGACAAAAATAAATAAATAAAATAAGTGATTGAGACAGGCAGCTATAGAAAATATATATATGAATGAATGAATGAATGAGTGAATGAATGTTTAGACTGCAATTACTGAGAGACAAACATGCATAAGACGTTTCAGTGACTTCCTTTAGCAATCTCAGGGCTGTGAGACGTCTCACCAAGGGTCAGGCCATGAAGAGGTCACACTGTGCCTTTGTGCCATCTTGGTTTGTTGCTGCTGCCATCATGAGGCTCAACGGTACATGGCAGTTTTGAAAGGCAACCTTGCCCTGGGCTTCAGGGAGAGGCCATAAGAAGAGGCAAAGATCTCATTGCGGCGGCAAGGTTAAGGAAAACTGAATTATGGAGGTTAATCAACATTCTGCAAGAGACAATGGGGACAGCAACATCGAAAAGATTAGATTAAATGAATCCAAGATGCCAGTGACACACAGCAGAAAGGCAATTCTGATGGAAGTTAACGAAGCAGCATGCAACTTTAATTTGGGGAAGAAAACACATGCGGCTGTGAGCATGGTTTAATAGCAACGTGGAATGCATCCTGAGTCAGTTTTATGTTATAATTGCAAGCCGTCCTGAAGGCTTCAGTTAATGGAGGTGTATGCATTCTGCTAAATCGATCGAAACAAATTTGGTTGAATAGAAAAATCAACACTAAACATGTCACATCATATCTGATTATTGTTAACGAACATTCTACTCTTCCTTTAGGCACCGAATCTTTGAGCAATTCCTGGGATCCAAGAACTTTCTAAGGGGTTACCTTGAACTACTAGCTGAGAAACTAGTAGCCATTTGGATTTTCCCAGAATGCCCTGAAATGTCTCACGGAGCATCTTTATAAGCAACTGAAAACAGGATCATAGAAGCTCTTCGTGGATCTTTTTCAAGGCTGGTTTCAGAGAGGGTCCCAGAGTGAATCTAGTGGAGGGGGGAAATCTTAAAAAAAAATGTGTTGACATTTCAAGGGATATAGAACTTGTGAAAGGCAGAAAGGGTTATTGTTCATTTATTAAACAAAATTATGTAGCCACCCAACTCGCACACGGGTGATTCTGGGAGTCACTTTTACAAAATTAAAAATAAAAATCCACCAAAATTAAAAAAAACCTTCCCTAAACACACACCCATGGCAGCACCAATACAATCAAATCAGCCACTTGCTTGAATCTGTCTCCATTCGTGGTCCCCAAGCCTGCTGACAAAGGCATATTTATAGGGCCTTTTGAAAAGCAGCAGGGTGGGGGCCAATCATTCCTCCTAGCGGGGGCATAAGATTCCATATAGAAGGGGCCACCACTGAAAAGACTGCTTTTTCATGTTCCCACCAGAAGACAGTAAATAGGACCTGTAACATGCCCTACCTTCCTGTTCTGACCTAGGCTTTCCCAACCTACGAAGCAGACTCCTCGCCCCGATAAAACCTCTTTTATTTAATGTACAGTGAATTTCTCTCCAGCAAAGTCTTTCGTCTCCCACAGTCTTTCAAGATAGTTCACAATTACCGACCTTTATCAGAGTGGCCAGGCCGATATTCTTTCAGACACTGCAATACTTGGCAAGAATGCAGGAATGAACTAATTGTCTCCTGCAAACTCCCCTCCCCTTTCGCTCCTCTTTTATTCCCTATGGGTGGGGCCATTCATCGTCCACCTGTGACCTTACTCCCAAGTCGACCCTTCTTCCTTAGCTGTTCCCTTCGTCTAGCAACTCTGCCCATGCGCACACTAGGAACAAGCCCCAGCTGTTCATCTGCCTCACTGATGTCTGACTCCAAAGGCAGCTGATAACTGTCGGACGGCCCAGGCCCCATCTCTGCCTCCAATGCAGAGCACTCATCAGAGCCTTCCCCAGACTCCAGGACTGGCCCATGTTCCTCCCCAACCTCCTCATTGTCCGAATCTGCTGCCAGTTCCGCTGGCTGCTGGCAGGCCACAACACTTCCCGTCCTGGTGGGCCAGATAGATGCCAAAGAGGAGAGGTGGTCCTTCGAATAACCTGGTCCTAAATCATCTAAGTTCTCCTGCACATTCTTCTCCAGTTGGAGAAGAGAATTGACTTTTAGGCATTTTTTTTAAAGGAGGTAAGAAATTTGGAGAACTTTCAGTTTCCAAGAGTGCTACTGACTTTGAGGAAAGGATGAATGACGTATATGTAGTGAGGGGAAAATTCAGACTATGGTATTAATTACAATGGAGGCAGTACTCTGCCTTGGTCTGCATTCCTTCTGTAACTAACTGCAGAAGTCCCAGTGGATAATACAATCTGTTATGTGTTGCTGTGGTTATCAGGGTATGAAGATTTTTTTAAAAGAAAAAACTATCCCAAATATTACTTTGTGCAATATACACTTATTTATTTATTTTATAAAATTTATAGGCTGCCCACCATACCTAAAGGTAACTTAAGGGAGAAAGTAGAACTGATTCACTCCATCCTAAAGCAGCAAGAAAGAGTGGAATAACTTTATACAGTGGACAATGAACATAATAAGGACATAAGTGTTGGAACAAAAAAAACGTTCCGTGGCCCCCCTTTCTGAGAAGCCGTAAATCAGAGGAGAATAGACCGAGCCTCCCCATGACTGCTAACTCAAATAGCAATAGCAATAGCAATAGCACTTAGACTTATATACCGCTTCATAGTGCTTTACAGCCCTCTCTAAGCGGTTTACAGAGTCAGCATATTGCCCCCAACAATCTGGGTCCTCATTTTACCCACCTCGGAAGGATGGAAGGCTGAGTCAACCTTGAGCCCGTGAGATTTGAACAGCTGAACTGCTGAACTAGCAATCAGCTGGAGTAGCCTGCAGTGCTGCATTTAACCACTGCACCATCTCGGCTCTTAAATAAAAGAAACCGAAACTTAAATTCTAATAAATGCTTTAATTATAAAAGAAACAAATATATATATATATATATGACTACATGCTCACCTGTAGAAAATACGTCCGGCCGGCCGGAATGAAAGCAAAGAAAGAACAAAGAAACAGAAACTACACATGCGCAATAAATCAAGTCACAAGACACTTAGAGATAAGGGTATGACCAAACTACCGTAAATTTCAAACTGGAAGCACAGCTGGTGAACAACAACAAAAACGCAGTGACAATAAGAACCCTGCAGGTCAACTATTGGTCAACTAAATGCATTTGAAACCGGGGTCCCAACTAGTAACTGTATGTGCATTTATGCAGGCATATCTCTCTCCATAAATGAGTATGTATGCATAAATGCATATATACTGCATGTGGTGCGCCCGCACGGTGCATGAGGAAGCGAACCAGCAGCAAGGTAAACCAGAACCCACCCCTGGCTAGCAGTGTATGAAGCATGGGTCTCCTTTAGATGGTCATGCTTTTTTGTTTCCGTTATGAATCATAAAAGTAATTTGGAAATCAACACACTGTACTGCTTGATATGTTTCTTTAGTAGGGGAGAGAGAATTATATTTTTAGAAGAAACAATAATATATAAAATAAGCATCTGTAATCATGTCTTTGGCCAGCCTGCCAACCCCTAATTTTTTAAAAAATATATATTTTTAGCACTGTTTAAAAATAAAACCCAAGAAAGAATGTGGTAGTGATTAGCATGAGTCTTACTGATGTATCCATACTTATTTGCATGCTTTCAGTTGAACTAACACACTGTTGTCCTCACATATTTCTTATTGAAGGGCGTGACAATGATGTCCTATCATCTAATGTGCAACAAATTGATTGTTTCCCCCATGGCTAAGCTGAAGAGCTCTGGAATTTGATCCTGAATGCCCATCTTGAGTGTTTCACCGGCAGCAAATTTCGTTGGGTCACAGTGGTCCAGTTTTCCAACCTTTTTCCTACTTCTCTTTCCTGTCCTTGCCCTCCGCTTTCTTCTCTTTTTAAAACCAAAGCAGTGGTGGGTTCCTACCGGTGCGGCCCACTCTATAGCACCGGTAGTGGCCCACTGGTGACATCACAGTACCGATGCGGTCGGTTGCCGGTGCCTGGGTGCCACCATTTTTTTTAAAAAAAATCTTTTTACATTTTTTTTTAAAAATTTCTGCGCATACCCAGAAGCTGAGCTTCCGGCACTACGCATGCGCTGCCTTCCTACCCCACAGTGAGTCCAAGCAGGGGAGGATGGCTGAGGGAGTGCGTAAGATGCTGAAAGAACGGGCGGCAAGAGCTATCTCTATTCCCCTCCTTTCAGCAGTCCAAGAAGCCACGAACGTGCGGTGATGATCCTAGGCATTTTCGCACGTTTGAGGCTTCTCGAGCTGCTGAGGGGAGGGGGAATGGGCGGCAGGACCTATCTCAGTTCCCTTCCCTTCAGCAGTCCAAGAAGCCACGCCCACCCAGTCACATGGCTGGCAAGCCACACCCACAAAATAAGCCACGCCAACAGAGTGGTAGTAAAAAATTAGGAACCCGCCCCTGAACCAAACTGATGGTCAAATTGTTTCATGTAAGTGTTTATAAAACTAGAATAGCCTCTCACAAATCACCCATCCTCCCGATGCATAGTTTTAACTCCTGGAATTTGTACAATGATCATACTGATTGAGGAATTCTGGATGGAGTACGCATCCATTCACCCACTGATTGGGAAAGCCTGAACTAGATTTTGATTTATTTATTTATCTTGTGAGGGGACGCGCAGGAGAGAGAGTTTTTGGCGTGATTTTGCTTCCGTGCATGTGCAGAAGCAAAATCGCACCGAAATCTTGCACGCACGCGCGTCCCCTTGTGAGATTTTGGCGAGATTTTGCTTCCATGCATGTACAGAAGCAAAATCGTCCAAAAATTCTCAGCAAAAGATGGTGATGCTCGCGATGGACCAGCGGAGAGGGCTCCGGAGTGGTTGCATGCAAATTGCGCAATCGGCTGCTCCCTACCAGAGCTATGTATTGGACAGCTCCGGCAGGAACCCACCAGTGGTTGAATCTCAAAGATAAAATTGCACCCTTGCCATTTGCCAACCAATTACAACAGTGTGATTTTGGCAGTGGGAGAAACAGGGTTGAGGCCCACGAAGTACGGTTGCCTACCCTTATACTAGAGGAAGAAAATTCATCTAGAAAAAAAACCCCCAAGTTCTCTTTTTTTGCATTTTGTGCCATTTCTGTTTCCTTCGCTAGTCAGGTCAATCTAATAAGCTGCAGTAGGTTTGAATGAACACTTGCCTTTTAAATCCATTATGATCGTTTTCTCTTGTGTTTAGTGGGCATTAAGTATCATTTTATGGTTGTAACAAGTTTTCTAAAAAGTAGTAAAAAAAGAAAAGAAAAGAAAAAGAATAGAGAATAATGAAGACAAAAATGCTGGAAGACATTTTGGACAAAGGCTATCAAACTGAATCCCAGAATCTTGTTTTTGTTTACAAGTGTGGTTTTCACTTTTTGCATGTCAATCCCATCCCTTGAGTTTCTGGAAATAGTGAATGCATCCTGTCTCTCTAGCAGGATCTCCCTCAAGCAGGGATATAAGCACCAAGGCACTGGTTTAATCAATAGAACAAACCTCTCCTTCATCCTCAGCTTAGCACAGAATCATCCGAGTAAAGAAATGCAGCACAGAAAAATCTTCAGCAATGTCTGATGATGGAGAAGCGACTGTAGTTTATGAGAATGTATTTTTTTTAAAAAAAAAACTGTCCCCATTTAATGTTCTCTGTTGTCTTAGAACACAGGAGCCAGAATAAAAGCCTTAAGAGATAGAAAGCCAGCTTCCAGTAACTTCCTAAAAGTAAGATTAATTTGATAATGAAAGTAGCTATTCAGAGGGGTTGTGAGTTCGCTTTATAGGGTATGTTCGGGCAGAGGCTGACAAGCACCTATTGGTAATGCTTGCAGCTTATAGCATTTCCTAGCTACATCCAACTTCAGTGGTGCCCAAGAGTGCTGAAGACAGTTTTTAATATCATTTCAGCAATGGCTGAGTGATGCTATGAAGATGCTCGTGTAGTGATGCTGTAGTGCAGTAGTGGGTTCTAAAACCTGTTGCTATCAGTTCGCGCGCGTGCTTGCGCGCACATCAGGGCTGGGTTCCACTTACCTTTGCCACCAATTCATATCGCGTGTTCCCCCCCATGCAATTTCACTTCCGCGCATGCTCAGTAACAGGATTCAGCCTGAAACACAGCTGAGGAGCGATCAGCTGTGCTTCCGGCGAAGAAATAAAAGTGATTATTAACCCGGGGGCGGGCGGGTGGGCTCTTTTTCAAGCCGCGGAAGAGGAGAAGCCATCCAAACATGGAAAAATTCACCAAAAATTCCCAAGAAAAGATGGCGGCGCCCACAGACCGGCACCGACTGAACCGGATCTGTGACGCCATCATCGCGTCACCAGTGGGTCACTAACAGTTTGGACAATCTGGTCTGAACCAGGAGGAACCCACCCCTGGCACACATGCAACACTTCTGTGCATACACAGAAGCATCCCGGGAGAGTGGGGGGAGCCACAAATGTAAATCACCTGACCATAGGGATGCTGCAACGGTCATAAGTGTGAAAAATGGGCATCAGTCACTTTTTTCTGTGCCGTTGTCATTTTGAATGGTCACTAAATGAACTGTTGTAAGTCAAGGATTACCTGTACTGCAGGCTAACTCACTGCTCACTCCAGGAGTTCGATTCTGAACAGCTCAAGGTTGACTCAGCCTTCCATCCTTCCGAGGTCAGTAAAATGGGGAACCAGATTGTTGGAGGCAACAGGCTGTAAATTGTTTAGAGAGGGTTGTAAAGCACTGTGAAGCGGTATATAAGTCTAAGTGCTATTGCTAAGTGGGAAGGAAGGAAGGAAGGAAGGAAGGAAGGAAGGAAGGAAGGAAGGAAGGAAGGAAGGAAGGAAGGAAGGAAGGAAGGAAGGGCCGTGGTGGCACAATGATTAGAATACAGTAAAAGATAAAGGTAAAAGTTCCCCTCGCACATATGTGCTAGTCATTCCCAACTCTAGGGGGCGGTGCTCATCTCTGTTTCAAAGCCGAAGAGCCAGCGCTGTCCAAAGACGTCTCCGTGGTCATGTGGCCGGCATGACTAAACGCCAAAGGCGCACGGAACGCTGTTACCTTCCCACCAAAGGTGGTCCCTATTTTTCTACTTGCATTTTTTACGTGCTTTCCAACTGCTAGGTTGGCAGAAGCTGGGACAAGTAACGGGAGCTCACCCTGTTACGTGGCACTAGGGATTTGAACCGCTGAACTGCCGACCTTTCGATCAACAACCTCAGCATCTTAGCCACTGAGCCATGTTAGAATACAGTATTGCAGGCTAATTCTGCCGACTGCCAGCAGTTTGGCAGTTCGATCCTGACCAGCTCAAGGTTGACTCAGCCTTTCATCCTTCTGAGGTCAGTAAAATGAGGACCAAGATTGTTGGGGAAAATATGCTGAGCAGCAGTGGGATTCCAAATCTTTTCCTACCGGTTCTATGAGAGCGCACTTTGCGCACGCACACAGCATTCAAAGCCCGCCCTCGGTGTCAACACTGGTGAGCTGAGCTGTTGTTTAGCTCAGCTGAGGCGTGGCAATCCGCTCTGCCATGCAAATCAGCTGAGGTAAAAAAACAAGGGAATATAGGACAGGGAACGGCAAGGGTGGGAGGGTGGGGCCAGCCAGAGGTAGTATTTGCCGGTTCTCTGAACAACTAAAAATTTCCGCTACCGGTTCGCCTGAACCGGTCCAAACCGGCTGAATACCACCTCTGATGCTGACTCTGTAAACCACTTAGAGAAGGCTGTAAAGCACTGAAGCAGTATATAAGTCTAAGCGCTGTTGCTATTGCTATAAATCCACAGTCAGAAAACGATCTAGATTCCTTCCCATTTGCAGATGCTATGGAAACTAGATTCTACCGCCACTAACCATAGCAATGAATTCCAATATGAGAGATATGAGACTTGCTAGAATTTGGTCACAGAGGAGAATATTTGGAACTGACAGAATTAACAGCTCACATTACATAGGGAAAGCATCGGATTGAAATAGACTAATCAGCACAGGTAGTCCTCGACTTACAACCGTCATTTAGTGAGCATTCAGAGTTACAACAGCACTGAAAAAAGTGACTTTGGACCGTTGCCCCACTTACAACCGTTGCAGCATCCCCTTGGGCATGTAATCAAAATTCAGACGCTTGGCAACTGACTCATATTTATGACGGTCGTAGCGTCCCAGGGTTATGTGATCCCCTTTTGCGACTTTCTGACAAACAAAGTCAATGGGGAAGCCAGATTCACTTAAGAACCGTGTTACTAAGTTAATAGCAGCACCGATTCCCTTAACAACTGTGCCAAGAAAGGTTGTAAAAAAGGGGGGGGGCAAAACTCACTGAACAACTGTGTTGCTTTGGGCTCAATTGTGGTCTGAGAACTACTGTATTTTTGGACTATAAGACGCACCTTTCCCTCCCCTAAAAGAGGCTGAAAATTTGGGTGCATCTTATACTCCGAATGTAGCTTTTTCGAAGCTTTTTTTTCAGCCCTAACGAGGTGCTAACGATATTCCAGGCTTGCAGGATTTTTTCATTCATTTTTCATTTTTTCATTCATTCATCAATCAAGATTTTTTTTTCAGCTCTAACCAGGGGATAAAATAATGTGCCGAAGCTGACCAGACTAAGGATACTAGCCAGATGAATACCTGGTAGGTAGATTTCCCCCCCTATTTTCCTCCCCAAAAACTAAGGTGCATCTTATACTCCGAAAAATACGGTACCTGTATTCCGAAAGGAACAATTTAATCACATAAGCTGATATTGCAACTGTTAGGTGATAAGGTGCTAAATAAAAGTGTCACAGCAGAACAGATCCTGCCCCAGAGACTGGCAGGGTTTAATATCCTGAAATGAACCCGGTCAGCTGTGTGTTCTATAAGGGTTGCCATTGACACTCTCTGTGTTAACTTAATAGATGTCCCATGCAAATCCCGTCTCTCTCCTCTGCCTCCTCCACGCTGGAGTTGGCTATCTGAATGCCAAATACAGTTCGCTAAGCTCACACAGATTCCTTTGTCCGATGGGTCCATCTGCACCGACAGCTCTAGCAAGCAACGTGCTGAAGCATTGCTTGCCATCAAAGCACATTGCGATCAGTGCGGCTCTTCATTCCTTACCACCCAATGGAACGGCAGCTGGTAAAAATAGCTGCTTGGGAAATGTGGCGATTAGCAATTTATTGGATGGGTTCGTTGGTTCGTTGGTGGAATGCCCCAAAGCAGCAGGCAATAAAAAATAAATAAAATAGATGGCGCATGAAGAATGGGGAGAAGGGAGGACGGGAAATGATAGCGGGGGAAATGATTTCAGTAGCGAAAGGGGGAAGGAACAGAAGCTATCTGGTTTTCGGGAGTTGAAATAAAGATCCCCGCTTGAAGATTTATGGTTCAGAAACTGCCTTCCCAAAGGGCTGGGCGTATTCATTTTTACAGCCAGGAGGGGCTGCATTTGAAAATTCTGAATTTCCTTCCATATATATCTGGAGGTCTCCCAAGATTGGAGAGGTTGCTCTGAAGAACGATCATGATCTAGATCAGTGATGTCGAACCTTTTTAGGTTCGCGTGCCAAAAAGGGGGTGTGTGCGCGCTAGCGCGTGCTCGCATGCCCACACCCATTCCCTCCCCCCACGCATGCGCACAACACCACCACCCCATGCTGCCCCCTGCGCATGCGCGCACACCCCCACCCCCGCACAAAGGCCTTACCGGAGCCTGGAACGTTAAAAAACGACGAAACGGTCAAACCGGAAGTTCGGAAAAATGTACTTCCGGTTTGTCCGTTTCGTTGTTTTTTGCATTCCGGGGCTTCAGGGAGCTTCCCTGAACCCTCCGGAGTGCAAAAAACAGCTCACCAGCAAACCGGAAGTGCATTTTTCCGCACTTCCGGTTTGTCCGTTTTGTAGTTTTTTGCATTCCGGGGCTTCAGGGAGCTTCCCTGAACCCTCCGGAGTGCAAAAAACAGCTCACCAGCAAACCGGAAGTGCATTTTTCCGCACTTCCGGTTTGCCGGTGGGCAACGCTCGTGTGCCCTCCGCTATGGCTCCGCGTGCCACCTGTGGCACGCGTGCCATAGGTTCGCCACCACGGATCTAGATGATCACCACAAAAATTGAGTGAGCCTAGCTTTATCTGGGCCTGGGTGGAAAGAGTCTAAAGACCTTTTCTACAAGATCTGAGTTCAGAGATGGAAATTGGTTTGAAGATCCAGTAACTCACTTTACTAAATTCATTAACTAGTTGTAAAACAGGCCAAACCTGCCCTTTTTCTTTTACTATTAAATTAACTCGTGTTAATTGTCTGACCCATCTTCCAATGAAGCAGTCTCTGCTGCCATCTTGTGAGCAATGCATATAGAAGAGAAAAAAAGAAGTTATAATGACTTAATGTTTTGGGATTTGTTAATCATCAAAGATAAAAAAAATAAATCTTCCTTCATCTGTCTGTGCTGGCTTTAAATGGTGGAAATGTTTATTTTTATCTGGACCATAACTGAGATAGTATTGACCTGACTTGTAAAGGACTAAAACGTAAGAACCAGTGAGAAAGAGGAATTAATATTTCCACATTCTATCCAAAGAATAGGGTTAGAATCAGTGGTGAAATCCAATTTTTTTTACTACCGGTTCTGTGGGCGTGGCTTGGTGGGCGTGGTGTGGCTTGGTGGGCGTGGCTTGGTGGGCATGGCAGGGGAAGGATACTGCAAAATCTCCACTCCCTCCCCACTCTGGGGCCAGCCAGAGGTGGTATTTGCCGGTTCTCCGAACTACTCAAAATTTCCGCTACCGGTTCTCCAGAACCTGTCAGAACCTGCTGGATTTCACCCCTTGTTAGACTATAAGGAACTACCGGTAGTAGGTATTTATCCTAGGAGTTGATAGACTAGCAACAGACTTTGCTGGGATTTAATTATGGGAAAAGCTAAAATAAATATATTATTTTAGGCATCCGAAGTTCTTGGATGCTACATCACTGTCAAACTCATATTCTGTCAGTTCTAGAAGATAACCATGATGCTTTAGGGCGATCCTCCATGGAATGTTAGCCAGAACATCTCTGTGATGCCTAATTAACCATGATTGTTGGTGGAATGGGATTACAGTCCAATATTTATAGATGTCACCGGGCTGGAGGTTTCTTTGTGATGCCTACTTCTTTTAGAAACATAGCTTGAAACCCAAGTCAATGTTATTTTTATGATGTGGCTACTGTATCCGCATTTATAATTTCACATCTCAGTAACAATGTTCAAAACAGTGGCAAGTACATGACAAAGAGACAAGATGGCTGTTTCCCAAACACAGGTGCAGCTCTCCTAGGTAGCGAGGGTAAAAGTAGGTTAAAAAGCCGTGGTGGCACAGTAGTTAGAACGCGGTACTGCAGGCTAAATTCTACTCACATTTCTAAGAGTTCAATTCCTTCAATCCTGACTGGCTCAAGGTTGACTCAACCTTCCATCCTTCCGAGGTCAGTAAAATGAGGACCCAGATTGTTGGGGGCAATAGAGTGACTCTGTAAACCGCTTAGAGAGGGCTGCAAAGCACTATATAAGTCTAAATGCTATTGCTATAATAAATTATGTTGCTGTGGTGGCAGAGGTGGGTTTCAGCAGGTTCTGACCAGTTCTGGAGAACCGGTAGCTGGAATTTTGAGTAGTTCGGAGAACCGGTAGTGGGAATTTTGAGTAGTTCGGAGAACCGGTAGCGGGAATTTTGAGTAGTTCGGAGAACCGGTAAATACCACCTCTGACTGGTCTCGCCTCCATCTATTCTCTGACTCCCGAGTCCCAGCTGATCAGGAGGAAATGGGGATTTTGCAGTATCCCTCTCTTGGAGTGAGGAGGGAATGGAGATTTTACAGTAGCTTTCCCCTGCCACGCGCACCAAGCCACGCCACGCCCACCAAGCCACACTCACAGAACTGGTAGTAAAAAAAAATTTGAATCCCACCACTGTGTGGTGGTGAAATAATCTGAGTTTCAGCCTGTTTGGAAGACTTACATCATATTCTTGAAATTGATTTGATACGTACCATCATGTCTGCTGCTTTGCAGGATCTGCTCTCTAATGCTGCTAATCTAATTGATACAGAGGTTTCACATGAGATCATGCTCCAGACTGCAAAACGGTTAGGCAGAAGAAGAAAAAAAATCAGAGTTGCATCAGAGTCATTGTTTTCCCTTTTTTATTCTGCCTTTCAAAGCTGTCCTCTACCTCTGTTGCTAAACTTGTCCTTTTCTGCTTTAGCTGCGGGTTGACAGTTGCCGTAGCTGCTCAGCTCCTGAGTTCCCATGTCTGGCTAATTATCTAATTTAGATTGCTTGAAAATAGCAGTGGGGTTTTTGACACTGACACCCATGGTGCCAAGCGGAGTGACACTGATTAAAAACCTGGCTCTGTTTGCATCCTTGGGGCTTAGGCTGCTTCTCGTTGGTGTCAATGTGTTCAGCTCTATGATTACATCTCTGTTCCAATTCCTGTACAATGGATTGGAGGCGGGATGGGAGTGTATGGAGTTGTTTCCATAGCAGAGATGTAGAAAGTATGTACAATAGTGAGAAAATAATTTAGGATTAGCCCAGGGGTGGGCTTCAAATTTTTTAGTGAGGGGTTATCTGCCCGGTTGCTGGGTGGGCGTGGCCATGATGGGCGTGGCCTAGTTGGCCTCCTGCACCACGGTGGGAAGGCGTTTTTTCCCTCCCCAGGCTCCGGAGGTTTTCCTCAAGCCTCCGGGAGGGCAAAAATGGCCTCCCCAGGCTCCGGTGGCCCTCTGGAGGCCTAAATAGGCCCATTTCCGCCCTTCCCGAACTTCCGGTAGGCCCGTTTTTTGCCCTCACCGAGCCTCCGCGCACGCCCTGCACTTACCTGCATCCAAAATGGGCTGTGTGGGGACTCCGGGGAGGGGTGGGCGGGGCCAGCCAGGAGTGGGATTTGGGGGTTCTCGAACTGCACAGAATCTTAGCTAGAGGTTCTCCCAAACCCCTGCCAACCCCCAGCAGCCCACCCCTGGATTGGCATTTGAAACAGAAGGCAACAAATGCCCATGCCTCTTGCAATGCCAAGATCATCCAATGGGTAAAATGACTGCAGTGCAGAGGTTTTAATTTCCAATTGAGATTAATATTTCGCTGGCTGGCAAAATCCTGTTGATTATCTGTCTTTCTTATTCAGATTGCCTTTTATTTTAAAAGCAGAATGAATGAATATTTTTTCTATTCTTCCTTTGGAAGTATTTATTACCAAGAGCTTCTTCCCTACTAAAGGTTTTATACTGGAGTGGTTCTCTATCATTACTATTTTATGGAGAGGAATGGTTTAGGACAGTGTTTCTCAACCTTGGCAGTTTGAAGATGTGTGGACTTCAACTCCCAGAATTCTCCAGCCAGCATTGCTGGCTGTGGAATTCTGGGAGTTGAAGTCCACACATCTTCAAACTGCCAAGGTTGAGAAACACTGGTTTAGGAGTCTGTGTGGGATGGTGGAAAGAGTGACATTACTACATTCTGGGCTGTAGTGATTTTACCATCCCATCCCTTCAGGTGCAGATTTCTAACTGTTCATGAGTACAAAAATCCAGAAACAGTCTTCCCCCATCTGGGTATCCTCAAGCTCTGTGGACTTCAAAAGAACTCAGAATTCTCATCAAAGGTGAGGAGGGGGCATGCATAAGCACACCAGTGTGCCTACCGTCCCTGTCCTACTGTCCCCTTTTATTTGTACTCATTTCCTGTGTTCATATCCATGTTTCTACTTATACTTGTTTTCTTGTACATGTTTGACAAACTAAATAAAATAAGTAAATATTTTAAATGCTGGCTGGGGAATTGTAGGAGTTGGTATCTGGAGAGGCTTGAATGGAAAAGGCAGATCTATGGCTGTAGCCTGGCAAAGCAGGCATGGAGAAAGTCATTTTCCCATTGAGGACCAAATGACATAGGTTAAAATTTTAGATGACTTCCTTTCGTCCCTATTGAGTTGGACAGAACAGAATGTAATCTGAATAAGATCTCTCTCTCTCTCCTGTTTCTGTCTGTCTGTCTGTCTGTCTGTCTGTCTGTCTGTCTGTCTGTCTGTCCGTCCGTCCGTCCGTCTATGTCTGTCTGTCTGTCTGTCTGTCTGTCTGTCTGTCTGTCTGTCTGTCTGTCTATCTATCTATCTATCTATCTATCTATCTATCTATCTATCTATCTATCTATCTATCTATCATCTATCTATCCATCATCTATCATCTATCTATCTATCATCTATCTATCTATCTATCTATCTATCTATCTATCTATCTATCTATCTATCTATCTATCTATCTACTTACTTACCTACCTACCTTCCATCTATCTATCTATCTATCTATCTATCTATTTATCTATCTATCTATCTATCTATCTATCTATCTATCTATCTATCTATCTATCTATCTATCTATCTACCTACCTACTTACTTACCTACCTTCTATCTATCTATCTATCTATCTATCTATCTATCTATCTATCTATCTATCTATCTATCTATCTATCTATCATTTATCTATCATCTCTATCTATCTATCTATCTATCTATCTATCTATCTATCTATCTATCTATCTATCATCTATCTATCTATCTATCTATCTATCTATCTATCTATCTATCTATCTATCTATCTATCATCTATCTCAATTCAACTATCCATCTCTGTCCTTCCCTCCCTCCCTATCAGTCATAACCCATCTCATTATCTAAGTGACCCTGGGTGATTTGCAGATAAACCAAGTTATATATTGCGTAGGTAAAGTTACAGCATAAGCTACAGTGGAAAGGCAGCTTTCACTGGAAATAAAATAATCAACCACGTTTACCATCCATGTTTTCATTTTCCATGTAGGAGATGCTGTTTATAAACATGTCCTCCTGCTTTCACTTTTTTTTAGCAACACAGATGTCAATCAACATGGTGCCTCATCCTGAAATATCTTCTGCATATACTTGTTGCTAAGCCCCATAACATTCTCCTTCTTGATGAAATATTTCAGGTTTATTGCAGAGCAAAGCTAATCCTCTCGGCTGAATTAACCTGGATCATCATCAACATCATGATTCTTAGATTTAGCAGTCTTTTTTTTTTTAGGCTACAATTTACTAAACTGACTTGGGACTTAAACAGGTTGCTTTTATTTAAGTGGGAGCATTTCACTGCTATTTAATTTAATTTAATTTAATAATAGAATTTCTATGCAGTCCAACTCCCAGGGGATTCTGGGCGGCTAACAACAAGTAAAAAAACATATAATCAAATAAAAAACAATTTAAAAACACATTAAAATACAATCAATATCTAAAAAAGAACTTTCAATCACACATGCATACATGGGCTGATCTAAAAAGACCTCGTCGAAGGGTCATTGGCCCCAGGCCTGCCGGAAAAGCCAGGTCTTAATGGCTTTCCGGAAGGCCAGTAAGGTGGGGGTAATACGGATCTCGGGAGGTAGTTGGTTCCAAAGAGTCAGAGCAGCTACAGAGAAGGCCCTGCTCCGTGGGCCCGCCAGCTGACATTGTCTAGCTGACGGGACCTGGAGAAGGCCGACCCTGTGCGATCTCACTGGTAGTTGGGAGGAATGCGGTAGAAGGCGGTCATGCAGATAAACTGGTTCTGAGCCATGTAGGGCTTTAAAGGTAAGAACTAACACCTTAAATTGCGTCCTGAGACCAATCGGGAGCCAGTGCAGCTGGCGAAGGATGGGCTTAGTGTGGGTGTATCTTGGATCACCCACCACAGCTCGTGCAGCTGCATTCTGGACTAACTGCAGTCTCTGAACACTCTTCAAGGGTAGCCCGTGGAACAAGTCCCTGGTGCCCGAAAGGTTGAGGGCCACTGGTGTAGGGCAGGGGTAGGTTCCACTTACCTTCTCTACCGGTTTGCACCATGTGGGAAGTGTGCGTTTTACTTCGCTCACGCACGCGCCTACATCACTTTGGGCAAATGACCCTCTGCGCATGCGTAGAAGCCTTTGCGTATGCGCAGGGGGTTCTTTGCCAGCCGCTTTCAAGGAGCGGCAACCGGAGGACCAGTTTGGGGGTGTGGACAGCCAGCCATCGCTGCCGGTTCGGCAAGCGGGGGCAAATTTCCACCACCAGTTCAGGTGAAGCGGTCCAAACCAGCAGCAACCCACCACTGGTGTAGGGTCTCCTGTGTTAAGGAGTTATTGTGCTGTTGAACACATACACAGCGAAATAGTGATTGTGGTTGTGGTATTGCAGTTTGATATGAATGCTATTCAGTCAATAAACAGGCAGTTTAGTATTTACAAATAGTTTACTTAAAGTAGTAGCAAAGTTCAGTAGGAAGTCCAAGTCATACACAGTAAGTCAGTCAATGCGAAGATTCTTCTTCTTGCTTGTCTTTGTTTTAACTAGCAAACAAAGATTACAGCTAACAATCAAATCTACACTATCACAGATAGTTACTCTTTTCACAGCAGCTCTTCACCGCACTTTCAAACAGACACCAAGTCAATTACTCAACAGTGAAGCAGCAGAGATATTCAGCAGAGAGTCAGCACTCCGGAACACACCTTCAAACACACACAGAGACGTTCAGAGCATGCTCTCTTGCTGCCTTACAGTATATAGTAATCAGCCTTCAATTCATTTAAAGTGATATACACATAACATTGATTTGAGGCTTGTTCATATATTAGCATACCCAATCAAGCAGGTCCTAACATCCTGCTTAAGCAGGGCTTGGTCTACAAGGTGTTCAATTTCTCTTCCAACTCTATCATTCTATATTCTATGACTAGCTATGGATAGTAGAGCACACACGAATGCTCAGGAAGTTCTTGTAACTCAAACATGGCTCAAGTGGAACAGAAAATCTTTATACTGCAATTTGTTCAGGAAGAGTGAACGGCCAGCCTGGAAATACTTTTACTGAAAAGCTGTCAGTTTCCATTTAGCGACTTGCCATATAGGCATGAGTAGATGGATCAGCATCTCCTAAGAGATGCTCTTAGACAGTATTTGTGATTTTCAGCATGCAAACCTGTGCTGTGGGCTTGAGAGCTGCATGAGGATAGCGATAGCATCCCAAAGGGTGATGAAATGGACAGACTCAGAAAACTGGCAAATATCCATGATGGCAACAACACACTCAACCTCCTTTCTCCAAAGCCTCCCATATGGGATATAAGCAAATTCTTATCTTTTATAATTGATATCTGTGCGGGTTTCGCCAGATGGCCCCTTAAAATCCCAGCACTGCTAAGAGCTTGTTCATGTACATATGATAACATTTCTCCACATTTAATGGATGGAAACTCAGTGTGCAAATAGTGTCCGTTGAGATGCATTGCACTTGAGCTTTTAAGAAAGTTGTGATCGTTATCTCTATCAATAATGCAGAGATTTTCCTGAATTCTATCCCTTGCTCCCCACCTCCGCAATACGTCAGTTCTCATTCAGTCTGATGAAAGCATCCTGCATCTGGTTGGTAGTATCTTTTCTTTTATGTACACTGAGAGCATATGCACCAAAGACAAATTCCTTGTGTGTCCAATCACACTTGGCCAATAAAGAATTCTATCTATCTATCTATCTATCTATCTATCTATCTATCTATCTATCTATCTATCTATCTATCTATCTATCTATCTATCTATCTATCTATCTATCTATCATCTATCTAGTGATTCAGTTTAGCAGTTATTTGAGCGAAACTGCTTTTAGAAAAACTCCTCTCCCACCTCTCTAGGCTTTGGGAAGGGGACCCTTGCCCAAAAAGCTGCTGAAATTTCAAGTTTGCAGTGTCTGTTCTCTCTAGTGAATGAAGAAGAACCTCGTTGCTTGCAGCCTCTTCTGTGTGTAGGCAATAGTAAATTGTGTGGGAATTGCAAGAGAAGATAATGGCACTGAGTGATTGTCCGTAGATACCTACATTCACAACCATTTCTTGAACTAATTGTTGGCAGGTCCATGATTGCCTAAAAAGAAGCTACTTGTCTGTGGAAGTCCGGAATGTTCTCTAGACATTTGGTATTTTGATTTGCTGCTGAGAACAAAGCATACGTACAGACTTGCACATGTGCAAGTTTGTGAATGTTGCTCATGCATAAGTCAAAAACCTGGGCAAAAAAACAGCCTAAGTAATATTGGGCATGGGGACAGTGGTGAGCACTATTGTGTGCTTCTTCACAACTGTATAAATTAATCCAATTCACGCGCAAGTCTTGACACACACCCCCAATTGATAGATGTCAAGGTCCTCTTCGAATACGATGGACGAACATCATCATCATCATCATCATAAATGCATAATGCTTCAGTTCTTGAGTTACCAGAAATGTCTATCAACATAATTTGCACCAACCCAAACTGTATTCTGCATCAGTAAGGGGATTTGTTATTGTGATGCCCTCCACATTTTAATGTAGGATAACTTAAAGGCAACAGTTGGTGAATTCCTTGCCTGGATTTCCCTCCCACCTAGAATTACCTGCCAGCGAGAAATAAACCAAGTAACTTTAATGGTTGGATGATCTTGAACAATTTTAAGTGGGTTCTTGGGAAGAAGGCTGAAGCAACCTTTAAAACTGTTCAAGTGACAAGATTATTGGTATGGATACGCTTTATGCTGATAAATTATCCTTCAGGCTATTTCTGAACACTGGTCCAGTAGTCTTCTGGAAACCTATTTTCATGCTTAAAGGTAATTTGGCTGACACACTGGTAGAGCAGCAGACAGTGTGAGCTAAAGCACAGCAACAGTGAGTTCACTTCTGTTTCCACCTATGCCATTTATCTTCTTCAGTGGCCTATCAGCCGGTAGAGCAGGTATTCACAGTAGCCAATAAAAGCTAGACAGATCCAAACCAGGGGCGGGTTCCTAATTTTTTTACTACCACTCTGTGGGCGTGGCTTACTTTGTGGGTGTGGCTTGCCAGCCATGTGACCCGGGTGGGCGTGGCTTCTCAGACTGCTGAAGGGAGGGGAACTGAGATAGGTCCTGCTGCCCATTCCCCCTCCCCTCAGCAGCTCGAGAAGCCTCAAACGTGCGAAAATGCCTAGGATCATCACCACGCGTTCGTGGCTTCTCGGACTGCTGAAGGGAGGGGAACTGAGGTAGGTCCTGCCGCCCATTCTTTCAGCGTCTCACACGTTCCCTCAGCCATCCTCCCCTGCTTGGACTCACTGTGGGGTAGGAAGGCAGTGCATGAGCATGCTGGAAACTCGGCTTCTGGGCATGCGCAGAAGAAAATTTAAAAATAATAATTTTTTTTCAAAAAACTGACGGCACCCAGGCACCGTCAACCGACCGCACCGGTACTGTGATGTCACCAGCGGGCCGCTACCGGTGCTATAGAGTGGACCGCACTGGTAGGAACCCACCACTGATCCAAACTCTTTGCCATATCTTCACTAACATAATCAAGGAGACCTAATAGTTTATTCCTAATAACAAGTCTTTATTTCACATATTTTTATATTTCACACTTCTGGCATAGCCATCCTTTAGTGATTTACGACAAAATCCAATCAACAATATTACAAAAATGTAAAACCAAAAAATAAGTAATTACATAGTTATAAAATAGTAAAACACAACATCAGCACTAAAAGAACAACAAGTGAATTAAATGATTACGGACAAAGACGTAACACACGTCGCTATTCTTAAATGATGTCACAGGCAGAATGTACAATCAGCTGAAGAATTTCTTCTCAATTTGTTGGGAGAAGAAAGAAAATATAAGTTCAAAATTAAAACCAATCAATAAGAGTTTCCATCTATGATGTGCTGTGGAGAAGATGAAAGTGACAACTCCCATCATCCCCGGGAAATGTTTTTTTTTAAATTGTTCTACAAATTCAGTTTTGTATTCTACAAATACAGCAAGCCCAAAATTGGTTCAGTTTTTAAAATGGCTGCCACACCACAGCAAAATTTATTTCAAGGCTCACCACTATTTTCTTCTACTTTGAAAAGATGGAGAATAATAAGGGTTACAAAATCCTCCAAAACCAGTTGAAATATAAGAGTAAGCGCTGTAAGATAGAGCCGAGGTGGCGCAGTGGTTAAAAGCAGCACTGCAATTACTTCAGTGACTGCTAGTTCAGCAGTTCAGCTGTTCAAATCTCACCAGGCTCAAGGTTGACTCAGCCTTCCATCCTTCTGAGGTCGGTAAAATGAGGACCCAGATTGTTGGGGGCAATAGGCTGAACTCTGTAAACCGCTTAGAGAGGGCTGTAAAGCACTATGAAGCGGTATATAAGTCTAAGTGCTATTGCTATTGCTATTGCTAAGGTAGGATTTTATGGGGCCATAAAGGCTAGAATAAAAAAATAAGAAAATTGCCTTTAACAATCAGAACACTTGAACATATTTGTGTTTATTTCCTACAAACCATGGCCATGGTTAATTTATGGCAGGTTTCAAATTTCTTCCTTTATTTCAGCTTAAATGAAACATTGTTATTTACCTGGATTGATCCTGTTCACCTGACACCAGCTTCAGTTTGTCTAGGCATGGTTAATAGGTGTGTTATGAGGAAGAAAATGACAAAATGCAGAAATCCACATGCAACTTTAACTTTGTAAAACTGTCTAACCATGGAACTATCACATTAAAAAAAAACCAAGCAAAAAGGAACAGCTACTATTTACTCCAGAACAATGCTATGACGTAGCCACACCAGGGGTGGATTCTAAATTTTTTTTATTACTGGTTCTGTGGGCGTGGCTTATTTTGTGGCTTGACGGTCATGTGATGATGGGAGTGGCTTCGTGGTCATGTGACTGGGTGAGTGTGGCCAATTCAATGTCACTCACGTCAAGGGGTGCCTCACCTGGCCCGTCCCCTCCCAGCCATTCCTTGTCACATCCAGCCTCAACGTATCTATAGTTCTGTAAAAATGTTGTTCACCTTTTTTCAACTTTATTATCTACATACTATAGATGTACTTTCATGGACCACTGAAAGGAGGAAATGGCTCACATGCTTTGCCCAAGAGTGTGATTTGCCCAACAATCTAAGCCATCATATGATTTACATGTTTGTGGTTTAGCATGTTTATGTGGCTTTGTTTATGTTGTGCAAAGCCAGTCAACTGATCTTTCCCCCCCTCAAGCTTTGGTTCAATACGTGTGAACAAACTGTAAATTTACGCTTTTTATAAAAGCATTTGACGCCACTTAATCAGTGTTCTCTAAAAGTCTGAATTTGGTTGTAAAAGAATAACAGAGCAGGCTGAGGAACATAAAGAAGGTGAGGAAAGTAAAATGCTCAAGACTTTGCATCTGAGTTGATTAAATGTATACAGAATTAACTGTGGCCATTGGAAGGGAAACATTTCTCAGTTCATAATAATATGGTAGATGAGCTGGGAGTGTGCATGGAAGCAACCAAGTACTTGGCAGCAAATCTAGTGGCGAGTACTTAATGTTCTGCCTTCCAGAGGAGGAAATAAAGTACCAGAAAGGGCATGAACTCTTGATTTATGTGGCTGAAATCTCACAGCCAGTAGTGCATAGAGTAACTCTATGCGAAATGCTGGCGCAGGTGGGAGGAGAAGATATGAGTTCCTTCTTTTCTTCTGCTCACCTACAATTCTATACTGTATGCGGTTTTTTAAAAATATTATCTGTTCCAAGAAACTCACCTGCCTGAAGAACAAATAAACTCAAGGAAACTTTCTTCAGAAAAAAAAAGCTGACTCCAATAAAGAGAACAATAACAGAAGCCCAACTTGCACAACATACGGTAGATTCCATTGTAAAATGTTTTGGGGTTCAGCTTATATCCTGGTGACTCCACGTAACTTCTTCCCTAAGAATAGATAGATGGTTTGCCATTGTCTTCTTCCAGGATGCCTTTTCAGTTTCCCAGTTTAGAATTCAACTTTGGTAATTCCTGGTAGAACCTCATCCGAATACTAATCTTCCATGAGGATTTTGGGATTAGCCAAGGGAACATCTAGAAAGAAATGCAAGTGATACAAACATAGATTCTGAAGTGCACATCACAAGGTCAAAAACAAACCAAAAGTTTTCAAATATATCAGGTTGAGGAAACCAACTTTGTGCATAATTGTTTTCCAAGACAGTTGAACATCTGCATAGAGCTTGCTTGTAGCTTACTTACTTACTTACTTACTTACTTACTTACTTACTTACTTACTTACTTACTTACTTACTGTTAAGGAGTTCTTGTGCTCTTGAGCACGTGCACAGCGAAATGTGTTGTTGCAGTTTGATATGAGTTGCTATGATTCAGTCAATAAACGGATACGTTTAAAGTATATACAAATAGTTTACTTAAAGAAGTAGCAAAGTTCAAATAGGAAGTCCAAAGTCATACACGGTAAGTCAGTCAATACGAAGAATCTTCTTCTTGCCTATATTTGTTTTAACTAGCAAACAAAGATTACAGCTAACAATAAAATCTATACTATCACAGATAGTTATGCTTTACACAGCAGCTCTTCACAGTACTTTCACACAGACACGAAGTCAATTACTCAACAGTGAAGCAGCAGAGACAATTAGCAGAGAGAGTCAGAATCAGCAGGAAATCAACAGAGCACTGAACGAGCATGCTCTCTTGCTCCCTTTTATAGTAATCACCCTACAATGCATTTAAAGCAATATTCACATAAACATTGATTTGCGGCTTGTTCATATATTAGCAAACCCAATCGTTTGGACAGAGTCCTAACACTTACTTTCTTTACTTTACTTTACTTTACTTTACTTTACTTTACTTTACTTTACTTTACTTTACTTTACTTTACTTTACTTTACTTTACTTTACTTTACTTTACTTTACTGTCATTGCATCTCATACAATGAAATTAAATGCCATCTTCAGTGTACATTATACATAAGAAAAACTATAAAAATAAAACAAACACACACATCCTTCACATTCCATACAATTGAATTTAAAAACCCTGATATTGCATTCATATTGCACTATACAGTAGAATTCAATATAGTTACTGCTCTGGGATAGAAGCTGTTTTTCAGCCTATTTGTCCTTGTTTTTATTATCCTGTACCACTAGCTTTATTGGTGGGGGGGGCTTCCGTTATGTGCTTATTTATTATCCCTCCCGCTAGGTTTTTAAACAACTTTCTATGTGCATTGAAGAATCCCTGCAGGTTACAAAGAATTCAAACCCAGTTGGTTACTTTGATCCATTCCCATAATGAGCTGCCCAGTTTACAAAACCCTGATGTAATCCAGTGAATCTATACTGGTGTAATCTTTCTGTTCTGAAACATTAATTATAATCAAAATTGATAGTTTCATGCACTAGGACTATCTCCGTTATTTGATTAGGGCTAAATGCATATCATAAAGTAAGCTAGGGTCAGCTGATTTCTGCTACAATAGTTTAGGATTGCAGCTACTATACCCAAACAGATTCCTTTTTTAAAAAACCCTGGATACGTGGGAGAAGCAAGTTCAGCATTAATGCTACAGTGCTTCAGCTTTTGATGTGCTGTGCCTTTAAGACCATGAACGTATTCTGAGCTTTCTGATATTTCCCAGAGCTAGGAGTGTCGGATGCAGGCAGAGATGGAAGTAGAGTCTACTTCAACATTTGTCAGTTTATAACTCTCTTAATATCTGGTTTCTAATCATCTTTCCGCACCTTCTTGCAACTTGGCTACTCTGCTTGTGGCTTTTTTTAAAAAATCCTTTAAAAAAAATAAACATCAGAAAGTTCTAAGATGTCATTTGGAGGTGGCAGTTCAGCCGCGAAAAATGCAAGAACCTGCAAGAGATCTAAAACTGTGAAGCGACATGCCAGCATCTACACCTATCCGGAACCACCTCACAGGTGAGGAATTGATTTTCTGCTCTATTCGATCAAACAGCTGAAACAAGGTACAAGGGAAAGAATTCTTCAGGTGCTGTTTTTCTGTTGCCTTGGCATGGCAAACATCACCTGTCAAAATTCCCACTTCAGCACAACTATTGATGGACAGCTCTTGATGGCAAAATCTGATAATGCCGTTCAGATGGGTAGGAACAGAGACCTTGTAATTAAACATACAGCAAGTCCGTGCTGATATTGGACTTTAACACTAGAAAGTTTCTCAGCTTTGAAATTTGAAGCAGAGTTAAACCAAGTATTTGGGTTTGTTTGATGGAGCACTGTCTGTCACCCACGTTTACATTTTGCTTGGCATAGATTCACACATAGGTAAGAGAAGGAAAACCAGACCTTTGCTTGGTGCAAATAATGACGATATAAATCTTCCTCCTAAGCCAATGGCCGTTTGAGGTAAAATACATGGGCTGGGCTTGTACAATTGTAAGCTTGGAAATAAGCAAATGTGTGTTTCTGAGAGAAGCATTGATAATAATGGTTTCCCTTATGTGTGTTCCTTGTGGGGTCCGGCTATTTTTAGCAACTCAGATGAAGATAATGGGGATGAGAAGGTCGACAGCAATGACCCGGAACAGATCTTCCAGAACATACAATTTCAGAAAGAAATTATGGCCAACATTTGTTGCAGGCCATGGCCCATGAGACAAAAACTCCGAGCACTGAGGTAATGGGGTCACTTGTGGAGAACGTCTGGTCCAAAATAATTGTTTTTTATTTGTTTTATTTGTCAAGCATATATGATTAAAGCAAAGTATAAACAGTAAAAATATGATTTTGTGTGTGTATATATATATGTGTGTGTGTGTGTATAACATTTTTTGCTGATAAATGAAAATAAAGAGAGACTATTATAGATCTATTTCGAGCTATTTTGCTCTCATCAGATAGCCATACCCGTAGTGGGAATTGAACCTGGGCAGTCTGCTTGTAAGGCAGAAGTTTAACCTCTAGGCCACAAGGTTCTCTTCCCTATCAGCTTTTCACCAGGAAAAGGTTATATATGTTTATTCTGTCGAGTCATCCTGGTGTATGGAAGGAAACATCACAGTTTCCTTTTGCCTTTCAGCCCCTCCTGGGACCATCCAGGCAGTTTTCTATAGTCGTATATTGTCTATATGTGTAACATTATATTATATTGAACCCGGGCAGCCGGCCTGGGTTCAAATCCCAGTAAGGGGTATGTCTATCTGACGAGAGCAAAATAAGCTCGAAATAGATCTATAATAGTCTCCCTTTATTTTCATTTATCAGCAAAAAATCATATATATATATATATATATATATATATATATATATATATATATATATATATATATATATATATATATATATATATATATATATATATATACACACACATACATACATACATACATACATACATACATACATACATACATACATACAATACATATAATAGTACAAGCATGAATAAGAGAATAAGAGGTATGAATACATGGGTACATAAGGCAGGAATGGCAGGCATGATTGTGTGCTTATGCACGCCTTAAATTATTTTAAGGTTGCAAAGCCAATGGTCACATTCAGTTATTTCATCTCCTTGGAGAAGCAATATCATACTGCTAAGCAATTTACTAACGGTTCTTGAGAACCGGCTGCATTTCACCTGTGGATTGGCCCATAGTCACCAAGGGACTTTTTGTGGCTGAGTGTAGACTTGAAGCTGGGTCTCTATGTCCTAATCCAATATCTTCACCATCATACCACATTGGCTGCATCCAGATGAACATAGTCTAAGCTAGGATGCTATCTTTCTCTAGTACCTTCTCCTTTCTTCTGTTTTTGCTACTTCTTTTATCTTAAACTCTTCTCCCTCTGTCTCTCCCTCTCTTTCTCTCTCCCCCTACTTTTTTCTCTTCTACTTCCATTGTACACAACAATCCATCCTCAGGAAAGAAAAGAGATGCCCCTTTTTGAAATTTTCCACCAAAGGAGTGCAGAGTATGGCCAGAGATGGGTTGCTCCCGGTTCGGACCAGTTCTATAGAACCGGTAGTGGGAATTTCCCCCCGCTTGTCGAACCGGGAGTGATGGCCAGCTGGCCACACCCCCGAACCAGCTCTCTTGGCAGTGCCATAGGCAGCACCATTTTGTTTTCCACTTCTGCGCATGCGCAGTAGCTGTTTTTTGATTCTGCACATGCGCAAAAGCTAGGTTTTCGGCACTGCTCAATAGCCGCATGCCCACACGGCATGGGAGGAAGCGAACCGGCGGCGAGGTAAGTTAGAACCCACCCCTGAGTATGGTCAACACTTGTAATTCAGCCGCTTAAATCCCAAAGCCAAGAGTTGGCTTTGATAAATTTAACAACAGTCTTTTAACATTTTTTCCCCTCTTGATTCGAGGACTATTGGGCTGATTTGCTCATGTTTTCCTTTATTTCAGATTACAGACAGGCATAGAAAAGTTATTTTTCAGTTTTTAATTTCCTCTTTCTGGCCAGTGAGGCAATTTTTAATGCTCCTTACTTTCTGTCAGATAAGCAGTATGATATAGTTAAGGTCGCTAGATTTTGTGTGCAGCTAATAAAGTCTGACTTATTGGAGGCTCACTTATTACTTGTAAATAGACTATGGCTGTATTTTATGTATTGATCTTTGTGTTACTGTACCGCTCTTTGGTTTAAGAAAAAGAGCTATGCCAAGAAATGGAGATCCTGTACCCACAATCTACTCTGGAAGTTGAAATAGTTTTTGCCTTCCCAAAGTGACTTTAACAAGGACATTTACTCTCTTAAGTAATTGTGGAGGTGGCTATCATTTCCTAACTTTTCAAAGAAGTGTACAGTATTCCCATTTTTTTAAGTTACTTGGTTCAAACTAGTTCACTATTATCCATCCCCAAGTGGGGGCATCCACCCTGATTAGACATCACCTCCCTCTGTTACTAACAAACCAGGGGTGGTTCCAGATTCTGCTACTGCTGGTTCGCTCAGAGATGCACTGCACAGGTGCGTGCACATTGCGCATGCGCATGCGCAGTACTAAAAAAACAGTACTTAAAAAAAACAAGATGGCAGCGCTTATGACGCCGCAGAGAGAACCGGCTTGGGGGTGTGGCAGGCCTGGGTCGCTGCAGGTTCCAGCGACCCAGGCCGCCAAGTTACTAACGGTTCTATAGAACCGGTCCGAACCGGTAGGAACCCACCTCTGCAACAAACAGAGTACAAGATAGGGAGTTATGGCAAAGAAACCCAAGACACCTGATTGGTAGCAGACTTTCAGAGGTAAGGAAGTTTCTCATCCTTCTCCAGCAATTAAGCTCAGGAATATCTAGAATTTAAACTCAGGAATATGGGCATGCTGACCTTAAAGTCTGCCTTGGGTGAATAATTTGCATACTAAGTATCTCATATGTGGCTGTCTACACCCTGGGACTACATCCTCAACATTCAGCAGCAAAATGATCCATTTCATCACTGCAACATTTTTTTTCAATCTGTGGTTTGGATGTTTGCAAAATTAAGGGTGGGAATGAAATTAAGAGGTTTCTGGGAAGAAAAACCACTTTCATTTTCATCCTTAACATTTCCTTGCCATGCAAAAAAAAGTCATCACATTGCTGAAATTCAGTGCAAAATTCAATTCATTTTGTATTAATAATCAACAGCATACATTTAGAATTGGAGGTGGTTGACTTAAAGAGGAGAATAGAAGTGGTTTGCCTCCCAGGGACCTCCTGTTCCCAACCTGAGTCTCCCCCCTGCCCCCAAAAAACCTCTTGCCAACCTTCCATTAGGCCAGTGTTTCACAAACACAGTGGGGCGCCCCCCCCTGGGGGGGGGCACGGAGTGATGCCAGGGGGGCACATGTGACCCTAGGGAACATGTGTGATCCCTCTTGATCAATTCCCCTGGACGGGGAGTGTTTTCCCAGTTGCACGCTGCTCCGAGCCCGGAAGAGAAAGCAGCCAGGCGGGGCGGGGCGGCTGCGTGGGTTCTTGTTGTTCTCGGCGGGCGCCACAGTAGCCATGAACAGCGTGGCAAACCTGCTGCTGGGCAAGGAGGAGCATCCTCTGCAGCTGGGTGAAAGCTTCGAACGGCACCCTAAAGCCTCCTTCCATACCATTCGCTGTGAGTGCCCGGCAGAGGCGGCGCTTATGGGCCAGGCCGGCCACCCCAAAACATCGGCTTGATTAAGCTGGCCTGGCCCCGTGTCAAAAGAGGGCCCTAACCACGGTAGCCTATGCCTGCCTAAACAAAAACAGGCTCCACTGAGTTCAGTGTGACTTACTCCCAGGAAGTGGGTAGAGCAGCCTTCCCCAGCCAATAGTTTGCTTGCAGCTTATAATAAGTAAAATAATAAATATTAATACTAAAATTCCATTGGGGCCCAGATCGGAGAGTTGGGGGCGCGCGAAATGTTTACTTCTTCCTAGGGGGGGGCGTAACAGAAAATAATTGAGAAGCACTGCATTAGGCATTAAAAACTGGTTTCTGAGCTTTGAGCTCAGTATTGGGTGATCCAGCTTAGTGTAGTAATTGTGTGTTTGGTTTTTATGCTGTGTGATGCAGTTTTTTTTAAATTGCTTTCATGGCCATCGCAGGTTAGCCACTCCGCATCCATTGTGAACTGGGTGGTCCTATAAAAAATGTAGATGAAATAAATAATCAGGTTACAAAGTGCAGCTTTGGCCTTCCTTGTGATGTTTCCTGAAAGTCTGGAGGCTGGATGGTGGACTCCTGACTCCTTAAACTTTGTCCCCACCTTGCTCTCTTCTCTTGTCCACAATTGTATGGGTTGGGGGTTCCATAACAACTAATAACACATCTGTAGCTGCTGATTTGTACCCTTCACTTTCCCTGTGATTTTTTTTTAAAAAAGAGGAAAAATTAAGATGCTCCCATTGTTGTTGGAATAACAAGGGCAGACTGCCTTTGGCTGCAGAAAGTCCCACTACTTGATGCCATTTATTTAATGTTGTTTATGAAAGGGGAATGGCCGGAACCAGAGCTATAATGAGATTTGGGTCATCAAAAACCCACCGCTTTCTTCTCTTGGCAGACAAGCTAAAGAGATTGTTTTGAAGTACGAAGGTCGGCTGACTCGGACAAGAGGCTATCAAGCTGCTGGCGCAGAGGTTGGTCTGGTTTTCATTAAAAGCTCCAGAGCTCACTTTTCATGAAAATGAGCCCAGCATTTCTCTTTACAGAGAGAAATATTTCTAATGATATCATTGTCATCTCAGTGAAAATGAGAGATGTTGTTTACAGATCTCCTTTTCTTTCCTGGCAAAGCTTTCTACCTTTAATGAGGGAGAGATACATTGGGGGAAATTCACCTATTGTGTATTATGCAGCATTTGAACACCAACTATCTATCATCTGTAGCCTCTGCAAGGCTGAACTATCAGAGTTTGTTGCAGAAAAATCAATTTCCAGAAGCACACACAGATGACTGATCCAGCTGGATTCATTAACTTCTTTATAAACATAGTAATATATATACCAGTGATGGCGAACCTATGGCACGGGTGCCACAGCTGGCACGCGGAGCCATATCTGCCGGCACGCGAGCCGTTGCCCTAGCTCAGCTCCAGCGTGCATGTGCATGCACGCCAGCTGATTTTTGGCTCGTGCAGAGGCTCTGGGAGGGCGATTTTGGCCTCCGGAGGGCCTCCGGGGTGGCAGGGGGAGCGTTTTCGCCCTCCCCAAGCTCTAAGAAAGCCTCTGGAGCCTGGGGAGCCAAAAAATGGGCCTACTGGGCCCACTGGAAGTTGGGAAACGGGGGAGTGGGGGGGTCACACAAGCATGCGCAGGGGGGTGAGGCAAGTGGGGGGCTTTGAATTATGGGTGTGGGCACGCACATGTGTGCGATAGCGCGTGTACGCACTATTTCGGCACCCGAGGAAAAAAAGGTTCGCCATCACTGATATATACAATACCACAAGTAGATTATTTCTTCAAGTAAACACAAGCAGGAGAATTAGTTAGTTTCATTTCAGCAGAGCAGACAAGCACAGAGAGGGCTAAGAGTATAGAGAGGACAGAGAGCAGAGTGGACTGAGCCACGCCCAGCCTTAAGCTAAGTTTTCAGTTTCGATTCTCTGCACAGTCTCAGAGAAGTGTTTAGCTCCCATTGGCTGACTTAGTTGTTATGCCTATTCATTGGCTGACCTTGTTAACATGGCTCTCCCAGTTCATGAATATCTTAACATGAACTTTTTCATTTAGCTTGCTGAAATGGTTGTGCTATTGGTTTTGAGTCAAAAGGCTTTCTGAAGGTTGAGCCTTTGGTTCATTCCTTCTTTTAGTAAAATACTTCCAGCAGCAACTATAAAGCTGGGCATGCAATATAAAATTCATTAGCCTTGATTGCAGAATAGATTATTTATGTATTGAGTTGCTTTATAACACATTGACCAATATTTGAATGTCAATACATTAACATTAATCAATGGAATTTGTGAGCTACCTGGAAAAGTTGGAGAAACACACATAAAAGGAAAACTGGTTTTTCTGTTTATGTTTTGGTACAGAAATACAATATTACAGTAAATAGATTCAGCTCAATGGCAAAGTTAATTACTGCAGCTATTATATATCTTGTTTTATATTTCAATATTAAAGTTTTTTAAAGATTACAGAATTACATTAGAATATTACTAATATTTCAAATCCGAAATACAAATATTTCAAGAATGTAATTACTAAAGCAAATATGTCAAGTAAAATACTGGTGAATTGGAGGTGGAAAAGACAGTATCAACAACGCAATGCGTTATAGACTGTACAGTATATGTTCTAAATGTGTGTGGCTATTTTGCTTTTCTAGCTATGGAGAAAATTTATTAGGCTTGCATATAACTTCATGGTCATCTTTATTCCTTGGGAAATGAGAATCAAGAAAATTGAAAGTAAGTATACAAGTCTTGAAAAATTCAAAGTGTTGGATAAAAAGAAAATGCTAGAAATTGGGAGGTAGCTGTTGAGCTAATTCAAATCCAGTTCCATAGCGTTGTCTAGTTGAATAGTAGGCATGGTATCAACATAATGTTTGTTCAATATTGTTTGGTTCTGGGTTACTTGCAGGACTGCATCTCCTTACTATGATGATGCGTTATATGTTTCTTTGTGTTTAGGTCACTTTGGCTCAGGGGTTGCCTCTTACTTTATCTTTTTGCGCTGGCTGTTTGGCATCAACATTGTTCTCACCATCATGACAGGAGCCTTTGTAGTTTTGCCAGAAGTAAGTGATTCTTTTAGACTTCCAGATAGAACCCAAAACTTGTCTTAGGTCAACAGTGGGCAATTTGACCTTGATTGAAAGGCCCTGAAAGGCCTCCAAGTATCTTGAAGTGACTTTAGGACATCAGTTGTGGTGTCATACGAGCCGGATACTTGAAATGGTCCGGAGACTAATTCAATAAACTATTTTCTATATGAACTGGGTGGTGTTGTAAAACCTACCTGTCTACCTACCTACCTATCTAATTTCCAGACTTCATTTTGTTACAGATCTTGGCTGGAGATCCCTTTGGAACTACTCCCAACAAGCGGATCCCTAGTGATCAGTTTCATTCTGCACAAGATCTGGATACCATCTGGTCTTTGGGGGCAAGCAGAAACTCTTCCTAGTAGACACACACACACACACACACACACACACACACACACACACACACACACACACACACACACACACATTAGATAGAAGTGCTACTGATAATTGTGTTATTTCTATTTCTATAGGGTTACCTTCAATACTCCGTTTTATTCTATGGATACTATGGGCAGGCAAGGAAAATTGGGAGTGCTGGTTACCGACTGCCCCTTGCCTACTTCCTTGTTGGAATGGCAGTCTTTGCCTACAGTTTTATCATTCTCTTGAAGAAGTAAGGCGGATCTTTTCATAGCAACCATCCGTTTTTTAAAAATAAATAAATTGACTTTATCTCATTTGTTGACTAGGAACTGCAAGCAACAAACTGAAAAACAAAGGAGTTTGCTTTAGGTTCCCACCTACATTCACTGCTCCTGAAATGCTAATTTAGAACTCCCGATACTAAATGGACATTTCAGAACAAGCTTCCTATGAAGGAATAGATGATGCATCAAGAATATGTCACACGTTTAGAATGACCAATGTTTATTGTAGACCTAGGCAATGAAAGGAAGTGTAAAATTACCCTTAGATGTTGTACCTGTCCTTGCAATATTTGCACTTATGATTTTCTATTCTGCAAATTACTCCGGTAGGCCAAGAGGGGGAAATACTTAGCCTGATTTTTTGTTTTTGGAGGTGGGGGCATAGGAGAGGAGGAGATTTAATTCTTCTATCAGAATCCTGATCAGAATTACCCCCAAATCTCAGTGTTTGTTGTTTGTTTTGTCAAACATGTACGAGATAACAGGTATAAGTATAAACATGAATATGAACATAGGAAATGGGTATTGATAAATGGGGACAATAGGACAGGGACGGTAGGCACGCTGGTGAGCTTATGCACGCCGCCTTACAGACCTCTTAGGAATGGGGTGAGGTCCACGGTAGACAGTGTAAGGTTGAAGCTATGGGGGTTTGATGAAATAACAACGGAGTCAGGTAGAGCATTCCAGGCATTGATCACTCTATTGCTGAAGTCGTATTTTCTGCAATTGAGTTTGGAGCGGTTTACTTTGAGTTTGTATCTATTGTGTGCTCGTGTATTATTGTGGTTGAAGCTGACAGGTAGGACATTGTAGCAGATAATTTTGTGTAGTACGCTTAGGTTGGAAGCACCTGGGCAGTCTGCTTGTAAGGCAGAAGTTTAACCTCTAGGCCACAAGGTTCTCTTCCCTATCAGCTTTTCACCAGGAAAAGGTTATATATGTTTATTCTGTCGAGTCATCCTGGTGTATGGAAGGAAACATCACAGCTTCCTTTTGCCTTTCAGCCCCTCCTGGGACCATCCAGGCAGTTTTCTATAGTCGTATATTGTCTATATGTGTAACATTATATTATATTGAACCCGGGCAGCCGGCCTGGGTTCAAATCCCAGTAAGGGGTATGTCTATCTGACGAGAGCAAAATAAGCTCGAAATAGATCTATAATAGTCTCCCTTTATTTTCATTTATCAGCAAAAAATCATATATAAGCACTGAGTTAGTAAGAGCATATGTGAACCAGCTTTTGGCCAACTAAAAGCAAAAATTGCTTGCAGTGACCGGAACAGGGGGAAAAAAGTCCTAAATTAAATGTGAGTTACAGCTTTATGAACTCAACATCATTAAATGACCTACAGGAATTTAAGTTTTTCAGTTCTCTTCATTAGGCAAGATGGTAAACAAAATCAAATATAAACAGGGTAAAAAATAATGGAGGTGTGTCCTGATGAGATTCTAGTTATATTAGGTTGAATCAGGAGTAGGTTGAAATATCAACCAATCAGAGACTTTCGAGATCTGGGCTGAAGGATAACGATGTATGGGTCTTTTGATGGCTATTTTCCAGGATGGCCAAAAATTCCAGACTGAGCCTTGCAAGTGCTTCGGATGAAAACTACACCTTTTGTTGGCGATTGTTTTGTGCCTGGGATTACTTAATTGGCAACCCTGAAGCTGCAGAGAGTAAATCTGCTGCCATAGTGAACAGCATCCGGGTAAGCTAATCAACGTTCAAACGGGAAAAGAACGGCTGCCTATGATAAGTAGATGAGAGAAAAACACCGTAATGTTGTGTAGAGTCCTTAGAAGGCTATTGAGCATCGAAACAAATATGAGGGTGAGTCAAAAAGTAAATCCATTTTCTTTATTTCAGGTGACGTTTTTGATAAAAATACCTGAAATTTTTCCCAGTTATAAATGATTATATCATTTATGTTCTGAAATATTTTGTTTCTTACTTTTCAGGTTTTTAGACTCGCAAGGAAAATTCAAAATGGCTGCCCCCTTAGAGTTGCGTCAAAAACAAAGAGCAGTGATTGAATACCTTGTTGCTGAGGGGGAAACCCCTGTGAACATTCACAGACGATTACAAAATGTGTTTGAGGACAATACTTTAGATTATAGGGGGTTTGAAAGAGGGCTTGAGAGGCAAACATTATTCCAGTGACGAGGAAGTGAAAACTGCAGTGAAGAAGTGGCTCAAAGAACAGTCAACAAAATTTTATGAGGCAGGGATACATGCTCTCATTCGAAGGTGGAACATTGCTATTGAGAGAAACGGTGACTATGTTGAGAAGTAGGGATGCGATCCACAGAGGACCAGCTTCATTTTGATGTATGCTACATGTTCCTGTGTTGGTAATTATACCTGTCCTAAAGAAAATGGCATTACTTTTTTACTCACCCTCGTATATACATCTAGTCAGAAGTTCCTTGAGTGGAAAGGGGACCTACTCCTGAGGTGGTAAGTGTGGGAGTGCTGCTAAGGCTTAAGGTCATATATTCAGCGGTGGGTTGCTCCCGATTCGGCCTGGTTCGGTGAACCTGTAGCGGCAGGGGCGGGAGGCTCCGCCCACCTGCCCGGGACGCTTCTGCGCGAGCGCGAACCGGTAATGACGGGATTTACAACCCACTACTACATATATTCCTATGAAACCTTAGTTAGAAATAAGTCACACAAAACTTTTCTCTGAGTGGGCAATTTTAGGGCTGTTTTATACACTAGTTTGTTTTTGTTTCTTTCAAGGAAGCCATATTGGAAGAGCAAGAAAAGAAAAAGAGCACAAACCTGTATGTATGCATATCGTTCATTTTTCCGTCTAGTGATATGTAGCTGATCAGAGAGAGACTGAAGCCAGATCTCTGTCATGTAAACCTGTTATTATATAAGCTACTGAAATGATTTGAATCTCTTTTCTGTTTCCCCCTGTCACGGTGTGAATATTGCCAGTTGTGAGTCTATGCAGGGTGATGCACCCCTATCTTAATATGATGGTATATTCCAATACAAGCAGAACACGTGATATGATGTTTGCGCATGTCTACATTCCTGATCCACCATTAATCACTTCTGCCTTAGCTCTTGACCTGAACGGTCGTGTTTCTTAGCAAAGATGTAATTATTCAGGATTTATTGTTTTATACTGAAATAAATATTTTCTATTAGACATTTAATCTCGGTTTTATTTCTAACTATTGAGTTCCAAGTAAAAGATCCATGATGTCGCCTCTACGGGAATATTCTTCCCTTAACACCCCACCCTGTGCTCCCTTCCTTCAGGGCGGTGACAATAGCCTTAAGAATCATTGCAAACATCTTGGTGCTTCTTTGCCTTGCTGGAAGTATTTACATCATTTATTTTGTGGTGGATCGATCCCAGAAGTTGGAAAGGATGAAAAAAGAGCTGACCTTGTGGGAAAAGAATGAAGTAAGAGCACGTTTTCTTAGCTTCAGACTTTATTTGCAAAACGGGAATAATGACCTTGATTCCTTCTTGACTGACCTATCTATACCATTTATGAGCCACGATGGTAATTTAATTAAATTTAATTTAATTAAAAGTTCTTATAGGCCGCCCAATCCCGTAGGACTCAGGGTGGCATACAACAGAAATAAAAACAATACAAATAATATATAATTTTAAAACATTACACAACTTTAAAACCATTCATTCATGGGGGAAATCGATCTTCTTCACCCCGCCTACCGGAAGAGCCATGTCTTTACGGCTTTGCAGAAGGCCAGTAGGGTAGGGATAATCCAGACCTCTGGTGGGAGTTGGTTCCAGAAAGATGGGGCTCCCACAGACAAGGTTCTGCCCCGAGGTCCCGCCAACCGACATTGTTTGGCTGATGGGACCTGGAGGAGACCAACTCTGAGAGACCTAACCGGTCGTAGGGAGGTATGTGGTAGGATGCGGTCCCGAAGGTAACCTGGCCCTGAGCCATGTAGGGCTTTAAAGGTCAAAACCAACACCTTAAATTGCGTCCGGAGACATATGGGCAACCAATGCAGCTGGCAGAGAATGGATGTTAAGTGGGTGTAATGATGATATTAAATTGGATACCTTCTCAATATGCATGTGTTTTGAGATGCTTGTTATCCACACTCCTGCAAAGCTATGGGAGAAATTTCGTTCCATTTGCATTTTGATAACAACTTTCTTCATTTTAGACTTTCAAATCAATGAATAAACGGAAACTTGACTGTATTTTGATCCTCAAAATGTTTGCACTCTCACTTTTAAGACATCATATAAGAATACGTTAAGAAAACAAAAACCCTGAATGCAGAATTTGCTGAAAATATTAAATACATTCATTCTATCATGGAAAATCATTTGATAAAATGGCTTTCAAGAGAATGAATGTGAATAGAAATATCTATACAAAAATGGATATCACTGTCTAAATGCTTTTGTGGGTGAGTGTTTGTGCTTAGGATCACTTAATTGGGTGCATTTTTGACTTCTGACACCTGTCTGTCAAAGATAAAGTTCTATAGCTCTCAGCAAAGAGCTATATTCTGATATACATAATGGATTAATAGTTGCATAAAAATCAAGCACTTTTTTTTCCTGAAAATAACACATTCTTCTCTTATTTCCAGGTGAGCGTGGTTGTCTCTCTGATCACCATGCTTGCACCATCTGCATTTGAACTGATAGCTGCATTAGAGATGTATCACCCCCGAACTACTCTTCGCTTCCAGCTTGCCAGGTATGGGAAATCAACTGCATCACAACAACTTAGCAAAATGAAAGTGGCCTCTGTCATTTCCACCTGGTGGGACACAGGGGTGGGTTTCACTTACCTTCGCCACCGGTTCATGCCGCAACATTTCGCGCACGCGCACTTGCTACGCTCGTGCGCACGCGACTGTCCCCTCGTGCGATTTCACTGCAGTTCAGCAGTTCAGCTGTTCAAATCTCACCAGCTCAAGGTTGACTCAGCCTTCCATCCTTCTGAGGTCGGTAAAATGAGGACCCAGATTGTTGGGGGCAATATGCTGAACTGTGTAAACCGCTTAGAGAGGGCTGTAAAGCACTATGAAGTGGTATATAAGTCTAAGTGCTATTGCTATTGCTATTCAGCCCGAAACACAGCTGAGGAGCTCATCAGCTGTGCTTCGGGCAAAGAAATAAAGGTGAGTATTAACCCGGGGGCGGGCAGGAGGGCTTTTTTCAAAGCACAGAACGATGTGAAGCCTTCCAAACACAGAAAAATCGGCCGAAAATTCAGAAAAAAGATGGCGGCGAGCACAGACCGGCACAGACAGAACCTGATCCGTGACGCCAAAATTACGTCACCAGCGGGTCGCTAACGGTTTGGGCAATCTGGTCCAAACCGGGAGGAACCCACCCCTGGTGTGACAGATGGAATAGGAGTGGACTTACAGTGGGAAAACATTTGCCAATTTTTGTCTCTTGGTTTTCTTTCCCCAGAGTTTTGGTCTTATATTTGGGAAATCTCTACAGCTTGATCATTGCCCTTCTGGATAAAGTGGATAGCATGAGCTTTGTTGTAAGTTGCAAGTCGTAACCATCTTGGGTAGAAAGATGATTTCTATGCTTTGCAGTAATCCCCTTGAAACAAGTAGGGATTTTGTTGAACTAAAACACCTCAGCAAACAGTTGAGACAGAATTATGCATCTGAAACTCTCCAATACTTCATTGTAAAAATGATAAAGTGTTAACTCTTTCATATTCTGCCTTTTATTTGTAATATTTATTTTAAAAAATATTAGCCCATAAATATGATCTCATTTGGATTGGAATATAAGAATGGTTTTATAACAAATTCAAATCACGTGATTCATAAACTTGACGTAACAGGATAAATTGCATTACTGCAGGTTAAAAAAAAAAGTACTATATAAGAATAACAGAATATGCAATTAGTTTACCTCCATCCCTTAACCAGGGATGTACTGGTTGTTGTGACTGCATTCCAAAAAGTGATATTGGAAAGACAACATTAAGTATACTCAAGGTAAGAACTAAACATGCTTTGATTTAATTTAAACATTTTAAGTATTCTTTTCTCTTAGCACATTGGCAATTATAATTAAGCAGTAATTTTGGGGTGGTTGGAGGGAAACTCTAGGCTCTATTGCCCAGATTTTGGCAAAGCCCATGTATTCTTGAGGCTGCAGACTGTGACTTAAAAGCTTTAAACAGGACTGGGAAGGTCCTCTCTCTGAGATTAAATTTCAATGTATGATTTCAGGAGACTGAAGTTCATAAAAATAGAAGTAACGCCATGGATACCACTACCTTCTTAGCAGCAAAAATCCTTCTGGAGCCCAACTTTTCAACCCCAACTCCAAATATGCGAATGATTAAGAATGGCACTTTCCTTCTATCTGAGAATCTCACCCAAAGCTACGCTCACCTGGTTCAACTCAACAATACAGCACCTTATGACTCCAGTGGCGAAAGTCACCAAAGTCAATGCTGGGAGACCTATGTTGGTCAAGTATGTCTCATCCTTACTGTCACGATGTGAATTTTGATTGTCAGCTGTGCTCACATACTATACTCTATGGTATTCAGATTTCCTAGCAAAGCAGATACGTGATAGGTGATCTGCGCATGTACAACATTCCTTTGCATTCTTTTTCTTCTGCTGTAGTCCTCTGCCGAGAGAGGACGTGTTTTTAGATTGCAGAGATGTAGCTATTAAGATTTATTGTTTTTTATATTCTTTTCTACTGAAAGAAATATTTTATTACTTAGACTTTATTATCGGGTTTCATTTGACAAGGATTAGTTTCCAAGGAAAAAGATCTTATCACCTCTAAGCTGCAAATTCTCATCCCGTCACTTACCCAAGCTATTTTCTTTTTCCATTGGTGGCACCAGAACTGAAGAAATGTTTGGCCTGAAGATCAAGGGAGACCTATCTTCCCATTACTATTACTTACTCTTATTGCTTCTGCTTCTTTCTAAAGTATCAAGGACCCTACTTATTTTTTTTATAAATACTCCACTTCCAAATATGTTACCCATTTCAATGCTAAATGCCTAGGTGGTAATACATGTTTTGGGGTGCATATATATATTTTAAAGTGTCACTGTTGGTCATTGCATTGTGTTTGTGATTTGTTTCAGGAGATGCTGAAATTGTCAATTATCGATATGCTGTTCACAGTAGCTAGCATCCTCCTGATTGATTTCTTCCGTGGGCTTTTTGTCCGGTACTTAAGTGACTGCTGGTGCTGGGATCTGGAAAACAAGTTTGTGAGTATAAGTTCAAACAAATAATAAAAAAGGTACAAATTGGAGCCGTGGTGGCACAGTGGTTAGAATGCAGGATTGCAGGCTAACTCTGCCCACTGCCAGGAGTTCGATCTTGACCGGCTCAAAGTTGACTCAGACTTCAATCCTTCTGAGGTCAGTAAAATGAGGACCCAGATTGTTGGGGGCAATATGCTGACTCTGTAAACCACTTAGAGAGGGCACTGTGAAGCGGTATGTAAGTCTATGTGCAATTGCTATTGCCATATTCCATGGATGTAGGACCCTTCCTAAATCTTCCTTCTCCATTGCTTTCAGTAAGTGGCGCATAACACTTTCAACCAATAGATGGCAGTGTTCCATCTATTTCATCTGAATCAATAACCTGAGAGCAGATCTTATATTCACTAAATACCTAAAATCGGTATTTCTTAAACTCTGGACAGAAGACCCCTAAAATCCTCCAAGACCCTCTCAGGGGGCCTGCAAAAATAAAATTATTTGTCAGCCTATGTTGAAAAATAATAAAATATTTAAATCTCTTCAAACAATCATGAGACGCGGTTGTGGCTGCAAAAAACATCAGAATTTGTAATACAGTAAATAATGATAAATATAACCCATGCAAACAGAAACTCTTTCGTCTACATACCATATTTTTTGGAGTATAAGACGCACCTTTTTCCTCCCTAAAAGTGGCTGAAAATTTGGGTGCGTCTTATACTCCGAATGTAGCTTTTCCGAAGCTTTTTCCCCCAGCCCTAACTAGGTGCTAATGATCTTCCCAGCTCTTACCTTGCAGGCTTTTTCATTGTTAAATGAAACATTCTCTCCGAAGAATGTTTTTCCAGCCCTAAGTCTTTGCAGGGTTTTTTCATTGTTCTACTTGCTCCAAAGACGTTTTTTTCCAGCCCTAACCAGGTGCTAACAATCTTCCCAGCTCTTACTGGCTTGCAGATTCTTTCATTATTATTCTCTCAGAAGAAGGTTTTTTTAAGTCCTAACCAGGGGATAAAATAATGTGCTGAAGCTGACCAGACTAAGAACGCTAGCCAAATGAATACCTGGTAGGCAGATTTCCCCCCCCCCTATTTTCCTCCCCAAAAACTAAGGTGCATCTTATACTCTGGTGCATCTTATACTCCGAAAAATACGGTGATTTTTTTTTGCAAGTGTCAAAGGGAGTTGAGAGGAAAAAAAAGTGCAAGAAACATGCCCCAGATGTATCTCTTAAAAAAAAAGAATTTGCTACTGAATCTTTTTGTTGTTGTTGTTACTTTGCAGCCAGAATATGGGGAATTCAAAATAGCAGAAAATGTCCTGCATTTGGTCTACAATCAAGGGATGATCTGGTAACAAATTAACTTCATTCTGTTTATTTTAGAGATGGTTAATCTTTCAAGAACTTACAGTCATATTGCCTTTGAATCCCAGATGGGTAACTGCATTCCAAAAAGGGAAAATGTTTACTAAGGGTTGTGTAGTGTTAGCTTGTCTGCATTAGTAGTTCCTTGATTGGGGCATTGTTTACTTGATGGTTGGGGTTAATCTTGGCGTTAATCCCTACTCATACGGGTTGTTGGAAGAAATAGCCATCTGGTTCAGGTCCAAGCCGGGAGAAAGACGCTGGAAACATGGAGGCTGCTTGGAGAGATGGTTTAATGATGAAGCAGAAGCACATGGGTTCTGGGTACCTGACCACATAGAGTTGAGAGTGGGGGGAATTTATACCTTCTCTTGGGCTTTGCACTTGAACTTCCTGTTCCTGTGCAAGAACAAGTATTCTATTGGCTGTTGTCAGACTCCCATGGGGCCATGTACAAATCCTAGGAGTTTGTCTGAGCTAAGTTTGGTTGAAGTTTCTGAGGGTGATGCAATGAAGGGGCTTTGGGCAATTCCTATTGTGGCTGAGGGCTAATCCTACCTTTGTTGGATCTTGGGTGAGAGTATTTGCTTATGAATAGAGTTATCTATCTCTATCTCTTAAGTGCTGACATCTGCTATGGGCTATTAAGGTCAGGGAAATATAATATAATATTCTGCCTTTTTAATATTGCCTAAAATACTTCGTTCTTCTAGCAGAGGGATGGGTGCTAACTTCCTACAGGGTGATGGCCAAATTCATCTCTTGATGTTGGCCAAACTCATCAATAACTAAACCCATTCTGAGTGAAGCAAGGGAAAACCTGTTCATTAATAGCCTACTTCCCAAATTCATACATTGATGAATGGGCTCTGGTTGTTCACATTCCTAGGATGGGAGCCTTCTTTTCCCCTTGTCTGCCTGCGTTCAACGTCCTTAAGCTGATTGGGCTGATGTACTTGAGAAGTTGGGCAGTGTTGACCTGCAATGTCCCTCATCAGCAAGTCTTCCGAGCTTCAAGGTTGGTTACTTCACATATTTAGATTTAGATTTATTATTAGAGTTGGAAGGGACCTTGTAGGTCATCTAGTCCAACCCCCTGCCCAAGCAGGAGTTCCTACACCATTTGAGACAGATGGCAGTCCAGTCTCTCCTTGAAGGTCGCAAGTGTTGAGGCTCCCACAACCTCCGCTGGCAAGCTGTTCCACTGGTTGATCGCTCTATAGGCATGTATCACCACAGAAAGAGCAAAACACAAGCGCTTGTACAGTAATGGTTCTCACAATTGTTGCTGAAAATAAAAAAAAACAAAACAAAAAGAAACATTTAAGGATCAAAAAAACCCAAATAGATTAGACACCTGAGTTTGTTTAATTTGACTTGGCTTTTTAAACCTAAAAGTTAAAACTTATTGAGTGTATTCATAGAACATAGAATCATACAGCTGGAAGGGACTTTGGAGCAGGGGTGAAATCCAGCAGGTCTGACAGGTCCTGGAGAACTGGTAGCGGAAACTTTGAGTAGTTCGGAAAACTGGCAAATACCACCTCTGGCTGGCCCCAGAGTGGGGTGGGAATTGAGATTTTGCAATATCCTTCCCCCAGGAGTGGGGAGGGAATGGGGATTTTGCAGTATCCTTCCCATGCCACGTCCACTAAGCCATGCCCACCAAGCCATACCCACCGAACCCATAGAGAAAAAAATTTGAATTTCACCCCTGCTTTGGAGGTCTTTGAACATATTTACATTACATATTACTTAAACTATCTATATACCTATATCAGCTGAATTTTATATATTATAGGTATTATATGCATTAATTACTAATTAATTAACACAAACTAATTAGTGACCATGTCAGGCACAACCCAAAAAAACACCACCACCAAATACCCACAAATGAAAGACATCAAAAACAGCAGCAACCCAAACAACCCCAGCACACAAGGAACAGACTCTATTGTGACCTGCAGAGCATGCTCCATGTACACTCTTATGCCCACAGAACTCCAAAACTACATATGTACCAAATGCAAACTAATCAAATTACTAGAAGAAAAAGTAGAAGATCTAGAGAAAAACCTAAACACCCTCAAACTCAATCAACAAAATGAGAAACCCCAAACCTCACAAAAAGAACATGCACAAAAAGAACATAAAAATGACCAAGCAACTTCCACTACAGGTAACCCCCCAGAGGAAGAAAGCAGATGGACACATGTCACCCACAGAAAAAAACACAAACCAAACACAAAACCACAGTCCAAACCAACCCACCCAGACCCAACCCCACTGACTCTAAGCAACCAATACCAGGGACTTCCAATAGAAGATAACACACAGACACACAGAAAAGAAACACCAGAAAGAACGCTCAACAAAGCAGCACCACCAAACACCACTACAACACAGAAAGAAACTCCCCAAACAACCCCAAGCAAAAAGAAAAGGCGAGTACTGGTAATAGGAGATTCAATCCTCAGAGGAACTGAACCCGCCATCTGTAGACCAGATAACCAATCCAGAGAGGTATGCTGCCTTCCAGGAGCCAAAATCATAGACGTAGCAGAGAAAGTAACCAAAATAATAAAACCCACAGACTATTACCCCCTACTATTACTCCATGTAGGAACAAATGACACAAAAAAGAACTTGAAAACAATACAGAACAACTATGAGCAACTAGGCAAGAACGTCAAAAACCTAGGTGCGCAAGTAGTCTTCTCATCCATACTACCAACAAGAGGACAACACCCAGCAAGGGAACAAAGAATCCTACAAGTAAACCACTGGCTAAAGGGTTGGTGTCGCCAAAAAAACTTTGGATTCCTAGACCACGGACTGCACTACCTCCAAGATGGACTTTTGGCAAGGGACGGGTTACATCTCACAAAGACTGGGAAGAATGTCCTCGGAAAAAGACTGGCCCAACTTGTCAGGAGGGCTTTAAACTAAAATCACGAGGGGAGGGTAATCTACAGGATCCCCGGGGCCCAACTCCAAGCATGGACCCCAAGCAAACAAAACAAACAATGAACCAAAAAGGGATGGGGAAGAAAACAAACTCAAACGACAAATAAGAGACAAAGAAAGAACACCCACAACCAGGCACAAAGAACTCAAATGCCTCTACACAAATGCACAAAGCCTAGGGAATAAACAAGGTGAACTTGAAATATTAATGCACGAAGGTACACATGACATAGTCGGAATAACAGAAACTTGGTGGGATGAATCACACGATTGGAACACACAGATAAAAGGATACAAACTCTTCAAAAAAACCAGATCACATAAAAAAGGAGGTGGTGTTGCACTGTATATAAAGGACCACTATGTAGCTACAGAGCTACAAGTAACCAAGGAAGAAAACCCATTAGAATGCATATGGGTCAACATAAAAGAAAAAAAGAACGACACAACAATAGGAGTATACTACAGACCACCAAACCAAACAGAAACAATGGACACCCTTTTTACCAACCAGCTAAATAACATATACAAGAAAAACAACATTGTAATAATGGGAGACTTCAACTACCCGGATATCAACTGGAAAACCAACTCAGCACCAAGTGAGAAATCTAACAGATTCCTAACCAGCCTAGCTGACAACTTCATTGTCCAAAAAGTGGAGGAGGGAACTAGAGGGGCAGCCATACTGGATTTAATACTTACAAACAGAGAAGAAACAATAGAAGGAGTTGAAGCTGCAGGAACACTTGGCGAGAGTGACCACGTAATACTAAAATTCACCATAAAGCAAACACAAATAACTGAACATAACAACACCTATATCCCAGACTTCAAAAAAGCCGACTTCAATAAACTCAGAGAAAACTTGGGGAAGTTCCCTTGGATGAAAGTACTAAAGGGTAAAACAACTCAAGAAGCCTGGGAGATCCTAAAAAACACGATCTTAAAAGCCCAGAACACCACAATACCGATGAGGAAGAAAAACAAGAAATCCAAAAGGAAACCAGCATGGCTAAACAAAGACCTCACCGATAAACTGAATGAAAAAAAAGATAAATACAAAAAATGGAAAGATGGGCACATAACCAAGGCAGAGTACCAACAGACAACCAGAATCTGTAAAGAAAAAATCAGGACAGCAAAGGCCCAGAATGAACAAAGACTCGCAACAAAAGTCAAAGACAACAAAAAAAGCTTCTTCCAACACATAAACAACAAGAAAAAAAATCAAAGAAACAGTTGGTCCACTAAGGAGAGAAGATGGCAAAGAAGTAACAGACAACACAGACAAAGCAGAGCTACTGAACACATTCTTCGCATCAGTCTTCACACAAAAGGAAACTGCAGCTCAACTACCCAGCAATACAAATATAAAAAACAGATTCGAAGCAAGACTCAACCTAAGCAAAAATACAGTAAGAGATCACCTATCTGAACTTAATGAATACAAAGCACCAGGACCTGATGGATTACACCCCAGAGTCCTAAAAGAACTAGCAGAAGTCATTTCGGAACCACTGCACCACATCTTCCACAAATCCTGGAACACAGGGGAACTCCCCGAGGACTGGAAAAGAGCTGATGTGGTCCCCATCTACAAAAAAGGTAAAAAAACAGACCCAGGAAACTACAGACCAATCAGCCTAACATCAATACCTGGGAAAATACTGGAAAAAATAATTAAAAACCAGATCTCACATCATCTAGAAACAAACCAAGTAATAACCAACAGCCAACATGGATTTGTTAAGAACAAGTCATGCCAAACCAACCTCATTTCATTTTTCAACACTGTGACCAAATTAGTAGACCAGCGAAATGCAGTAGACATCATATACCTGGACTTCAGCAAAGCATTTGACAAAGTAGACCACAACCTACTTCTTCATAAGCTAGAAAAAAGCGGGATAGACAGCTACACAACCAGATGGATTAACAACTGGCTGACCAACCGTACCCAACGAGTAGTCCTCAATGGCTCTAAGTCCACATGGAGAGAAGTAAGCAGTGGCGTACCACAAGGTTCCGTCCTAGGCCCAGTACTCTTTAATATCTTCATAAATGACCTAGATGAGGGAATAGCAGGAGAACTAACCAAATTTGCAGACGATACCAAGCTGGCGGGAGTAGCAAACACCCCAGAGGACAGACTCAAAATCCAGAGGGACCTCGACAGACTCAAACACTGGGCCCAAACAAATAAAATGAAATTTAACACGGAGAAAAGTAAAATTCTACACCTAGGTAAGAAGAATCAAAAATACACATACAAACTGGGTGAAACCACACTCAATAGCAGCGATTGTGAGAGGGATCTTGGAGTCTTGGTAGACAGCCAACTAAATATGAGCCAGCAGTGTGCAGCAGCAGCCAAAAAGGCCAACGCAGTCCTGAGCTGCATAAATAGAGGGATACAATCAAGGACCAGAGAGGTACTAGTACCACTCTATAAAGCCTTGGTCAGACCACACCTAGAGTACTGCATCCAGTTTTGGTCACCACACTACAAAAAAGACATTGAAACCCTAGAGAAAGTGCAGAAGAGAGCAACCAGGATGATAAAGGGTCTGGAAAATAAAACATACGAAGAGCGGTTGCAGGAACTGAGCTTGGCCAGTCTGGCGAAGAGAAGGACCAGGGGTGACATGATAGCAGTGTTCCAATACTTGAGGGGCTGCCACAGAGAGGAGGGGGTCAGGCTGTTCTCTATGGCACCAGAAAGCCAAACAAGGAATAACGGATGGAAGCTGACCAAGGAGAGATTCAACCTGGAAGTGAGGAGAAACTTTCTGACTGTGAGAGCGATCAACCAGTGGAACAGCTTGCCAGCGGAGGTTGTGAGAGCCCCAACACTTGCGACCTTCAAGGGGAGACTGGACTGCCATCTGTCTCAAATGGTGTAGGAACTCCTGCTTGAGCAGGGGGTTGGACTAGATGACCTACAAGGTCCCTTCCAACTCTAATAATAAATCTAAATCTAAAGTCTTCTAGTCCAACTAGATGTAGGGTATGTAACACTTTGTGTAACAATGCGACCTTCCTTTTCAGATCTAACAACTTCTACTTAGCTATGCTTCTATTTATGCTCTTTCTGTGTATGCTCCCAACTATCTTTGCTATTGCACGCTACAAGCCATCTCTAACCTGTGGCCCATTTAGGTAAGTGGATACTGGCATTGCTTCATTTAATATTTTAAGCAATATTCAAAGCAATCAGCTACTTTGTGTTAACTTAAAAAAAAACAGGGAAGCATCTACAAAATCAGAGCTCATTCCTCAGATAATGTTATTGGAAGATATTGTAGTTGTGGAGTGCTGATTTCTCATAATTAGATAGCTCTTTGCATGTATTTTATGCATCATTGTCATAAAATGGATGCATGCCATGAAAATAAGCAATATTTGAAAGTTTGGGTGCACTAAAGAACTGGGTTGAATTGGGATAGACTGCTGATCAGGTTGCTGATCTACACCTCTTAATTGGTTTTATAGCAATAGCACTTAGACTTATATACCACTTCATAGTGCTTTACAGCCCTCTCTAAGTGGTTTACACAGTTCAGCATATTGCCCCCAACAATCTGGGTCCTCATTTTACCCACCTCAGAAGGATGGAAGGCTGAGTCGACCTTGAGCCTGGTGAGATTTGAACAGCTGAACTGCTGAACTAGCAGTCAGCTGGAGTAGCCTGCAGTAGCTGTATTTAACCACTGCGCCACCTCGGCTCCTTATTTACATGGTATTCTGAGAGTTGAGGTTCATCAACAGGTGGAGATCACAGGTCGCCTCTCCTCAAAGTGGAGGTAGATAAGAAGCCTTTAATCCCCGGTTGTTTTAGAGCAGGGCTGTCAAACCCACGTCGTCACGGCATCGTCACGTGACATATCCCCTTCGCTAAACCAGGCGGAGGCAGAGCCAGCACGTGACTCATCCGGCCCTCAGGCCGCGAGTTTGACACCCCTGTTTTAGAAAAAAAAATGTGGTCTGTTCTAGTATGGACTTTATCCTTCCAGCTTGCTCAATTGGTGGCTATTTTTTCCCAGGAAAATAAAAAGCCCAAAGTCTTCCTAGATCAGAGCTTGGCTGTGAACAGAAAATTATTTTGAAATGTTTAAAATGCTGCAGATTTTCTGACACAACAATTGAATGTTTCTCATCTAGCGGGCAAGAAAAAATCTATGACATTGTGTCTGAAACCATTCGAAATGACTTTCCTCCCTGGTTCAACTCTGTGATGGCTTACCTCAGTAGTCCTGTGGTGGTCCTTCCAGCTTTGTTATTACTCTTGTAAGTCTAAATACTCTTATTTGATTTTATGACCAGTATTTCAAGTGGACTCCAAGCTATGTGTCCAGAAGAATCTGGCAATATCATTATCCTGGGAGAACTTCCATTTTAGCCAGCAAATGGGAGAGGCTAAGAAATAATTATAGCAATAACAATGTCAGGGTTCCAAATAGCATCCAAAATTAAATCGGAGTCCAAGGCAAAGTTTTCCTCAAAGTTCCAATTTATTAGTAGAGCCATGTTGGCACATCTGGGTGAAACACAAATCTGAAGTCCCCAGGGTTTCATCATCCAGTTGAAAGTTCAATCCCATGTGCCCACACCCACAAATTCATCACATTCTCCAATCTCCAAGTGCCATGCTGGCAGAATCCACCCATCTCCTTCCGTGCAGGTGCAGGGGCGGAGAGACAAAGGATGACCTTGGCTTTCTAGAAAGGAATTTGTTATGACTACATACTAACAACCTCATACTATTCCCCTTCCCATTTCCCTACAATAGAAAATGCATGATGGAATAATAAATAGTGTGGCAGGCCAAAGGCTCCAAATAAAATTGTTTCGGCCTGACAAACAATAGCACTTAGACTTATTTACCGCTTTACGGTGTTTTACAGCCCTCGCTAAGCGGTTTACAGAGTCAGCATATTGCCCCCAACAATTTGGGTCCTCATTTTACCCACCTCGGAAGGATGGAAGGCTGAGTCAACCTTGAGCCTGGTGAGATTTGAACTGCCAAATTGCAGGCAGCTGGCAGTCAGCAGAAGTAGCCTGCAGTACTGCACCCTAACCATTGCGCCACCGTGGCTCATAATACTGAAAAAGATCTCTGCATTTAGATAGCTAATATGTTGAGTTATGCCTAATGCCTTCTAAGTATTAATCAGGTCTGCTCTGGCTTAGGTTCTAAATCCAAATAAGGTGAGTATATATTATTGCTAGTTGTTGGGAAGAAATCTTATTATGGAAACAAATTATTGTAATTACGTTTATTCACTTCTTTCAATTTAATGTGATGTAAATCAAAAACATCTCTCCTGATATTTTTTTTTCCCTCCAGCATGCTTATATATTACCTGCAGAGTATTGCGAGGTCATTAAAATTCACCAACAACCAACTAAGGATGCAGATCCAATCAGTAAGTGTTGATTAAATGCTCATACCATGTTTCTGATATTTTTTTTTTAAATAGAATTATTTCTTAACAGAAAGAAGAATGAATCAAGGGGTGAATAGCAGTGCAGATCACTTTATTTATTTATTTATTTATTTATTTATTTATTTATTTATTTATTTATTTATTTATTTATTATTTATTTATTTATTTATTTATTTATTTATTTATTTATTTATTTATTTATTTATTTATTTATTTATTGCATTTGTATGCCGCCCACTCCACAGAGACTCACTTATACCCACAAACTTTATTTGATGTTTGAGCGCAGTGGTTTTCTCAACAGATGTATTATGAAAAGCTGAACTTTTAACCAATTAATTTGGTCCGTTGTAGGAAAGAACAGAAGACAAGAAAAAAGTGGTCAAAATGGCAGCAGGTGAGCAGAAACGTCCGTAAGGCACTTGGCATTATTGGACTGTATGTGCGGTCATCTTTTTCACAAAATGCAATAACAATCAAAGGCAAAAGCAGTCATATGAAACATATGGAGACTAGCCTAGCTATATTTACTTGCTGCAGAAAGAACCAGAAAAAGATTGTGACAAATTTCAGACCAATGCATTAATTAAAGAATCAGCGTTTGAAATTCTTAGGACCTGAGCTACGATCTGAATTCAAGAATTCTGCAAGAATTCTGGGCAACCTGTTCCCACTGGGGTTTGATTTAAGAGTGCACTAAGCCATACTTTGTTTTAACTTTGGTTGTGGCTTATAAAGTTGGTTTATAAAGTTATAAAGTTGATTATAAAGTTGGTATGGTTTAGGATAATGTGTGAATCCAGCTTCTGGTTCTTGTTTAACAAGCCATGATTAAAGCATGTCACATTTTAACACGATGGGCAAATTTAGCTGGAGGATGCCAGTTGAGTTACTAGGGTTGGGCTCTCTCATGCATGGAGCAAATATGTGCTACAATATATTGATCAGTTCCAGCTGATTACTGAAGAAGCTATGATTGATTCCCCATGTCTTAACCATGAGACCAAACCACTTAACCAAAACTTTATTTTTTAGCTAGAATCCAAAATGTAGAAGGAAATGGCAAGAGGCCCGAACAGGAGACGGACGTCATCAGTCAGGAGTCTTCAGCTCGGTCCTCAACCCCCAGGAAAAATGGCAGTGTAGTAAACTTTGAATCTCCTAAAGCCAGCCAAATACAGACAATATCTCAATCAGTACCACCACCTGAAATACTGAAAGCAGTGGGCCCATCCCCAGCAAAAGATAACCCAGGTGTTCCAACACCTGTAGCGCCCATCCCCATCACTCCAACGCCGCCTATTCCTGAGATGGCAAAACCTAGAACAGAACCTTCAGTCAACAGGTAAGACCCTTCCCAAGAACTAGAGAGAAACCAGAGACAATAACCAGCCAAGTCACCCAGCTGGCTTTCATATAGGACTAGAACTCACTGTCTCCTTGTGATTGGCCCAAAGTCATCCAGATGGCTTTCATGCCTAAAGTGGGACTAGAACTCACCATCTCCTGATGCTTGGCCCAAAGTCACCTAGCTGGTTTTCATGCCAAAGTTGGGACTTGAACCTGCAGTCTCCTGCTTTCTAGCTTGGTGTCTTAACCATGAGACCAAACCACTTAACCATCCTGTCCAGGGGCGGGTTCCTAAATTTTTTACTACCACTCTGTGGGCGTGGCTTAGTTTTGTGGGCATGGCTTCATTTTGTGGGAGTGGCTTGGCAGTCATGTGACTGGACGGGCATGGCTTCATAGTCATGTGACTGGGCGGGTGTGGCTAAGTGGTCACGATCCTAGTTCCCCCTACGAGGATTCCTGCATCTGGACCTTTTACAATCCCCCAAAGGATTAAAAGAAACCAGATTCCATACAGCTCTGAACCCTTAAGGCAAACAAATACAAGTGGTCCTCGCTTAATGGCCGGTTGCTTAGCAAGTCTTCAAATTTATGACTGACCTCCTCAGAGCTACTTGACCTGTTTTTTGAGTTTTGACAGTCTTATGCATGCACACATGTACGCACACACACACATTTATGACCAGTTACAACATCCGTGACGTCACCAGCCGGTCGCTACCGGTGCTATAGAGTGGACCACACCGGTAGGAACCCACCACTGATCCTGTCCCTCTCTTCCGTTCTTAGATACCCGAACACGATCCATGGGAGTGCTAGTGAACTCTGCAAAGCTAAAGTCTATACTCCTGTAAAGGTGAAGAAACCAGTGGAAGATGTTCATTCAGAGCCCTTGTTCAGAAAGAGCCTCCCACAAATGAAGCCGGAGCCTCACGGGCCCCCCGGGGGCCCCCCTTTTGTGGGCCGCAGATCTCACACAGCCAAGTACTACATTGTCAACGAGCACCAGCCCCGCAAAAAAATCCTCCGTGCCACAACTCGGCTGCCAAGGAACGTCCTGATGGACGAGGCAGGTGACTTCGTGGAGCTGTATCCACGTCACATCAGAAGATATGTGGTTCGAACGCCCCGCAGGGCCTACTCGCCTCATTACACTGAGGAGGAAGAAGAAGAGTACAGAAGAGGTGTCGCTAAACAGACTCACCGTCCGCGGTCCCTGTCAGACCTTCGAGCCCCCCCTCGCTTCTACATTGGGGAGTGGACCGACAACCAAGTTCTGCCAAGCAGGTCTCTAGCGAAAATGCACTACAAGTCTTGGGAAGATGGTTTTGGGTTGACTTACGGCAGGGGACCCCATCCACACAGAAAGATACACCTGAAGAATATCGAATTTGACCAGCATTATCCAGAACACCCTGGCAAGGCCAAGCCTAAGCCCAAACCGGTTCCATCTCCCACCGAGTCTGATTCCATTTCTCCTGAATCGAGCAGCGATCAGCCCACCAGTGGCAACGATCAGTACATCCAAGTCATTCCCAGCAAAGAGAAATATCTGAAATCAGGAGCGAAAGGAACCCCGCAAAAGACAAAGTCTGGTGTGGAGTTGAACCTGGCCGAAATGAATGACCTGATATGCTCCAATGTCTAAAGTGGGGAGAAAAGACTGCAATGGGAGAACTGTAAACTTGAGAGTACCTTCAGAGCTCTGTCGGGTACCCCAAAATCCCAAATGCTTCTGCTTTGCGTAAGCATTTTAGATTTTAGATTTAGATTTATTATTAGAGTTGGAAGGGACCTTGTAGGTCATCTAGTCCAGCCCTCTGCTCAAGCAGGCACTCCTACACCATTTGAGACAGATGGCAGTCCAGTCTCTCCTTGAAGGTCGCAAGTGTTGGGGCTCTCACAACCTCCGCTGGCAAGCTGTTCCACTGGTTGATCGCTCTCACCGTCAGAAAGTTTCTCCTCACTTCCAGGTTGAATCTCTCCTTGGTCAGCTTCAATCCGTTATTCCTTGTTTGGCTTTTTGGTGCCATAGAGAACAGCCTGACCCCCTCCTCTCTGTGGCAGCCCCTCAGGTATTGGAACACTGCTATCATGTCACCCCTGGTCCTTCTCTTCGCCAGACTGGCCAAGCTCAGTTCCTGCAACCGCTCTTCGTATGTTTTATTTTCCAGACCCTTTATCATCCTGGTTGCTCTCTTCTGCACTTTCTCTAGGGTTTCAATGTCTCTTTTGTAGTGTGGTGACCATTGCTACATTCCACTTTTTTTTTGTATTTGTATTTGTATTTGTTTATTTGTCAAGCATATATGATTATAAGCACGAATTATGAGGACGAATGTTGGGTTAGCTCCATTCCTGTAACATTCTCCCTATTTGCTTATTCTTGGCTGAATTATCCTTGCTCTATCCTTATACTGCAATAAATGACCATTTAAAATCATCTTTAATGAGCATAGAGAAGAAACTGATCCCACACTATGAATCTTGGTGTATTTTAAGTAATGGATTCTGGCACCAGCAGGCCAGCTCGCCAGAACAGGGGCTGCTGTCTCTGTTCAGTTCAACTACTCTGCTCACTCCAGATGTTAAATAAAATATTAACTAGCAACAGTTTGCATATGGCTGAATGATCAACTCTGATTGGCTTATTGATTTGATTTTAATCTCGTCTATCTTACTTTATAAGTAACTCAAGGCAGTGAACGGACCTAATATTCCTTCCTCACATATTTTCTTCACAACAACCCTATGAGGTGGGTTGGGCTGAAAGAGAGCAACTGTCCCAACCAGCTTTCGTGCCTAAATCAGCATCTGCTTCCACCACTGCAACTAGTAGGCGAGAGTTCTCGTCCTTAGGGGTCGGGCCATTCCCGACCCGAATAGAATAGAATAGAATAGAATAGAATAGAATAGAATAGAATAGAATAGAATAGAATAGAATAGAATAGAAAATGGAATAGAGAACAGAGAATAGAGAATAGAGTAGAATAGAGTAGAATAGAATAGAATAGAATAGAATAGAATAGAATAGAATAGAATAGAATAGAAAATAGAATAGAATAGAATAGAATAGAATAGAATAGAATAGAATAGAAAATGGAATAGAGAACAGAGAATAGAGAATAGAGTAGAATAGAGTAGAATAGAATAGAATAGAATAGAATAGAATAGAATAGAATAGAATAGAATAGAATAGAATAGAATAGAAAATAGAATAGAATAGAATAGAATAGAATAGAATAGAAAATGGAATAGAGAACAGAGAATAGAGAATAGAGTAGAATAGAGTAGAATAGAATAGAATAGAATAGAATAGAATAGAATAGAATAGAATAGAATAGAATAGAATAGAAAATAGAATAGAATAGAATAGAATAGAATAGAATAGAATAGAAAATGGAATAGAGAACAGAGAATAGAGAATAGAGTAGAATAGAGTAGAATAGAATAGAATAGAATAGAATAGAATAGAATAGAAAATAGAATAGAATAGAAAATGGAATAGAGAACAGAGAATAGAGAATAGAGTAGAATAGAGTAGAATAGAGTAGAATAGAATAGAATAGAATAGAATAGAAAATAGAATAGAATAGAATAGAATAGAATAGAATAGAATAGAAAATGGAATAGAGAACAGAGAATAGAGAATAGAGTAGAATAGAGTAGAATAGAATAGAATAGAATAGAATAGAATAGAATAGAAAATAGAATAGAATAGAAAATGGAATAGAGAACAGAGAATAGAGAATAGAGTAGAATAGAGTAGAATAGAGTAGAATAGAATAGAATAGAATAGAATAGAATAGAATAGAATAGAATAGAATAGAATAGAAAATAGAATAGAATAGAATAGAATAGAATAGAATAGAATAGAATAGAATAGAAAATGGAATAGAGAACAGAGAATAGAGAATAGAGTAGAATAGAGTAGAATAGAATAGAATAGAATAGAATAGAATAGAATAGAATAGAATAGAATAGAATAGAAAATAGAATAGAATAGAATAGAAAATGGAATAGAGAACAGAGAATAGAGAATAGAGTAGAATAGAATAGAATAGAATAGAATAGAATAGAATAGAATAGAATAGAATAGAATAGAAAATAGAATAGAATTGAATAGAATAGAATTCTTTATTGGTCAAGTGTGATTGGACACACAAGGAATTTGTCTTTGGTGCGTATGCTCTCAGTGTACATAAAGAAAAAAATAAAATATATTCGTCAAGAATCATAAGATACAACACTTAGTGATAGTCCTAGGATACTAATAAGCAATCAAATCATACTAGGAAACAATAAAAACAATATAAGTTGTAAAGATACAAGCAACGGGGATATAGCCATAAGTGGGAAGAGATGGGTACCAGTCCTAATAAAAGAGATAGGTACTACGGTAGTGCTAATCCTCCATTCTCACGCTCCTTCCCCGAGCGCGCGTGTTGGGAGAAGCGGGAGGCGGCGCCGCGCGGATTCCTCCGAGCAAGGATGGCGCGGCTCCAAAGGGAGGCTGGCCCCTTTTCTGGGCCGGTCTCAGCAGATTCTTCTTCCTCCTCCTCCTCCACCGTCGGGCCAGCCATTCCCAGTCCAGCCGGGAACGCGTCACCGTCTCTCGCCATGGAGTACCAGCAGGCTGCTCAATGGGCCGCCCAGCACTTGGAGAGCTACCGGAAAGACCCCAGTGGCTGGAGCGGCTATAAGCGAGCGGTAAGCCGGTGGTGGGGTGGGGTGTATTGCGGGGGGACGACGACACCCGCGACCACCGATTTTCTCCTTGAGGGGCTGAGGCTAAGAAGGGGGAAATTCGGAGCTGGCGATATCGCTCTGGACCTTAAGAGGATGGAAAGCGCTCTGCAAAGATCACACTTTATTGTGATCTTTGCAGATTAGTCTGCAAAGATCACACTTTATTAATTTACTATTAAATAGTATTCATTTTATGTGCCGCCCACCTCGCTCTCCAAAGCAATGACAGCTCCCTGGGAGCTGAAAACTAGCTCTTCCTCTTCCTCTGCTGGTTTTGCTAGATTTTTTTTTTTTTTAATCGGCGGGGAGAACCTGTTTTCGCTCAGGGGAGAAGTTTAGAAAAACAACAACAAAACTCCCGCTTACCTCCTCTGCGATCTGAAGTGATCCAGCCATTCCCCTCTGGCTTCCGCGGCATCGCCTTTTCTGCTGGGGAATATATTTCCCCGTCAGATTTGAAAGGTGAAACCTAGCCAGCTGGAGTTTCATTTACTTTAAAGAGTCTAGAATTGTCCTTTAACGTTTGGGGAGTTTGTGGGGTTGTTTGCCGGACAGTATTGGTGAAAAAAGGAAAGACACTAGGATCTTTTTATAGTTTTGCATGGTGGCTAGAGGGCTATGGAGGTTCTCCATCATCCAGGTCACGGTTGTCCCAAAGGTGCTTTTCCAAAAGGCAATTGGGCTTTCCTGTTTTGGGGGATTGTTGACCTCACCCAATTCCTAAGAGGGCAGTAAGGGACATGCATAAGTGCACCAGCGTGCCTACCATCCCTGTCCTAACGTTCCCTTTTATTAGTACCCATCTTATGTAAATAAACAATGTTATATCTATGTATATTACCAATACTTATATGCCGCCCTGAGTCCTTCGGGAGTTGGGCGGCATATAAGAATAACAAAATAAATAAATAAATAAATAAATACGTACTTGACAAAAAATAAAAAATAAAACATTAAATTAAAAAATTAAAAAAAAGCTGAAGAAACTTTTTGGACAAGAAACGAAACGTTTTCAAAAGGAAAAACAAAACAAAACAAAAAAGTACCGTTGCCTTATTGGATAGAGTGGGTAGATTCATATGAGAGCATATGCACCAAAGACAAATTCCTTGTGTGTCCAATCACACTTGGCCAATAAAAATCTATTCTTCTATTCTATTCTATTCTATTCTATTCTATTCTATTCTATTCTATTCTATTCTATTTTCTATTCTATTCTATTCTATTCTATTCTATTCTATTTTCTATTCTATTCTATGCTATTCTATTCTATTCTATTCTATTCTATGCTATGCTATGCTATGCTATGCTATGCTATGCTATGCTATGCTATGCTATGCTATTCTATTCTATTCTATTCTATTCTATTCTATTCTATTCTATTCTATTCTATTCTATTCTCCACTCCACTCCACTCCACTCCACTCCACTCCACTCCACTATACTATACTATACTATACTATACTATACTATACTATACTATACTATACTATACTATACTATACTATACTATACTATACTATACTATACTATACTATACTATACTATACTATACTATACTATACTATACTATACTATACTATACTATACTATACTATACTATACTATACCTGTGATGCCTGGGGGAAGGGATGTAGCCACACATCTATTCAATTAAATATCCTTACAGAGGTCAATTGAGGGAGTTGGCAGAGAAATTATTGAGAAGGAATAGTTGCAAAGTCAATAAAATATTTACTTTCCAATCATCTCCCAATACAGCATCGTTCCTTGCTGTCAGGATATTAAGCCCAAACTTGGCAACTTTAAGACTTGTGGACTTCAACTCTTAAAGTTGCCAAGTGTGAAGACCTCTGAGCTAGATGAACCAACAGCCTGAATCTAATCAGCCTTTGCTAGATTCCAGAACTGAATCTCTAAGCAGAAGAGAGATGCATACTTTATTCTACATGATGCATTAGGAGCTGAGATAGCGCAGTGGTTAAAAGCAGCATTGCGACCTTCAGCTGATTGCTAGTTCAGCAGTTCAGCTGTTCAAATCTCACTAGGCTCAAGGTTGACTCAGCCTTCCATCCTTCCGAGGTGGGTAAAATGAGGACCCAAATTGTTGGGGGCAATAAGCTGAACTCTGTAAACCGCTTAGAGAGAGCTGTAAAGCATTATGAAGTGGTATATAAGTCTAAGTGCTATTGCTATTGCTATATAGTTGTTTCTTTCCTATGGCTCGAGCAATTTGTGCAAAAATTAAAAGCTGGGGATTTATTTATTTTGTTGCCCTGGAAGCCACAGGGATATGTCCAGGAAGTTACCAGGAGTCAAGCGTGCTCAAAAGAAACTTTATTTCGTACATATGCAATTGCTGTGGCCTAGAAGTAGACCTCTTGCCTCACAATCAAGAAGTTGTGAGTTTGATCCTAGGTAGAGGCAGATGTAAGGGTCTCCTGCTTGGGCATGGGGTTGGACTAGATGACCTGCAAGGTCCCTTCCAACTCTGTTAATCTGTTAATCTGTTAGATATTTTGTAAACACAAAGGGAAGACTGAGGGGTGGTGTTAGTAAAACACAGACTGTTTTCAGAAAGAGACTGTCATAGAATTGCTCTATCCAATATGTGGCATCTAGAGAAGACGTTTTAAGCATAGTTTGGGGCAAAGGAATGGTGAGGAGGAAACCCCTGAAGAGCTGCCTTTATTTTCCCATCTGTAAGGCTTTGGTAAGGGACCCATTTCCCTCCACCTTTCTTTTTGCCAAGTTGTTTCTTCCCATCGGCTCCTGTAGAGAAAGGGAGCCCAGTAGCATAATAACTACTTCACAGCTTGGAAGGGAAGAAGAGATGGTGAAAATCATCCCCAGGCTGTTATTGGTGCATGTAAGGACTTAGCAAAACACAGCCCTGGTTGTTGGGAAATGGAGAGAGACTTCTGAAATGCAATATAATGTTATTTCTGATAAGATCACTCCCGGAAGTCACCATTTCAATGCTAGGTTTTTCCCCCAGGAATAGTCAGAATTGGACTTTGTGGAGTTGCATACCCCTCCCCCTTTCTTGCCCTTTATATAGCAATAGCACTATAGCAATAGCACTTTTCTTATATACCGCTTCATAGTGCTTTACAGCCCTCTCTAAGCGGTTTACAGAGTTCAGCATATTGGCCCCAACAATCTGGGTCCTCATTTTACTGACCTCGGAAGGATGGAAGGCTGAATCTTTATGGGTCTTCGATAAGCATCCCAAGGCCATCAACATGATTTATGGGAGTTATTGCTTATTGTTTTTCTTTTTACTTTGTTTGTGCCTGATTGCCCAAGTCGGTTTTTGACTCTTGGCGACTGCCTGGACTAGTCCCTGCAATTTTCTTGGCAAGGTTTTTTCCGGGGGTAGCTTGCCATTGCCTCCTTTCTAGGGCTGATAGAGAGGGACTAGCCCACCCAGCTGCTTTGGGGCCTAAGGCAGAATTAGAACTTGAGGTCTCCTCCTCCTCCTCCTCCTCCTCCTCTTCCCCTCCTCCTCCTCCTCCTCCTCCTCCTCCTCCTCCTCCTCCTCCTCCTCCACCTCCTCTTCTTCTTCTTCTCCTCCTCCTCCTCCTCCTCCTCCTCTTCTTCTCCTCCTCCTCCTCCTCCTCCTCCTCCTCCTCCTCCTTCTTGTTCTTCTTCTTCTCCTTCTCCTCCTCCTCCTCCTCCTCCTCCTCCTCCTCCTCCTCCTCCTCCTCCTCCTCCTCCTCCTTCTTCTTCTTCTTCTTCTTCTTCTTCTTCTTCTTCTTCTTCTTCTTCTTCTTCTTCTTCTTCTCCTCCTCCTCCTCCTCCTCCTCCTCCTCCTCCTCCTTCTTCTTCATATTATTGTTATTATCTCTATTATTCATTAAACATGAAACTCAGTCAACTGAACATTTAAAGATGTGTCATAAATACCATTGATAGGTGCTAATGGTTGATACGGGTTGCTGCCAGCATCCTAGGTATCAACCAAGTATCTTCTTAAAATATATGATGTTCCAAATATTATTATTATTATTGTTGTTGTTGTTGTTGTTGTTGTTGTTGTTGTTGTTGTTGTATTTTTATCCCATCTTTATCACTCATAAGTAATTAGAGGTGGCAAACACACACGATGCTCCTTCCCTCCTCCTATTTTCCACAGAACAAAAGCCCCGTGAGTTATCTTGGGCTAAGAGAGTATGACTGGCCCAAGCTGTGTCACTGTTTTATATTACAATCCACAAATAGTGCAAGAGGATAAAAGGTAGTTCTCTCTTAACAGCCTTCATTCAATGATGATTTGAAGTTTACAACGGCACTGAAAAAAGTGATTTTTATGACTGGTTTTCACACTTACGACTATTGCAGCCTCCCTGTGGTCACATAATCAAAATTCAGACACTTGGCAACTGGCATGTATTTATAACGGTTGCAACGTCCTGGGGGTGATGTGACTATCTTTTGCAACTTTCTGACGCGGTTAAAGGGGAAGCTGGATTCACTGCACAACCCTGTGACTTTAACTTTAACAACTGCAGTGATTCGTTTAACAGCTGTGGCAAGAAAGGTCATACAATGGGGCAATGGGGATTAGCTCCTCAGGGCCTTTCGGTTTCAACAGAAACACTTGAATCGAATCCAGAATTACTCATGTTTAAAGAAGGTCTATTGAAAGCAATCGGGAAAGTTAGTTATGGCTAATGAAAAATCTAGTTGCTTTCAGCAAATTTTTTTTTATTTGACACGAGACAAGCCTTGTGGGTGTTGGTTGTTGTTTAGTCTCTTAGCATTATTTCCTGAAAATGTATTCTCCTCCCACTTATGATGGTATGACTGTAACTTGTTGCTTGTATCCTTACAATTTATATTAATATTGATTGTTGCTTTATTGCTTATTTGTACCCTATGACTATCATTAAGTGTTTTACCTCATGATTCTTGACAAATGTATATTTTCTTTTATGTACACTGAGAGCATATGCACCAAAGGCAAATTCCTTGTGTGTTCAATCACACTTGGCCAATAAAATTGTATTCTATTCTATTCTATTCTATTCTATTCTATTCTGTTCTGTTCTGTTCTGTTCTGTTCTGTTCTGTTCTGTTCTATTCTATATTCTATTCTATTCTATTCTACTCTACTCTACTCTACTCTACTCTACTCTACTCTACTCTACTCTACTCTACTCTACTCTACTCTACTCTACTCTACTCTACTCTACTCTACTCTACTCTATTCTATTCTATTCTATACGTATTCAAAAACTATTAAGCTTGAATAAAACCTCATTCAGTTTCAGCATGCAACAATAATGCAGCTGGTTATATCTAATTTTTTAAAAATGTCTTTCTAGAATAATGTCACAATATCTTGGAGACCTTCAAATGTATTTCATGGAAACCTGTAAGTAAAATCAGAAGCAAAACAACATTTAGGTAAAGTTCGGGGATGGGGGGGGGATAAATTGATCTCTAAGATGCCACTTCTGTCTTATTTATTGCTAATTTTAGTTCTGTGCTTTTAAAATGTGAATAATGTAGTCAATAGCTGGTAGATGAAGCACAAAAAGGAGAAGGTTGCTGTAATGGAGGAGAAGAAAAAAAATTCGAATCAAGTAAATGTGCGAGTAAATAAGCTTTCCATACATACCAATCATAGGTTTTTCTTATTTTATTTTTTCTTTAGAGAGGAAAGTTTTAAACTTCATGATAAAGAAGAATATTGTGTAACATAAAGTATGATGCAAACTGATTTGCCGCCTCATACCGTTATAAATAGCTGATCATATAAAACATGACTTATACCAAAGATATAGAAATGCCCCATCCCTAGAAAGCTTAATTACGATGAAATACAGAACTGTAATGTGTATTTATTTAAGTAACTGAGCATTTTGCTTAGGTGAGGTGCTACTTTATTCAGTGTTCTGTATGAAACAAACACATTTTTTCTTGCACATTAAAAAGCAGAGAAATGATTAGAATGCTAGTTTATTACAGGCTGTGGTACGTTCACTCATTTTTATCTATTTGATTTGAGTTTTATCCCACCTTTGTTACTTTGTATGTCACTCTAGGCCAGTGATGGCGAACCTTTTTTTCCTCGGGTGCTGAAAGCGTATGCGCACTATTGCGTGCATGCGCATGCCCACACCCATAATTAAATGCCCCCACATGCCACGCCCACCTGCGCATGCATGAATGCCCCCTGCACTGCCCCCGCCCCCTGCGCATGCACGCACAACCCCCCTCCCCCATTTCCTGACCTCTGGTGGGCCCGGTAGGCCCGTTTTCGCCCTCCCCAGGCTCCAGAGGCTTCCCTGGAGCCTGGGGAGGGTGAAAACGGCTTCCCCCGCCCCTCCGGAGGCTGGAAATGGCCCGTTTCCTGATTTCCGATGGGCCTGGTGGGCCCATTTGTCGCCCTTCCCAGGCTCCAGAGGCTTTCTTGGAGCCTGGGGAGGGTGAAAACGCCCTCCCCTGCTCCCCCGGATGCCCTCTGGAGGCTGAAAACGCCCTCCCAGAGCCTTCGTGTGAGCTGAAAATCAGCTGCGTGCTGGAGCTGAGCTAGGGCAATGGCTCGCGTGCCGGCAGATATGGCTCCGCATGCCACCTGCCTAGAGCCATCATGGCTCTAGGCAGTGAACATACCTACTATTCCTTCTTCCTTCTCTTTTCCCCAACAACAACAACCCTGTGAAGTGAGTTGGGCTGAGAGAAAATGAGTGGCCTAAAGTCAGCCAGTGGCTTTCATGCCCAAGGTGGCACTAGAACTCCCAGTCTCCCGGTTTCTAGGCCAATACCTTAACTGGCTCCATTTATTAAGGACACTCAAAATGCAATTTGACTGGAAGAGCACCCATCTACTTCATTCACTGAGACTTTCTCTCATTCTTCCTCCTTCTCTCAAAAGATACAGAGCAGAAGGAGTTTTGGCTGCAAAACCAGAGGATGTGTTTAAATGTATAAAGCCCGAGACTGATGGACTTAGAGAAAAATGGGATGACAATGTGAATAAACTGGTAGTGATTGAATCCATAAACAATGTAAGTATAACACATCTTTACTTATAGCCAGAAACAGCTAGGGAAGTAAGGTCCTATTGGGAACCAGCACTGGCTATTGTAGGGTAACTGGGAAGCGAAGGAATTCCCATTATGTTTTGGGATGTAGGGAATGGTGGAAGCATTGATGTCTGGTTGTATTGTGCTAAAACTGTGGTGGCTGACTGGTATTCTACTGACATTGAGACTGCAAACAAACTGGTTGGGTAAGCAAAATAAGGAAGGAAGGAAGGAAGGGAAGGAAAGGTAAGATGGTGCAGCGGTTAGAGTGCAGTACTGCAGGCCACTTTAGCTGACTGTGATCCACAGGTCAGCGATTCAAATCTCACCGGCTCAAGGTTGACTCAGCCTTCCATCCTTCCGAGGTAGGTAAAATGAGGACCCAGATTGTTGGGGGCAATATAAATATACATTGCTTACTAGTGTAAACCGCTTAGAGAGTGCTTGCACTGTGAGGCAGTATATAAATCTCACTAATAAATAAATAATAAGGAAAGGAAAGGAAAGGAAAGGAAAGGAAAGGAAAGGAAAGGAAAGGAAAGGAAAGGAAAGGAAGAAAGAAGAAAAAAGAAAGAAAAAACCTTTGGTTTCTGACCCAGCCCTTTTTATACAGTTGTTAATTTGTCCCCCTTAAAATCCAGTCTATGTTTATATTTACCATGATGTGTGATGGGTTGGATGCCATGACATACAGGTACCATTCTTGGTTAAATTTAGTTAAACTTCTATACTGTTAGTTTGGTCATTGGAATGAGGTGAGTCTTAAACATCTTTGCCACCTTTGTGTGCAATTTCAGAACGTTTGTGTCCTGAGAACGACTACACCCTCAGCTTTCATGAATATGATCTCTCCAAGAGAGTTCTTAGATGTGGTCCTGATCCAACAGAATGAGGATGGCTCAAAAATGACTGCTGGTAAGCTTGGTCCAAACCTTGGGGGCACTTGGTTTCTTGGGGCTGTCTTACAGGTCGACAGCCAACATGGCCATTCAACTGTGACCATCAGTGAATGGAAAAAGCAACCCAAGCCCATTGGAACATTCTCTTGCAGAGATCTGTGACCCGAGATAGCTTTTGCCACCAAAGTTATATTTGATTCAGGGGTGAAATGCTACCGGTTCGGTCCGGTTTGAGTGTACCGTTAGCGGCGGCTGCTGGTGGTTCAGAGAACCGGTAGCGGCGGCAGCATGAGGCTCCGCCCACCTGCCCGGATAATCACCATTTTCTTGTTTTTAACTCTCTGCGCATGCACAAAGCCTTTGCGCATGTGCAGAGGGTGGAAAAGTGCGCGTGATGGTGGTGCGTGCACATGCAAAGCGCACGCTTCCAAACCGGTAGGGAAGGTAAGTAGATTTCACCGCTGATTTGATTCCTATGCTGTTGTCGAGTGACCAATGTGACAACTAAAATCCCCCTTTTCAAGGCTTTTCAAGGGAATGGAAAAAACCAACAGTGGTTATTTCTCCTCTCTTTCTGCTTGTCTTCACTTTGGGAGGGGAAATGAACGGACAGGCCGTGACAAAGAGACTCAGTCACAGAGACGAATAAGTGTCTGATAGACACTGGGGGAGGTGTTCCCTGTGCCTCACATCATTACACTCATCATTACACACGATACAAATCATATAAGTCGTGTATGATGACATCAGATTCAGGCGTAGATGATGTCACAATACAAGTGCCTTCACTTGTCTTCAGGGAACTTCAGCTAGTTCTCTGAATTCACTCAATAGGGAGATGAACGGCATATAAATTTAATAAATAAGTCAGAGGTGTCAAACTCGCATCATCATGGCATCGTCACATGATGTATCGCGACTTTTTTCTCCTTTGCTAAACTGGGCATGGCCGTGGCCAACGGGTGACACAGCCGGCCTGCGGGCCACAAGTTTGACAGCCCTGAAGTAAGGCAATCCTTAGCAGGTGCCCTAAGATACCCTCCTACACACTCACACCCCACCTGGACGGATTTGCTTGATTAGAAATGTTTCTTGCTTTCAATCAGAAACAGCAGACATTCAACGCAGTCTTAGAAGAAACTCTGATTGGTGTAAAACAGTTGCTGTAATGTTGTGGGTTCCTAATAGATATAAATGCTTTTCCTGTCACTGGGGAATCCCCATTTTGATAACGAACAAAATAAAAATCTCGGTTTTAATTTTTAACGTTCCTCCCTCATAGCAACCAATGTGGAACATCGCCTCAGCCCACCTCAGCCAAATTACGTGAGAGGCCTGAATTTTCCCTGCGGCTGTTTTCTCATTCCTGTTCCAGGGTAAGATGTGTAGAAATATTTGATGACACCACCCTGAATGCTCAAGGGTTTTACACACGCGTGGCTGTTGTTGTTGCCAAATTAGAGCTTACGCAACCCCCTAACCGAACATCCGCCAGGCAGTTTAAGGGAGGTGTTTTTTCTACAGGAAGCGGCCAGCTTTGCGTGGGTAAATTGAAGAGTAATCTAAGATGTGTTTTGTTTATTTTGTCGTATGCCATCAAGAGTCACAATCTGAGATGGGCAGCTGGATAAATCTGACAAACAAATAAGGAAGGAATATGTAGATTTTATACTTTGCATTAAAAGTCATTTGGGCAACTGTTTCATGCATGAGCTTATTACCCAATCAGGTTGCTGAGATTGATATGGTTTGGAAATGAATTATGGATGCCTCCTCCTCCAAGATATATAGCTTCTGTCTTCTTATTTTTTTATTTGTGAGATTTAGATACCGCCTCACAGTGCAAGCACTCTCTAAGCGGTTTACACCATTAAGCAATGTATATTTATATTGCCCCCAACAATCTGGGTCCTCATTTTACCTACCTCGGAAGGATGGAAGGCTGAGTCAACCTTGAGCCTGGTGAGATTTGAACTGCTGACCTGCGGATCACAGTCAGCTAAAGTGGCCTGCAGTACTGCCTCTAACCGCTGTGCCACCTCGGCTCATTTTTTGGCAAATGCATCAAATAATAATCAGATCAATTCATGATAGCAGTGTTCCAATATTAGAGGGGCTGCCACAAAGAAGAGGGGGTCAAACTATTCTCCAAAGCATCTGAGGGTAAGACAAGAAGCAACGGATGGAAATAAATCAAGGAGAGAAGCAACCTAGAACTAAGGAGACACTTCCTGACAGTGAGAACAATTAACTAGTGGAATAACTTGCACCACCTCGGCTCATCATTCTTGAAGATGATGTTCTAATAGTGCAGAAGCATGCCAGCTAAGAGATGAAAAGAAAATAAACTGAGGAGGAAGAGGAACAGTGCATAAAATGTCTTGATGGTGCTTCCTATCTGGAGAGTATGCATGTGATTAACACCATCATGCAATCCAGCGATTACAAAGCAGTAAACACATCTGATGCATGTGTCAAGTCATGCCGTTAGCGTGAGGACAGCATCAGGCACATTGCATTAGCATGTCAATTGTGGAATAAAACAACTTAAAGCTAGGCGTGGTCCTTGGCATGTGGAAGCTGTGGAAATATATAAATATGAAAAGGAGGCACTGGGAAAAGAAATGCTTTTGTGGCCTTTCTTAAGCCTTTAACTCAGTGTTTCTCAACCTTGGCAGTTTGAAGATGTGTGGACTTTAACTCCCAGAATTCCACAGCCAGCAACGCTGGCTGGGGAATTCTGGGAGTTGAAGTCCACACATCTTCAAACTGCCAAGGTTGAGAAACACTGCTTTAACTGTTTCATTAAGGTCAGGATGGACATTTTCAGAATTGCCGTCACAAGGAGAGACGGGGAAGGTCTTGTTCATTCATTCAGCTGTCACGGAGATGATTGCCCATGTGTTAAAATGGCAGTCATGAAGAAATGTGCCTATTTGTAAAACACAGGTTGTCCTCGACTTAGAACAGTTCATTTAGTGACCGTTCGAGGTGACTTATGACCATTTTTCACACTTGTGACTGTTGCAGCATCCCTATGGTCACATGATTTACATACAGGAGCCGAGGTGGCGCAGTGGTTAGAGTGCAGCACTGCAGGCTACTTCAGCTGACTGCTAGTTCAGCAGTTCAGCGGTTCAAATCTCACCGGCTCAAGGTTGACTCAGCCTTCCATCCTTCTGAGGTCGGTAAAAGGAGGACCCAGATTGTTGGGGGCAATATGCTGAGCCCTGTAAACCGCTTAGAGAGGGCTGTAAAGCACTATGAAGCGGTATATAAGTCTAAGTGCTATTGCTATTGCTATTCGGATGCTTGGCAACTGGTTCATATTTATGACCGTTGCTGTGTCCCGGGGGTCACGTGATCCCCTTTTGCGAACTTCTGGCAAGCAAAGTCAATGGGGAAGCCAGATTCGCTTAACAGCCGTGGTTACTAATTGAACAACTGCAGCGATTCCCTTAACAAATGTGGCAAGAGAAGTCATAAAACGGCGCAAATTTCACTCAACAAATTTCTCACTTAGCAACATAAATTCTGGGCTCAGTTGTGGTCGCAAGTCGAGGACTACCTGTAATGGAAATGATGGCAGCCGTCAGTAACCAAATTTTATCCCTAACAAACCAAATTTTAATAGTAGGCCTAGACCAGTGATGGCGAACCTATGGCATGGGTGCCACAGGTGGCACGCGGAGCCATATCTGCCGGCACGCGAGCCGTTGCCCTAGCTCAGCTCCAGCGCGCATGTGCGTGCACGCCAGCTGATTTTTTGCTCACACGGAGGCTCTGGGAGGGCAATTTTGGCCTCCGGAGGGCCTCCGGGGTGGCGGGGGGAGCGTTTTCGCCCTCCCCAAGCTCTAAGAAAGCCTCTGGAACCTGGGGAGGGCAAAAAATGGGCCTACTGGGCCCACTGGAAGTCGGGAAATGGGAGTGGGGGGGTCATGCACACATGCGCAGGGGGGTGAGGCAAGTGGGGGGCTTTGAATTATGGGTGTGGGCATGCACGCATGTGCGATAGCGCGTGCGCGCACTATTTCGGCACCCGAGGAAAAAAAGGTTCGCCATCACTGGCCTAGACGTTTCTCTATGGTATCATTGCTAATCTTCCAATACTTGCTACCACATTTCGAAGCAAAATCCTGGTCCACAGCCACCTGTGTTTTACGTCCCTTAAAGAAGGCACATTAGGTCTAATAAGCACCCATTTGTAAATAAAGATGGCAGCTTCCATCTTACCATTTCCTTTTGACGTAAACTAAAACCCATATTGAAAAGGTTTGAAAGAAAAATAAAGAGAAACAGCAGTGGGGTAGATTGCCAGAATTTGTGGCATGGTCCATTGCTAGTTGTTTTTCGTCTAAATAAAACCTGTACTGGGTGAGGCAGAAGCGTTCTTGGTCCATCAAGAGATGCTTGGTCCATCTCCTACTTAGAAACTTTCTAAAAGCATCCTGTTTGGGCCTTAAAAATTGGCAAGGTGATTCCATTCCAGTAAGGTTTTGGTTTTTCACTGCCTGTTAGCTGAGATATATTGTTGTTATGGTCTTTCTTCCAAGTCAACCTTGATTCCTGGAAACCACTTGGACTGTTCGTGCTGTTTTCTCGGCAACACTTTTGGAAGTAGTTTCCCAGGACTTTCTTCTTGGGATTGAATCACACAGCTGGCTTCGTGCCCAAGGGAGGATTAACAGTTAGGTTTCTCCACGCTTTCTTCTGCACCTTTAATCACTATACCAAACTGGTTCTCACTGGAGATATATGCCGTTTTTACTTAACTGCTTTCTGTTCCTTTTTTTTTCTTTCTTTCTTGTTTTCTCTGCAGGGATCCAAATAAGACCCGCCTGCTCAGTTTCTTTCAGACAGATCTAAGTGGCAACCTTCCACAGAAAATCGTCGAAACTTTCTTACCAAGGAGCATAACAGGGTTTTACGGGAATTTGGCTAATGCAGCCGTCACATTAGCAGCTTAAGTTATATTCCCTGTCTCCACCCCCACCCCCACTTCTAGTCTCAAAGGAAAAGCATACGGTAGCTGGGCTGTGTATTAATAATACTGAGACTGCACTTCACAAAGGCACAAGCGGTTCTTGGGGCTGAATTCAGAACTGTCATCTGTTCAAAAGGATGCGCACGGATTTCTCCTTAATTTAGATGGAGAGCTTGTGAGACCAGGTCTAGAATTAAATAGCACTTTGTTCACACTGCTGTGGCCTGACCTTGCTAAGGACTCTGGAAAAGAAACGAATCTCTTTGGGTTTTGCTTCGCAAGTTAGGCTTTCAAACAGAATGACACCCCAGCAGGAAAGAGTTGGACCGTAATTCGCTGTGCTGCCTTCGTTCCTCTGAAAATCAGAAAAACAAGTAAGAAGACCTGGTGCTGTGTGTTTGCCAAATTCCATTCGCTGCTTTGTCTTTCACAATGAGGACAACACCGCTTAGAACTCCTGAGTTTAGATCTCCACCCAGGTACCTATCAAGCGTTCTTTTCATGTGGTCTGGTGGTTTTGAACCAATAAGGCATTTCCTGTTGAAGTGAAAAAACAACTGAAACAAACCACATTTGTTTTTCAAATGTTCTCCTCCCGTATCATCTAAAATCAGGAGTCTCCAACCTTGGCAACTTTAAGACTTGTGGACTTCAACTCCCAGAATCCCTCAGCCAGCAAAGCTTGAAGTCCACAAGTCTTAAAGTTGCCAAGGTTGGAGACCCCTGAATTCTAAATCAAAAAATATCTGCCTGCATTATGCCTGCATGGCAGGGAAAAAAAATTCCTGACTGACTTACAAGCCTTCCAGTTGGAAGAGAGACGTTTACGCCCAGAAACATTCAAGCATACGAAACTCTTAAGTATGAGATGGGAAATGCGGTTATGGTAAATTTTGGTTGATTGTGGAAGAGCAGGTTGTGAGAGACGATGTTTAACAAGAAACCAAGACAAACATCTGCCAGTTTTGTACTGGCGATCCTGTTTAAAGAGAAGGAAACATGTCTGCTCCAGGATTCTGCCTTCATTAAACTCTCCCTAGCTGCTTCAAATGACCACTGATCTCAGGCAATAATGTTTTCTAAATCATAATACGTTGTTCTGATGTGCTTTTATACATTAGACATAAAAAAAAGGTGCTCCGAAGTCTCTCTTGGTCTTGTCTCTGTTTGGATGCAAGTTTGCGGCAGCTATTTCTGAACCGAGTTCCTTGGAGGGGAGAGAGATACCGTATTTTTTGGAGTATAAGACGTACCTTTTTCCTCCCTAAAAGTGGCTGAAAATTTGGGTGCGTCTTATACTTCGAATGTAGCTTTTTTTTCCAGCCCTAACTAGGTGCTAACAGATCTTCCCAGCTCTTACCTTGCAGGCTTTTTCATTGTTACTCTCTCCAAAGAATGTTTTTCCAGCCCTAAGTCTTTGCAGAATTTTTTTTCATTGCTCTACTTGCTCCAAAGAAGGTTTTTTCCAGCCCTAACCAGGTGCCATCTATCTTCCCAGCTCTTACCGGCTTGCAGGCTCTTTCATTGTTATTCTCTCAGAAGAAGGTTTTTTTAAGTCCTAACCAGGAGATAAAATAATGTGCTGAAGCTGCTCTGAATAAGTTTTTTTCCAGCCCTAACCAGGTGCTAACGATCTTCCCAGCTCTTACCGGCTTGCATGCTCTTTCATTGTTATTCTCTCAGAAGAAGGTTTTTTTAAGTCCTAACCAGGAGATAAAATAATGTGCTGAAGCTGCTCCAAATAAGTTTTTTTTTTAGCCCTAACCAGGTGCTAACGATCTTCCCAGCTCTCACTGGCTTGCATGCTCTTTCATTGTTACTCTCTCAGAAGAAGGTTTTTTTAAGTCCTAACCAGGGAATAAAATAATGTGCTGAAGCTGACCAGACTAAGGATTCTAGCCAGATGAATACCTGGTAGGCAGATAGTTTTCCCCTATTTTCCTCCCCAAAAACTAAGGTGCGTCTTATACTCCGGTGCGTCTTATACTCCGAAAAATACGGTAATTGCAATTAAAAGTAGCATGATTAAAAGAACAATACTTTATTGGAGGAACAGGTAAAAATGTGGTTTAAATCAGGCTTTCCTAATCCAGCAAACGGACAAACTATAGCCAGTCCAAAGTGAGAGGGGTGTGCTTTCCCAGTGATGGAAATGTACGCACACTTTTACACACTTGTAATCCCAGGAACGGTCAAACAAAGGCCTCACGTCCAAGACACACCCTGCAGGTTGCATCCAAGGAAGGCGCAGGTCCTGAAATGGATCTCCATGCGCTGGGCTCCTGTGTTTGCTTTGATGCTTATTAGGCAATCAAGGCCCAGTTAATTAATCCCGCTATCTCCTCTGCCATCAAATCTTCTTTCGGGGTTCTGCCCTTTTGCTTTCGGCAAAATCCTTGATTAATTCGGGCACAGCTCCCCACAGGAACTTTTAATGATACTGCGAACACAAACAAGTGAGCTGCTTACATGGGCCTCCTCCTCGTCACCGCCTTTCTTGGCATTCCCTTTGCGAGCAAAGAACACGGGCCGTTAAATCAGCTGCAGACTAGCTGACATGGGCAAGGGATGAGTCCCCAGTTTGGGTCATAGCAGTTCCAAATTCCTTTGAGCGTTGCGATCATCATGGCCATTACTCCTCTCCATGGAGAGAGGACGCCGTTCCAGCCACTGAGTTTTTCCTCCTGATGATGGCAGTAATGAACCCATCTGGTAAGGTGCGGATGATATTCCAAGCTTCGAAGCGGGTGAGTCCTTGCATCAGATGCGTGTGCACCTGCAGCAGCTCATCTCCAGGCTGAACAGGGGGGTTGTGTTGGGGTGTCATGCCTGAAAGACGCAAAGTCTAGTGTTAGCAATGTGTGGAAGGATAGGGGTGTGAGAGAGATCAAAACACACATTGGTCATTCGTGGGTATCCAGGGAAGAAGAGCAGTACAGCATCAATTTGATTGGAGTGATACAAGAGTCATTGGCCACGCTACCACCCGCCACGGCGGGTAAGTTCATCGAAGCCTGGCACTCCATAAGCAGTTCCATCAACAGACACATCGACCTACAAACCAACCTATGAACCCCTCAGAATTCAAATCAATTGTACAGCCAACTAGTGATGGCACTGAACCTCAACCAATCCCCCAATCAACACTTCCAGTGAAATGACCTCCCTAGTGATCCTCAACTGACATGACCTCCCCATTGCAAGACCCATTTCAAGACCCTTGCTTGACACACTCATGCCTGACCCATCACAAGACCCTCACCTGATGTGACCCTGACCTGACCTCCCCATCACAAGACCTACTGACCACACAAAGCCTTTATCAGTAGAAGAACACAGACACAGACATCCCCTAAATTCCACCAAAAATGTTACCTAGCTTGGTAACGTTAGGAAATCAACCCACAAGCTCAGAGAACGAACCTCCATCCTCAAGAAGCATTTTGACCATGAAAAGTGTCTCCAACCCACCAACGTGTTAAGGATATTACAGAAGCCCTGAAGCTGGACCAGGCTTTGGACTCATCTAGTCCAATCTTCCATTCCCATAAAGATGTTCCTGGGACAGTGATGGCCAAACTTTTTCGGCTCGCGTGCCAAAAGGGTGTGCCCACAACCATGTCCTCCCCCTGCGCATGCCCACAACCCCCTGCTGCCCCCCTGCACATGCCCACAACCACCCCCGCTGCCCCCCGCACATCCGCACAGGCCTCACTGAAGCCTCCGGACTCCTGAAGCCTGGGGATGGCGACAAATGGCCAACCGGGCCAACTGGAAGTTTGGAAAAATGGACTTCCGGTTTGCCCGTTGGGCCGTTTTTTTAGTCCGTTTTTCCGAACTTCCGGTTTGCCTGTTGGGCCATTTTTTGCCCTCCAGAGGCTTCAGGAGGCTTCCCTGAAGCCTTCAGAGTGCGAAAAATGGTCCAACTGGCAAACCGGAAGTCCGTTTTTCCGAACTTCAGGTTTTCCCATTGGGCCATTTTTTGCCCTCAGGAGGCTTCCGGAGGCTTCCCTGAAGCCTCCGGAGTGTGAAAAACGGCCCAACGGGCAAACAGAAAGTCCGTTTTTCCAAACTTCCGGTTTGCCCGTTGGGCCGTTTTTCTCACTCCAGAGAGCTATTATTGTAAACTCGTGATGGTGGTGATGGAAATTTTTAGAACATGGAAATGGTTAATTTTGTTTAGTTAATTGGCTCATTAGGCTTCAGGGAAGGCTTCTAAAGCCTCCGGAGGGCAAAAATGGCCTTCCCCAAGGCCAGTGCGCACATGAGCGCTGGAGCTGACATAGGGCAATGCCTCGCGTGCCCTCCGATATGGCTCTGCGTGCCACCTGTGGCACACATGCCATAGGTTCGCCATCATGGTCCTAGGAAGTCACCTGAGTAGGTGATGATAGTAACAGCATCCTCTCACATGTTTCCCAACAAGTGGTATGCAGAAGCAAACTGCCCAGAGTCATTTTTCAGTTGGGTGGAGTCTAAATCTAATGAGTCAATTAACTAAACGAAATGAACCATTTCCATGTTCTAAAAATTTCCATCACCCCCATCACGAGTTTACAATAATAGCAAACACATTCTCCATTTGTGTGACCTTATATCGCAAGAAGAGGTTGGAACAGTGGCTTAGAGGGAGAGCCAAGAAAAGAGTGGGTTCATTAAAAAGGGGGGCAGGATTTAATCTGCGATTTACTGCAAAGGTTAGACTCAGTAGTCTGAATGGTTTTTCTAAATTTCAACGTGCACAAAGTATCTTGTCCTCAAAATGACCATCCAATTGTTCTAGTCCCTTCACATGTTTCCAGTTTAACATTTCCAGAAAAGTTTAAATTAAAGTCTAGTTTTTCTGTTGACATACTTCACCTTGGACATGACAGCATCTGCCAAAATGTCACACCTACCAAACCACCGTACCTTTAAAAAGTCGGCTGATGGTGATTGGTTTGTCTCCATGAATGGAGCCTTTTCCTCCTTCCAGAGTGAAACCTACACCTGCGGATGTCTTCTCCAGGGTAACCGTAAAGATCAGATCTTCTGGTGCTGTGGTCAAAGCAGAATATTGTTGGAGGAGAATGAGTTTCGTTAGTAAAAAGCTATAACATGGCATGGTGCTACAGAAAACCACCAGTTTTGTACAGATAGATACGTTCTATACTGGGCCACTAATAGGATCTCAGACAGTTAACTTAGAGGGATAATAACCTGACTTGATAACAATCTATGGGCAGATGGTTAGAGCTCACAGGCCCTTATGTGGACCCTAAGCAAGCCCCTTTTCTTTTTCTAAGTTCCCGGAGTTCCTTTTGGCTATAAATTGCTGAAATCTGGGCAGCAAAATTTCCTGTCATTTACAGATACGAAACTTGAAAAGTTTAATGGAAGTCGCCAAAGAGGGGTAATATAGTTTTGAAAGGGAGAATATTTTGAAAGTTCTGTCCTAAAATCTTGGAATCTTCTTCATACATTTGGATCACTGCCCTCCCTGCTCATTGGAAACTGGGCCCTGGAAGAATCAAGCAAAGTGTGTAGAATTACCTTACTTGTGATTCTTGGGGGATTCTTGCAAAATATTTTCTCCATATAGCAATAGCAATAGCAATAACACTTACACTTATATACTGCTTTATGGTCAGGGGTGGGTTCTAACTTGCCTCGCTGCCAGTTCGCTTCCTCCCGCGCCGCGAGGCCATGCCGCACGGGCGCACGCATGCTTCATGCGCACGAGCATTCACAGTGCCAAATTTTTTTTAAAAAAGCCGAAAACAAGATGGTGGTACATGCGCAGTGCCAGAAACTTGGCTTCTGCGCATGTGCAGAAGAAAAAAAATCAGCAAAAAAAAAACCCCAAAAAAGATGGTGGCGTCCACGGACTGGCACTGACAGAACCGGCTCCGTGATGTCACCAGTGGTTTGCTACCAATTCTATAGAACCAGTGCAAACCAGGAGGAACCCACTTCCGTTTAGGGTGCTTTACCCCCCTCTCTAAGCGGTTTACAGAGTCAGCGTATTGCCCCCAACAATCTGGGTCCTCATTTTACCCACCTCGGAAGGATGGAAGGCTGAGTCAACCTTGAGCCTGGTGAGATTTGAACTGCCAAATTGCAGGCAGCCAGCAGTCAGCAGAAATAGCCTGCAGTACTGCACTCTAACCACTGCACCACCATGGCTCATATCACTTGTTCTCGTTCTCTCTCTCTCTCTCTCTCTCTCTCTCTCTCTCTCTCTCTGTATGTGTGTGTATGTCTCTGTGTGTCTTTCTCTCCCTCCCTCCCTCCCTCTCCCTCCCTCTCTCCCCCTCTCTTCCTCCCTCCCTCTCTTCGGTTTTCCCCAATTCTATGCAAATACTTCTTCCTCCACCAACTTCTTTCCCTAGATCGTTTTGAGATGCTCTCTACTGAAGACCACAATATTGCATCAAGATACCTTCTGTGCATACACTTTGTCATTAATCCCTCTCTATAGTACCAGCACTTCTTGCCTTCCCACCCTCAGGGCCCGGACTCACTGGAATCCATTGAAATTTCGCTTCCTGTTGATGCTGAGGACTCAAGGGAGCCACTTTGGGTGCTCCATTCTCTCTCTTTGGGTTTTCGTGTGACAATCACTGCCAGCCTAAGATGCCGTGCTTTTCGCAAGATCTCCAGCGCTTCGCTGTGGGTGGCGCCCTTGAGAGATTTACCATTGATCGATAAGACTTCATCCCCCTTTTGGATAGTTCCTTCCTGAGATGCTAGGCCGCTGGGGAAGACTTTGTGAACCTGTTACAAAATTCCGAAAGACAGAAAGACATAGAGTGAGGAAGCTTCCTTACCAGTCTTTCATCTGCATTGTGAGAAGTAAGGTGGGTGAGATTTTTTTTTTTTTGCATTATAGAATTTGATAAGTGGAGAATGTCCGCAAATTAGCCCTGGTTCCATTTAAAAATAGGATTAATTTATAATATTCTCGCCAGTGCTAATAAAAATATATATTATGGGGCTTTCTTTCCTTAAAGACAGATAGGAAGATCCTGGAAAAAAGGGAAGTTTTTGAATTTGTCCATGTGGTGACAAATAAGCAGGAAAATTGTTCTAATGGAGAAAGAAGGAAGGGAGAGAGGGAGGGAGGTTAATATAATAGTATAGAATATGATTTTAATTTATTTGCTTCAAATTTCATTATGTGCAACAAGATCAAGAATTGATGTGGTATAGTAGTGGAAGTGCTGTATTAGGAATGGAGAGACTGGGCTTCCAGCCTTCTCTTGACTATGAAAGAATCCATGAGAGACGGGAAGTGAAATTATTCTCACAAAGGGGTTTTGATCTATCAGGAAGCACCCCCCTCCCTCAATAAAACAAAGCACCCAGCGTATTACTTACGACAACAGCTTTGTTTTCAAGGTCTATTCCACCAGCCAAGCTGAACCCAAGGCCAGTCCCTTCTTCCTTATGTAGAATCGTCACATGAATGTCACTGAGTTGCTGTGCAAAGCAAAATACAATACAATAAAATATAATAAAATACAATAAAATACAATACAATACAATACAATACAATACAATACAATACAATAAAATAATAATAATAAAATAAAATAAAATAAAATAATAAAATAAAATAAAATACAATACAATACAATAAAATAATACAATACAATACATTAAAATTAAATTAAATAAAATAAATAAAATAAAATAAAATAAAATAAAATAATAAAATAAAATAAAATAAATAAAATAAAATAAAATAAATAAATAATATAAAATAAAATAAAATAAAATAATAAAATACAATAAAATAAAATAATAAAATACAATAAAATAATACAATACAATACATTAAAATTAAATAAAATAAAATAAAATAATAATAAAATAAAATAAAATAAAATAAATAAATAATATAAAATAATATAAAATAAAATAAAATAAAATAAAATAAAATAAATAAATAAAATAAAATAATATAAAATAAAATAATAAAATAAAATAAAATAAAATAATAAAATAAAATAATAAAATAAAATAAAATAAAAACAAATAAATAAATAATAAAATAAAACAAAACAAAACAAAACAAAACAAAATAAAATAAAGAGGGTGGGGTGAGAGAAAGAAGACCCTGAATATTGCAAGTATTAAAGCATTCCTGATATATTCATCCTCAGCTTCTGCTCCAATGCGTCCAGTGAAAGTGGTGCCCCCTACCTGGATAACTGAATCAGTGCTAGGAAATGGATGGATGGAACGAACATTCCATCATACTGACACTATTAGCTCTGCTGGTTGAGAGTGATAAGGATCGTTGTATGAAACGCTCAGAGATTCCTGGTTAGGAGAAGCGATTGGAAAAGTTGACAATATTGGCGACTTGCCTTCAGTGTTGCTTCATCCAAAGATTTCACCTCCTCCAGAAGCTTCTCCAGTTCTTCAGGAGTGAGGAGAGAGATGACCGCTTGCCCCGAGGTGCCCAGGGTTGGAGACGAGCTGGCTTTCTTCTTATCTTCCCTTTTCTCTTTGTCTGGGTGATTTGCTCTGTAGTCTCTCAACTCAGAAAGGCTAGACAGTTTGGGAAGAGGAAACCAGAAATGCTGAATAAGAAGCAGTTGGGTTCAATTTGAAACGTCTTCTTTTAATTTTACTATTTCTTCTCCTCCTTACAGTCCAAGCCACTGGGTGTCTATACGTATTACACTTAGATTCATGAAAGGCACCTGTTCTCCCATTTCTCAGAACCTGCTTCATAAATAAAGGGAAACTCAGCATGTTGAGGTTTAAAAACAGAAGGTGTAGGCCTGGGGGAGGGGTCAAAGGGAGAAGAATATGCTGTAATTTCCTCAAATAACCATGTGGGATGGAAGAACAGAGGGCCCGAATTGCAACACAGAAGCTGGTGTCAAAATAAAAGGTTTTCCAAACCATCACTATATCTGAACTTTCAAACCAAGTTAGGACAATCCCTATTTCAAGTTGTGGTTTTTAGCGTCATTTTTCTACAGAGAGACCTAATTTGAGAAAATTTGGAAGTTTCAAAGGTCTCTTTCATTGGGTTGCTGTTGAATAATTCATTAACCGAGCCGAGATGGTGCAGTGGTTAAATGCAGCACTGCAGGCTACTGCTAGTTCAGCAGTTCAGCTGTTCAAATCTCACCAGGCTCAAGGTTGACTCAGCCTTCCATCCTTCTGAGGTCGGTAAAATGAGGACCCAGATTGTTGGGGGCAATATGCTGAACTCTGTAAACCGCTGTAAAGCACTATGAAGCGGTATATAAGTCTAAGTGCTATTGCTATTAACAGCAAGGGCAGGGCTGAAATCAAAAAGCAACATCCTAACTAATAATAACCAAACCATTCTTTGAGACCTCGTGTCAACAAAACATCGCCAAGGCGAATGCAACCTTAAGAAAGGATATGACCGCAAGATCAGCATAAAGAGAACTGAACGACTTCTAAAATCACATAGAATGCCGGATGCTGCAGAAGTGGAAGGTAAAAACTGGGTCTCTTAAAAAGGTTAAAATCACAGCAACTGGACCAGACATGGGTTCCTCCCGGTTCAGACCGGTTCGCCCAAACTGGTAGCAACCCACTGGTGACGTCACGATGATGTCACGGAACCGGCTCGGTTGGTGCCGGTCCATGGGATCTGCCATCTTTTTTAAAAAAATCTTTTTAAATTTTTAAATTTTATTTTTTTTCTTCTGAGCATGCGCAGAAGCCAAGTTTCCGGCACTGTGCATGCAGTCACCATCTTGTTTTTGGCTTTTTTTCTTTTTTTGGAATTTTTTTATTTATTTTTCGGCACTGCGCATGAGTGCGTACGCGTCCGCGAGGCGCGGCCACGTGGCGCAGGAAGAAACGAACCGACAGTGAGGTAAGTTAGAACCCACCCCTGAATGGACCAAAGTTTGTTAATCTGAGACGTTTCCTTATTCGTCCAAGTATCTTCATCAGTCAAAATAAAAAAATTTAGTTAGGCAAAGAGTCATTGGAATGTACCAACTCTTGCCCCATCAACTGAAGGGGTTTCCCCCAAAAAATGTATTGAAATATGTTGATGAAAACTCAATCATCCCAGCCAAAAGTATCTTTAAAAGATCAAATTCATGGCAACTGGACTAAAGTTTATTAATCTAAGACCTTTTGTTACTTATCCAAGTAACTTCATCAGTCAAATATATATATATAGGCAAAGAGTCAGAGAGTCATTGGAATGTACCAACTCTTGCCACACCAACTGCAGGGGGGTTCTCCCCAAAATGTATTGAAATTATGTCAGTGAAAAAACTGGGTCATCTTTCAGACTTCCGGCATTGGCTCAATCGAAACTGTCTGCCTCAAAATTTCCATGGACAACCCACAGCTATTCTTCTAGGGACAATTCCCATTGCAACTGATCAAAAGACAGCCTGCTTCAAGAAATTTATTTTACAAACCAAGAGAATTCTAGAGGAATTCTAAAGGAGGGAAGGTGATGTTTCTACGCTTTGTCAGGGACAATACGCCTGAGAAGGTGCATAAAAAGGCAGTCGGCTCCTTTTTTTGACCATCTCTTCAACGATCTACAACCTCCCTTGCTTTCCTGAAAACAACACTTAGGTAGACCTCTGGCCACTTCCAACAATTAAATTAAATAAATAAAGCACAGCAGATTTTAATACTGCATTCAAATTATTACCGGAATGGGGATTTGAAGATAAAAGACTTATCTAAAATTGCTACGGGGATTGTCCTACGGGAGAGAGAGATAAAGAGATGGAAAGGGAGAGATGAGAGGGAGAGAGAGAGAAGATAGATAGATAGATAGATAGATAGATAGATAGATAGATAGATAGATAGATAGATAGATGATACGATAGATAGATAGATGATAGATAGACAGATGATATGGATGGAGAGAGAGAGAGATAAAAAGATGGAAAGGGAGATATGAGAGGGAGAGGGAGGGGGGGGAGAGAGAGAGAGAGAGAGAGAGGGAGGGAGGGAGGGAGGGAGGGAGGGAGAGAGAAGGGTTTTGTGGTTCCCAGTTCTCTGTCCTAATGACCGGCTGGGTGGGTGTGGCTAGGGGGGTCATGTGACTGGGTGGGAGTGAGTGATGTCAAGTTGGCCATGCCTACCCAGGTTTTGTGGCTCTCGGTGGGTTTTTTTCTGTGGGAAACGGGTCCAAATGGCTCTTTGAGTGTTTAAGTTTGCTGACCCCTGTCTTAGTAGAGTTGAAGGAAGGGAAGAATGATAGTTCTTCTTCACTTTTAGAGAGGATCAGAAGAAAAAGAAAAGACCCATGGCCTTCCTTAATTCCTGAGATATTCACAGAATACTTCCTCTGGAACTCTAGTTATATCGGAGTCACCAGTAAGGCAAACGCCACAGGTGAAGAGCATTTAAAAGCCTTCTTCCAACGTTGACATCTCTCCAATTATCCTTTGTTTTCAGAGAATATCTGAAACATCCTGTCACCTGTTAGGATGCCTGGCCTAAACAAGACTTTTGCCCTTCCCTTCTGAGGAAAACGGTGGATAAAAATTTGAAAGGTGCGGCATGCTAAGCCAAAGTTTTTTTAAAAAACCATGATTTGTTGATCATAGCCACTGGGCATCCCAAAGGTGCCTTTCTCAAGAGGCAACTGGACTGTCTTTGTTTTTCCTTGAAGATGTTTCGCTTCTCATCCAAAAAGCTTCTTCCGTTCCGAACGTCAGAAGTGAAGAAAGCTTCTTGGATGAGAAGCAAAATGTCTTCAAGGAAAAACAAAGAAAGTCCAGTTGCCTCTTGAAAAAACACCTTTTGGGTCAAGCAGGAAGCCTGAGAAACTCCACAGACACATAACTACAGGGTCTAGTTTATCAATAACAATAAGCCAACATGGGTAAGTAGGAGCATAATTCTAAGCCAAAACCAAAATCAGATGATAGCTTAGTATTATATGAGCATTTGTACAAAAGCTGACTTAAACTGCCAAGCAAATACTAAATCCAAGGGGTTATTTTTTAAAAAACTAGAAAGAAAGACATACTTTAAAGCAGAGGTCTTCAAACTTGGCAACTTTAAGACTTGTGGACTTCAACTCTCAGAATTCTCCAGCCAGCTATGCTGGCTGGAAAATTCTAGGAGTTGAAGTCCACAAGTCTTAAAGTTGCCAAGTTTGGGGACCCCTGTTTTAAAGTTACAAACAGAAAGACCTTACTTAAGAGAATAGCCAGTGTCCAGAGGCTGAACTTCTCTTCCTTGAGGGACAGCAACCTGGTATTCTTCTGTGCAAGATTGAGATATCCCTCCGTTGGAGGTCCCAGGGCTCTTCCTAGAAGACCGAGGAGACTGGGAAGGAAAGCCATCCAACGATTTCATCAAAGCTGACGAGAAGTGATTGCTGATGGAGTAGATTTTGCTGCATTTTTCTCCCTCGGTGTTGCTTTTCAACATCTCACACTTCTGAGACGAAGTGAGCGGAAAGCTCCGGGCTCGTTGACTCGGCGCTTTTGTGACTGGCGGGTTGAGTTCCGTATTTTGCGAGGCTGGAAGATTCAAAGATGAGTCAAGAGGGGTGCTGTTGCTCGTCTTCAAAATCGAAGCACAACGATCCACGGAGGAGGAAGAAGACGAGCTGATCTGATTTTCTCCTAGAGATGGCGGCAGGGGGCTGCTCTCAGAACCTCGGTGGCCCATGTTGCTGGTGGACGCTTCCTGGGGATCACACTTGTCAGTTTGGGAATCCTGCCTGCTGGAAGCTTCTTCTTTTTGAACGGACGGCTTTGGACTCAGTTTCCTAGTTTCCTTTTCAGGAGACTGAGGAGCCCCCAGATTTTCAAAAGAGCTTATTCTCTGCTTTATTGACGATCCTCTAGATGTCCGGATGATCTTGGTAATGGAGCCCGCCTCGTTGTCCGACATGCTCTGATGCTCAGAGCTGCTGTTTCTGAGAGTTTTCGCATCTGAATTTCCTTTCTTTAGTCCCTTGAGGCTCTGGCGGAACCAAGCTGGCTTGGGGGCGACAGGTGGCCCTTTCTTCACAAAGTCACCTTCCTCTGAGGTAGAAGAGGCCTTGGGATCGCTCTCCTCGGTGTCTGAGGGCTGCAGGGCTGCACCTGAGCAATGCAAGGTTGGCTCACCGTCTTTGCTTTCGATGCCATGCGGCATGTTCAAGGCGCACCTTTCTTCAGCCATGCTGGGGTTAAACAAGCTTTTGATGCAGTCAGAAATTCTCACCCAAGGATCTTCGGTTGTCGTTTCGAGGCTATAATCCACTCTCGCTTGTCTTCTGAGTGCAGGTCTTGCAGATGAGTCTGCCTTCCCTAAAACACATCACATGATTAACAAAACATCAGCTCTCGCCAATGGGACCCGTTCTAAATTCAAAGTTGCCCTACAGGATTACAGTTTGGGCATGCTTGCGGGCAAGGTCCAAACTCAATTATACGCAAGGAACTGTACAAACATTGGTTTGCATGTGCCACTAACAATCCTGGAACTTTACAATTGCTCCCTTGCAAACCCTATGTCCTTGAGTGAAATTTATTTCTAACTATGCAAAAACTGAGAAAATCTCTTTCAAGTTAAGATATCCATGCAGTTTTTATGGCAGCAAAATAGAAGAAAGGTCGTTATCTTCTTCTATTTTTCTTTCTTTTTTTTTTACTTAATAAATTTTTATTGAGTTTTTAAAACATTAAATACAAAACATACAAAAAACCTTTACGTTTTTCATTCCTGTGACATCGGTTTAAAGTCAGTCTCCATACATATTATTCTATATAATTCTATATATAATATTTATATTTACATTCATTCAGAAATTTTCTTTTTCTTTCTTATTTCTAACCAGTTGTAAAATTTATCCCACACTGCATTTGTGTGGTCCTCTGCATATGAGATGAAACTTCACAAATTCTTTCTCTTCTCGATTTTGCAATTCTAACGTTAATTTTGACATTTCTGCACAATCCATTATTATTTTTTTAGTATCATATTCTCTGTTGGGGGGTTTTCATCTTTCCATGTTTGGGCATAAGTTATTCTGGCAGCAGTTAGGACATGTATTATCAAATATTGGTTTTCTTTCGTCTGTTGCCCTCTAATAATACCCAACAAGAATGTTTCGTCTATTTTTCTATATATATTTTTAAATCAAGTGTAATCTACCATGGAAATTCCTGGTGGTCTCCAATACCAGGCTAACAAATCCCAACCTTCCTTAGCTTCTGAGCCTAGGCAAGATGTGCCACCCGCTGAGAGACTTCTAGGTAGACTCAGTTACTAACTCACATAGTTGTGTAGTTAGATCATCCCATTTCATTCATGTATTAATTTTGAGTGCTATCCTGGGCAGATTTATTCAGATGTTTGCAGAAAACAGCATGCCCAGTCTGCAATCTTGGTCATGATAACCATCGCTAGCCCAGGATTGCAAAGCTGGAATTTGCACAATAATTCCCATGTCCCATTCCAAAGGAGAGTCCTTAGTTAGCACTGGCTGAACCATGGCAGACAAGCAAACCTTTGTCTTACCTTTGTTGTTTTTCTTTTCGCGATCTGCAGCTCCTGAGGACACCTTCAGCTGTTCTGCAGCTCCTGGAGCTAAAGAACTTGCAAACGTGCCGTGTGTTACAACCGTTTTATTTCTCAGCCGCAGCAGGTCCCCAACTTCCTGTCGACAAAACAGGAAGCACAAAGCTGACAACACTGAGTTGCATCAAACTGCATTCTCTGGTACCTTTGAGCTGTTCCATCTAGAGAAACATAAAAGGTTTCATCTGGAACTCAGCACAGAACCAGGTTGGGTTTTCAAGTCCGACAAATGATGCTGTTAGTTCAGCTTCATGCCACTAGATTCTGCAGTCAATAACACTCAGTCAGGATTTAGTTTAATTAATACTTACTGTATCTAATCACTGGGCTAAAAAACAGGATTTCCCCCCCTCTTTTTTTTTTAAACATTCATCATTTTTGCCAGTTTTTAAAATCCTTTGCGGTCAATTCCTAAGCATTTAAAAAAAAATCAAAATAGGGACTTGATTTACACATGCACTTCTACTCCTGGAAAAATAAAAACGATGCTTTCAGAGGCTTAAATTATGTTGAAATATTCTCTCCCCCCCACCTTCCAGTTCACATTTAATTTCCTTTGAAATTTCACTGGAAAGGGGAAGAGCATGTCAGTGAAATGTTATTGGGCAAAGTGTGGTTTTCTTGCCCTTCTTCAATTTTCAGAAGGCCCTGTGTGAATGTCGTGTCTTTTCTTGGAGAAATTAACGAAGGAGAAATTTCCTGGCAGTGAGAACAATTAACTAGTGGAACGACTTGCCTCCAGAAGTTTTGGGTGCTCCATCACAAGAGGTTTTTAAGAAGAGACTGGACAGCCACTTGTCTGAATTGGTATAGGGCAGTGATGGCGAACCTTTTTTGGTTCGCGTGCCAAAAGGGGGGGGAATGCGGGGGATCATGTGTGTGCGTGCCCACACTCATAATTCCATGCACCCCCGCACATGCACGCATGACCCCCCTGCTCCCAGCATGCAATGGCACGCCCATTTTTCGCTCTCCCCAGGCTCCAGAGCCTTTCTAGGAGCCTGGGGAGGGCGAAAACGGCCTTCCCCACCCCCTCTGGAGGCTGGAAACAGCCTGTTTCCCGACTCCCAGTGAGCCCAGAAGGCCCGAAAATCAGCCAGCTGGTGCACACATGCACGCAGGACCTGAGCTCGTGTGCCCACCGATATGGCTCCGCGTGCCACTTGTGGCACCCGTGCCATAGGTTCGCCATCACAGGTATAGGGTCTCCTGCTTGAGCAGAGGGTTGGACTGGAAGACCTCCAAGGTCCCTTCCAACTCTGCTACTGATTACAGATTATTAGAGTTGGAAGGGACCTTGTAGGTCATCTAGTCCAACCCCCCGCTCAAGCAGGAGTCCCTACACCATTTCGGACAAATGGCAATCCAATCTCCCTTTGAAAGTCTCAAGTGTTGGAGCTCTCACAACCTCCGCAGGCAAGCTGTTCCACTGGTTGATCGCTCTCACCATCAGAAAGTTTCTCCTTATTTCCAGGTTGAATCTCTCCTTGGTCAGCTTCCATCCATTATTCCTTGTCTGGCCTTCTGGTGCTTTGGAAAACAGCCTGACCCCCTCCTCTCTGTGGTAGCCCCTCATACTCTGTTATTCTTGTACAACCCTTAATGGTTTACTCTCTGCCTTCCCTTGCTTCCATTCAATCCCAAAGGAAAACATTAACAGAAAACTTTTCTAATGGGGGGGGGGTCCTTTCAGATGGGGAAACTTGGAATGTTTCAGTGTGACAGAAAGACGTCAAAGAGAAAACATATATCTTCACTCCAGTAAGAAAGTCATCTCAAAAACACCAAGAGAAATTTGACAGAAATTCTCAAGCAAGCTGGGAATAAGGTCGGAAAACAGGCAAGCTTCAAAGAAGGTCCAAACTCTTCAGCATTAAACAATAGCACAAATTAATTCAGAAAAGTAAGAGGCCAAAGCTATTCAAATATCTACATGTGAATAACCCCATAGTTTTATCTGATATCTTAAGTGCTCATATTTTTATATGGGTAGATATGAAAGGAGATTCTAACTGAAGTTTCAATAGGATATTTGGGATAGATCAAAGTAGAATGGAGAACAGTCTCATAAATTTCTAAAACTTCTAAAGTCCTTTTTGTCTTTTTTTAAGAGCAGAGTTGTGGATCTTAGAAATAGAATTATTTTGCCTCTGAATAACTAATCACTGCAGGACCATACATGCTACTTCATGTCTTGCATATTTAATTATCTCATTTGTGGTCCTCTGCATATGAGATGAAACTTCACAAATTACTGATATTCTTGCTTATCACTATTTCTATTGACCCCCATCAAAACGTATAAATGTACTACAGTGGTCTAATATGATCCAGTTTTTACCTTAAATGAAACTGTAAGGAAGGCATTCATGTGTTCTGTGAATCCAAACAAGAAATAGACTATCTTTAAATTATCTGCAGTTCTCATTTTTATGAATATCCGCAAAGGCATTTTTTTAAAAAACAAAGCAATAGAAGGAAACATCAAAATCTTTTATACCGTATTTGACTCTGAAACTGGTTTTATTTTATTTTCTGCATGCTTTGCACATATCACTTGATATTTTCTTTTTCTGCACTCAAGATACTCAGGGGTAAAGTCTAGTTCCTTTTCCCCCCACCCCGCTATTGTCTTCTCCAACTTTTTTTTATTTTTTATTTTGAAGAGGAGGCCTGCAGTCGGTGTTGCCACATACAAAAAATATTTTTGCTTGTTCTCTGTGATGTGGTTGCTTTGAGAGGAACCATTTCAGAGTTTTCTTTTCTCTTTTGCAAATGCATTTTAATTCGTTATTCAATGCATGGGTTTTAGAACCCATGTTGAGGTTCACACTCATGATGTTTTCGCCATCTCAAAAAGGTAAACTTCTAAAAATTGGCTATAAAGCCTGCCCTGGGTGGGGAAAAACGGTTTACATTCAGCATTGAACTGGGCCTTGTTAGGATCTTAACTCTTTCAAGGCAACCTCATTGATATCACTAGTCACTGGCATTTGTTGGTGGGGAAGGGGTTTCCATGCAGGCCCAACTCCTTTGTTGGTGAGATTTGGGGAGGGGCTTGCCATGGGCTCAGGGCCAACTATTGTCCTTTCCCACCCATCCCTTAACGACTTGGTTCCTTTTCCTGGCTTTTCTCCACACGGCTTATTTTTATTTATTTATTTATTTTTGTCAGGCATGTATTAGATAACAGATATAAAAACATAATTATGAATACATGAAATGAATACATGAAATGTATTCATAATTACATAAATACATAATTATGAATACATGAAATGGATTCGAATAAAAGGGAACATTAGGACAGGGACGGTAGGCACGCTGGTGCGCGTTTGCAGGCTTACATGCCTTGACCAGTTTTAGTTCAGTGGCTTCAGGCTAGTCTCACATGTTCCTCACTTAACCAACAGTTGCTTTGGCTTCAGAGTTTTGATGCTCCTCCCAACGTACTTATGACCCAGTTCCAGAGTTCTGATGCGGCCACCAACAACAACAACAACTGTCACTTGTGAAAGCTAAATCTGGCTCTAGGTTCTGCCTCAGTTTACCTTCCCAATAAGCAACTGAGTCGGGAGATCATTGAATGATTTTTGAAGCCACCTCTTCCTTAGACTATCTTCAGATTTTGCTTCACACTTTGGTAGATTTTGAATGGCTTGAATGGAGGCTTCCAGCCATTCCTGTGGAGTCATTTGCCAGCCAACCCTCGAATATAGCTCACCTGTCTGGAACCCGCACTGCATATCGGACATTAATACAATCGAGAGAGTCCAAAAATACTTCACAAGAATAGTCCTCCACTCCTCTGCTCGCAACCGAGTTCCATATTCCACCAGACTTGAAATTTTGGGCTTAGACAACTTAAAGCTACGTCACCTTCGATCTGATCTAAATGTAGTTCATAAAATCATCTGCCACAATGTCCTACCTGTCAATGAATACTTCAGCTTCAACCGCAACAACAAACGAGCACACAATAGATTCAAACTCAATGTCAACTGCTCGAAACTCGACTGTAGAAAATACGACTTCAGCAACAGAGTGATCCATGCCTGGAATGCACTACCTGAACTCTGTGGTTTCTTCCCCAAACCCCAAAAACTTCAATCTTAGACTGTCTACAATTGACCTCACCCCATTCCTAAGAGGTCTGTAAGGGGCGTGCATAAGCGCACCACTGTGCCTACCGTCCCTGTCTTACTGTACTATTGTCTAAATTTACCTATACATATTTTACTTTTGTTTATGTTTATATCATACCTGTTATCTTGTACACATGTTAACAAGATAGATAGATAGATAGATAGATAGATAGATAGATAGATAGATAGATAGATAGATAGATAGATAGATAGATAGATAGATAAAGTCAGATAACATGTTTCTGGGCCTGCAACACCAATATGATTAAGTGACATTTTTACCCAATCATCCACATTCCCCTCGAATGCTTCACGATGTTCCTTTTGAAACTTGATCCGGGCGTCTAGAAGCCGTACTCCCGGAGACTCCCTTACTGGCTTGTAAAAATCTGCTTTCACACTTTTTAGGCATTTATGAAACCATCCCAATACATTTTGCCTGGATTCTTTAGAGTTCTTTGTTTGGAGATTGTCTAAAGACACTTTCAGCCATTCCTTCTTTATGTCATATCCCGATGCTCCTTTTTTTAAAAGAGGTTCTCGCTGGTTTTGTGGTGTGTGACTATCTACACTTGTTTGCCGGGAAGTCTATTTTGAACTCTCTAATTCGGCGCAGAGCCGAAGACGCTGCTGCCGTTCGTGGCGTGGGAGCTTTCCCCGGGCGCTTTCCCCGCCCGCATGGACGCCGCCAATTGCGTTCTTTTGCCCTCTGCGCATGCAAAACGCTTTCCGCATGCGCAGAGGGCAAAAGAACGCAAATGGCATTGAAAACGTCCATGCGGGCGGCGGCAGCACCCGGGGAAAGCCCCTGCGCCGCAAACGGCAGCAGCGTCTTCGGCTCTGCGCCGAACAACAGCTATTAACCGCACCGGCAGGAACCCACCTCTGATACAACCTGGCCCTTATGCATCAATGGGCAACAGCTGTTATCCCTCAGTCGTTTCTCTCCATGTTTGGCATTTTTCAGCCCCTTCTGTCCACCAGAAGCTTGTCTTACCTGAGCGTTTGAAGATGGTGGGACTTCACTCTCGTGCAGGTTGGGTCTCTCTTTCATCTCTCTGATCACCTGCTCGTTATCAGGGCAATCCTGTTTGAAATACTTCCTTGGTGGAGGTTTGGGTTTGAATGACCTGGGTTTTCTAACCAGGATCTCTGTGCATTTTTTAGTCCTATGTGGTGAAAGGGGACCGACGCCTTGAGACACTGATGGGGAAGACTCATTTCGCAAACTCATCTCCGAAAACGAATGTCGGGAGCCCGGTGGCTGCGTAATTGCTACATCCAGATGATGTTCTTTCCCTTGGCCATTGGTCAACTGATAGAGAAGGCCATTCCCACAAGATGACCTGGGGTTGTAACTGCTATCACTGCTGGAACGGATCATTGGCTTTTGAGAAGGATGGTTGAGGTGAGCATCAGTCTTCTCCAAGTATTTTTCACAGGGGGCTTTCTTAAGCCAACTGCCACCTACATTGAAAGTTAGAACACGGCATAGTCAAACATTGCAGAGAAGAGATGTGAGATAATGGCTTTGTCCCAGAAGATCTAGTTCTCTCTGTGTGGTGTCCGGGTACCAATTCTGGTAACAGGTTGATGGACCACAAAGGTCTCTAAGCTGATTTGGCCTAGTTGGATACTTAAAAAAAGATGGCAAATTCTTCATATCTACAGTAAATTGATGGGAATTCCTTACCTTCTGCATTCCAGTGGAATTTATCTCTTCCCAGCTTGTTGCTTTCCATGGCATTGAAAACGGCATCCTTTAGCTGCTGTTCAGAAACCTGCAATAGGCCACCAAACCAGGATGAAACCTTTAAAGTTTTGCAAAAGTCTGCTTTTATTTCCATTTCTGCAATACTTTGTAATCACGCTTTGAAGTCTCCCCTGGAACTATGGGTGGGTTTCACAATTAAATTCTGAAATTCAGCCTTTTTGCCCAAAAAGGTTTAAGTAAAGATATCTAAAGGGGGTTACTCAATGCTTCATGCCAAGACTTGTTAACAAGTCAACTTTTTGACTTTTCGTTCGACCTAATGCAAATTGACCATCTGCAATTCTTCCAGGAAAATTTTATATACAGCTTTGCAGAACTTTGGATCCAAAAACAGCAAACAGAGAAGACGGTATTAGGGCTTCTTAAACATAGTTTCTTAAAACCGCTGCATCTTTTTCCCAGAAAAGAGATGCAGCTACTTTAACGAGTTTCACAGAGTTGCTACCGGTATATGCATGTCTGATGCGCTCCAAAGCATCTTTACCAGTGGTGAAATCCAATTTGTTTTACTACTGGTTCTGTGGGCGTGGCTTGGTGGGCGTGGTGTGGTGTGGCTTGGTGGGCGTGGCTTGGTGGGCGTGGCAGGGGAAGGATACTGCAAAATCCCCATTCCCACCCCACTCTGGGGCCAGCCAGAGGTGGTATTTGCCGGTTCTCCGAACTACTCAAAATTTCCACTACCAGTTCTTCAAACTACTCAAAATTTCTGCTACCGGTTCTCCAGAACCTGTCAGAACCTGCTGGATTTCACCCCTGATTCTTTACTCGGTATATGCATGTCTGATGCGCTCCAAAGCATCAAAGCTGAAAGTGCTACACAATATTAATTGTAAGTAATAATAATTAAGCTACCTTGTTGCTGTTAAGGGACAAAACAATGAAAGATAGAGAATGGCCAAGAAGTTCTAAAGACGGTGGTAGACACCTTTGCAAGGAGATAGCCCTCAGCAGGTGCCTGATGAAACTCAGACTTGTCTTAGGTTCTCCACAATAGAAAGACTTTGCCAACAAGTCATCTTCATATTTGAGTAGGGGTTTTTTGGGAGGGGGGCTTTGAGGTAAAGGTTATTTTGACAGTTGTCCCAGTGCTTGGGGGATCATTAAAGTATATAAATTTCTTTCACTTTCCATCTTACCTGTGGATCAGGATGCCTGCTAATGATAATTTGCACAATGCCAGGATTGCAGTGGCTTAGGACTGTGTGAACTTCACTAAGGGTCATTGTTTGAACGGATGCCTCGTTGATTTCCACTATTTCATCTCCACCTCTTCCAGAAGATTGCCATTAAAAACAGAAAAATAAGTGTTAACCCTAGCATGGCCAACATCGTATATATTTCCAAGCCTGAAACATTACCCGTGTCGTTTCTATTGGCTACTTTATGATTTCAAAGAGGGAAGGCTGAAGCCCAAAGAATTCTAGCTTGTCCTCTACTTTCAAACGAGCAATCCATATATGGGCAAATTAAGGCAACGAGTTTCAAGTTCTTTATCTCACATTCCTTTTTTGATATAAAGGGGACCTGTCTCTTTTGTGAACTTCGGTTCCAACCTTGTTGATTGATTTGGGAACAACTACTGGGATGTCTTATTTATTTGAGAATCACCTCTCGCATTTATTTTATGTGAGGCTAAAAATTAACTCCTTCGGGGTTAGTTGGTTGGGTCACTGTGTTACAGCAATAGCACTTAGATTTAGATGGCGCTTCATGGTACTTTACAGCACTTTCTGGGCAGTTTACAAGGTCAGCATATTGCCACTGACAATCTGGGTCTCCATATGACATACTAATCCACCTCCCACTACATTTAAGTGTGTTGTGTGAAGAAGGTCAACGGCAGTTGTCTTTCTCTTTCAGGAGGCAGCAAATTTTAGAAAACAAACCATGGAATATGGTCTCTCTGCAGCTTATAGTAGCTCTAATCTTGCCCTGTTTCACTGACATGCAAAACAAATGGAGGCTCGGCTGAACAGAAAGGGTTAGACCAAGATTGACTCAGAGCATAGAGAAAGAATACGCAGGCTCCTGTTCTTGGTTTCATCTTACTTAACTACTTATCTAAACTTTCTCCGGGTGCTCTGCTTTGCAAGAAACAGGACCCAGAATTTAGCAGCTATGTTGTGCTTACAGTTTCTTTCTTTGTTGCAGCCTGGTCTTTCACTTTGCAGGGGAAATTCAATATTGAGATATTTCAAGTTTAATCATGGAAAAAAGGAAAGGAAGGGAAAGGGGGAGGAAAGAGGGAGGAAAGGAGAGGAAAGGAAAGGAAAGGAAAGAGGGAGGAAAGGAAAGGAGGGAGGAAAGGAAAAAGGAAAGGAAAGGAAAGGAAAGAGGGAGGAAAGGAGGGAGGAAAGGAAAAAGGAAAGGAGGGAGGAAAGGAAAGGAAGGAAAGAAAGAAAGAAAAAGAAAGAAAGAAAGAAAGAAAGAAAGAAAGAAAGAAAGAAAGAAAGAAAGGATTTTGCAATGCATATGGATGAATTGAATTTGCCAATAACGGTTTTAAGGTATGGCCCTTTATTCAGGTGAAAAGTTGGACTGGCTTTTGAGTAACCAATCAAACCTGGCACTGTAACTTCTCACCTTTTGAAAAAGTGGGAAGTGAATGTCAGAATGCTTTGGAAATGATTTGGTCTCGACATACCTGAGCCTCCCATCCATGTGCGCCACAGAGCCAGGAGAAAGAGTGTGGATGAATATCCCTGAAATGTACCGGGAATAAGGGATGCTGCACAAGCCAATGCCTAAGCCCACACCAGACTCTGTGGAAAATACATTAGAAAGATACGGAAAGACAAAGAGGAAGTGAGCTATCCAAATGATTAAGAAATGTGCCGTTTCCCTACACACTCACCCTGTGTCAGTATTGAGCATTAGGCTTGCTTCTATCCTCAACCGTTCAGGATTTCTGCATGCATACCTGGTGGCTTGGCCCACATATTGCGCTAAGCTGTGGTTTGTTTTATCGTGATTTCACATGCCAGAATAGTACACACATATTAAGACATTAAAACTGGTCTGCAAGCCAGAGTAGCTGAGTAGATGTGTTCTGCTAGCCAAACAAGTTATTATTATTTTTATGAACCCAGTCATTATAGTAGAATGATTGCTCTGTCTCAACTCCTGCCAAACCAGAAGGGATTTTTGGCACAGCATCACCAAAAAAGAGGGGAAGGGGTGGGGGAAAAAGATTTAGAGTGACAATATATTTGAGCCACGTCTATTCTGGAAACACTTGGGTTTTTGTTTTTGGGGGTTTTTTGTTTTTTTTTGTTTTGTTTTTTTGCAATGGGGGGGGAGTTGCTATATTTACTGCTCACCTTTATTTAAGGAAACCTCCATCATGATCCTGTCATTGGGGTTCATGGTATTCAGAGGAAAAGTCGTGGTGCTTTCTGACCCAAAAGAGCTGTTCTCCTTGGTGATGCACATGCTGGTACTCAGAGAGCGGCAAAGGTGAGAGGATAAATAGCTGGTGGCAGAAGATGGAGTGCTGAAGCTTGTCCGAACGGTGAGTGTGAGGAGGCCCTTCTTGGTCTACTAGAAAGAAGGAAGCATTGTGAAGAGGAGGAGGAGGAGAACATGGGGAAGGGGGAGGAATACATGAAAGAGAAGGGGAAGGGGAAGCAGGGGAAAGGAAAGGACAAGAGGAGGAGGAGGAGGAGGAAGAAGAGGAATACATGAAAGAGAAAGGGAAGGAGAAGCAGAAGCAGTGGAAGGACAACAGAAGGAGGAGGAGGAGGAATACATGAAAGAGAAGGAGAAGGAGAAGCAGGGGAGGGTCAAGAGAAGGAGGAGGAGGAAGAAGAGGAATACATGAAAGAGAAGGGGAAGGAGAAGCAGGGGAAGGTCAAGAGAAGGAGGAAGAAGAGGAATACATGAAAGAGAAGGGGAAGGAGAAGCAGGGGAAGGGGAAGGTCAAGAGAAAGAGGAGGAGGAAGAAGAGGAATACATGAAAGAGAAGGAGAAGGAGAAGCAGGGGAAGGGGAAGGTCAAGAGAAAGAGGAGGAGGAGGAGGAGGAGGAGGAGGAGGAATACATGAAAGAGAAGGGGAAGGGGAAGCAGAGGAAGGGGAAGGTCAAGAGAAAGAGGAGGAGGAAGAAGAGGAATACATGAAAGAGAAGAAGGAGAAGCAGGGGAAGGGGAAGGTCAAGAGAAAGAGGAGGAGGAGGAGGAGGAATACATGAAAGAGAAGGAGAAGGAGAAGCAGGGGAAGGGGAAGGTCAAGAGAAAGAGGAGGAGGAGGAGGAGGAATACATGAAAGAGAAGGGGAAGGGGAAGCAGAGGAAGGAGAAGGTCAAGAGAAGGAGGAGGAGGAAGAAGAGGAATACATGAAAGAGAAAGGGAAAGGGAAGGAGAAGCAGAAGCAGGGGAAGGACAACAGAAGGAGGAGGAGGAGGAATACATGAAAGAGAAAGGGAAAGGGAAGGAGAAGCAGAAGCAGGGGAAGGACAACAGAAGGAGGAGGAGGAGGAGGAATACATGAAAGAGAAGGGGAAGGAGAAGCAGGGGAAGGACAACAGAAGGAGGAGGAGGAGGAGGAGGAGGAGGAGGAGGAGGAGGAGGAGGAGGAGGAATACATGAAAGAGAAGGGGAGCAGGGGAAGGGGAAGGACAACAGAAGGGGAGGAAGCGGAGGAGGAGGAGGAGAATTCTTATAGGAAAACGTTGCATAGAGCCATAACCTTAAATTTCTGCAAAGCTTCATGGTGTGTGAGTCCATGCATTGACTCTCCATTCAATTCTAGGATTTCATCTCCTGTTACATCAAAATAAACAATCTCATTATCCAGTTTTTGGCACCATCATCTCATCAACTTTTCATCAACCAAGGTTCACCCACCATTCCACACCCACGCATGTCCCCCATTGGATAGCTTGTACGTAAAATCAAACCCACTAAACCCATTGTTATTATTTTTCAAGATAGATATTTCAGATGTTTTACAGGACCTGGAGACGTTGTCCCCTTAAGGCTTCCCTTCTGTAAACCAAACTGTCTAGTTCCAACTCATTCAAATATGGGGACGATGTTATCCTACCTTCCTGTAACCTTCCATCTGCAGCCGCTGCTCCTCCCGGAAAGATGGTCTTCACATAGATGCCAATGGGACCATAAATGCTGTCCTGACCACCCACGATGCTGAAACCCAGTCCCTAATGAAAGTGAACAGAGGGAGCATTTCACTTGATTAATCACCTACTCCTTTGACTAACTGCTTAAACAAGCAATCAAAACACGTGTGTGTGTGTGTGTGTGTGTGTGTGTGTGTGTGTGTGTGTGTGTGTGTGTGTGTGTGTGTGTGTGTGTGTGAAAAGGTCTTGGAGGAAAACAATGTTTTTATTGGCCCTCAACTCTGAAAGGCACTGGGAATTTCTTCTTAAACAGCTATAGATGGATCAATGTTCCTGTTGGTTCATGATGGTTTTCCATGCGTTCAGGTTAGAGATCATTCCCATTCCTCATGTTTCAATAATATTTAAAATCCTATGTTGAGTGGGGGGGGGGATTTCTTGCTTCCTGTTTATAATTAGAATGGACTTTTATTTTGGAATGGAGGAAAGGTCCAATTCATCACAGAATTAGTAGCCAATTGCAGAAGCATGCACAAAGTAGAGGTCCATTTTTTGGACGGTTACTTTTTATGCCTTTTTGGGAACAATAAGGATAACGGTATAATAATACTGCTGTGATTGCACTGAGACCCTGATATGTTAGGATGGAAGTGCAATCTTGAAATTTTAAACAGAAATGAAATCTTCCAGAACATGGAGCAATTCTCCATCCAGACCGGCGTTTCTCAACCTTGACAAGTTGAAGATGTGTGAACTTCGACTCCCAGAATTCCTCAGTTACATGGCTGGGGAATTCTGGGAGTTGACATCTACAGGTCTTCAAGTAGCCACGGTTGAGAAACATTGCTGTAGACCGATCTCTCCCTAAAAGGAAGAATGGAGTTTTAAAATGTTGACTCCAGACAACCTTTTTATTATGCCCCGCCAGCAGCCAGTGGAGCTGGCAGCAGATTCGGACAGTGAGGAGGTTGGGGAGGAACATGGGCCAGTCCTGGAGTCTGGGGAAGGCTCTGATGAGGGCTCTGCGTCAGAGGCAGAGAGGGGACCAAGGCCGTCTGGCAGTTATCAGCTGCCTTCTGAGTCAGACATCAGCGAGGCAGATGAACAGCTGGAGCCTGCGTGCGCATGCGCAGAGTTGCCAGACGAAGGGAACAGCTAAGGAACAAGGGTCGACTTGGGAGTAAGGCCACTGGTGGACGATGAATGGCCCCTCCCATAGGGAATAAAAGAGGAGCGAAAGGGGAGGGGAGTTTGCAGGAGACAATTAGTTCATTTGGGCAAAGATCTGTTCCTGCATTCTTGCCAAGTATTGTCTGTTATAGTGTGGAGTCTGAAAGATATCGGCTTGGTAGCTCTCCAAGCCTGATAAAGGTCTGCAATTGGGAAATATCTTGAAAAACTTGTTGGCCGGGACTTTGCTGGAGAGGAATTCACTGCAAACTAAATAAAATGGGTTTTTATCGGGACGTGGAGCCAGCTTCGTGCTTTTGGGGAAGCCTAGGTCAGAACCCTTTTTGGGTCCCAGTGTTCATATGTATTATCCAAGGAAAGACACATAACAAAGCAAGCAGCTCACCTTCCCTTGACCTTTCATTAAAACAATGTTGGAGATCATAGAGGCCTGTAAACCCGAAGATGTGGACATGAGGTGGGCGGAACTTAGTGAGCGAGATGACCTGGAAAGAGGCTACAATCGAAACAAACAGCAAGGAAAGGTTAATATCATACTGGAGAATTTTTTTTAAACAAAATTATATCTTCATTTAACTTGTCACAATTTTTGCCTACAATGGAGTGATGAATTAGATGCTGGCAATATCTCTTTCGTTGTTCTTCATCGTCAGCGATGATTATACAGTAGTCCTAATCTACAGTCAGGCTCGGAATGGCTATATTGCAGTGGTGGGTTCCTACCAGTGCGGTCCACTCTATACCACCGGTAGCGGCCTGTTGGTGATGTCACAGTACCTGTGCGGTCGGTTGCCGGTGCCTGAGCGCCGCCATTTTTTTAAAAAAATTTCTTCTGCGCATGCCCAGAAGCTGAGTTTCTGGCACTGCGCATGCGCTGCCTTCCTACCCCACAGTGAGTCCAAGCAGGGGAGGATGGCTGAGGGAGCGCGTGAGATGCTGAAAGAACGGGCGGCAGGAGATATCTCCATTCCCCTCCCTTCAGCAGTCCGAGAAGCCACAAACGCGCGGTGATAATCCTAGGCATTTTCGCACGTTCGAGGCTTCTCAAGCTGCTGAGGGGAGGGGGAACAGGTGGCAGGAGCCTAGGATCATCAAATGGGGAGAAGCATTCAGGCCGGACGGAGCCTCCTAGAAGAACCGCTGCCACGGTCTTGCTCCCTCTGCGGGGGGCTGCGTTGCGGGTGGGCAATGACCCCCCACTTCTCCAGCCAGTGCCAAGCTCCCGAGGCCCACGCCTACCCGGTCACATGGCTGGCAAGCCACACCCACAAAATAAGCCACGCCCACAGAGTGGTAGTAAAAAAAATTAGGAACCTGCCCCTGCTATATTGCATCAACATCTTCTTTGCTAGTGCCCTGCAGAGAATTGAATCGTGCCCTTTGCCCCCTATTTTTACCATTCAACAGATGACAATGAGGGTTTGCTTTTAGAAATCTTTTCAGAGAAGGAGGATTTCCTTGGAGTGAAACCCTCATGGCTGGAGGGTTCTGTTCTTGCGTTTATTTAATTAGGAAGTCGCCCAGGGATGTGTATTAATGGCCACTTCCTAATTATATCAATGCAAAAACACTGCACATAACAAATTATCTTCAGTTGAACAATACTCACTCTCCACCAGACTCCAAGGCAGTTAGAGGGGTGTCCTGCCCTTGAAAAAACTCTGGAAAAATCTCTCCTTTCCCTGGATAAATTCAGGAAAAAACTACCCACCCAATTTTGGGGTGGAGGATTCCTAAAGGCCACTTGGGCTCAGACCAGCAGTGGGTTGCTACCAGTATGGTATGGTTCTATGAACCGGTGGCGGCGGTGAACGGGAGGCTCCACCACCACCACCCGCCCCGGATGCTTCTGCGCATGCGCAGAAGCGGCGCGCGCACGCGCAAGCCGGTAGCAATGGGATTTAGAACCCATCACTGGCTCAAACCTTATTTCAATCCTATTTATTTATTTTATTTTTATTTTGCAATTCTTATATGCCGCCCTACTCCCAGAGGGGCTCAGGGCGGCGTACAGCATATACAAGAACAGCAATAGTATACCGTATTTTTCGGAGTATAAGACGCACCGGAGTATAAGACGCACCTTAGTTTTTGGGGAGGAAAATAGGGGAAAACAATCTGCCTACCAGGTATTCATCTGACTAGCATCCTTAGTCTGGTCAGCTTCAGCACATTATTTTATCCCCTGGTTAGGACTTAAAAAAACCTTCTTCGGAGAGAGTAACAATGAAAGAGCCTGCAAGCCAGTAAGAGCTGGGAAGATAGTTAGCACCTGGTTAGGGCTAGAAAAAAACTTATTCGGAGCAAGTAGAGCAATGAAAAAAAAACCTGCAAAGACTTACGGCTGGAAAAACATTCTTTGGAGAGAGTAACAATGAAAAAGCCTGCAAGGTAAGAGCTGGGAAGATCTGTTAGCACCTAGTTAGGGCTGGAAAAAAAAGCTACATTCGAAGTATAAGACGCAACCAAATTTTCAGCCACTTTTAGGGAGGAAAAAGGTGCGTCTTATACTCCAAAAAATACGGTAATTAAAAATACGGTCATAAAAAAAACAATTTTTAAAAATAGGAAAAGAAACCAACAGACACCATTCATACCAAGGGGGAGATTGAGATGTTCAATGATCTCTCACCCTGCCTGCAGGAAGAGCCATGTCTTAATGGCTTTCCGGAAGGCCAGTAAGGTGGGAATAGTTCGGATCTCTGGGGGTAGTTGGTTCCAGAGAGCCGGAGCCCCCACAGAGAAGGCTCTCCCCCTTGGTCCCATTAACTGACATTGTTTGGCTGACGGGACCTGGAGGAGACCGACTCTGTGGGACCTAACTGGTCGTAGGGATGTATGAGGTAGGATGCGGTCCCGGAGGTAACCTGGTCCTAACAGGTGGCACGCGGAGCCATATCTGCTGGCATGCGAGCCGTTGCCCTATCTCAGCTCCAGCGTGCATGTGCATGCCGGCCAGCTGATTTTCGGCTCGCATGGAGGCTCTGGGAGGGTGTTTTTGGCTTTTGGAGGGCCTCCGGGGGGCGGGGGAGGCCGTTTTCGCCCTCCCCAGGCTCCAGGAAAGCCTCTGGAGCCTGACGATGGTGAAAAATGGGCCTACCAGGCCCACCAGCAGTTGGGAAATGGGCCATTTCCAGAGGGCCTCCGGGGGGGCAGGGGAGCCCGTTTTCGCCCTCCCCAGGGATTGAATTATAGTGTGGGCACTCATGCATACGCGATAGTGCACATGGACGCGCTTTCGGCACCCGAGGAAAAAAAGGTTCGCCATCACTGTCCTAAGCCATGTAGGGCTTTAACTTGCTCATCCAGCAACTAAACAGTTCTAACCGACTCTACCAACAGAACAGCATGTGTATTTCACTGATGATTCACAGTCCTTCAGGGACACGGATGGCAAAGAAAGGTGGAACAAACATCATTCGGAAATGCAGGTGATGTTCTCCTTGGTCCATGGAAGCGACCTCATTCTTCTGAGGCCAAAGACTTCTGGAAAACAGGCTGCTTTGTTGCAGGGAAGCATTAGAGGCTCGTTTTGGAGGCGTAACGAGGAAGGAAATGTTTGGCCTGAAAGCCACATTCCATCTGTACTGTCGTTTCTTGACTGTTCCACAGATGGAGCGCTATGGTCTGGTGGGCTTCCTTTTTCCTCTTACCTTGACAGCTGCTTTTCCTGCTGCATTCTCCAGCTGTTGAGAGAATGACTTTCTGTTGCTATAAAGGGACTGTCTGTACCGAGAGGTTGACTTCTTGACCACAGAACTATCAACATCTCCTATCCAGTATGGACTAGCACCTTAAAGGGGGGAGGGGAGAGAGAGAAAAAGAAGAATTGAATTGAATTGACTTGGGTACTTTATTTGGCCAAGTGAGATTAGACATGCAAGGAATTTGTCCCCAGTGTAGAAGCTCACAGTCAGTGGTGGGTTCCTACCGGTGCGATCCACTCTATAGCACCGGTAGTGGCCCACTGGTGACGTCACAGTACCGGTGCGATCGGTGGCCGATGCCTGGGTGCTACCATTTTTTTAAAAAAAAAATTTTAAATTTTTAAAAAATTTTTCTTCTGCGCATGCCCAGAAGCCGAGCTTCCGGCACTGCGCATGCGCTGCCTTCCTACCCCACAGTGAGTCCAAGCAGGGCAGGATGGCTGAGGGAGTGCGTGAGACGCTGAAAGAACGGGCAGCAGGAGCTATCTCCATTCCCCTCCCTTCAGCAGTCCGAGAAGCCACGAACGCGCAGTGATGATCCCAGGCATTTTCGCACGTTTGAGGCTTCTCGAGCTGCTGAGGGGAGGGGGAATGGGCAACAGGACCTATCTCAGTTCCCCTCCCTTCAGCAGTCCGAGAAGCCACGCCCACCCGGTCACATGGCTGGCAAGCCACACTCACAAAATAAGCCACGCCCACAGAGTGGTAGTAAAAAAATTAGGAACCCGCCCCTGCTCACAGTATACATGCAAGCAACAGAATCATCATCTTCATGTTTTTCTTCTTCATCATCATCCCAATAAGAGGAAGTAGTAAAGAAGATAAGAAGAAGGATAAATAATAATATTACTGCAGTCAGACTACATAGATAAATACATATAGACATTAGACAATATTGTGAGAATAAGGTGTTCAGCAGAGTGGGTGGCACGAGGGGGGGGAAACCTGCCCCTGTGTCTAAATGTCTATGGAGATTCTCGGTCATCCAGGTCATGGTTTTTAGATTTAGATTTTAGATTTATTATTAGAGTTGGAAGGGACCTTGTAGGTCATCTAGTCCAACCCCCTGCTCAAGCAGGAGTCCCTACACCATTTGAGACAGATGGCAGTCCATTCTCCCCTTGAAGGTCGCAAGTGTTGGGGCTTTCACAGCCTCCGCTGACAAAGCTGTTCCACTGGTTGATCGCTCTCACCATCAGAAAGTTTCTCCTCACTTCCAGGTTGAATCTCTCCTTGGTCAGCTTCCATCCGTTATTCCTTGTTTGGCTTTCTGGTGCCATAGAGAACAGCCTGACGCCCTCCTCTCTGTGGCATCCCCTCAAGTATCATCCTGGTTGCTCTTTTCTGCACTTTCTCTTCTCACTTTTTTTCAAAAAGCAACTGGACTTTCTGTTTTTTTTTTCTTTAAAGACTGAAGAAGCTTCTTGGATGAGAAGCGAAATGTCTTCAAAGAAAAAAACAGAAAGGCCAGGTGCCTCTTGAAAAAAGCACCTTTGGGGCGTCCCTGTGTCTAGTTGTTTTGGCCTGCAATGCCCTGTAGTGCCATCTCGAGGGGAAGAGTTGAAACAGTTTATGTCCAGGATGTGAGGAGTCTGCAGATATTTTCTCAGCCTCACCCCCCCTTCTGACCAACACAATATACAGGACTTCTATAGAAGGCAGGGTGGTTGCAATGGTTCTTTCTGCAGTCCAAAACTATCCGTTGGAGTCTGTACCTGTCCTGTTTGGTTGCTGTACCAAACCAGATCATTTACAGAAATACAAATAATAAGACTCAATCATTCTTCTGTGAAACTGTATCAGCAGCTCCTGGGATAGTTTGAACTTCCTGAGTGGACGCAGGAAGACATTCTTTGTTGTGTCTTTTTAATGATGGTTCTAGTCACTGTTCCCTCTAAGGTGCGCAGCCGCATGGCCGCGCACGTAATGAGAGAACGCCGCACGGAAGTTTCTAACTTCCGCACGGCATTTTCTAATGGCAGAGGCCGCGCGCCTGTGCGGCCACGCAGATGAAAAGAGAATGCTGCGCGGCAGTTTCTAACTGCCGCACGCCGTTTTCTGATGTTACAGGGAACATTGGTTCTAGTGTTGGATTATAGAACCCAAACACGTGACGGACTCTAGAGCTGATACTGTGCTGCCGAATATAGTAAGAGGCGGTTTGAATAGAAGGGCTTCTCCTAAAATCTCTCTCTGCAGTTTTAAGCATGGTAGGGATAAACAACTCCGTTGCATTTACTTCTGCTTCGTTTCTTGGTTGCCATTTAGGCGGGGGAGAGCAGGGGGGGAAGAACTCAGGGATGTGGTACCTCAGCCGGCTAGCCATAACATTGACCAGCCGGCGTGAGAACCAAGGTTCAGGTCAACAGACACCTGAGCAGGAACCCACACCTGGACTGATTGGCTCATGTGACCTGAGAGACAAAGGGGGATAGGGAGGTCTTATTCTTTTAACTATCCCTAAGCACGGGAATAATTTAGAGCTAGCTTCACCTTTCTAAGTGCTGATATGATGTATTCAATAAAGGATCTCTTGAACCTGAACAAAGCATTAAGAGCCCTGACTTCCCTGAGTTCATTACAGATTACAGATTAGCAGAGTTGGAAGGGACCTTGTAGGTCATCTAGTCCAACCCCCCTGCCCAAGCAGGGGATCCTACACCATTTCTGACGGATGGCAGTCCAGTCTCTTCTTGAAAGCCTCCAGTGATGAAGCTCCCACAACTTCCGAAGGCAACTTCTGTTCCATGAGTTGATTCTTCTCACTGTCAGAAAGTTCCTCCTTATTTCTAGGTTGAATCTCTCCTTGTTCAGTTTCCATCCATTATTCCTTGTCTGGCCTTCGGGTGCCTTGGAAAATAGCTTGACCCCTTCCTCCCTGTGGCAGCCCCTCAAATATTGGAAGACTGCTATCATGTCTCCCCTAGTCCTTCTCTTCACTAGACTAGCCAGGCCCAGTTCCTGCAACCATTCGTGGTATGTTTTAGTCTCCAGACCCCTTGGAATGATGACAATGCATGCATCTGGACATAGCCTAAACTGCAGAAACTTACTGGCTGAATTGCTGCGAGTCCGCTGGCATTTGGCTTTGGTCTGCAGAACGGATCCATTTGGCAGGTCGTGTTTAGGAGGCTGCTCCTTATGAGGACAACTGGATGATTCCTGGGAGAATTTGGGGAGAAAATGCACAAGATCGTAAGTCTCTGCAATGATTCAAAAGCAGGCTGCGTGTTTGTGTCACCCCTACGTATACAATTGGAGCCCACCCTGGCATTAGCTTAAACCGTGAACCATCCATTTTAAACTAAATCAAGGTTTTTTTCAAAACTTGAAGATGTGTGGACTTCAACTCCCAGAATTCCCCAGCCAGCACTGGGGAAAAACACTGAGCTAACTGGTAGCAGGAGAAAAGATGGAACCCCTCCCCACTTCTCAGTCATATCCCAGTAAGGAGCTCTTAATGGGCAGACTCTAATATTAAGCCTTTGTGTGTTAAAAATGGAGGGACCAGTTCCATTTGGACCAACGAGGTTCAGAGCCCACTACAGACACAAACTGCACCAGTTTCTGCATCAGTTGGGCCTTACACAAATGGAAGTTTGTCTCTTGGCTAATTGGAATGTCACGGTGTGAATATTGTCAGTTTTATGCCTATGCAGGGTGATGCACCCCTATCTTAAATAGGATGGTACATTCTAATACAAGCAGAACACGTGATATGATGTTCTTTGCGCATGTGTGCATTCCTAAGCCACCATTAATTTATTCTGCCTTAGCTCTTGACCTGAACGGTCGTGTTTCTTAGCAAAGATGTAATTATTCAGGATTTATTGTTTTTGTACTGAAATAAATATTTTCTATTAGACTTTTAATCTCGGCTTTATTTCTGTCTGAATTCCAAGTACAGATCCAAATCGCCTCTATGAGATTTTATTCTCATCCTTAACATGGAAGGTTATGAACAAGATGGTGCAGGCATATAGCAAAAATCTAGGTCCATCATTGACGTGTCCCTGCCCTGTAGGAAATTTCAGATTTAAAATCAGTAACAGGCAACCCTGATAAGGAAGAGACCCAACTGGCAACTAATTAAATAATGAGGGGTCCTTGGGGCTTTCTGAGTTGCTTGTTTTCTCGCAGACGTTTAATTACCCAAACTAGGTAACATCATCAGGACTGGTCAAGGCAAGTTAAAAACTGTATAGCCAAAAGTGGGAAAAGGCACAACTGTTCCATCATATCTCAAGACCTAAAATGGACACCTAACATCAAAAACGTCATCAAAAAAGCACAACAAAGAATGTTCTTTCTGCGCTAACTCAGGAAGCTCAAACTGTCCAAAGAGCTGCTGATGCAGTTCTACAGAGGAATTATTGAGTCTGTCATCTGCACCTCTATAACTGTCTGGTTCGGTTCTGCAACCCAACAAGACAGACACAGACTTCAGAGGATAATCAGAACTGCAGAAAAAACAATTACTGCCAACCTGCCTTCCATTGAGGACCTGTATACTGCACGAGTCAAAAAGAGGGCCGTGAAAATATTTACTGACCCCTCGCATCCTGGACATAAATTGCTTCAACTCCTACCCTCAAAACGTCGCTATAAAGCACTGCACACCAGAACAACTAGACACAAGAACAGTTTTTCCCCGAATGCCATCACTCTGCTAAACAAATAATTCCCTCACCACTGTCAAACTATTCACCAAGGCTGCATTACTATTACTATTAGTTTTTCTCATCGTTCCTATCACCATCTCCTCCCACTTATGACTGTACGACTGTAACTTGTTGCTTGTATCTTTATGATTTATATTAATATTGTTTCCTGATTGCTTACTTGAACCCTATGACAACCATTCTTGACAAATGTATCTTTTCTTTTATATACAATGAGAGCATATGCACCAAAGACAAATTCCTTGTGTGTCCAATCACACTTGGCCAATAAAGAATTCTATTCTATGCTATGCTATGCTATGCTATGCTATGCTATGCTATGCTATGCTATGCTATGCTATGCTATGCTATGCTATGCTATTCTATTCTATTCTATTCTATTCTATTCTATTCTATTCTATTCTATTCTGTGTGCTGTAAGCTGTGGCCATTGCTTCGCTCATGCAACCTTGGAAGGGATGAGTAAATGAATGGTAGCCAGAAAGGAACAGAGGTTGCTGCAGCCCAGTCATTCACCAGTCATTTGCAGGAATATCAGAGAGGAGAACAAATTCTACTCGTGGCTGTGAGGTACACTTAGGGTTAGTTCTTCCAAAACCTGGACCTGTTCCCTTGTCTTGAGTTCCTTTCTCTGACAGTAGATGGCGTCTTCGTTAAATCAGTTGAACATTGCCGTTAATCTTCCGCGATGACTAAATGAATGCTTTTACTATTTTTCTTCTGGAGCTGCTCCTCTCTCGCAGGACAGGTAGAACTTAAACTGGTGAAGCTTCCTTCCCAGAAGTTGATGTAGCACGGAGGAAAGTTGTGCCTCTCGGAATCCTATTAAGCAGTTTAACAGCTAAAAGCACAGGTGTGTGCCAGGGGAAAATGGAAAAGCTTTGGATTTTTTGACCTGAATAGATACAATCCCTACAGTTTTGCGTTCTATAAAAAAAGAAGCACCCTTGGCACCTACTAAATAGATTAGGGGTGCTCCTAAATATCTTAAGAGGGTTAAGGGTGCTCCTAAATATCAGAACTCTTTGGTCTTGCCATTCTCTGACTTGTTTTATTTCTTCTAGAGCAGTGGCCCCCCAACATTTTGGGCCCCGGGGACTGGTTCCATGGAGAGGGGTTCTTCCACGGACCAGAGGGGGCGTTGTTTCAATTTGCTGCCTGCATCCCACGGACGGGGCTTTGCTTGTTGGTGTGGCCCGGTTTCTGGCATGCCGCGGACTGGTGCCGTTCCATGGACTGGGGGTTGGAGACAGCTGTTCTAAGGAGAAGAAAGAACCCTTTGGCCTATCCTGCCCTTTTGGGTAGCAGAAACAATGGGCAAATGGGCAAAGTGAAAAGAGACCTCATTTCAGAAGCCTACAGCCAGCCCTAAGTGGAACAGAGAAGTAGCGCTAGCACTGATGATGTTACCTAGTTTGGGTAGTGAAACACCTGCAAGAAAAGTACCAAGTTCAGAGACCACTAAGGACTCCTCCTTCTCCTCCTCCCCCTGCAAATCTCACTCTTTACTAGCACTGATGATGTTACCCAGTTTGGGTAGTGAAACGCCTGCAAGGAAACAACCAAGCTCAAAGAGCACCAAAGACCCCCTCATGTCAACCCCGAGCTACAAATATTCTCCTTTATTGGAACAGAGAAGTCTCAACTACTCCACTTACCTTATTAGCAATCACTAAATTGACCAAGCCTCTGGCAGACTGGATGAGCGATTCAGCCTCTTTGCTGGAGAGCTCTTTAAGGGGTTGCCCGTTGACAGTTAAAAGCTCATCACCGGGGCTTAAACGACCATCCCTTGAAAATAAAAGAAAAAGAAGAAAAGGATTGTGAAGGATTGTGAACAAGTGTCATCAGCTCTCTGCAGCTGCTTCAAAGGGGATCCCTGCTTTCCGAGTTGCTGTTGCTTCTGTTCAGGTCATATTTACATTTGCAAGCCACAAGACTGTGGCCGAATTATTTCCAAGCAAATATTGCTCTCAGATCACAGCCAAGGAAATAATTTTATTAAGAATTACAAATAGAAAGAAGAAAAACTAATACCAGCTACAAAAGGAAAAAGGGAAGGAAGGAAGGAAGGAAGGAAGGAAGGAAGGAAGGAAGGAAGGAAGGAAGGAAGGAAGGAAGGAAGGAAGGAAGGAAAGCTCCCCTTTCATCCCAGCAAATAAAAACATTTTATAGCATTACTCTCTTCATCCCATAACTCATCTCTTAATTAAAAATCCAAAAATTTCATCATTTGTTCTTTATCAGCAAAAATTCAGTAAGGGAGACCAGATATAACTAATTTTTCATTGTAACCCTGGTCAAATAAGCCAGCCTTGCATTCCTTCCCTCGACTTTCAACAGTCTTACTTTTTCACCCCTCTAAATCTAATCCTAGAACTTGTTTCCTGTTAATCTTGTTTTTGACCCCCAAATTTTTCAGAACTTTAACTTTGGTACATCCAGTAAATAGAATTTGTTTTTTTTTAAATTACTTCTCATAAAATCATTTAATGGACCTCTTATGTAGGTCCAGTAAGGCGAGGGGGGGGGGGAACCCTGCAATGATTCTGATTTTTTTTGTAACTAGCCTGAAGTTATAGGAAGGAACATGTGACAGTGAAGCACTTCACATATTTATTTATCCTTTGCTAAATATACCCTTGCTGAGATGTCATAGATTAGAATGTTTACAAATATTCTGATTTATTTGTTGGTGTAGCAGAGCTCTATGAAAGAGGACGGTGCTTCCATGGTGAAAGCAAATTGCAATACCAATTTTCTTTCTTGGGTAACAGCTTGAATGGGGGAGGAAGGCTATCCATGATACAGACCTCCTCAATCTGTTCATTGAGATGAGACATATACAAGCTTGCAAGGTGAGCTGCAGAAGGGGAGAACTGCAAACTACTGTATATAATTATAGTATATCTTAATATCTCTGCTGAATAATGCGCATAAGAAAATATACTGCTTATACAGTTCCCGTCACTATCTGATTTAGTGCCATAGGTTCGCCATCACGGCCCTATATCACAGTGATGGCGAACCTATGGCACGCGTGCCACAGGTGGCACGCGGAACCATATCTGCTGGCATGCGAGCCGTTGCCCTATCTCAGCTCCAGTGTGCATGTGCACGCCGGCCAGCTGATTTTCGGGTCACATGGAGGCTCTGGGAGGATGTTTTCGGCTTTTGGAGGGCCTCCGGGGGTGGGGGAGGCCGTTTTCGCCCTCCCCAGGCTCCAAGAAAGCCTCTGGAGCCTGACGATGGTGAAAAATGGGCCTACCAGGCCCACCAGCAGTTGGGAAATGGGCCATTTCCAGCCTCCAGAGGGGCAGGGGAGCCCGTTTTTGCCCTTCCCAGGGATTGAATTATAGTGTGGGCACTCACGCATGCGCGATAGTGCGCACGGACGCGCTTTCGGCACCCGAGGAAAAAAAGGTTCGCCATCACTGCTATATCATTTCAGACAAATGGCTGTCCAGCCTCTTCTTAAAAACTTCCAGTAATGGAGCACCCACAACTTCTGGAGGCAAGTTGTTCCACTGATTAATTGTTCTAACCATTAGGAAATTTCTCCTTAGTTCTAGGTTGGTTCTCTCCTTGATTACTTTCCATCCATTGCTTCTGGCCTTGCTCCCATGGGTCAAGAGAGTAGAGTTTCCTTTATCATCCAGGGAAAAAATTCTCCCAAAATGTGAAGTTTATTATCTCCCTCCTGAATTAAGTCACTTCTTAGGTAAGTAGGAAGATAGGATATACATTTCAATGTCATCATCGTTACCACCACCACCACCAAGGAGCTAAATAGGTATGATTATGTGGCTTCCTGATGGAATGTTGAACATACCTCTGAGCAGCTCCCCCGTCAATCACGTGGCTGACCATGAACTCTTTACCAAAAGCAGAGCCACTGGAAGTCCTGCAGACTTGAATTCCCAGCCCCGTATTCCCGGTGGCAATGCAGAGCTTCCAAATGCAGCTGTCCTGGTTGGGAAGACATGAAGAAACTTGAAAGCCCGTCAATCCAGCTTACATTACTTTGTACCTCCTAGATAAGTTGGGCTACAGCTTCCAACATCCTCAGCTCTGATGACCAATGCTGTGGACAATGCCATGTACCACAGAGCTGGCCTAGACTGAGAATCTCTTTGCCCAGACCACAGCTTCCTCCTGTTCCGTGTGCTATTGCAATAGCTTTTCATCACAGCCATTCTCTTGTTCCTTTCCATGTTGAAAGAACCCATTAGAGAGGCAACATGCTGGGTATATAATCTGTGCTGCTGGTTGTTGTTTTTTTGGTTTATTTTATTTTATTTTATTTTATTTTATTTTATTATTTTATTTTATTTTATTATTTTATTTATTTTATTTATTTTATTTATTTTATTTATTTTATTTATTTTATTTATTTTATTTATTTTATTATTTTATTATATTTATTTTATTATTTATTTATTTATTTATTTATTTATTTATTTATTTATTTATTTATTTATTTATTTATTTATTTATTTATTTATTTGTGAGATTTATATACCGCCTTACAGTGCAAGCACTCTCTAAGCGGTTTACACCAGTAAGCAATGTATATTTATATTGCCCCCAACAATCTGGGTCCTCATTTTACCCACCTCGGAAGGATGGAAGGCTGAGTCAACCTTGAGCCTGGTGAGATTTGAACCGCTGACCTGCGGGTCACAGTCAGCTAAAGTGGCCTGCAGTACTGCCTCTAACCGCTGCGCCACCTCGGCTCTTAAATGCAATCCACACCACCAGATTCCTATCAGTGGTGGGATTCAAATTTTTTTACTACTGGTTCTGTGGGCGTGGCTTGGTGGGTGTGGTACGGCTTGGTGGGTGTGGCTTGGTGGGTGTGGTACGGCTTGGTGGGTGTGGCTTGGTGGGCGTGGCAGGGGAAGATACTGTAAAATCTCCATTCCCTCCCCACTCCAGGGGAAAGATACTGCAAAATCCCCATTTCCTCCCGATCAACTGGGACTCGGGAGGCAGAGAATAGATGGGGGCGGGGCCAGTCAGAGGTGGTATTTACTGGTTCTCCAAACGACTCAAAATTTCTGCTACCGGTTCTCCAGAACTGGTCAGAACTTGCTGAATACCACCTCTGATTCCCATGTTTGGAAGGCAGCTCACGTGTGATAGAAGGGAAGGGGAAGAGAACCCCCTTATCCAGAGCTGCGGTGGCACAGTGGTTAGAGTGCAGTACTGCAGGCTACTTCTGCCGACTGCCGGCTGCCTGCAATTTGGCAGTTCAAATCCCCCAGGCTCAAGGTTGACTCAGCCTTCCATCCTTCTGAGGTCGGTAAAATGAGGACCCAGATTGTTGGGGGCAATATGCTGACTCTGTAAACCGCTTAGAGAGAGCTGTAAAAGCACTGTGAAGCGGTATTTAAGTGTGATTGCTATTGCTATTGCTATCCAAGCATTGCAAATGCCAGACAAACAGAGGCACGGACCTTCTTCCTACCTTGATAAAGAACTTCCTCTTCATGTTCTTACAGCTGTCACTGGCATTGGTCCTGAGCTGCACCATGCTGGCAATCACAAGAGGATCGGATGTGGCGTCTTGGCTAGGCGAGGGGCACGCCAGCTGAAGTTGAGGGCATGGTTCTTTCTGACTCCAGCTGGATTGGCTCTCGAAAGGGTTGGCATATTTGTCATCCGGGCTCGAGCCATCATCGCTGGTCTTGCCGTTGCAGAGGATGAGCGACCGGGAAATGGAGCGGAGCGTTTTGGATTTCCTCCCCTTGGCGCTATTGTGCCGTTCCATCGTTGGAGACCCAGGAAATGGTGGTCAATTGGTCATGCTGGTTAAGTTCGCTTCCTCCAGTGCCTGCAACGGAAGATCCAGATGGAAGAGAGATGCAGGGGAGAGGGAGGGGATGGGTGGGTGGGTGGGAATGAGAAAAAGAAACTCATCAGTAAAAATGTTTCATCTCTCTAAACCACCCACCTCTTGATTTCATTAAAGACAAGAGGCTTTCAGTTCCAAAACAGCAAGTCATAAGGCATCACGTTGATAAAAGCTCTGTGTATTCTTTTTTTTTTTAAGTTAGACATATTTCTCATTCAACTCTCTGGTTGTTATTTTTTATACCCCCAACTCTCTGAAAGAATCAAAACCCTATTCATGCAACTTGCTTAGCTTTGTTGGAGGATTAAGCCATTTTCTGGCTTCCCACATGACATTAAACCAGAAGCTTATTATCTTATCTTATTAAATTATCTTATTAAATTATCTGCTACAATTAACGACTACTTCAGCTTCAACCACAACAATACACGAGCACACAACAGATACAAACTCAAAGTGGACCGCTCCAAACTTGACTTGTAGAAAATACGACTTTAGCAACAGAGTGGTAAATGCCTGGAACTCACTACCTGACTCTGTGGTTTTCTCCTCAAACCCCCAAAACTTTACCCTGAGACTGTCCACTGTTGACCTCACCCGATTCCTAAGAGGTCAGTACGGGGCGTGCATAAGCGCACCAGGGTGCCTACCGTCCCTGTCCTAATGTTCCCTCTTATCAGTACTCATCTTATGTATATAAACAATGTTATATCTATGTATATTACCAACACATACTTGACAAAAATAAATAAATTAATTAAAATAAAATAAAATAAAGCTAACCAGACTTTTCCAGTTCATACAGACCAGAATTTGAAAACTACATTTTTCTTTTGCTTCAAGTTCCTGGTGGTGTAGCGGTAAATGTTGGTCTTTCGAGGTTGGTCTTTTCAGATGAGATTCTAGCTTTAGAAAAAGGTATGGAGTATAATTTAAAAGCCATGTGAGTTTTGGGTGGATAGTAAGATGGAAAACACACACATTCGTGTTAGCTTTCTTAGTGGGCTTCATGTGTTGTGTGAATTGGTTTCCAAGTTCAGTGTTCAGCGCTGAAAACAGATGGCCTGGGGAAATTGTGTGCTCATAGTCACTGGAGAAATATAAACACAGACTGAATGGCCATCTGTCAAAAATGCTATAATTGCAGGATTTCTGGATGGAGAAGTTTGAACAAACTTCAAGATCCAACTGAATGTGTCAAAACAAAGGAGCTTTCTCTTTTACTGTTCTTCACAAAGCAAAATATAAAATATAAATTGAAACTTGCCTTTTGGAAATTTTGGAGAATCACAATATGAATGGGGTGGGTTCCCTATTATAAAAATGGTCTATATAACATCGAAGAAACCAAATCAACAAAAGATAGTCTCATGTAGCAAAACTAGATCTCTTGCCTCCTGTAATCTTTGCTAAATATACAGATCGTCTCTAAATCCTACATAATCATCCTGGTTTTCTAAAAGATACCTTATTGCAAATAGAAATGAATCCCTCTGACCATAGATCAAATAATATCAAATCAAAATAAAAAATAATAATAAAGTCATGATTCATAAAATAAACCATTTATAAAAACCATACCTCAAATAATAAATCAAGTCCATCTGATGAGAAATCAAAGCTACAGAATTATCTACAAGAGGAGTATTTAAGGGGGGGAATAACCTTGTATTGAAGCCCCCCCCCCAGCCATTTTCTTCAACTGTGTTCAGTCTCTCTTTCCAAGAAGATCTTAACAGGGGATAAAAGGAATTGGGGGGGGGGGGGGGAGATCAATGAGCTTGGCCGGAAAGGAAAAAGATGAAGATCAAATGGTACAGAAGAAAAGAGGATGCAGGATAAAAGCAGAAGGAAAGCTAGAAAGCATACTTAGACTGAATAAAGTCATTTTTCTCCCAATGACTTGGCTGGGAAAACTTTTTTATCTGACAGGTTGAGGTGGGCTGAGGGGAAAAAAACCAAACCATCCTTTGGGCTGGTCTAACACAAAATTAAAACATTTCACTCAGTTGCTACATGGAGTGGGGAGAAACTAGATTTTAAACAGGAGGGAGGAGAAGAAATAATCCATCTCCTGTTATTACACCTTCACAAATCTGCATACATGCACGTACCATGAGGCCCACAGAAGCAGAGTCCAGTTATGAACAAACCAACCTGATGCTTCCCCAAAAGTGTGGAAGTCCACCTGACCCATAAGCCACGTTTTAGACTCTACCGACCAGCACAGCGTGTCCCACTCGCTGAGTTTCCTTCTCTTTTTCCTGTCCCCTTTGGCTTGCCAGGAACAAAGCTTTCTTGCCTTGTTTTGGTAATCCAAACCAAATGTTAACTGGTTGGCTGATCTCTCCCACCCCCCCTCCCACCCTTCGCTCTTCCTCCTCCCTTTTTTTGTGCTAAATCACCCCCCAACCTGTTTTGTTCCATGCAAGGAAATACAATAAACGACGCGCCAGGAAAAGACCCCCATTTGGTTCCCATTTGGAGGGAGCAAAACAGAACCCCTTTAGAAAGGCGTAAAAATAAAAACTGTTTCTGCGCACAGCGTCAGGCCAAATGCAAGAGAGTTAACGAAGCTGCGGGAAGCTTTTAGATCTCTTCGGAGCAACACGAGGGTTTTTTTTTCCGCCGATTGGCTCAAAGCGATGCAATGCAACCCCTCGCATCTCATTCCGAAGGGCTTGGCACCCTCTCTGCGCTTTGATCCTTTCCTTCCGTCGAGCCCATGGAAAAGCATCAGATGCGTCTTATAAAAGCATCCAGTCGATAGGTTCCCCCCCCCCCATCCGACCGTTTTCTTGCAGAGGAAAAAAGGGCAGCAGTGCCATATGGGTGGGGAAAGGAAAGCATCCGTATCCATAACCCCTCTTTTCTAATAATAATAATAATAATAATAATAATGAAAACATTAAAAGGGACTTACAAGGAAGCTGAAAAACCCCAGACTCCTTCAGAAGGCAGTCTTCGCCGGCCTGGCAGAAAGACTCAAGTGCAATAATTGGAAACACACCCTCCGATCGTCACATGACTTTATTTCAGTAATTCTCTACAGGGTACATAGCGACTAGACTAGAGAACCCAGCTATTGTTTGTGGGCTGCAAAAGAGGCAGTAACAATCATCATCATCATAGGTCTGAGAAATGCGTGCCGTTCAAGGTACCCCTCTTCCAAGACGCTGTTCCCCCTCCTCGCCGGGAGTGATCGGCTGCATATTTCTGGATTATAAATCAAGGGTGCACAGCTTGCCGAGGGTAGACACAGTCCGCGGCCCCCCCCCGCCCCCCAAGATCGCTTCTGCAACCCTCTGCTTGCTTGCTGGCTGCCAATTTTCAGCAAGTGACTAGGAACGAAAGGGAGAGAGTCTTCGCTGGTTTCCCACCACATCCTCAGCCGGGGCTGAACGGAGATGGAGCCAACAGCCAGGGCTGCCAACCGAGGCTGCTCGTCTGCTTTTTTTCCATTTAGATGTAGCCTCCGAGGCGGGCATAGTGCTTAGGTTCTGAAACTGTCGATTGCACATTTTTATTTTGGCCATAGCTGTTTTCTTCTTTCTTCATTCACATCAGGGGTGTCTGCAAGGTGTGGTCAAAAAAGTCAGGATAGTGGCAACGAGTCTGTGTTTGAAACCCTCCCTGAGCCGAGGTGGCGCAGTGGTTAAATGCAGCTACTGCAGGCTACTCCAGCTGACTGCTAGTTCAGCAGTTCAGCTGTTCAAATCTCACCAGGCTCAAGGTTGACTCAGCCTTCCATCCTTCCGAGGTGGGTAAAATGAGGACCCAGATTGTTGGGGGCAATAGGCTGAACTCTGTAAACCGCTTAGAGAGGGCTGTAAAGCACTATGAAGCGGTATATAAGTCTAAGTGCTATTGCTATTGCTATTTTTTAGGTGTGCTGCACAGACACCCTTGATTCCCAAGGAAATCACTATGATGGAAATCCCTAGGAAATCACCAAGGAATTCCCCAGTTAGGTGTAACCCTAATTGGGGAATTAACAGAATAACAGAATAAGGGTAGGGACCTTGGAGGTCTTCTAGTCCAACCCCCTGCTCAAGCAGGAAACCCTATACCAGTGATGGCGAACCTTTTTTTCCTCGGGTGCCGAAATAGTGCGCGTGGGCGCTATTGCACGTGTGTGTGTGCCCACACCCATAATTCAAAGCCCCTCACTTGACCCACCCTCCTGCACATGCGTGCACGACACTCCCCACTCCCCCATTTCCCGACTTCCAGTGGGCCCGGTGGGCCCATTTTTCGCCCTCCCCAGGCTCCAGAGGCTTTCTTAGAGCTTGGGGAGAGCAAAAACGCTCTCCCTGCCACCCTGGAGGCCCTCCGGAGGCCGAAATCGTCCTCCCAGAGCCTCCGCATGAGCCAAAAATCAGCTGGTGGGCACGCACATGCACATTGGAGCTCAGCTAGGGCAACGGCTCGCGTGCCGGCAGATATGGCTTCGCGTGCCACCTGTGGCACCCGTGCCATAGGTTCGCCATCACTGCCCTATACTATTTCAGACAAATGGTTATCCAATTTCTTCTTAAAAATTTCCAGTGTTGGAGCATTACAACTTCTGGAGGCAAGTTGTTCCACTGGTTAATTGTTCTCACTGTCAGGAAGTGTCTCCTTAGTTCTAGGTTGCTTCTCTCCTTGATTTATTTCCATCTGTTGCTTCTTGTCCTGCCTTCAGATGCTTTGGAGAATAATTTGACCCCCTCTTCTTTGTGGCAGCCCCTCTAATATTGGAACACTGCTATCATGAATTGATCTGATTATTATTTGATGCATTTGCCAAAAAAAATGAGCCAAGGTGGCACAGCGGTTAGAGGCAGTACTGCAGGCCACTTTAGCTGACTGTAATCCGCAGGTCAGCGGTTCAAATCTCACCGGCTCAAGGTTGACTCAGCCTTCCATCCTTCCGAGGTAGGTAAAATGAGGACCCAGATTGTTGGGGGCAATATAAATATGCATTGCTTACTGGTGTAAACCGCTTAGAGAGTGCTTGCACTGTGAGGCGGTATATAAATCTCACTAATAAATAAATAAAAACAGGACAGAAAAAGTCACAGAATAACAGAGTTGGAATTGACTTTGGAAGTTGTCTAGTCCAACCCCCTGCTCAAGCAGGAGATCCTATACCAGTGATGGCGAACCTATGGCACGCGTGCCACAGGTGGCACGCAGAGCCATATCTGCCGGCACGCGAGCCATTGCTCTAGCTTAGCTCCAACGTGCATGTACATGCCGGCCAGCTGATTTTTGGCTCACGCGGAGGCTCTGGGAGGGCATTTTCGGCTTCCGGAGGGACTCTGGGGGGGAAGGAGAGGGCGTTTTCACCCTCCCCATGCTCCAGGGAAGCCTACTGGGCCCATTGGAAGTCAGGAAATGGTCCATTTCTGGCCTCCAGAGGGCTTACGGGGGGCGGGGGAGGCCGTTTTTGCCCTCCCCAGACATTGAATTATGGGTGTGGGCACTCCTGCGTGTGTGATAGTGCCCGCGCACACGCTTTCGGCACCCGAGGAAAAAAAGGTTCGCCATCACTGTCCTATACCATTCTAGACAAATGGTTGTCCAATCTCTTCTTAAAAGTCTCCAGTGATGGAGCACCTACAACTTTTGCAGACAAGTCTCTCCACTGGTTAATTGTTCTCACTGTCAGGAAATTTCTCCTTAGTTCTAGGTTGGTTCCTTCCTTTATTAGTTTCCATCCGTTGCTTCTTGTCCTGCCTTCAGATAAAGGACAATTCTTCATCAGTTAAGGAATGAATGTTCACCAGAGAGGTAGGAAGAAGCTAATGGAGCAGAAGTCAAAATCGGCAGGGTTATCAGTTCTTTGATACCCTCTCTTCCTAGTGATACTTTTTCTACTTCCCTTTCCTTTTCCATCTTGGCATCCATTTCTCTTTCTCCCAAATAGCTGGCTGCCTTGGAAAGAACAGAGAGTTTTTACTTCAGGGGTCTCACTGCTCAATTGTAGAGGGCTTTTAAAATTGGGCAGTGGGTCTCTGGTTAGCCACCCCAGTTATAAAAGGCTGTCCTTCAAGGCAGAGGTTTGCAGTCATCTAAGATGATAACCAACGAGGGAGATTTTCTTTTTAATCTCTGAAATGGTGAATATGAACCAGCAACAGCAATAACACTTAGACTTGTATACCGCTTCATAGTGCTTTACAGCCCTCTCTAAGCGGTTTACAGAGTTCAGCATCTTGCCCCCAACAATCTGGGTCCACATTTTACCCACCTCGGAAGGATGGAAGGCTGAGTCAACCTTGAGCCGGTCAGAGTCGAACTGCTGGCAGTGGGCAGTGAGTGAGCCTGCAGTACTGCATTCTAACCACTGCGCCACCACGACTCTTGAAAACTAGTGACATTGCTGTTCCTCTATAGACCCCAAAATGTACCTCTACAGTGGGAAAAAGATCCCACTTTTCCCCAAGAGTCCCAAAGGTGATCTGAAGAAGCTTCTTGGATGAGAAGTGAAACGTCTTCAAAGAAAAACCAGAAAGTCCAGTTGCCTCTTGAAAAAAAGCACCTTTGGGACAAACATGACCTGGATGACTGAGAATCTCCATAGAAATATTCCCCAAAAGTTATTATTCCTTTCACTTGTCTCATTTACTTGTTCTCTGTACCCATTTCACACACACACACACCATTGCCTTCCATATGGCTACCTACAAACATTTCAGGTTCAAATGTGCGGTGTGAGCCCAGGTGATTGTGCTTATTCCATGAACCATGATTAAGCAAATCATCAATTGAACCTTCCGAGCGCTGGGAAGGAGAGATGCAGTGGTGGGTTCCTACCAGTGCGGTCCACTCTATAGCACCGGTAGCAGCCCGCTGGTGACGTCACAGTACTGGTGCGGTCGGTTGCCGGTGCCTGGGCACCGCCATTTTTTTAAAAAAAAAATTTATTCTGCGCATGCCCAGAAGTCGAGCTTCCAGCACTGTGCATGCGCTGCCTTCCTACCCCACAGTGAGTCCAAGCAGGGGAGGATGGCTGAGGGAGTGCGTGAGACACGGAAAGAATGGGTGGCAGGAGCTATCTCCATTCCCCTCCCTTCAGCAGTCCGAGAAGCCACGAACGTGCGGTGATGATCCCAGGCATTTATGCACATTCGAGGCTTCTTGAGCTGCTGAGGGGAGGGGGAACGGGCGGCAGGAGCCTAGGATCATCGAATGGGGAGAAGCATTCAGGCCGGACGGAGCCTCCTAGAAGAACCGCTGCCGCGGTCTTGCTGCTCCTGCTGCGGCGGGCTGCGTTGCAGGTGGGCAATGCCCCCCTGCTTCTCCGGCCGCTGCCAAGCTCCCGAGGCCCACGCCCACCCGGTCACATGGCTGGCAAGCCACACCCACAAAATAAGCCACGCCCACAGAGTGGTAGTAAAAAAATTAGGAATCCGCCTCTGGAGAGATGGTATATTGGATCATCTGCTCTCTGATTCCTTTAGCTCGAATTGAAGGCCTTGGCTCTGCCAAACAAATGCTCTCTAAGTTTATAGCCCTTTGGGGATTCTCTCCTTTCCATTTAGGATTCCAGGAATACTGCAAAAGCTGCCCATAAACTGATAGCGTTTTTGTGGAGGGAGGGAGTTGGCATGTTTGTTGATCTATCATTTACACACACACAAACACACACACACACTGCCTGCCATCAGATTTATGGAGCAGAAAATGTTTATTGTCTGATGCAATGACTGTTTCTACCAGGAATTAGGCATGGACATGCTCATGACTCCCTTCTGAACCAGCCAATATTTTTGGCAGCTGGTGGTTCATTTTGTGTGTAGGTGAAATGTGGCAAGCTTCCCCCCCCTTTTTTTTTTTTAAAGAGGGAGGCCGGGTACACCATGTGATGAATAGGAAAGTTTAATACAGGATTGTTAAGCAGTAACAACCACAACAACAACAAAGTGCAACTGTTCTTTGCATGCAATCACAATGTGTTAAGACATTCCCACTATGATAGGAATGCTACATTTTAATAAAGATTGGACAAAGATTGGCTATGTATTTGGAGAATATCCGTGGGAGGATAGAAGGGAAGTTTAAATGTCTTTTAAAAACTGCCGGGCAGGACCAGACTAACCAAGGTCCATCCATGTTAAGTTTGGAAAGACAGACTGCCTGGGAAATTCTCAAACTCATCATTAGAAAGCTGACTTTGGCTTATCACCAGTCTCCGGTAAACTGTCTTTGAATATGGAGGTTCACGTTTTGCTGCTATGGGTCGACATTAATGGCTAACACAAATTTTATAAATTGTCTAACATTTTTCCCTTAGGCAAATAAAATATTTCACCTGAAACCTGGTCCACAACTTCAGAAGAAATGAGATGGTAAAATCCAAAGATGAAGAGAGGATAAGGCAAACCACTTTCTGGTCAGTGGATGAGATAAGTACAAAATTCTGGCTTATCCGTTTCAGAGTTGATCTGTATTGGGACCACCAACTCAATCAAACAGTAAATAACAGCTTCATCAAGGAACTAACAAGAAGAAAACAACACACCGAACAATACTGACAGAGAAAGCCACTGTATATAAACAGAGAGTAAACCCCACTCCTTCTAGCACTGATGATGTTACCTAGTTGGGTAATAAAATGCCTGCAGGAAAACAACCAAACTCAGAGAGCACCAAGGACCCCTCATTTCAACCCTGAGCTACAATATTTACTTCTATTGATACCACCAATCTCAGAATTCTCAACTAGCATAATCATTACAGCACTTATTTAGCTCAATTCGAACTCAGTTCAAACACGAGGGATTATTTTCTGCTAACATCTTCCAGCAATACTTTGCCGAAGCACTTAGGAGTTCACCTTAGATCCTTACTCTGCCAAACTTGGCTACACTGAGTGAATCGCTCAAGGTGTACCTGATGTAAGATAATCCCATTTCAAGCTGATGAAAGCAATGCACAAGCAGTCTTAAAATGGAGGTAAGTAGCCTATAAGCCACATCTGCTCTGAGCCCTCTTTCCGGCAATCTCAAAGCCCCCCTAGGATTGCCTTGCCACTTCAGCAACCAAGTGATACATTTCAACATCCCAATCTTTCATATTTAAAATAGGCGAACACAATAAATGGCTTTGCAGTTGTTGCTGAAATACACCTTTCATCATCCCACATTACTGGTTACGCTAACTGGGTCTGCTGGGAATTGTGACTTAGCAACATCTGGAAGATTGTATTTAAAAAAATAACTGTGCTCCAGGAGGTACACCTTACCTAGTTTGTGCAAAGATCCTATATTCTTCCCAAAATGAAAGAAGGAAAAGATGTGTCAAATCTTTCAACCTTTAAACTCTGGTGATTTGCACTGTATCACCAATTATCAAACGAATAAATGTGGGGGGAAAAACACACCTTAAAGTAAACCTCTTGGAATTGGAAATCAGCACCCGCAATTAAATGGTTCTATTTATTTTCAGTAGGACCAAGTTTTTTGGATCCAGTCCACTGTATCCACTGACTAAGCTGGCAATCTTACATTTGTTGCCCTAAACTAAAAATTTCCCCTAGAAACCACCACATTGAGAAAGAGCTTTTGGAGCATTCAAAATTTTCTTCTCTTGTGAAAAATCAAAGCATAAAGAGGCCTATGTGAAAGCAGCACAGGCTAAATTTAGCTCACTTTCCCCCCCCAAAAAAGTTTTCCAATGCTTAATTCTGCCATCACAGAGAGAGGGAGGTGGGGTGGAGGGTTTCCTTCTGAGTTGAGAGGCTATAATGGCCTCCGTCTGGGGCTAAATCAGAAGAATTTATAGCGTCTTTGGGAGCTACTGTTATTTCAGCTGCACAGATTTAGCTATAAGCATTGTTTAATTCTCTGTCGCATGTAACGTGCATTCAGCCAAAAGAGTGTTCCTTATTTTGGACGCAGATTTTAAAATCTGAACCTGTATTTTCATGCATGAGCTTCCACAGGATGGGGCCATGACACCAAAGCCATGCCATGTTTGATGACGACATCATGCAAATGATGTGATAACCGTGGCATCGTTTGTAACATTTGCACAATGACATCATAATACATGTGGTTTCACTGCGGTTTGTATCGGGCACCTATGCAGTGTTCCGATATTTGAGGGGCGGCCACAAAGAAGAGAGGGTCAACCTATTTTGCAAAGCACCAGAAGGCAAAACTAGAAACAATGGATGGAAACTAATCAAGGAGAGAAGCAACGTAGAACTAAGGAGAAATTTCCTAACAGTGAAAACAATTAAACAGTGGAAAGGTTTGCCTTCAGAAGTTGTGGGTGCTCCATCACTGGAGCAGTGGTGGGATTCAAATTTTTTTTACTACCGGTTCTGTGGGCGTGGCTTGGTGGGCGTGGCATGGCTTGGTGGGCATGGCTTGGTGGGTGTGGCTTGGTGGGCATGGCAGGGGAAGGATACTGCAAAATCCCCATTTCCTCCCGATCAGCTGGGACTCGGGAGGCAGAGAATAGATGGGGGCGGGGCCAGTCAGAGGTGGTATTTACCAGTTCTCTGAACTACTCAAAATTTCCACTACTGGTTCTCCAGAACTGGTCAGAACCTGATGAATCCCACCTCTGCACTGGAGGCCTTTAAGAAGAGACTGGACAGCCAGTTGTCCGGATTGGTATAGGATTAGGCTTGAGCAGGGCATTGGACTAGAACAGTGGCCCCCAACCTTTTGGGCACCAGAGACCAGTTCCGTGGAGAGAGGTTTTTCCACGGACCAGAAGGAGCGTGGTTTTGTGTGCTGCTTGCATCCCATGGATGGGGCTTCGCTTGTTTGCGCGGACCAGTTTTTGGCATCCCGCGGACCGGTGCCAGTCCATGGACAGGGTGTTGGGGACCCCCTGGACTAGAAGACTGCTAAGGTCCCTTCCAACTCTGTTATCCTAATTTGTTCTGTTTTTTCTTATTTGGAATTTCTTGCTTCCGTTCAGTTTCTACAATATCTCAATATTGCTGTCAGAAGCTGTCATTGTTCAACTTGGCAGATGGTTTCTACTACAGTTAACTGGTACAATTTAGACACAGCATATACTAATGATTTGACACAAAGATTTTACCGTAATCCAGTAAATTTGGAGAGCTGGGTCTGAATGCAGTCTTAAACTACTACAGTGACCTAGCTTTCAACAGGAGTGTTACAGCTGAAGAATGTTAGACTAATCCTGGTTACAGGGATATATTTCTTCTAACAAGGAAACGAAGTCCAATTGGAAGAAAGGAATTCATCCCACCTCCCAATTCTCCGATCTAACCGTCCTGATTAATCCCTCTGGAGCTCCTTTTCAGTCATTTTCTCACTCTCACGCATTTTAGAAGTCGCAGACAGCCTTGGGAAACCGCATCGATTTTGCAAGCACAGGAATCGAGCGGATGTTTTCTTACTTCGAAAATTTACAAGCGAAAGTTTTGCTTGCTTCGTATGCCAACATGTTTCCATCTGTCCCTTTCCCAAAGGATAGGAAGATCACAGCATTCATAAAGGATTTTATTTGGAGGAGAAAGAGAAATCCCTGGAACATTGTAAATGTTGTGTATATTTGCGAGCAGACCAATCATTATGGCTGTATGTATGGAAACAAGCAGGAGGGAGCTGATTCAAATAATTCCACAGCAATGTTACCGAAAATCCCCAAATACTTTGAAGCAAGCCAAATAAGCGCTATTTATTTTCTGCTATACGACACTCAGCACTAAAACACCTACTTTTTCATTATTTAAAAACCAATAGGGGAGAAAAACAACAACAACAATTCATCACCGGAGAAAGAGAGATGGAGTTGCCTATTTGCACTTACAGGAAGAAAATTACAAACATAATTATAATTCACGTACAAGTTCAGGGTATCTATTCAAGTGGGGAAAACTGCCCATTGTCAGCCATTTGCCCTACCAGTCTGGTGTCCAGATGCTAAATGTGGGCTATGCCTCCAGCTCTTCTGATGTTGAACTGGATTTGGGGTGGATAAAATTTCAAATGCAATTTGCCTTCCAACTGAGGAAGTAGCAAGAGGATTTCTCTTGTATTTCTTTAAAAAAAATAGACTTACAGTAAAGCTATTGCCTGCTCATGGTTCTGGATCCCCCTTGACAAGAAAAGCCCAAGTTTGAAGGGCAGAAAATCATTATGTTCATGTGGAATTTGACACATTATACGTACTATCTTCCTTGACAGCAGGTGCCAAATTCATGATGCATAGATTTCTTTGGTGAATCAAAGTCACCAAAGAAAGGATGATGCAGCCCTCCAGGGCACAATTCCCACCTTAACCCATGCTATTATTATTATTATTAAAAAAGTAAATGCAACTGTGATAGAGCTTAAGACTGCTATATTTCTCTGGAGAACAGCCACAATACTAATAAATTTTTTTAAAGGATTAAAAAATTGAAGAAATATTCTCCAAAGCACCTGAGGGCAGGACAAGAAGGAACAGATGGAAGATTATAAAAGAGAGATCCAACCTAGAACTAAGGAGAAATTTCCTATCAGTGAGAACAATTAACCAGTGGAACGGCTTGCCTCCAGAAGTTGTGGGTGCTCCAACACTGGAGCTTTTTAAGAAGAGACTGGACAATTATTTAACTGGCATGATATACCGGTAAGTCCTCCTACCTTGAGCAGAGAGTTGGACTAGTCACCAACCTTTCGGACCTCAGGGACCACTAAATTCATAATTTTAAATCCCACGGACCACTAATATGATCTGCCTATTGACCAGCTAGGTGGGCGTGGCTAGGTGGTCATGTGACTGGATGGGCGTGGCCAACTCAATGTCACTCATGTCAAGGGGCACCTCACCAGCCTCTACAAGCCCCTCCCCTCCCAGCCACTCCTCGCCTCCCTCCCGGGCTCCTTAGGGCCCCAACAGGAAGCAGCTGTTGGAGCCAAGCAGCCACCATGAGAAAGAGTTGGCAAAACAGCTCAGTTCAAATTGGATCTGGCAGAGAAGGAGGCTCAGCAGAAGCACCTCACTGAGGACTATGAGCATAGGCTTTCCAAGCAGAGGGAAGACCTGCAGGAGTGCAAGGCCAGGTACAGGTGCCTGGAGGCTCAGCAGGCTGAGATGGTCAGCCAGTTCCAGGCCATGATGCAGTCCCACTGAATAAGGCCCTCCGGCTCTTCGCCACCAGCGGCACTTCCCTCCAGCCTTCGTCCAAAGCCCCGCACCAGGAGACCGAAGCAGACCCCAAGTCGTAATTTCTCCCCCCCTCCGACTCACACAAAAAGACCCCGAAGGGGGAGACTCTGCAACAACACAAATGTTCATTGCACATATCTGTCCAAGGGGCCGTAGTTTGAGGACCCCTGATTTAGTGCAATATAAAAATGCAAATATTTTTTCTGCGGACCACCAGTGGTCCACGGACCACTAGTTGGTGACCACTGGACTAGATTACCTCCCCGGTCTCTTCTAACCCTACAATTCTATGTTCTGTGGAACATTCCTGATTATCTTCCTTGAGGACTTGGATATTGTTGCTAAAGCAGGTATCATTTGACCGATTCTGCTACTGAGGCTGTGGTTAACTTATTTCTTATAGCACAAGAAGAAATTGAAAATAAGCAGCTTTCCTTTGGGGGCTTTACTGACTTGCTTCTAGAGAAAGAAAAGGAGAGGTGGGGGAATTCAGCCAAACTATTCCAATTTTTTTTTCCTGGCACACATGGAAAATGTGTTCCACTGTTTTGACAATCTTTTAGCATCCATGCCTTACCACTCATTGGTTAACCGACTGCTCCTATGTTTATGTAATTGCATGGTTCACTTCCAATCTGACACCTTAAGGCCTTGCCCAAGGTTGAAATGAAATGATTCATTTATGACTATTTTTGCAAAGAAGGCTGGGCTGGGGTGGGTGGGAGCCAGCATAGAGTTGTTTGTTTTAGCCTTCGTGAAGTCCCCATTCATGCGTGTGTGAAATTCATCAGTGTCCGGGTAGGTCTTTGCCAGTGAATGAAATCTGTGTGGGGGCCAGTGGAAGGGAAAGGAAAGAGGTGATGTGCCCAGCCAGAAAAGAGCAAGATTTTCCTTGGATCTACCCTATTGTGGTGGCACTGGAGAGATACAGTTCTAGGAGGCACGTCAGCGGTGAAATCTACTTACCTTCCCTACTGGTTCGGAAGTGTGCGCTTTGCGCATGCACGCTTTGTCACCCTCGCTCCACTTGCGCGCATGCTTTTTCACCCTCTGCACATGTGCAGAATGCTTTGCGCATGCGCAGAGGGTTAAAAACAAGAAAATGGTGACGTCTGGGCGAGTGGGCGGAGCCTCGCGCTGCTGCCGCTACCGGTTCTCCGAACCACCGGCCTGGACCGGGCCGAACCAGTAGCATTTCACCCCTGAGGCACATGCGTGCTTTGCCTTGGCTAAATTCTCCTCTATCCTCACAACACACAAATTCAGCTATTTTGAATCTTGTGCTCCTATTGATCCAACAAATGACATATTTTGGGCCGTCCAAGCTTCTATTCCTTCTCCTTTCTTCTTCCTTTAATTACTGTATTAATTTTGTTTTTATTATCTTGAATTATGAAAGATGGATGTATTGATTTTTTTAAAAAAATCTGACAATTTTTAATCCCTATTTTATTTTTTTTGTAGTTCACTCTAGGCTGCCTTGTAAGGAAGGACAATATAAAAATACACTTAGTCATAATAATACCACATAATTAAGACTAGTAAAAACAAGTCCTCCCTACATTTCTTACAAGATTTCTGCATGCTTTTTACTCAGATCATGGTTCCATATTGGTGCATTAACGGTTACTTGAGGGAGACCTTATCTTCTGTTCAGTCCAACAAGATTGGCACATTTTGGTTACCTTCGATTGGGTAATATGATGAGCCGAGGTGGTGCAGCGGTTAGAGGTAGTACTGCAGGCCACTTTAGCTGACTGTGGTCAGCGGTTCAAATCTCACCGGCTCAAGGTTGACTCAGCCTTCCATCCTTCTGAGGTAGGTAAAATGAGGACCCAGATTGTTAGGGGCAATATAAATATACATTGCTTACTGGTGTAAACCGCTTAGAGAGTGCTTGCACTGTGAGGCGGTATATATATCTCACAAATAAATAAATAAATAAATATCTTCTCCTGGAAATCTAGAAGCATACCTTCTCTATCATGGCATCTGCCTTCTGGAATGAGCCCCCCCCCCCCCCTCTGAGATCGGGATAGCTCCTACCAAGATGGTATTCTAGAGGCCCTTCTTAGACTTGGTTCTTTTCCCAGGCTGGATACTTGGAGCCCCTTGTAGGATCTATATATGTTGCTGTTGGCTGGGTTCACCATCTTCTTTATTGCTTATTTTATCTGGATTGTATATTGCTGTTTGTTTTCATGCTGTGAACTGCCCAGGGTTGACTAAACTGAAAATAATCTTGGTTACCATGCCTCTTCTCTAAGGCCAGATGCAGCCATTTTGCTGCCTAGGGTAACAGTCAAGATGATTGGCTTAGGTTGCTCTCATTCCCCCTCATTGGAAGAGGGGGAAGAATATTTCAACCTGGAAAAAGTTAAATGCTTCAGACAGCTTTGGTTTTCTGCAAGAACCTTAAGTATATTTTACCCATTGTATAAATGCGACCTTGGTACATCATTTTTCCTCTCCTGATTCCATAGTTTTCCATCGCATAAATGGCTTCATGATAGCCTCTAGGCCTCTGTGGGCTGGATTCTCCAAAATACAACTCCTCCCAATGAAAACAGCTTCTAACCACACCCTCTTCAGGCTATGCTGATCCATTTCCCACTTTCTTCACTTAAACTCAGACTAAACAACGCAAGGTTGGCAAATGTGGCGGCTATTTATGAAAAGAATGTACCCATGAAGTCACTAAGGAGATGGATGGCCACCTACCAAGGAGGTGGTCTAAGAAGGCAAAGTTTCAACCTGGAATTGACAAATGGTTAGCGAAATGAAGCTCCATCAGACAGCCATTCTGCCAGATTGCATAACTGTCCTTTGCCATTTCAGGGGAGTGGGGGGAATTAAACCTAACAGTGAACCATCTACCTCGTTTGCTCTCTGCTTTGATTAGGAGATGAATCAAAAGGTAAGGGAAATGGGGAAGCTTCCAAAGTAAACTCAGTTTTTCAATTAAAGGAGAATATAGTTTTGGTGATGTCTTCATGAATTATGGGGGCACGATAGCTCAGCGGTTAAAGATGCTGAGAGGTTGTCAGCTGGCAGCTGGGTTCAAGATCCAAGTGCCATATGATGGGGTGAGCTCCCATCGCTTGCCCCAGATCCTGCCCACTGAGCAGTTTGAAAGAGTGCAAATGTGAGTAGATAAATAAGTACCACTTTGGTGGGAAGGTAACAGCGTTCTGTGCACCTTAGAGTATAGTCATGCTGGCCACATGACTACGGCAACGTCCCTGGACAATGCCAGCTTCCTCGGCTAAGAAACAGAGATGAGTATCAAGAAAATGAGCTGAAAAGACTACCAGGAAAAAAATGGGAAGGAGCCAATAAGAGATGGGGTTCCTATATTACTTAGTGACAAAAACTGATAGGATATTTGTAGTTCAGGGTTGAACTGCGAGGTCCTTGATGTGCTCTCTGAGCTTGGTGGTTTTCTTGCAGACGTTTCATTACCCAACTAGGTAGCATCATCAATGCATCATCAGTGATAAGAAATGTGTAGGAATGTTTTGCCTTGAGTTACCCAGTGATCTCTTCAACAACCTTCCTGATTTTCCCATCCTTCTCTTCAACCCAGGGAAGGAAATCAGGAAAGGATTTTTATTTTTTTGGGGGGGGGAGACTTTTTCAAGTGGAAAAGTAGAGACACCCAGGGAAGCTGCGGAAGGATGAAATATGATTCCTGGAAAGCAAGGACACAGGGACGAAAAAATTTTGTCCCCTCCAGCAAAGAAAGGAAGTTCAAAAAACGCCACCAGAAGAAACTGAAAAACAAATTGTCTGGAAGCTTGAGAACAAGGTAAAAGAACAGAAATATATTTCTCCGTGGGAAAGATATTTTAGGGGAATCCAAAAGATACATTTCAGCACAGTTTCAGCCCTACCCAAAGTTAATACAAAGCAATTGAAATACATTGTAAGTGAACTTAAGGTAATGCAACATTGAAAGGGCATGCAGACATGCATAGAGTCTAATTTCTAAATTAACCACTCAAGTAAGGGGGGGGGGGGTGAAGCCTTAGGCATTACTGTGCACTGCTCAGTGGAAACTTCTGCTCAACACACAGCAGTGGTCAGAAAGAAAAAAAATAAATAGGAAAACAAATCAAAAACAAAACATTAGGTTCACATTAAAAACCAGACTGGGAAGAATAGGGTATATTATTATAACACTGCTAAATAGCTGCACCGTAAGCATTTAGGTTAAAGACATACCTTCAATTCTGGAAAGAAAGAAAGAAAGAAAGAAAGAAAGAAAGAAAGAAAGGAAGGAAGGAAGGAAGGAAGGAAGGAAGGAAGGAAGGAAGGAAGGAAGGAAGGAAGGAAGGAAGGAAATCTGCTTATAACTAATGTAAATCTACTGGTTTTTGCTGTTATTGAAAACAAATATTTACATGTAAAGCAGAAGAATAACAACAACAACAACAACAACAACAACAACAACAACAACAACAAAGTAATAATAGTCATAATGATGATAGCAATGAAAGAAAGTAGTGGAACAGATGAGATTGATAATACAGCCATACTACATGGTCAAAGCAAGCAAAATCAATGGGGAAGCCAAATTCACTTAACAACCATATTACTAACTTAACAATGGCAGTGATTCACTTAACAACTGTGGCAAGAAAGGTTGTAAAATGGGGCAAAATTCACTTAACAACTGTCTCACTTAGCAACATAAATTTTGGGCTCACTTGTGGTCTTTAAGTCAAGGAGTACCTCTATTAAAAATTCCTTGAAATCAATACAGATTTTCAGGTTCTGTTGCAGGTTCTCTAATAGTTGCTTATGTGAGAGAAATGTAAAGGGTGTATGATCTCAAACAATGATGATGATGATGATGATGATGATGATGATGATGATGATGATGATGATGATGATGATGATGGAGGAGGAGGAGGAGAAGCAGGAGGAGGTGGAGGAGGAGGAGGCAGTGGAGGAGGAGAAGGAGGAGGAGAAGGAGAAGAAGGAGAAGGAGAAGAAGAAGAAGAAGAAGAAGAAGAAGAAGAAGAAGAAGAAGAAGAAGAAGAAGAAGAAGAAGAAGAAGAAGAAGAAGAAGAAGAAGAAGAAGAAGAAGAAGAAGAAGAAGAAGAAGCTTATTGAATGAGAAGTGAAACGTCTTCAAAAGAAAAAACAAGAAAGTCTAGTTGCCTCCTGAAAAAGCCACCTTTGGGACAACCATGACTGGGAATCTCTACAGACTTTTAGATCTCAAACAATGTAACACTTCTGAAACAAACTTTAAATTCTGCTTCGTAAGCCATCTGCATGCAAAAACACACACACACAAAGAATCAGAGTAGCCAACTCCTAAAGAGTTTCTGTAGAAAAAACAAACATAGTAGACGGTGTAAATTATTACATTCCTCACAGCAAACACAGTTAGCAAACACATCACGACTGAGCTGGGAACTGAATCTGTGAAAATCGTATCACACTGAATTGCTGGTTTAGATGCTGAGCAATGATGTCTCTCCCTTATTCCAATATTGGAGAAAAGTTTGCAAGCGGAGCCACATAGGAAATAAACCACTTACCTGGAAATACCGTGATCAGATCTTTAGGGAAGATGGACCTCTTGAATGGGCTATCTTTCCTGCTACGGAGGATTACTGATAGTTAATGAGATGAGGCTAAGAGTGCGGCCATGATCTTCTCACCTTTCACAGAATAGAAATTCTCTCTATAGTTTAGCGAGTTGGAAGCGCATTCCCTGTTTGGCCACTTAACCTGAGAACATCAACATTCAACACCCACAAGTGTCTCCGTGTCAGCTGATGTTATCTTCCTGAAGACTACGAGGCAGAAGAATGAGAGAAGATCAGGCATGGCTTCTTATATAGGGGTTTTAAAAGGAACAGGAACTCCAGCAGTTTTCATAGCTCGTGAAAAGAAACACCAAGTTAGAGCCAGAAGTAAATAATTGCATAAATGTAGCTGTGCATAAACAGCACTCTACTTTTTTTAAAAAAGTGAGGTGTGTGTGTGTGTGTGTGTGTGTGTGTGTGTGTGTCCTTTATTTGTGCCACCGGTGCTGAATTAGCATTCAGTTCTAAAGCTTTTGTTTTATTACAAAAAGGGGGGAGCCAAAATACAATACCACCCACCATACCTTGAATAGGCTCATTGCCTACTGTTGAACAAGAAGCGTTTTCAGTCTGATTTGTGTCTTTATATAATGGGTAGTTCTTGAAACTAAACAGCTTGTCTTCGTTGGGCAAGAGGCGTAATGTTCGGCATAAATCAATGTTGCCGACTCGAGTTGGACTTTAGGGAGAAGGGGGGGGAACGCTTCCCGATGCTTGAATGTGCGTGTGTATGCATGATGAATGAATTCTTTGTTCAGAAAAAAATATATATAATTGCTTGCAGGAGTAGAGTGAGCATGCTTTGTGCTCCCTTTCTCTCTCTTACAGAGTGATGTACTCTCTCTTACACAGAGTGATGGACTGTGCAAATGACCACTCTCCGTCTCCTTGTAATTCTATGTTACGAAAACCTCTTTTCCTTGGGTCAGTCCTACAATAAGTTTGGGCGTCAACTCAGGGTCCATTTCAAGGGATACTTGAGTTGGAATAGAATAGAGAATACCTTATTTGGCCAAGTGGGATTAGACACTCAAGGAATGGGTCTCCGGTAGAGAAGCTCTCAGTGTACGTGCAAAGCAACAACAACATCATCATCATCATCATCATCACCACCACCACCACCACAACCCCAATAAGAGGGGATAGTAAAGAAGATAATAAGGATAATAATAGCACAGCCATACTGAGTGAGTAAATATATATAGACATTAGACAGGACTGTGAAAATTAGGTGTTCAGCAGAGTGGTGGCACGAGAGAGGAAATTGTCCCTGTGTCTAGTTGTTTTGGCATGCAATGCCCTATAGTGGCATCCTGAGGGAAGGAGTTGAAACAGTTTACGTCCAGGATGTGAGGGGTCTACTCCGTAGATATTGTCTCAGTCCTCTTTCTGATCCACATAATATACAGGTCTTCAATGGAAGGCAGGCTGGTTGCAATTGTTCTTTCTGCAGTCCTAACTATCCGTTCGAGTCTGTTCCTATCCTATTTGGTACAGTTAGACTTTACCATCACTTAGAGCTCTAGAAAAAGGAGTTTTAAAAAAACCTTCTAGTTACTACCAAGACGTTATAGAATAGAATAGAATAAGATTTAGAATAGAATAGAATAAGATTTAGAATAGAATAGAAGAATAGAATAGAATAGAATAGAATAGAATAGAATAGAATAGAATAGAATAGAATAGAATAGAATAGAACAGAAATTATAGAGTAACAAAGTTGGAAGGGACCTTGGAGGTCTTCTAGTCCAACCCCCTGCTTAGGCAGGAATCCCTATACCATTTCAGACAAATAGTTATCCAATCTCTTCTTAAAAACTTCCACTGTTGGAGAATTTACAACCTCTGGAGGCAAGTTGTTCCATTGATTAATTGTTCTAACTGTCAGGAAATTTCTCCTTAGTTCTAAGTTGCTTCTCTCCTTGTTTAGTTTCCACCCATTACTTCTTGTTCTACCCTCAGATGCTTTGGAGAATAGCTTGACTCCCTCTTCTTTGTGGCAACCCCTGAGATATTGGAACACTGCTATCATGTCACCCCTGATCCTTCTTTTCATCAAACTAGACCAATGATGGCGAATCTTTTTTAGTTCGCGTGCCAAAAGGGGGGGAGCGCGGGGGGTCACCTGTGCCCACACCCATAATTCCATGCACCCCCCGCACATGCGTCCGTGACCCCCCCCCCCCCCGCTCCTGGCACGCGATGGCACGCTCATTTTTCGCTCCCCTAGGCTTCAGAGCCTTTCTAAGAGCCTGGGGAGGGTGAAAATGGCCTTCCCCCTCAAAGGCCCTCTGGAGGCCAGAAATGGCCTGTTTCCCAACTTGAAACGGGCCATTTCTGGTCTCCAGAGGGCCTCTGGGGGGGGAGGCTGTTTTCGCCCTTCCCAGGCACCTAGAAAGGCTCTGGAGCTTGGGGAAAGCAAAAAACGGCCCTTCCCCACCCCCTCCAGAGGCTGGAAACAGCCTGTTGCCCGACTCCCAGTGGGCCAAGAAGGCCTGAAAATCAGCTGGCTGGCACACGCATGTGCGCCGGACCTGAGCTCGCGTGCCCACCGATACGGGTCTGTGTGCCACTTGTGGCACACATGCCATAGGTTCGCCATCACTGAACTAGACATACCCAGTTCCAGCAACTGTTCTTTATATGTTTTAAAGCTTATGTACATAAGTGTTATTTCCCCTTTGAAAAATGTGCATGCACAATTTTCAGAGTCCTTTGTGAGCTCAGAAGAATAACATATAAAGACATTTTAAATGAAGAAGGGGAACTCAAATCTAAGCAGGAATTGCAGAAACAAGGGGTGGACTTTGCATGGGGACCACCCTGCAAATACAATCAAGATATGAGAAAGATACAAAGACATATACAAATACATTTTTTAAAAGAATCAACAACTATTGGAAGACTGCTATCATGTCACCCCTAGTCCTTCTCTTCGTTAGACCAGGCATTCTCATTTCCCACAACCATTCACTGTACAGTTTAGCCTCCAGTCCCCTAACCATCTTTGCTCTTCTCAAAGAGCAAAGCATCTTTTTTGTATCATAGTGACCAAAACTGGACAACCAGTAAGTATTCCAAGTGTGGAAAACTGTGTGATGATGGTTGCTTTGCCTTCACTACAGAACTCTACGATGATTGTCCTTTTCTTCTGTCTGCTCTTCAAGGATGGACAAGTCAAGACTCTACTCTGGGAGAAAAAATAAAAGAGCATGCCAAATCTTTCTCAGATGGAGAGCCAGAACAAATGGTCTTCTCATATCTGCCTTGCAATTCTTCAAATGTTTTCATCCTCCCATGAAAGAGGCTTTTGTGTTCCCACCTTATTCGAGGGTTGTTTGAACATTTCTGAACGATTCTTTCTTGGTGATTTTCAGCTGACTTCCTTGTTGTAGGTGGTGGAGTGTGGTACTATGGCCATTATTTTCTGTGATGTATTTTTCCATCACTCTGTGGCCTATCTACACTTTCAAATCAGAAAAAAAAGCCCAATAGGATTCATTGGTACTAAATCAAGATCACATGAAGTGTTAATATCATGTTATAAGGCCTTGGTAAGGCCATACTTGGAATACTGCATCCAGTTTTGGTCGCCACAATGTAAAAACGATGTTGAGACTCTAGAAAGAGTGCAGAGAAGAGCAACAAAGATGATTAGGGGACTGGAGGATGAAACATATGAAGAACGGTTGCAGGAACTGGGTATGTCTAGTTTAATGAAAAGAAGGACTCGGGGTGACATGATAGCAGTCTTCCAATATCTCAGGGGCTGCCACAAAGAAGAGGGAGTCAAGCTATTCTCAAAAGCACCTGTGGGCAGGACAAGAAGCAATGGGTGAAAACTAATCAAGGAGAGAAGCAACTTAGAACTAAGGAGACATTTCCTGACAGTTAGAACAATTAATCCGTGGAACAGCCTGCCTCCAGAAGTTGTGATTGCTCCAACACTGGAAGTTTTTAAGACGACATTGGATAACCATTTGTCTGAAGTGGTGTAGGGTTTCCTGCCTAAGCAGTGGGTTGGACTAGAAGACCTCCAAGGTCCCTTCCAACTCTGTTATTCTGTTAAATGGAAGCTTGGCCAGTGTTGATTACTGGAGAAAAGCTTGTAGAAAGAAAGAGATTAACACCCATCCTTTGGCCATCTCAGCCCTAAACAAATGCAAGAACACCCCGGCTCCATCCTTATAAATCCCACCACAATTCATTTCTCATAAAGAAGTATCAAAAGCAGGTTCATTTTCATTAAATAGAACAGGATGAAATCTTGTAGAAAAATCACACAGGTTAATATTTTCTGCCAAGGACTAGCCATACAATCATCTTTTAGTCAGTAAATCTGAGTTAAATGCTATAAAGATGAATCAGAAAGGGAAAGGAGACAGAGTTGATCAGAATAAAGCTGAAGGGGACCTTGGAGGTCTTCTAGTCCAACCCCCTGCTCAAGCAGGAGACTCTATACCATTTCAGACAAGTGGCTGTCCAGTCTCTTCTTAAAAACCTCCAGTGATGAAACGACCCACAACTTGGGTGTTTCACTGGTTAATTGTCCTCACTGTTAGGAAGTTTCTCCTTAATTCCAGGTTGCTTCTCTCCTTGATTAGTTTCCATCCATTGTTTCTTGTCCTGCCCTCTGGTGCTTTGGAAAATAGGAAATAGGGTGACCCCCTCTTTATTCCGTCAAATACTGGAATACTGCTATCATGTCATCCCCCTAGTCCTTGAAATGAAATAGTACCATTTAAATAGTGAAATAGTAACCCCCTGCTTTTCATAAAACCTCTGCATTTTGCTACTGCAGAGAGCTGTCTCCCAATTGGGACAGCGGGCTGGGACTTCAATGCGGCCTTTTGGGAAGAGAAGAGGGCGACTTTTGCCAATGGGGCACATTCAGAGGGAACAAACAAAACAGCCCCTCGTGTAGAAATGTTGATAAGCTGCCTTGATCCTGGTTCTGGGTGGTCCAGCTTTGTTCCGTTTTCTTCCAAGTTTCCATGTGCAGCAGGGGATATCACTTGACATAAGTCAGCAGGACCACTCTCCCCCTCCCCCCCGCCCGATACTTTCTGCAAACACAAAGCAGGAATGTGTCTGCCTAAATTCACCCTCAAAAAGTATAGCTCATCCTTCAACAGCCATGCCAGAAAGTAAATGCTTTCCAGGTTTTTATTTTTGAAATGAATCATTTACGGAAGAGGCTCCAAGTTCACAAAAGCCTGAGAGGAGCTTCCTCCAACAGCTTCTCGTTTCCCCCGCTCCAGACGCCTTGGCCAGTTGTGGGGTTTTCAGTCCAACACGGAAATGTTGGCTTTAGAAGATCTCAGAGATGGAGAGACAGAGAGCATAGCCAGCCGCAGACTTCTTTCAGGTATGTTCCTTGAGGCATATTTATGTAATTTTGATCTAAAAATTTCTATCCAGTCCTCCCAGGGCTTACAACGCAATAGCCCAGGATGGCTCACAAAATTCCAGTGGAAAATATAAAACTGCTTAAAAGGAAGACAACACCAAAGTAAAAATATTACAGAAAAGAAGATTGTGGTTGGAGCAGGTCACAATGGCCTTTTCCTGTATACAGGGGTCTCCAAACTTGGCAACTTTAAGACTTGTGGACTTCAATTCCCAGAATTCCTCAGCCAGCCATGGTGGCTAGGGAATTCTGGGAGTTGAAGTCCACAAGTCTTAAAAGTTGCCAAGTTTGGAGACCTGGCTGAGGAATTCTGGGAGTTGAAGTCCACAAGTCTTAACATTGCCAAGTTTGGAGATTCCTGCTGTAGAACGAAAGCCTTCCTAAGAAAGGAATGAGAGAAGAATGGTTCAGCTGCTTTCCTGAGGCAGGGAGTTCCACATCTTTCCCCCTTTTTCTTTTTTCTTTTTGACATCAAGGCAGATGATTGGCATCAGTAAAAGGGGGTGGGTAGGGTTCTTCTGTTTCCATGAATTCCGTCCTGCAACTTTCCTCCAAACATTTGTCTGTCTAAACTGCTTTGTTTTCCTGCTATGAAGAAAAACAAGAAGGGTATACAGTAAGCATCCTTTCCATTGCTAATCCATTCCTACAAATATTTCCACTATCCTCACTTCTTGGTGCCAAAATGGCTGGTAGCCCAGGGGTGGGGCAGAGGAACACTGTTTTGAAGTTTCGTGGGCCTTCCTCAATGGATTACTCTCTAGTTATGGTTGGACAACCATTCCCAGAATTTCCAGTTAGTTTTCTGATGGGGAATTATGGGAGTTTTAGTTCCAACACATCTAGAAGCTGCCCAATAGAGAAAGCCTGCTCTAACTTTATTTTCTTACAGTCATTAGAGTAAATTAGAGAGAGAGAGAGAGAGAGAGAGAGAGAGAGAGAGAGAGAGAGAGAGAGAGAGAGAGAGAGAGAGTCTTCTTATAGAGTGATGCTGCCATCCTGTGGTCAAAACGAAAAAAGGTCGAAGTTAGAGAATTGTTTTTATCAACATTTTATTCAAGATTCAATCATTAATTTTGAAAGTTATTCAGTTTACACTGCTATTATGTTTCAATATACCTTTAATCCCTACTTCATTCTCCTCCTCCTCTTCTTCTTCTTCATCAACATTATGCTGTTTTTTCCTCCTGTTTTTCTTTCACGAAAGCCGGAAGTTTAACTGTTCATTCCGATGATTTCTCAGAGTTCTTCTCTATTCTGTGCTCTAGTCTCCTCTGACGGAGGCTTTGGCCTATCGAACATTGTCGTCGAATCATCGCTAGGATTCCCCGTGACTATTATCCAGTGGTTCTTGCTCTCTTCAGCTTTGTGGGAATCCAGATAGGTGTGGCAGTTCATTTCGCATTCTTTCCCGAAGTATGTCCTTGAGAAAGCGAAACGACACACAGGAAAAAAAAAACTAAGCAGAAACTCCAAAACAGCCTTTCCAAAGCTGGGTTTGGGGCAAGGGGTTGGACTGAGAGACCTCCAAGGTCCCTTCCGGCTCTGATCACGAGAAAGAATTAAAGCTAGTTTAAATGTAGGTTAATAATAATAACAACAGAATTGGAAGGGACCTTGGAGGTCTTCTAGTCCAACCCCCTGCTTAGGCAGGAAACCCTACACTACTTCAGACAAATGGTTATCCAACATCTTCTTTAAAACTTCCAGTGTTGGAGCATTCACAACTTCTGGAGGCAAGCTGTTCCACTGATTAATTGTTCTAACTGTCAGGAAATTTCTCCTTAGTTCTAAGTTGCTTCTCTCCTTGTTTAGTTTCCACCCATTGCTTCTTGTCCTGCCCTCGGGTGCTTTGGAGAATAGTTTGACTCCCTCTTCTTTGTGGCAGCCCCTGAGATATTGAAACACTGCTATCATGTCACCCTTGGTCCTTCTTTTCATCAAACTAGACATACCCAGTTCCTGCAACCGTTCTTCATATGTTTTAGCCTCCAGTCCCCTAATAATCTTTGTTGCTCTTCTCTGCACTCTTTCTAGAGTCTCAACATCCTAGTAGTAGGTTGTAGATCTGGAGATGCCTGCTGGGGCTCACCTTATCCAGAAGGTCCTGGGAACTGCGAGTGCCTGATTTGTATGGCTATGAACGATGACAACTTTTGTATTTGCCTAGAAAAAAAAGAAAAAGAATGGGGAGGCTTTAAATTTCCATATTTCAATCGCTTATTTCAGTCAATTATACTGGCCCAGAATTCTCAAGCATAGATATAAAATAAAACATATTTCCTATTAAACAGGTTTTGCATGCAAGTATACCAGCGGTGGGTTGCTCCCTGTTCGGCCCAGTTCTAAGAACCGGTAGCGGCGACAGTAGGAGACTCCACCCACCCTCCCGGGACGCTTCTGAGTGTGCGCACGAGCGTGTGCGCAAACCAGTAGTAAAGGGTTTTAGAACCCACTACTGAAGTATACATAGTCCTCGACATACAACTGGTTGCTTAGCAACTGTTTGAAGTTACAACGGAGCCCCCGCCACCCATTTTTGAAGTGACAATGTCTGCTCCTTCCCCACAGTCACGTGACTGCATTTGAGCACTTGGCAACCAGCCTGCGTTTACAGCCGTTTGCAGCACCCCACAGTCACACACTTGTGATTTGTGACATTTTTGCGGGAAACCGGGGCTTGCCTCTGCTTAAAATGGCAGCGTTTGCTTTACGATCACTGCTTTCATTTAATGACTGCCGCAAAAAAAGGATGTAAAATTGGGTCTGGTCATCTGATGTCCTGCTTTATGACTGTCATGTCTTACGGCCATAATTGCGGAACTCAATTATGGTTGAAGACTACCTGTAGCTTCACATCTTCACATCCCTTTTAGACCCTGCTAATACAGACCATATCTTTGGGGGGCATGTTAATGTTACCCTGTTCCTCTTCTATAGTACAAACTGTCAGGGTTCCAAATAGCATCCAAAACTAAATCAGAGTCCGAGGCAAAGTATTCCTCAAAGTTCCAATTTATTAACAGAGCCATGTTGGCACATCTGTGAGAAACCCGAATCTAAAGCTACGAGGGTTTCTCCACCCAGTTTAAAGTTCATTCCTTTGCCCCCACACCCACAAGTTCATCACGTTGACCAGTCATCTTCTGCCAACATGTCTGTTACTCCCCTCAGCTTCCGGGCAGGTGCTGAACAAAGGATGACCTTGAAAACCTAAAAGGAATTTGTTATGGCTACATCTCTACATCCCTCATGCAACAGCCCCTCCCAAGTTCCCACAGCAAGAATACATTCTAAAGCATCAAGTGTGGCAGGCCAAAGTCTGCAATCAAAGATGGCTTTGGCCTGACACAAACAATACGCAGAGTTTAGCTATTCGCTGAGAAAGATCTGAATGAGAGACATAAAATATATGAACATGAACCGGTTCATATTTTAATATAGAAAATTTTGAAAATTGAGATAAAAATGAAACCAGAATTTTTTCTTTTAGGTTTAATGGAAAAAGAATTTGAATTTTTTGGGGGGAACTTTGATATTATATATGTTGACTGCAGCAAGACTATTGTATGCACAAAACTGGAAGGACCCTTGGATTGCTAGCATGGACGAATGGTTGCAGAAGTTGATGGAGTTGGCTGAAATGGCAAAATTGACTACTTTGATTAAGGAAAAGAATATAAGTACTTTTGTTTCCACTTGGAGACCGCTTCTGAACTTCGTGCTTGAGGTGGAAAAGAGTGAAAATTTGACTTTGGGTTTTACCGATTAGTGTGAGCGGGGGAAGATCCCCGGAGGTCGATGGATCGTTGCTTCCCTTTGAAAACATTCTTACTTAGAAAATAAAAACCGAGATTCAAATCTAATTAACAAAATATTTATTTCAGTAGAAAATAATAAAAAGAATCCTTAGTAAAGCTACATTTTATCGGTTAAGGAATAAATCACTTCTACCTCCGGTAGAAATGGCGAAGAGAAAGGAAGGGAGGGAACCTCTGGAATGCAGACATGTGTAGTAGAATATATCATACGTCTGCTTGACCATAGATACAAGAAACAGTAGAAAAACATAGAGATGCACAACTGGCAATAATCACATTGTGACAATTAGACTGATAGATCCTTATAGAAATGGCTTGTTCGTATTATTCTGAAAAAGCAAAAAGCTGTGATTTGATGTAAATGCCTTATTCTACTGCAACAGAGAGAGTCGGAAGTCAATGCTTCTTTTTCTTATCTTTCCTCACCTCTCTTTCCCTCCCCCCGCTTTTCTATTTACTTTGTATTTTTGTATTTTATAATACTTTATAATTCAATAAAATTACTTCCTGCGCATGAACCAGATCTATGTTATCCTGAAGAACAAAAGCTCAGAAGCAGGAAATGATAGATAAATAGAATATTCCTTTATTTCAAAACAGGGGTGGGTTCTAACTTATCTTTCCGCCGGTTCGCTTCCTCCCGCGCCGCATGGCTGTGCCTCGTAGGTGCGCGCGCATGCACAGTGCCAAAAATTCCAACCCCCCACAAAACAGCCAAAAACAAGATGGCGGTGCATGCGCAGTGCCGGAAACTCGACTTCTGCGCATGCACAGAAGAAAAAAAATCAGCAAAAAAAATCCCCCCAAAATATTCCCCCCCCCCCAAAAAAATCCCAAAACAAAGATGGCGGCGTCCACAGACCGGCACCGACAGAACCGGCTCCGTGACGTCACCAGCGGTTTGCTACTGGTTCTAGAGAACTGGTGCGAACTGGGAGGAACCCATCTCTGTTTCAAAAGCTGTAGAAAAAGGGGTGTTATGGAAACTGGAGAAGTGTTGAATGAGGTTGGTAAAGTTGAAGAGGACATTTAAGACAGATCCGCCCACAAAGCTAAGCATGAAGTTCAGAATGTCTATGGAGATTCTCAGTCATCCAGGACATGGTTGTTTCAAAAGGTAACTGGACTTTCTTCGTTTTTCCTTGAAGACATTTCACTTCTCATCCAACAAGCTTCTTCAGTTCAGTTCCAGAACTGAACAAGCTTCTTAGATGAGAAGTGAAAAGTCTTCAAGGAAAAATGAAGGAAGTCCAGTTGCCTCTTGGAAAAAGGACCTTTGGGAAATTCAGAATATCTTCCCTTAAAGCTCTCCCTCACACACTCACATTCTCTCCTTACAAATACAGGTGTTTTCTTACAGGGATTGGCAAACCTTCATATTCCATGCGTAACTGTGGGTCCACGAAGGTAATTTGCCAGGCACACAGGTATGAAAGTTCATCCGTCATGAAGACAGCCTGGAGAGAAGATTTCTTGGCCATATTCTGAAATGATTTATGGTCGCTGGTCAAAAACAGCTGGAAATGAAGACACAAGGGAGTGATTTGTGTTGGAAGTTAGATAACCATTGTTGAAGATTGACAGAAAACAATGGGGAAAAAATTAACAGTATATTTACTGTTCCCTAGGATCAGTGGTTGCCTTCTCCCATTTGCAAATCTGAGGCTGAACATATGGAGGGTTCTGTATAGTTTCACAGAATGGGAGAAGACACAAAAATATAACTATATTGAACCAGAAGCTGGGACCCTTGCCAAAGTTACAGTGATCTACAGGTTGTGCTTGGGATCATCTCCTTTTAATGACCCCATAATCCCTTGGGGGGTGGAGTCTGGGCAACTGAATGGAGCAGAGTGTTTAGTGGCCGGATGCCTTTCCTGTCACCAATGTGGAGTTTTTTTCAGCAGATATACCATATTTTTCAGTATATAAGACGCACCCCCCCCCCCCAAAAAAGTGGGTGGAAATCAGTGGTGGGATTCAAAAATTTTTACTACCGGTTCTGTGGGCGTGGCTTGGTGGGCGTGGCTTGGACATGGCAGGGGAAGGATACTGCAAAATCTCCATTCCCTCCCCACTCCAGGGGAAGGATACTGCAAAATCTCCATTCTCTCCCCACTCCAAGGGAAAGTTACTGCAAAATCCCCATTTCCTCCCGATCAGCTGGGACTCGGGAGGCAGAGAATAGATGGGGGCGGGGCCAGTCAGAGGTGGTATTTACAGGTTCTCCGAACTACTCAAAATTTCTGCTACCGGTTCGCCAGAACTGGTCAGAACCTGCTGAAACCCACCTCTGGTGGAAATGTCTGTGAGTCTTATACAGCGAATGTTGCCGAAGCCCCACACACCCGCCGGCCCCTGGAACAGTTGATAGGCGGTATTCCGGGAGGCTGATCCAACCGCCAATCAGCTGCTCGTGCTAAATCAGGCTGTGCTGAAGCTGATCAGGCTGTTTGCTGCAAGGATGCAAATTGCTGGCAGAGGCAGATTTTTTTTTCTTGTTTTCCTCCCCAAAAGCTAGGTACTTCTTACAGTCCTGTGATGTTATTTATCACTAACCATTTTATCCTGAAATCCACCAGTTGCTCCTAGGCCAAAATTCTGCCCAAATCTAACAGGTTCCCCCATGGCTTCTCCTTCAAGGCTATAATAAGGAGAAAAATATCAATGAAACACAACACAATGCAATCATTTACTTTGAAGCAAGTCCTTTAATCCTAAATACAGAGAATGTTTTTCCCTGGGAGTCTGGCCAAAAGGGGAAAAAGGAATCACTTGTTCCTAAGGGCTTCCAGTTTGACTTTTCACAGGAAGAAAGAGAATTTTTGGGAAGAAAAGGTAGAGATTTTCAAGGTATTTAAGGCCGCAAACTTGACAGCATTCTTTACTAATTTATTTTCAACATATACAACAATAAAAGGCTGTGAAGCAGCCATTAAGAACCAGCAAAGAGAATGTGTGCATATGTGTGTGTTTGTATGTGTAAGAGAGAGAGAGATAGAAAAAAAGAACTGATTTTAAACTGGAACATCCATTGAAAATGATAAAATTACAGTAACAGTACAGTAACAAGCACTCATCAAGGATTAGAAAGACCTGGAATCCAATCTCTAGTTAGTGGTTAAGGATTTCATTTCCAACCAAAAAGACGATTCCAAGTAGGGTGGGAAAACATTCTGATCTGAAAACTTGGAAAAAAGCTGCCAATCAGAGATGGCAAGGAGTCGATTCATCATTAAATGTTTTCCCACATTTACGTAATACACGATCAGACGACTTACAGCAGGAATGAACAGAAGGACTGTCCATCAAATAGGTGAGGCCATAAAACATGCAGGGTAGGTTTGGAGGAAGAATTGGGAATTCTTTGTTTTCTAACTCTGGTGTGCCAAATGTAGAATTCATACTACACTCAGTCAGTGTTTCCCATCTCAAGATGGTGGGAAACGGTGCTCTCAATTTTCAGCAATTGTGACCAGATGCTTGGGATGCCCTGAGGAAATTGGAAGGCTGCAGGTCCTGAGAATCACATGATGCCCACCTCTGATTTGTTTTAAAGCCATATGTGACCTTCAGGCTAATTTCATGTGGCTCTCAGGCCAACTGCAAACATGGTAAGCGTTCAGCTGGGACCATGGATAAAGAGGTCCTTGGAACGTGTGTGTGTGTGTGTGTGTGTGTGTGTGCGCAGAGAGAATGAGTGTCCCCACTCACTTTTGGTTTTATTTAACTCTTCCTTCTGGCTCTGTTCACCTTACCAGCTGCACTCGGTGTGACATCATCATCATGGCTCCTCCCACAATGACATCAGGGCCCCATCCATTGTTTCATCCCTTTCCCTCTCAGCTATTCACCCCATTTGGTCCCTTTGCCCATCTTACTGCCAAATCATTTTGCCAGAGGGTCTTACCTTAAAATCCGAAACGCATTCCGCCCAACGGGCTTCACATGTTCGATTGCACTCAAGTCACACGGAGCGGACAAATTATTACCAGTGTATAGAGTCGATATATCAGGATTCACAGCCAAGGACAGATTTCCACCCATAATAAGAGCTTTTTCCTCTGGGAGTCTAACAACATCGAGGTTCAAAAATAGAACCGTGTCTCCAAAATGAATATATCCATCTTTTGAAATGGAGAGCTGCTCCTGTTGGTGAGAAGAGAAAGGAAGACGGTAAATGTGCACAGTTCCCCTTAACTGGTTTTTACAGAGTCAGCATATTGCCCTTAACAATCTGGGTCCTCATTTTACCCACCTCGGAAGGATGGAAGGCTGAGTCAACCTTGAGCCTGGTGAGATTTGATCTGCCAAATTGCAGTCAGCCGGCAGTCAGCAGAAGTAGCCTGCAGTACTGCACTTTAACCACTGCGCCACCAAGGCTCTTAACATGATTGTTAAGTAAATCTGGCTTCCCCATGGCTGGAGTAAATGAGTAGGTAACAAAATGCAGGTATTCTAGAGAATTAGGAGAACTCTCAAACATGTCAGTACCTTCTTGTAAAGAGTATCTTTCAGTCTTCGTGATTTCTGGATTAGTAATTCTCCATTTTCTCTTTTATATAAAAAATCTTTCAATGATTCCTATTTTTAAAAGGGGGAAAAAGGCTTAACTTAGAATTTAATATGCATCTTGTATATTACTGCAGCAGGATCAGGTGTATAAAATCTCCCACCTTAGGAAATTCGGCCCAAATGGCTAAATCCCATCTAAAGAATGAAAACAAGGGCATAAAAGAACTATGAAAAGGTTTTCCCACACCTATGAGGACAGAGCAAATGGGTGACGGCCACAATATTTTGTAGACATGCACAGTGAAGATGCTTGAGGAATATACTTGCTATAAATTCTTGTATAAAGTAATTTGTTGAGTGGAAGGCAATCCAACAGATTCTACCTCTTTCTAGAGGTTGCCAATGGCTCATAGAAATAAATTTTAAAAGAGAGAGAACGCGCATTTAGCATGCAGGATTAAAGTCCTATTTCTGGAATACCCCAAATAACTCACCAAATAATGCAAAATGGGATGGAATTTGGGTTTAAAGAAATAACGCAAGTATCAGGCTGTAAATAAAGCAAGAGTCACTGACGACAAGAGTCAACCTGAACGTCAGGAAAATCTAGAGCTGTTGCTATCAAACCTCCCTCTCATAATGTGGTCCCTAAGTTGCTTTCGAGATTTGCATGAAGACCAAACATGAATGGAACAATGTAAAGGGTGGAGAATTTTTATTTACCTCTTCTAAGCACACGTCTTCAAACCAGTTACCAAGAAGCACACCAGGACCGTATATCCGGCCACTCTTACTTGTCCGGGCGTTGATCATCTGGAGCAGCTCAGGGCACCAAGTTGGCTTTAAAAAAAAGGATGCTTTCAACAAGTTTGTGGCACTCTGCGGATCAGCAAAATAACTGATCAATGTTGTGTTTACAGGTTGCTATGGGGACCCTGAGTGGCCAGGATTGGTCTAGCGGGAAAGGGCTGTCAGCCAATCAGAACAGATCTGGCTAGAATGGAGGAGAAGAGATGTGAGAACTTATCTGCATCCTTTAAATTCCACAAGGGGATTGGAGACTGTCACAAAGGAGACACAATTCTTTTGTAAAGCAAAAAGAGAGAAAGAATGCAAAAATACAGCTTGACAAGCTTCCTTTGAGGGATAAACATACATATGAATATTCCGGATTAAAAATAGTGAACCGTTCTTCCTCACAGCTTTACAGTAAATGATACCCTGAGAGAGGCAATTTTTTTTTAAAAAAAAAGCTAAATAAACAAGACAACATGAAGTAGAAGAAAATCAAGGAAATGAAAGGGGTAGTTAAAGCTGGGGGAGAAAGAGATAAGCCAAGTGTTTGTGTTTGTATAAGGGTACTCAGGGAAGGATAAGAGGAAGAGGAAGTAGAAAGGAAGGGGAGAGAGGGAGGAAGAAAGTAGGAAAGAGGGAAGAGAGGGAGATGGAGGGGAGTAGTATGAAATATAGAAGGAAAACAGATGGGAGATAAAAGTACAAAAGGTGCAAATTTAGGATATTTGTTTATGGCATTTTGGACAGAAATGTATAATTATGTATGTTTTGCTATTATGGTATACGTATGGATGTTTATGTAAACATGGTGAAAAAAAATTCTTTAAAAAAACCTGAATTTGGAAAAAGCAGCAGTCTGCCCTCCTGTGGCCAGTGTGTGTGTGTGTGTGTGTGTGCTGTAACATTTGGCAAAGAAGCCCCTGGAGTGGCTTATTTTCATTATTTCGTTTCTTTCCTTTGATGAAAGCTCACAGTGGCCACAGAAGAGGCTGTCAGGAATAGAAACGTTAGTTCCAGGAACTAAAATTTCATGTTGGAATATTCATGACTGGGAGAGCCATGTGATTGAGTCAGCCAATCAGGCTGAAGTGTTAATTGAGCATGTCCAGAAACTTAGCTAGAAGAAGGGCGTGGTTTAGTCTGTCCACCATTATACTCCAGTATGAAAACATCTCAACATGTGATCTGAAACAAAGTGTGGTATTGTTAATGTTTTATTCTACTTATAAAGAAGTTATTTGAATCAGCAAAATGCAGTTATCTTTTGAAGCTTCTGATTTATTGCGTAACTCTGACAGGTTATGGGCCCAGGAATCGCTCAAGAAGTAAAGTTAAGACTGCATTGTAATTTAAAGCTGATAAGAAGCTGTCTGTGTTGTTAAAGGAACAGGCAGAGAAGAAAAATAAAGCAGGATGGCTGCTGCTATGGAATTTAAAGACAGTCCAATACCTAAATTGGGGAAGAAAAATTATTTAATTTGGGCTGCAAAAATGGAATGTTTTTTGAAAGCAAAAGAATTATGGGACATCGTAGCAGACCCCCCACAAGGTGTGCTTGGAGCAGCAGATCAAAAGGCTCATGACAAAGCTATGGCTTATCTTCTTTTAAGTCTGGGGGATGATCAATTCTTAAATGTAGCTGAATTAAAGTCTGCAAAAGAAATATGGCAGAAATTGAAAGCAGTACATGTCAATGTTTCTGCGTGTAATGTGGTCCAACTTTCAAGAAAGCTTTTCAGAATGAGTTTGCAGACAGGAGATTCTATGGAAGATCATTTAATGAAAATGCAGTCTAATTTTCTAGAATTGGAGCAACGTGGAGTAAAGTTTCCAGAGTCCCAAAAAGTTTTATTAGTGTTAAACAGTTTGGATCAGAGCTGGGAGACTGTATCAGCTATTTTTGAAAGTAAGCCAGAAGCAGATTTGAATTTGGAGGCTTTGAAGTCGTGTTTATTGAATGAATATGAGAAAAGGCTTTTCAGCCATGCTGATGGAAAATTCCACAGGCGGGGGCCCAACAAGGAGTACAGTGGAAACTTACAGCAAGTCTCCAGCAAAATTTTCCACAGGCTGCCTATCTCTAGCAACAGCCGAGGTGTCTGCAGACAAGAGGAAAGCAGAGGCAGGAGAGATCAAGTTACACAGCAACAATTCTTCAAGCAAGATAAGAAAGCGTGTTTCATTTGTGGAGAGACAAATCATCTGCAGAAAAGCTGTGCACAGAGAAGAAATATGCAAGACAAGAGACATTATTTGCAAGGACAGATTGCAGTTGCAAAAGTTTGTTATAATAACAATAGAGACAAATGGTTGATTGACAGTGGGGCTAGTCAAACAATTGTTAATAATTCTGACTTATTTTCCAGATTTTTCCCAGGAAACCATGAAGAAGTGGCCTTAGCCAATGGTCAAAAGGCTAAAATCATTGGAAGAGGCGATGTGCAAATTCCATATTTGGACTCCAGGTTTACTGATGTGTTATGTGTACCTGAAATGGAGCATAATTTGTTAAGTGTGTCTAGTTTAGACAAGCAAGGTTATGAAACCACATTTGTTAATGGGAAGTGTATCATCCAAAGAAATGGGAATGTTTGTGCACAGGGCATAAAAGAGGATAATCTTTATGTATTGCAGGGAGAAAAGGTGCCACATTGTTCCCAGATATTTAAAAATGTAGCAGAACACAATTCATGTGTTCATCTTCTGCACAGACGACTTGGTCATGCTAATTTTAAGGTTGTTCAACAAATGAAAGAATTTGCAGAAGGATTAGATTTGAAGGGATGTAAGGCATATTTGGATTGTGCAGTATGCAAAGCATCGAAATCCAAAGCATTCCCAGTGAGCAAGTTTAGCACAAGACAAACCACAAGAGTTCTAGAACTGGTGCATGCTGATTTAATTGGGCCTATGCAAGCCAGTTTGGGAGGAGCAAAGTATGCGCTGGTCATTGTGGATGACTACAGCAGGTTTGGGTTTTGCTACTTACTTAAGAGTAAAACAGAGGTGCTACAGCAATTTAAGCAATGGTTAAGCTTTGTAGAGAGAAGGTACAAACAACAGGTATGTCAGTTGCAAACTGACAGAGGTTCTGAATTTATGTCAACAAATTTTCAACAATGGTTGAGACAATTGGGAATAAGACACAGGCGCACAAATCCTTACACACCGGGGGAGAACGGAGTGGCTGAAAAGAGGAATGGTGTTTTGCAAACAATGAAAGACTCATTACTGGAGGATTCTGGTATGAGCAGGTCATATTGGGGTGAAGCCATACTGACTGCCAATTATTTAGTAAATAGGTTGTGGAGTTCATCCATCAATAATACTCCATATGCAATGCTATATGGGAGAAAGCCTTCTCTAGCACATTTAAAAATATTTGGAAGTACTGCTTGGGTACATATTCCAAAGGCAATCAGAAGAAAGGGACAACAAAAGGCTAGAAAGCTCAGATTTGTGGGCTATGAGCCAGGCTCAAAAGGGTATCGCTTTAGTGATGGAAGTAAAAGGATAGTGATTTCAAGGTCTGCTAGTTTTGCAGAACAAAATTGGAACAGACTTGATGCAAATTCTGAAAATGTCTCACTTAGTGACGGTGATCCGCTTAGCGACGGTGATCCACTTAGTGACAATAACTCATTTAATGATGGTGAATCATTTTCTGAAGGTGTCTATGTTCAGGGAGGAGAGTCTGAACAAGATATGAAGCCAGAAAAGCTTGAAACACAAGAACAGGCAATGCCACGTAGGTCAGAGCGTAGGAACAGAGGGGTTCCGCCAGACAGGTATTCTGCCAGTAAAGTTAAAGTGTGTAATGTGTGGTATGAGCCAAGAAACTATAAGGAAGTATTGGCATTATCAAAAGTTGAACAAGAAAAGTGGAAGGAAGCCATGGATAAAGAGATGAAATCCATGGGAGATCATGAAGTGTTCACATCTGTGACTTTGCCACAGGGTACGAAAGCTGTAGGATGTAAGTGGGTATATAAGAAAAAGGTATTACCCAATAATGAAGTACAGTATAAGGCAAGATTGGTGGCACAAGGTTTTTCTCAATTAAAAAATGTGCACTATGATGAGGTGTTTGCACCAACTGTAAAAGGTGAGAGCATAAGACTAGCACTGGCATTAGCATCAGCATACAGGCATAGAATTTGGCATTTTGATATAACCACTGCATTCCTCAATGCTGAATTAGAGGAAGAAATTTATATGGTTCAAGCGCCAGGGTATGAAAATAAAAAGCCTAACATGGTGTATAAATTGAACAAGGCTATTTATGGGCTGAAGCAGTCAGCCAGAAATTGGAATATCTGTTTAGATACTGCATTGAAAGGTCTTGGGTTCAAGAGTTGCAAAGCTGATGGTTGCATATACACTGGAAAGTTACAAGGTGGGAATTGTCTACTATTAGCATTTGTGGATGATCTTTGTTTCATTGCAAAGGATGCATCACAAGTTAAAGAATTTGCTAATAAGTTAGAAAAGAAATTTGAATTAAAGAATTTGGGAGAAATAAAGAATTATCTCGGTGTAGAGATACAAAAAACTGAAAAAGGTGGTTATATTCTCAGTCAAAGGAGAAAAATTGAACAATTATTAGAGAAATATAACATGAAAGATTGTAATATTGCTCCTACACCTATGAGCACAGATTTTTACAATAGTTTGGGTGAGGACAAAAGTGAAGCCTGTGATCAGGAGATATATCACTCTGCAATAGGGAGTCTGTTATATCTGTCACAGTGGTCCAGACCAGACATAGCTTGTGCAGTGAGCATCTTAAGTCGCTTTACTGCTACACCTACGAAGTTGCATTGGATGGGTGTGAAAAGAATTCTCAGGTATTTGAAGGGAACTGTGAATTTGGGTCTTCAAATACAGGTCACTGAAGAATTAAAATTGAAATGTTACGTTGATAGTGATTATGCAAATGATGTAAAAACCAGAAAGTCTAATTCTGGAATTGTAATAATGTTTGGAGGGGCTTTAATTGGTTGGAAGTCCAGAAAACAAACAACGGTTGCTATTTCAACTGCTGAAGCAGAGTTTATTGCATTGTCTGAGTTATGTTCTGAAGTAGTTTGGTATGTACAGTTGTTACAAGATTTAAATGTAAATGTAAATGAAGCTGTAACTGTTTATGAAGATAATGCTGCTTGTATAAAAATGGCAACAGGTGACAGAGTGAAGAACAGAAGTAAACATGTGGACATTAAGTATTGTAATGTCAGGGAAGCTGTAAAAGAAAAATTGATAAGTTTACATCATTGTTCTTCAGAGGATAATTTAGCAGACATGATGACCAAACCATTGGGTGGCGTCCATTATAGGAAATGTTTAAATCCAATAGGTCTGGTGTCTCTCCCAGTAATGAAGGGAGGAGTGTTGGAATATTCATGACTGGGAGAGCCATGTGATTGAGTCAGCCAATCAGGCTGAAGTGTTAATTGAGCATGTCCAGAAACTTAGCAAGAAGAAGGGCGTGGTTTAGTCTGTCCACCATTATACTCCAGTATGAAAACATCTCAACATGTGATCTGAAACAAAGTGTGGTATTGTTAATGTTTTATTCTACTTATAAAGAAGTTATTTGAATCAGCAAAATGCAGTTATCTTTTGAAGCTTCTGATTTATTGCGTAACTCTGACATTTCATTTCTATGTAATAGGGCACCGAGAATGGCAAAACAGGGATTGCTGCCCTCCTGTGGCCAGGTATGTCCATGGCATTTTATTTTTCTAAGCTATAGCAGCAAAGGTTACTGGATAAAGATTAAGAGCCGAGGTGGCGCAGCGGTTAGAGCAGGTACTGCAGGCCACTTTAACTGACACTGATCAGCAGGTCAGCGGTTCAAATCTCACCGGCTCAGGGTTGACTCAGCCTTCCATCCTTCCGAGGTAGGTAAAATGAGGACCCAGATTGTTGGGGGCAATATAAATATAAATATACATTGCTTACTGGTGTAAACCGCTTAGGGAGTGCTTGCACTGTGAGGCGGTATATAAATCTCACTAAATAAATAAATAAATAAATAAATAAATAAATAAATAAATAAATAAATAAATAAATAAATTAGATTGGATAAAATAGAGATAGAATATTAATAGATGATTGATGAGAGAGATGGAAAATAATTTTATGAAAAGTGCAAAAACAATTTCATTGGAGGTTTATTTTGGTAGAACAGGACATTTCCGAATACCCCAAATCCTCACAGAAGATGGCCCTTGGCGACTTCAGCAAAGAGAAGCAGCGCCGGGTGCCCAACAGGTCCAGGCTCCTGATTGCAGGATCACAAATATAGTCAGACTTGAAAGCAGTTTCAAACACTTTATTGTTTCTTTAACACAATAAGCATCACATCTTCCAAGCATAACCCGGCTGCAAGAGTTTGTACAACCATTCAAATCATAATACAGTCCTAAAGATGATACATAAAAGTATCATCCAATATTTTAAGGATGACAAAGTGTCACATAATCATAAAAATTACAAAAGCGACAATAAAATACCTTGATGGGTAAATGGTTCACTCATTTAAAATGACATTGTTGATTTAAAAAAAAAAGGTGAGGTGTAAAAGAAACCACAGCTGTCATCGAAAGATTTCTCTCAGAAGAAAGAAAACACAACTTTAATGTTCAAACATTTCAATATCACAACAGGTATTTCTTGGTGAAGAGATGATGATATGAAAGGATATTAAGGAATTAAAGGAATTAAAAATAGGCAACAGATAAAATATCTTGTCTACCATAAGCATCACAGCTACTTAACAATAGTAAGTCCGCTCAGTAAAACTCAGCTGCATTCCAAAAAATACATGTCAAATAGAATATTACCAAGCCTGAATCCCATTTAGAGATATTTCAGGAATAAAAGGACGACAAATGTGTGTGACAAAAGAAATCAAAATTATTGAGGTGAGGGCCACATACTGTGTGTCATGATTAACATTTACCAGTCAAAAACATACATTTTCTTTTTTTATAATTTTTATTTAACATTTTTTTACATTAAAAACAAACATGGAAATTTATACAATTTTATTTTTTACAACAACATACATTTTCAACCACAGCCCAGGCTAAAATTATTCTAAGGTGGAAAACTAGAAACCTTTTATCAATAACTGGCTACACCTAACATTAAAAAGAGCCTTTGAGGCTTTTTCCCCCCTGGTTCTAAGAACAATTGCCATGGCTAAATTTATGCCAGGCAGAAAACTATAAAATCTATTATAAATCACCTGCACACTTAGCATTAAAAAGGGTCGTTAAGATGTTTTCTGGTTCTAAGAACCAACATCATGCCTAAATTAAGACATGCAAGTAATCTACTCAGGATTTCAACGGCCACATCTAGAATTAAAAAGGGCCGCACAGATGTATTTACCAGTTCCAGGACCTAATGCCTCACCCTAGCAAAAGAGCACTTATTAATTTATTGAGATGGCAATAACTCGTATTAAAGTACGCTACCAGGTTTACTTTGGGTTCTAACAGATTTGGCTGCTACTGAACTTATTTCTAAGAATGTGAAGGCGCAGGACTGGTGAGCCAAAAGGATCCTTCCAGCTTGAGACTCATTGGGGATCCTCAGGGACTGGGAGAGCCTTCTCTCTGAGCATTCTGGACCCTTCCAGTGTGACTCACCCTCACCGCTCGCTCGGGGACTGGAAGGGGCGCCTTCCAGTTTCAGACTCATTTGGGGATCCTCAGGGACTGGGAGAGCCTTCTCTCTGAGCGTTCTGGACCCTTCCAGTGTGATTCGCTCTCACCGCTCGCTCAGGGACTGAAAGGGGCGCCTTCCAGTTTGAGACTCATTTGGGATCCTCAGGGACTGGGAGAGCCTTCTCTCTGAGCATTCTGGACCCTTCCAGTGTGATTCGCCCTCACCGCTCGCTCGGGGACTAGAAGGGGCGCCTTCCAGTTTGAGACTCATTTGGGATCCTCAGGGACTGGGAGAGCCTTCTCTCTGAGCATTCTGGACCCTTCCAGTGTGATTCACCCTCACCGCTTGCTCGGGGACTGGAAGGGGCGCCTTCCAGTTTGAGACTCATTTGGGGATCCTCAGGGACTGGGAGAGCCTTCTCTCTGAGCATTCTGGACCCTTCCAGTGTGATTCGCCCTCACCGCTCGCTCGGGGACTGGAAGGAGCGCCTTCCAGTTTGAGACTCATTTGGGATCCTCAGGGACTGGGAGAGCCTTCTCTCTGAGCATTCTGGACCCTTCCAGTGTGATTCGCCCTCACCGCTCGCTCGGGGACTGGAAGGGGCGCCTTCCAGTTTCAGACTCATTTGGGGATCCTCAGGGACTGGGAGAGTCTTCTCTCTGAGCATTCTGGACCCTTCCAGTGTGATTCGCCCTCACCGCTCGCTCGGGGACTGGAAGGGGCGCCTTCCAGTTTCAGACTCATTTGGGGATCCTCAGGGACTGGGAGAGCCTTCTCTCTGAGCATTCTGGACCCTTCCAGTGTGATTCACCCTCACCGCTCACTCGGGGACTGGAAGGGGCGCCTTCCAGTTTCAGACTCATTTGGGAATCCTCAGGGACTGGGAGAGCCTTCTCTCTGAGCATTCTGGACCCTTCCAGTGTGATTCGCCCTCACCACTCGCTCGGGGACTGGAAGGGTCGCCTTCCAGTTTGAGACTCATTTGGGGATCCTCAGGGACTGGGAGAGCCTTCTCTCTGAGCATTCTGGACCCTTCCAGTGTGATTCGCCCTCACCGCTCGCTCGGGGACTGGAAGGGGCGCCTTCCAGTTTCAGACTCATTTGGGGATCCTCAGGGACTGGGAGAGCCTTCTCTCTGAGCATTCTGGACCCTTCCAGTGTGATTCACCCTCACCGCTCGCTCGGGGACTGAAAGGGTCGCCTTCCAGTTTCAGACTCATTTGGGGATCCTCAGGGACTGGGAGAGCTTTCTCTCTGAGCATTCTGGACCCTTCCAGTGTGATTCGCCCTCACCGCTCGCTCGGGGACTGAAAGGGTCGCCTTCCAGTTTGAGACTCATTTGGGGATCCTCAGGGACTGGGAGAGCCTTCTCTCTGAGCATTCTGGGCCCTTCCAGTGTGATTCACCCTCACCGCTCGCTCGGGGACTGGAAGGGGCGCCTTCCAGTTTCAGACTCATTTGGGGATCCTCAGGGACTGGGAGAGCCTTCTCTCTGAGCATTCTGGACCCTTCCAGTGTGATTCGCCCTCACCGCTCGCTCGGGGACTGGAAGGGGCGCCTTCCAGTTTCAGACTCATATTGGGATCCTCAGGGACTGGGAGAGCCTTTTCTCTGAGCATTCTGGACCCTTCCAGTGTGATTCGCCCTCACCACTCGCTCGGGGACTGGAAGGGGCGCCTTCCAGTTTCAGACTCATTTGGGGATCCTCAGGGACTGGGAGAGCCTTCTCTCTGAGCATTCTGGACCCTTCCAGTGTGATTCACCCTCACCGCTCGCTCGGGGACTGAAAGGGTCGCCTTCCAGTTTCAGACTCATTTGGGGATCCTCAGGGACTGGGAGAGCTTTCTCTCTGAGCATTCTGGACCCTTCCAGTGTGATTCGCCCTCACCGCTCGCTCGGGGACTGAAAGGGTCGCCTTCCAGTTTGAGACTCATTTGGGGATCCTCAGGGACTGGGAGAGCCTTCTCTCTGAGCATTCTGGGCCCTTCCAGTGTGATTCACCCTCACCACTCGCTCGGGGACTGGAAGGGGCGCCTTCCAGTTTGAGACTCATTTGGGATCCTCAGGGACTGGGAGAGCCTTCTCTCTGAGCATTCTGGACCCTTCCAGTGTGATTCCCCCTCACCGCTCACTCAGGGACTGGAAGGGGCGCCTTCCAGTTTGAGACTCATTTGGGATCCTCAGGGACTGGGAGAGCCTTCTCTCTGAGCACTCTGGACTCCTCCAGTGTGATTCACCGCTCGCTCAGGGACTGGAAGGCCTCCTCCACCAGAGCGCCATGGAATCAGGAACAGTGCAGCCTTTCTCCCAAGAAATGCACCCCATCAACTCCCTATCATTCACATATCTATGTTGGTGTGTGGGATGCTTTGGGGAGTTCTCAAATTCTAAGAACTACAGCTATGGCTAACATTATACCATACCAAATAACTAATTACTACTTTAAGAATCACTGACCACACCTAGCATTAGAGAGGGCCAAAGATATTCTTCTTGGTTTTAAGAACCATTGCCTGGTCTAATAGCCAAGAGAGAAGAAAATCATGGGATCTTATATACATCAAGGAACACACTTTGTTTTAAAAAGAGTATTAGACCTTTTCTTTCTGGGTCTAAAAACCATGGGTAAAACTACACTAGGCAAGAAAACTAGAAATTCTATTATCTATCAACAGACACAGACAGCATTAAAATGTGTAGTATGGTGTGTTAACCAGAGTGGCTTACAATTTCATTGATTTTTCTACAGGTCAGTTTTGATTGGGTGAAGTTGCATTCTTGGTGAAGATCATATTCATTCTTGCTTTTATTCTCACCATCAACACTGGAGGCGGACAACTCAGTCTTCTCTCTTCTAAGAGGTTGTACTACATGCCTTTGAGATAAAAAAATCAATGTTACTGCAGCTGCCATGTGAATATTACTCCTAAGAATAGAATAGAATAGAATTCTTTATTAGCCAAGTGTGATTCGACACACAAGGAATTTGTCTTTGGTGCATATGCTCTCAATGTACATAAAAGAAAAGATATATTTGTCAAGAATCATGAGGTACAACACTTAATGATTGTCATAGTGAATACACTATTACCTCAGATGCAGGGCTTACCCTTGCTTGCCTGGCCAAAAGGGGATATCAGTTAGTGGAAGACCACCCCCTCCCTCCGTTATCCCCAAATTTTGAACAATACAAGTCTCAACTCAACTTACCTCACAGCATAGAGGCCACATCGCAGCCGAAGGCTAACAGGCTTGGGCTGGCGACATTTTTTTGCTCTTTTTCCTTCTTTCACTTTTGTTTCTTCTTCTGCCATGCCGAACAAGGGTTCTTTCTTTCCAAGAACATTTGGCAGGTGGCATTCACTTGTTCCGCCCCAAAATCTCAGATGTTCTAAAATCTTCTATAGATCACCGGCCACACCTAGCATTAAAAAGGGCCATTGGGACTTTCTTTCTGATTCTAAGAACCATTGCCAGGGCTAAATTATGCCAGGCAAAAAAGATATAAAATCTATTATCAATTACTGGCCACACCTAGAATTATAAAGGGCTGTTGAGGTTTTCTTTCTGGTTCTAACAATCATAGCCAGGGCTAAATTATGCCAGGCAGAAATCTATAAAATCTATAATTGATCAACGGCCACACCTAACATTAAAAAGTGCCACTGAGGTTTTCTTTCTGGTTCTAAGAACCATTGCCAGGGCCAAATTATGCCAGGCAAAAAAGGTATAAAATCTATTATCAATTACTGGCCACACCTAGAATTAAAATGGGCCGTTGAGGTTTTCTTTCTGGTTCTAAGAACCATTGCCAGGGCTAAATTTATGCCAGGCAAAAAAGGTATAAAATCTATTATCAGTTACTGGCCATACCTAGAATTAAAAAGGTCCGTTGAGGTTTTCTTTCTGGTTCTAAGAACCATTGCCAGGGCTAAATTATGCCAGGCAAAAAAGGTATAAAATCTATTATCAATTATTGGCCATACCTAGAATTAAAAAGGGCCGTTGAGGTTTTCTTTCTGGTTCTAAGAACCATTGCCAGGGCTCAATTATGCCAGGCAAATAGGTATAAAATCTATTATCAATTACTGGCCACACCTAGAATTAAAAAGGGCAGTTGAGGTTTTCTTTCTGGTTCTAAGAACCATTGCTAGGGCTAAATTATGCCAGGCAAAAAATGTATAAAATCTATTATCATTTACTGGCCACACCTACAATTAAAAAGGGCCGTTGAGGTTTTCTTTCTGGTTCTAAGAACCATTGCCAAGGCTAAATTATGCCAGGCAAAAAAGGTTTAAAATCTATTATCAATTACTGATCACACCTAGAATTAAAAAGGGCCGTTGAGGTTTTCTTTCTGGTTCTAAGAATCATAGCCAGGGCTAAATTATGCCAGACATAAATCTATAAAATCTATAATCGATCAACGGCCATACCTAAAATTAAAAAGTGCCATTGAGGTTTTCTTTCTGGTTCTAAGAACCATTGCCAGGGCTAAATTTATGCCAGGCAAAAAAGGTATGAAATCTATTATCTATAGGTCACTTTTGATTTACTTGGTGAAGTATCATTCTTGGTGAAGATGTTATTCATTCTTGCTTTCCATTCGTTCTTCTGTTTTTGCCATCAACACTGCAGGTTGACAATTGAATCATCTGTCTTCTAAGATGGTGTAGTACATGCCTTTGAGATAAAAAAAAATCAACGTTACTTCAGTTGCTACTGCAGTTTTACTCCTAAGAATGCACAATGCACAGTGGTTACTATTACCTCATGTGCAGGGTTACCCTTACTTACCTAGGAAACTTAACAAGCACAAAGTAGTGGAAGACTAACCCCACCCATATCCTAAAATCTTGGGAGACTGTAAGATTCAGCCAAACTTACCTCACAGCATAGAAGACGACATAACAGCTGAAGGCTAACAGTCTTGGGCTGGAGACATTTTCTTGCTTTCTTGGTTCTTGTTTCAACTTTCTTTCTTCTTCTGCCATGCCCAGCAAGCGTTATCTCTTCCAAGGAAAATTGGTCAGCAAGAGTGCACTTGTTCCTCCCCTCAGTCTGCAAAGCTAGAAAACTATAAGATCTTTTATACATCAACAGCCACATTTAGCATTAGAAAGGGGCTGTTGAGGTTTTCTTCCTGGTTCTAAGAACCATTGCCAGGGCTAAATTATGCCAGGCAGAAATCTATAAAATCAATAATTGATCAACGGCCACACCTCACATTAAAAAGTGCCATTGAGGTTTTCTTTCTGATTCTAAGAACCATTGCCAGGGCTAAATTATGCCAGGCAAAAAAGGTATAAAATCAATTATCAATTACTGGCCATACCTAGAATTAAAAAGGGTCATTGAGGTTTTCTTTCTGGTTCTAAGAACCATTGCCAGGGCTAAATTATGCCAGGCAGAAATCTATAAAATCTATAATCGATCAACGGCCACACCTAACATTAAAAAGTGCCGCTGAGGTTTTCTTTATGGTTCTAGGAACCATTGCCAAGGCTAAATTATGCCAGGCAAAAAAGGTATAAAATCTATTATCAATTACTGGCCACAACTAGAATTAAAAAGACCATTGAGGTTTTCTTTCCGGTTCTAAGAACCATTGCCAGGGCTAAATTAAGCCAGGCAAAAAAGGTATAAAATCTATTATCAGTTACTGGCCATACCTAGAATTAAAAAGGTCCGTTGAGGTTTTCTTTCTGGTTCTAAGAACCATTGCTAGGGCTAAATTATGCCAGGCAAAAAATGTATAAAATCTATTATCATTTACTGGCCACACCTACAATTAAAAAGGGCCGTTGAGGTTTTCTTTCTGGTTCTAAGAACCATTGCCAAGGCTAAATTATGCCAGGCAAAAAAGGTTTAAAATCTATTATCAATTACTGATCACACCTAGAATTAAAAAGGGCCGTTGAGGTTTTCTTTCTGGTTCTAAGAATCATAGCCAGGGCTAAATTATGCCAGACATAAATCTATAAAATCTATAATCGATCAACGGCCATACCTAAAATTAAAAAGTGCCATTGAGGTTTTCTTTCTGGTTCTAAGAACCATTGCCAGGGCTAAATTTATGCCAGGCAAAAAAGGTATGAAATCTATTATCTATAGGTCACTTTTGATTTACTTGGTGAAGTATCATTCTTGGTGAAGATGTTATTCATTCTTGCTTTCCATTCGTTCTTCTGTTTTTGCCATCAACACTGCAGGTTGACAATTGAATCATCTGTCTTCTAAGATGGTGTAGTACATGCCTTTGAGATAAAAAAAAATCAACGTTACTTCAGTTGCTACTGCAGTTTTACTCCTAAGAATGCACAATGCACAGTGGTTACTATTACCTCATGTGCAGGGTTACCCTTACTTACCTAGGAAACTTAACAAGCACAAAGTAGTGGAAGACTAACCCCACCCATATCCTAAAATCTTGGGAGACTGTAAGATTCAGCCAAACTTACCTCACAGCATAGAAGACGACATAACAGCTGAAGGCTAACAGTCTTGGGCTGGAGACATTTTCTTGCTTTCTTGGTTCTTGTTTCAACTTTCTTTCTTCTTCTGCCATGCCCAGCAAGCGTTGTCTCTTCCAAGGAAAATTGGTCAGCAAGAGTGCACTTGTTCCTCCCCTCAGTCTGCAAAGCTAGAAAACTATAAGATCTTTTATACATCAACAGCCACATTTAGCATTAGAAAGGGGCTGTTGAGGTTTTCTTCCTGGTTCTAAGAACCATTGCCAGGGCTAAATTATGCCAGGCAGAAATCTATAAAATCAATAATTGATCAACGGCCACACCTCACATTAAAAAGTGCCATTGAGGTTTTCTTTCTGATTCTAAGAACCATTGCCAGGGCTAAATTATGCCAGGCAAAAAAGGTATAAAATCAATTATCAATTACTGGCCATACCTAGAATTAAAAAGGGTCATTGAGGTTTTCTTTCTGGTTCTAAGAACCATTGCCAGGGCTAAATTATGACAGGCAGAAATCTATAAAATCTATAATCGATCAACGGCCACACCTAACATTAAAAAGTGCCGCTGAGGTTTTCTTTGTGGTTCTAGGAACCATTGCCAAGGCTAAATTATGCCAGGCAAAAAAGGTATAAAATCTATTATCAATTACTGGCCACAACTAGAATTAAAAAGACCATTGAGGTTTTCTTTCCGGTTCTAAGAACCATTGCCAGGGCTAAATTAAGCCAGGCAAAAAAGGTATAAAATCTATTATCAGTTACTGGCCATACCTAGAATTAAAAAGGTCCGTTGAGGTTTTCTTTCTGGTTCTAAGAACCATTGCCAGGGCTAAATTATGCCAGGCAAAAAAGGTATAAAATCTATTATCAATTACTGGCCATACCTAGAATTAAAAAGGGCCGTTGCGGTTTTCTTTCTGGTTCTAAGAACCATTGCCAGGGCTAAATTATGCCAGGCAAAAAAGGTATAAAATCTATTATCAGTTACTGGCCATACCTAGAATTAAAAAGGTCCGTTGAGGTTTTCTTTCTGGTTCTAAGAACCATTGCCAGGGCTAAATTATGCCAGGCAAAAAAGGTATAAAATCTATTATCAATTACTGGCCATACCTAGAATTAAAAAGGGCCATTGCGGTTTTCTTTCTGGTTCTAAGAACCATTGCCAGGGCTAAATTTTGCCAGGCAGAAATCTATAAAATCTATAATCGATCAACGGCCACACCTAACATTAAAAAGTGCCGTAGAGGTTTTCTTTGTGGTTCTAAGAACCATTGCCAGGGCTAAATTATGCCAGGCAAAAAAGGTATAAAATCTATTATCAATTACTGGCGATACCTGGAATTAAAAAGGGCCGTTGTGGTTTTCTTTCTGGTTCTAAGAACCATTGCCAGGGCTAAATTATGCCAGGCAGAAATCTATAAAATCTATAATCGATCAACGGCCACACCTAACATTAAAAAGTGTCGTTGAGGTTTTCTTTGTGGTTCTAGGAACCATTGTCAAGGCTAAATTATGCCAGGCAAAAAAGGTATAAAATCTATTATCAATTACTGGCCATACCTAGAATTAAAAAGGTCCATTGAGGTTTTCTTTCTGGTTCTAAGAACCATTGCCAGGGCTAAATTATGCCGGACAGAAATCTATAAAATCTATAATCTATCAACGGCCACAACTAGCATTAAAAAGAGCCGTTGAGGTTTTCGTTCTGGTTCTAAGAACCATTGCCAGGGCTAAATTATGCCAGGCAAAAAAGGTATAAAATCTATTATCAATTACTGGCCATACCTAGAATTAAAAAGGGCCGTTGAGGTTTTCTTTCTGGTTCTAAGAACCATTGCCAGGGCTAAATTATGTCAGGCAGAAATCTATAAAATCTATAATCGATCAACGGCCACACCTAGAATTAAAAAGGGTCGTTGAGGTTTTCCTTCTGGTTCTAAGAACCATTGCCAGGGCTAAATTATGCCAGGCAAAAAAGGTATAAAATCTATTATCAATTACTGGCCATACCTAGAATTAAAAAGGGCTGTTGAGGTTTTCTTTCTGGTTCTAAGAACCATTGCCAGGGCTAAATTATGCCAGGCAGAAATCTATAAAATCTATAATCGATCAACGGCCACACCTAAAATTAAAAAGTGCCATTGAGGTTTTCTTTCTGGTTCTAAGAACCATTGCCAGGGCTAAATTATGCCAGGCAAAAAAGGTATAAAATCTATTATCAATTACTGGCCATACCTAGAATTAAAAAGGGCCGTTGAGGTTTTCTTTCTAGTTCTAAGAACCATTGCCAGGGCTAAATTATGCCAGGCAGAAATCTATAAAATCTATAATCGATCAACGGCCACACCTAAAATTAAAAAGTGCCGTTGAGGTTTTCTTTGTGGTTCTAGGAACCATTGTCAAGGCTAAATTATGCCAGGCAAAAAAGGTATAAAATCTATTATCAATTACTGGCCATACCTAGAATTAAAGAGGGCCGTTGAGGTTTTCTTTCTGGTTCTAAGAACCATTGCCAGGGCTAAATTATGCCAGGCAGAAATCTATAAAATCTATGATCAATCAACGGCCACACCTAAAATTAAAAAGTGCCATTGCGGTTTTCTTTCTGGTTCTAAGAACCATTGCCAGGGCTAAATTATGCCAGACAAAAAAGGTATAAAATCTATTATCAATTACTGGCCATACCTAGAATTAAAAAGGGCCGTTGAGGTTTTCTTTCTGGTTCTAAGAACCATTGCCAGGGCTAAATTATGCCGGGCATAAATCTATAAAATCTATAATCGATCAACGGCCACACCTAACATTAAAAAGTGCCGTTGAGGTTTTCTTTGTGGTTCTAGGAACCATTGCCAAGGCTAAATTATGCCAGGCAAAAAAGGTATAAAATCTATTATCAATTACTGGCCATACCTAGAATTAAAAAGGGCCGTTGAGGTTTTCTTTCTGGTTCTAAGAACCATTGCCAGGGCTAAATTATGCCAGGCAAAAAAGGTATCAAATCTACTATCAATTACTAGCAATACGTAGAATTAAAAAGGGCAGTTGAGGTTTTCTTTCTGGTTCTAAGAACCATTGCTAGGGCTAAATTATGCCAGGCAAAAAAGGTATAAAATCTATTATCAATTACTGGCCACACCTACAATTAAAAAGGGCCGTTGAGGTTTTCTTTCTGGTTCTAAGAACCATTGCCAAGGCTAAATTATGCCAGGCAAAAAAGGTTTAAAATCTATTATCAATTACTGATCACACCTAGAATTAAAAAGGGCCTTTGAGGTTTTCTTTCTGGTTCTAAGAATCATAGCCAGGGCTAAATTATGCCAGACATAAATCTATAAAATCTATAATCGATCAACGGCCATACCTAAAATTAAAAAGTGCCATTGAGGTTTTCTTTCTGGTTCTAAGAACCATTGCCAGGGCTAAATTTATGCCAGGCAAAAAAGGTATGAAATCTATTATCTATAGGTCACTTTTGATTTACTTGGTGAAGTATCATTCTTGGTGAAGATGTTATTCATTCTTGCTTTCCATTCGTTCTTCTGTTTTTGCCATCAACACTGCAGGTTGACAATTGAATCATCTGTCTTCTAAGATGGTGTAGTACATGCCTTTGAGATAAAAAAAAATCAACGTTACTTCAGTTGCTACTGCAGTTTTACTCCTAAGAATGCACAATGCACAGTGGTTACTATTACCTCATGTGCAGGGTTACCCTTACTTACCTAGGAAACTTAACAAGCACAAAGTAGTGGAAGACTAACCCCACCCATATCCTAAAATCTTGGGAGACTGTAAGATTCAGCCAAACTTACCTCACAGCATAGAAGACGACATAACAGCTGAAGGCTAACAGTCTTGGGCTGGAGACATTTTCTTGCTTTCTTGGTTCTTGTTTCACCTTTCTTTCTTCTTCTGCCGTGCCCAGCAAGCGTTGTCTCTTCCAAGGAAAATTGGTCAGCAAGAGTGCACTTGTTCCTCCCCTCAGTCTGCAAAGCTAGAAAACTATAAGATCTTTTATACATCAACAGCCACATTTAGCATTAGAAAGGGGCTGTTGAGGTTTTCTTCCTGGTTCTAAGAACCATTGCCAGGGCTAAATTATGCCAGGCAGAAATCTATAAAATCAATAATTGATCAACGGCCACACCTCACATTAAAAAGTGCCATTGAGGTTTTCTTTCTGATTCTAAGAACCATTGCCAGGGCTAAATTATGCCAGGCAAAAAAGGTATAAAATCAATTATCAATTACTGGCCATACCTAGAATTAAAAAGGGTCATTGAGGTTTTCTTTCTGGTTCTAAGAACCATTGCCAGGGCTAAATTATGCCAGGCAGAAATCTATAAAATCTATAATCGATCAACGGCCACACCTAACATTAAAAAGTGCCGCTGAGGTTTTCTTTGTGGTTCTAGGAACCATTGCCAAGGCTAAATTATGCCAGGCAAAAAAGGTATAAAATCTATTATCAATTACTGGCCACACCTAGAATTAAAAAGACCATTGAGGTTTTCTTTCCGGTTCTAAGAACCATTGCCAGGGCTAAATTAAGCCAGGCAAAAAAGGTATAAAATCTATTATCATTTACTGGCCATACCTAGAATTAAAAAGGGCCGTTGCGGTTTTCTTTCTGGTTCTAAGAACCATTGCCAGGGCTAAATTATGCCAGGCAGAAATCTATAAAATCTATAATCGATCAACGGCCACACCTAACATTAAAAAGTGTCGTTGAGGTTTTCTTTGTGGTTCTAGGAACCATTGCCAAGGCTAAATTATGCCAGGCAAAAAAGGTATAAAATCTATTATCAATTACTGGCCATACCTAGAATTAAAAAGGTCCATTGAGGTTTTCTTTCTGGTTCTAAGAACCATTGCCAGGGCTAAATTATGCCGGACAGAAATCTATAAAATCTATAATCTATCAACGGCCACAACTAGCATTAAAAAGAGCCGTTGAGGTTTTCGTTCTGGTTCTAAGAACCATTGCCAGGGCTAAATTATGCCAGGCAAAAAATGTATAAAATCTATTATCAATTACTGGCCATACCTAGAATTAAAATGGGCCATTGAGGTTTTCTTTCTGGTTCTAAGAACCATTGCCAGGGCTAAATTATGCCAGGCAGAAATCTATAAAATCTATAATCGATCAACGGCCACACCTAACATTAAAAAGTGTCGTTGAGGTTTTCTTTGTGGTTCTAGGAACCATTGCCAAGGCTAAATTATGCCAGGCAAAAAAGGTATAAAATCTATTATCAATTACTGGCCATACCTAGAATTAAAAAGGTCGTTGAGGTTTTCTTTCTGGTTCTAAGAACCATTGCCAGGGCTAAATTATGCCAAGCAAAAAAGGTATAAAATCTATTATCAATTACTGGCCATACCTAGAATTAAAAAGGTCCATTGAGGTTTTCTTTCTGGTTCTAAGAACCATTGCCAGGGCTAAATTATGCCGGACAGAAATCTATAAAATCTATAATCTATCAACGGCCACAACTAGCATTAAAAAGAGCCGTTGAGGTTTTCATTCTGGTTCTAAGAACCATTGCCAGGGCTAAATTATGCCAGGCAGAAATCTATAAAATCTATAATCGATCAACGGCCATACCTAGAATTAAAAAGGGTCGTTGAGGTTTTCCTTCTGGTTCTAAGAACCATTGCCAGGGCTAAATTATGCCAGGCAAAAAAGGTATAAAATCTATTATCAATTACTGGCCATACCTAGAATTAAAAAGGGCCGTTGAGGTTTTCTTTCTGGTTCTAAGAACCATTGCCAGGGCTAAATTATGCCAGGCAGAAATCTATAAAATCTGTTATCAATTACTGGCCATACCTAGAATTAAAAAGGTCCATTGAAGTTTTCTTTCCGGTTCTAAGAACCATTGCCAGGGCTAAATTATGCCAGGCAAAAAAGGTATAAAATCTATTATCAATTACTGGCCATACCTAGAATTAAAAAGGTCCATTGAAGTTTTCTTTCCGGTTCTAAGAACCATTGCCAGGGCTAAATTATGCCAGGCAAAAAAGGTATAAAATCTATTATCAATTACTGGCCACACCTAGATTTAAAAAGGGCCGTTGAGGTTTTCTTTCTGGTTCTAAGAACCATTGCCAGGGCTAAATTACGCCAGGCAGAAATATATAAAATCTATAATCTATCAACGGCCACACCTAGCGTTAAAAAGGGCTTTCTGGTTCTAAGAACCATTGCCAGGGCTAAATTACCGTATTTTTCGGAGTATAGGACGCACCGGAGTATTAGACGCACCTAGATTTCGAGGAGGAAAACAAGGAAAAAAGTATTCTGAACCAAATGGTGTAACAATATATTATTTAATAAAATACCAGTGTAGCAGAACAATTTTTACAACCATGTATACTTTTTGCAACCATGTATACTTTTTACAACTATGTATACTTTTTACAAACTTCAAACTTGACAGCTTTAAGACTTGTGGTCTTCAACTCCCAGAATTCCTCCTCCAGGCATGCTAGCTCAGGAATGGGAGTTGAAGTCCACAAGTCTTAAACCTGCGAGGTTTGAAGACCCTTGCACCCCTAACTCCTAACCCAGGGGTCTTCAAACTTGGAAGTTGGTCTTCAAAGCTGTGGGCTCGCTTTGGGCAGCAGCAGCGGCGGCGGCTCCTTAGCTGCCTCAGGAGCAGGCTTCGGCCAGCAACGGCAGCAGGGACTTTCCTGTGGTCCGGCGGCGGCTTTCCCTTGGTCCAGCTGCGGTGAGCATCAGCGGTGGGCGGTGGCAGGAATCGGCGGCGGAAAGCGGCGGCGGAAAGTGGCGGCGGAAAGCGGCGGCGGCAGGAATCAGCGGCGGGCATCGGCGGCGGGCATTGGCGGCAGAAAGTGGCGGCGGGCAGCAGCGGCGGAAAGCGGCGGCGGCGGCAACATCCAGAGTATAAGACGCACCCAGTTTTTGACCCTCTTTTGGGGGGTAAAAAGGTGCGTCTTATACTCCGAAAAATACAGTATGTCAGGCAAAAAAGGTATAAAATCTATTATCAATTACTGATTACACCTAGAATTAAAAAGGACCATTGAGGTTTTCTTTCTGGTTCTAAGAACCATTGCCAGGGCTAAATTATGCCAGGCAAAAAAGGTATAGAATCTATAATCGATCAACGGCCACATATGGCATTAAAAAGGTCCATTGAGGTTTTCTTTCTGGTTCTAACAACCATTGTCAGGGCTAAATTACGCCAGGCAGAAATCTATAAAATCTCTAATCTATCAATGGCCACACCTAGAATTAAAAAGGGCCGTTGAGGTTTTATCACTATCATTCACATCAGACCAACAATCAAGAAATACACAATGCCCCAATCAAGAAGCTAACAACAAAGAACCTGCCAAAGAAGCTAACAACAAAGAATCTCCATGACCATTTGCACAAACACTGAAAGAAGCCACTAGAACATAAATTCAAAGCAAACTGCACTCCCTTCCAGCACTGATGATGTTCCCTAATTTCCTAATGAAATGTCTACAAGAAAACCACCGAGCTCAGACACTACCAAGGACGCCTCATTTCAACGTGAGCCACAAATATTCTCCTTTGTTGGTATACCTCGTATCCAATTGCATCACCAGGTTCACTTTTGGTTCTAAGAAGTCTGGCTGGTACTGGCATTATTTCTAAGGGTTTAAAGGTGGGAGGGAGGTGATCCCAAAGGATTCTCTTCCGGTCTGAGTCTCACTGAGGGGGTCCTCAGGCACTGGAGGAGGCTTTTAGCTGAGCGCTGTTGTCTCTTCCAGTGTGATTCGCCCACACTGCTCACTCAGGGACTGAAAGGGCGACCCCAGAGAGGACTTCTAGTGTGAGTCTCCCACAGTGTCTGCTCAGGGACTCAATGAGACAGGCAGCGGATTGACTCCCGGGCTCATTCAGTGTGAGCGTCAGAGAATGGAAGCTCAGGGACTGAAAGACCTCTATAAGTAGGGGCATCACCCCCATCTCCAGGCTGTGTTGGAATGTGGAATGCGCTCTGGTTCTAAGAACCACAGCCAATAGCCAAAAGTATGTTGGGTCAAACATTTTTTTGATACTTTTTACTTAAGTTTGTCACACTTACGACTGCTCTTTTTACCATTGATACTTTGTAATGTTTTTTTAAAAAATATTTGCTAAAGCAAGCCTTAGAGTAAACTTTAGTAAGGCCCAAAGATTTTTGCAGTAACAACATGTTGCAAACAGTACCTGCCAGGCTTCTTCACTTTCATGATACACTGAAGAGTAAATGAAACCATCTGTCTTACTGTTGATGTCTTCTTCTTCATCTACAGGTCAGTTTGGATTCATGCCTTTGGAAAAAAAATCAATGTCACCAAATGACCAACTCATGTTCAGAAACTAGAATACTAATCAAGTAATTTTACAAAGGGGCTTTTATGTGCTTTATCCTACGAGTGAAAGAAGGCACGATAGAATGAATTGGAACATTATGCCCTTGGGAATACCTCAGACCAAGCAACTATTTTATTATTTTATTTTATTTTGTATAGTTATTTTGTCAAGCACATATTAGATAATATATATAAGTATAAACATGATTTGAATACATGAAATGAATAAAAATAAAAGGTAACATTAGGACAGGGACAGTAGGCACGCTGGTGCGCTTATACATGCCCCTTACGGACCTCTTAGGAATGGGGTGAGGTCGACAGGTTACCATTTTGGGGGTTTGGGGAAGCAACCACAGAGTCAGGTAGTGCATTCCAGGCGTGGACCACTCTGTTGCTGAAGTTGTATTTTCTGCAATCAACTTTGGAGCAGTTTACATTAAGTTTGTATCTTTTGTGCGCTCGTGTATTATTGTGGTTGAAGCTGAAGTAGTCACTGACAGGCAGGACATTGTAGCAAATAATTTTATAAACTATGCTAAGGCGGCATAGTTCTAGGTTGTCCTTAACTAGTCCTCTACGTGTTTTGTTTATTTTCAGGACTTGAGCTGTGACTAAAATTTTCTCATGTCCCCAGAGTTGACTTTATTCAAGAAAGTAAGGACAACTCCAGGTATTGAAGCTATTTTGCCTTTAAGCTAATTTTAATGCTTGTCCACCTGTGGTAATTTCCCTGCTTTTAACTGCCCCTGGCTAAAATTGCCTCAGCTTTATTCCTGAGAGTAAAGTCAGCTCCTTTTTAGTTAACTTTGACCTTTTCTTACTTGCAGTACTTTTAGTCTGCAAGGACATGGCTATAATTACCTCAGACTTTACTGGGAAGTTAATTTTAACTCTTATTCACCTGTGGTGGTTTGGTCCTTTTAAAAAGACATGGCTGAGATTACCTCAGGTTCCACCCAAATTTGACTCTAAAACCCTTCAGTCTTGGCTAAAATTACCTCAGACCTCAAGAACTGACTTTATTCCTGAGGACAAGGTCAGCTCCTAAGGCAATTTTACCTTTAAAGCTAATTTTTCACACCTGTGCTGGGTTTGGTCTTTTTCAAAGGGACATGGCTGAGATTACCTCAGGTTCCACCCAAATTTGACTCTAAAACCCTTCAGTCTTGGCTAAAATTACCTTAGACCTCAAGAACTGACTTTATTCCTGAGGACAAGGTCAGCTCCTAAGGCAATTTTACCTTTAAAGCTAATTTTTTCACACCTGTGGTGGGTTTGGTCCTTTTCAAAGGGACATGGCTGAAATTATTTCAGGTTCCACCAAAAATTTTAAAGAACTCGAGTCTTGACTAGAATTACTTCCTTGAGGCAAACCCATTGGTAAGACCAAGGTAACTTATCTTGAGTGACCTGTGGTACAGGAATCCTTTAAACACACCTTTGAGATATTACCTCAGCGGCCCCTGGCGTTTTACTCCTTAGAATACACGCCTGGGGTTAAAATTACCACAGGTGCTATCCTTACTCCCCGAGAACAATAGGCTATTAACTGGCTAAAGAACTCACGCTCCCCTCCGTATCCCACAACATATAAAAAGTCTCAGGTAGAATTACCTCAAAAGCTCAAAAGGCCCTGCCCGGCCTCGAGCTCGAGGACTTGGGCTGCGGAGGCGCCGGTGAGAGATTTTGTTTGGCTCCCCGGCGCCCCGCAGCATCGTCCCTTTCGAGGAACGAGAGAGGCGGCAGCAGCGGAGTCTGCAGCCGCGGCAGCGCGCTCGCTAATTTTGCACACAGCTGAGGAGCCCGCTGACTTTTTAAATGCCCCCGTCCCTCGGAGCGAGGAGAGGCCTTCCGGCCAATCCGAGGGACGGGTTTTCAGAGCAGCCAATAAACGGGCGAGGTGGGCGTGGAGAAGGACCCGCGGGGCGGCTCCAAGGGATTTGGGCGAGAAAGGCGCGTGCCGGCGCTCGCGCTCGCGCGCACGCGCTGTTGCCCTCGGTTCCCGTCCGGGACCTCAGCCGGGCTCGGCTCCCGGAGCGGTTGCCATGGAGACGGCGGCGGCGGCGGCGCGCGGGGCGGCTCATCACGGCCAGGTGGGCCGCACAGGTGAGGGAGATTGGAGCCTGCTGCGCTGTGAGAGTGTTTTCTCTGTGTGTAATGCCTTCTCCTCAAGGCTTCGTCGCCCTCTGGGGACCTTTCGCCCCGCCCTGCCACCCTTTGGACTACAAATCCCATCGGTCAGGCAGCCAGCGATCTCCTCCTTTGCATGGGAAGCCACTAGGGTTGGGGGCTTGCCTCCCCCGCTGCAAAGCTCCGTTTTTCAAAGTATCCCCATTATTTTTGCAGCGGTGCTTTTTTTTTAGCATTGAAAGATCAGAGGGTGACTTGGGCTTATACTGGGGATGCTTTGGAATGCAAGTCCCATCAGCCACCTCCGGGGTGGGCGTGTTGATAGGGATCGTCCCTTCCTGCAACAGAGAGCTCCCCCCCCCCCTTGTTAAAATGCTCAGTTTTTTTTAAAAAAAATCTGAAAATGTAATACTTACAAAAATAAAATAAAATTATGGTCATATGTACAGTATAGGAGATGCTTTGGACTACAGTTCCCATTAGCCAGTCTGTTGCAAGAGAAGCAATCCCCATCAGCCCCCCCTCCAAGGCTGGATAATGGGAACTGTAGTCCAAAGCATCTCTAAAATTCAACCTCTTTTTCTGTTTTTTGCATCTTCTCTACCACGTTACAATCTTGCCAGGCAGCCCTTGGTTTTATTCTGTCGTGCAAATATTGAATTTGTTATTTTTCCAGTTTTGTTTTTTAAGAAAAAAAATTCCCCAGATTGTTTTGTTTTGTTTTGCTTTCTAAGGGATTCTGCTTAAATGTTATAATAATTTTTGATACATGGGGTCTTGCCCTGGGAAACAAATTGAACCCAAATTTGAAACTATTTCTTCCTTTTTCTATTATAGGAACTCTTCCCACCCCCTCAGTTAAATGTCTTCAAAAGAGGTACTTGTCCAAAAATGCAAAATAATAAATGGCTGTCTTGATTGCATTTCTTCATAGTTTAAATGTGGTTTATGGAATTAACCAGATTTTCTGCCCTTAGCAATAACAATACCACTTAGACTTATATACCGCTTCACAGTGCTTTACAGCCCTCTCTAAGCGGTTTACAGAGTCAGCCTATTGCCCCCAGCAATCTGGGTCCTCATTTTACCCACCTCGGAAGCATGAAAAGCTGAGTCAACCTTGAGCCTGGTGAGATTCGATGACCTTAAACGACACTGAACTGTAAATTACCCATACAAGCTACTTTCACAGAGCACCCTGGTGACTGATTATGTTGTGTTGGGCAAATCCAGCTATTGAGAAAATTGGCTGTTTTCTACTTCGTGTGTTAGAATAAAGTTGCAATGGAGAAACTGTGATCTTTTGAATATTGTATTACACAGACTGAGGGTTGGGGACACCTGGCTTAAGGAGATCTAGGCAAGGGGATGGCTTTTTAAAAAGGGCTTACAAAATTTAACAAATCCACCATATAATAAAAATCCCACCCCATTTCCCACGGCAGCAGCAATCTACACAACTTGAACTTTTAATGAAGCCCCTCTCAACATATTCCACCATGTTGCGGCCTCCAGACAAGGTAGGACAACGACCTTCAGAATTAACCAACCGGCTTTGCTTTGTTTTGTTCACAAAAATATTCCAGAACTCTCAACACACCGCCGTAAGAGATGAATACATTATTGTTAAGGAAAGCTGCTTGACAAAGCCATTTTATTTGGATGGGTGAAGGAAAAGAACATTTTGCTAGTGATCGCAGAGACCCCAACGTTAAAATATCCTCAGAAATTCTGTGTCTTGGCATGAAGGCAACACTTTCAGAATTGGTTCTGATAAGTTCTTGCTTCAAGGAATTGCAGATGTTTCTCAGAATACTTGGAATATGTCCGCTGTTCAGCCTGGGCAGTAGTTAAGATGGCCAGTTGTGTTTTATTCCAAAGTTACAAAAAATATCTCCCTGAAATAGAGTTAAATCGTTTGTTGCTTGACAATTCTGGCAGGATAGATCACTTAAGATTATTTTTTCTTTTTTTAGCACAAACACTGGTCTCGATACAGAATAAAGGCTTTTTAAAAGGAGATCGAAGGATACCAAATAATCATTTCTAATGAAGTGTACTATGTTAGCTCAAGATTGCTCGAAAGATTCAAGCTGTTAATTTAGAGAACATTTTTTTTAAAAAAATTGCACAGATTCAAAAACATTCCTTTATTTCTTAGGAGTCACAAACATTTCAAAAAGAGAAAAAATCAGAATACTTTGCATACCAACTGTTATCTAATTAGAACCGTTTTCACTTCCAGATAGACAGGCATGTTCCCTAAAGAGCTCGTGACGTGGATCATGATTAAAAATAGTTTTTCAGTGGATGGACAGAGAAACTGTTCTCTTAACGAACGAGCCACAATGTTAGACTTCCAAGATCCCAGCTCTTCCCCAATCTCAATTAATCGTCCTATTTACATAGGTTAAAATCTTAGGGGGAGGGGGAAGAGATTTGGTTTCTTTTGAGTTCAAAAAAGTGAACAGGTTCATTCCCCCCCCTTCTCTGAAGTTGCAAGCGGAAAACAATTTTAGACGTAGTAGAAATCTAATTTTGTGTAAACTGTCTTGCATCCTTTGTCAGAATAGATCCGTTCCTCTTTGGGGAAATAGGTCATTTCATTGGCCACCCGCGAGACCACATCTTCATTGACCGCTAGGCCCCACGATTCCAGTTCAGACCTGATGCACATCTTCACGTGGCTGATTTCCAGAGGCAGGAAGGGAATAAAGTAATCAATGACATTTCGGTCGATCAGACTGCTGTGCCAAAATCCACCTGCAAAAGAAAAGCACATTTGTCTTGAGTGGGATTTCTTTGTAATGCAATTAAAACAAAAGCAACTATAGGCAGTCCAGTATTTGAGGGGCTGCCACAAAAAAGAAGGGGTCAACTTATTTTCCAAAGCACCTGAGAGTAGAACAAGAAGCAACGGATGGAAACTAATTCAGGAGAGAAGCAACCTAGAGCTAAGGAGAAATTTTCTGACAGAATAAACCAGTGGAAGGACTTGTCTCCAGCAGTTGTGAGTGCTCCATCACTGCAGGTTTTCAAAACAGATTGGACAGTCATTTGTCCAGAGCGGTGTAAGTTCTGCTTGTGCAGGTGGTTGGACTAGAAGACCTCTGGGGTCCCTTCCAACTCTGTTGTTCTGCTTTTCTCCAAAGCAACTGAAGGCAGGACAAGAAGCAATGGGTGGAAACTTAAATGGTAGATAAATAAAAGTGTTACTATTTCTGTTATTAAACACAGAATTTGACAGTGACTGTTGCAAAACACGCAGAAGCAGCTCTTCCCTCTTCTTTCCTTTGATCCAGAGAAAAAATCATTCTTTTCTCTGGATCAAACTCCTGGTCCTCAGGAAGTTTATGGATGGAAAAATTGGTCATAAACCTCTTGAGATGATGGAGGGGTGCAGCTATGCTCAAGGACCCATCCACTATGCGTGGGGGAGAGTATAAACCTTCCCTTTATCTGACAGTCATCTTTTTCTCTGGACCAAGCTTCTAGTCCTCATAAGGTTTATACAGAAGTTGAACATTGCAACTTCAGTGGTAACTGATGCAATTTTCTGTGGTTTGCAAACCTGTTACCTAAAATCCAACAACGTGGCAAACTGGGTGTGTAATTTACTTAAGCGTCTCACTTCTTTTAACAGGCGCAGCTTTAAGAAAAATGTATTTTTTAATGAGTGTTTTATATGTAGAACACTAGAGTTACTATATGATTGAATGCAACTGGGGGGGTGGGGTGGAAATGAGAATTATAATAAATGAGTGATGAAGAAGATTTGGGTTGAATCTTGTTTTTTCCCCAGTTGCTTGTCTATTACAATTTTTCCTAACCTGCATCAGGACAACATTTTCCAACATTTTCTGTTCCTAGCAGTTGTACAGGTAGTCCTCAACTTACAACAGTTTGTTTAGTGACCGTTCAATCAATGGCAAAAAAAGTTGAAGCTTCTCCAATGAATAAAGTGGAAGGATAGAGAGTTAGTCACACGGTCGTTAAGTGAATCTGGCTTCCCCATTGACGTTGCTTGTCAGAAGGTCACAAAAGGGGATCGTGTGACCCCAGGACACTGTGACCGTCATAAATAGGAGTCAATTGCCAGCTGTCTGAATTTTGATAATGTGACCACGGGGATGCTGCAATGGTTGTGTGAAAAATAGTCATAAGTCATTTTTTTTCAGTGATGTTGTATTTTTGAACCGTCCCTAAACAAACTGTTAGAAATCGAGGACTACCTGTAATCCAGATTGAAGATGGAGACCCAAGCCCTTAAGTTCCTTGAAGCTTTCTTGTCTGGGTCATGCAAATAAACCAAAAATGCTATTTTGGCCAAGAATTTGGCAATCATCATGCTGTTCCTAAATGTGAGTGGTGTATATATGTGGGGAAAAACTGGCACCATTGATTCATCACATTCACAGTGGTGTGGGCACACTGAGGGTCCCCTCGATCTCTTTTAACCTGATGGATTAGTCTATTTGGCAGAGGGGGGGGGTTTATAATCATCCCAAAATGTGAGAGGTTTGTCCTGCCCTAGTGGAAACGGGTCTCTGCAGATGTTGCTGCTTTAGTTTCATATTAAGAGCAATGCCCTACCGATTTTGCAAATTGAAGCAAATATTGTAGCTTTACTGGAAAAGATTGCTTGCTAAAGAAATCATTAACCAATACAGTCTTGTGTGTGTTGTGCTCATTTAGAGATAGATTTTAAGTTTTCCCCAGGCAGGGAGCTTATTAACCTCTTTCCTGGCCCTGTTTTCTTGTGGGAAATGTGTCCCTCGCATCTCCCAAAGCAATTGCCCAGTGTATTTTCTTCCCCTGTTTAGAAGGAAAAATGTACAGAAAGGAGAAACCCTTCTCAAAACCTCAGAGATTTTAGCTGTTGCTTTGTGGTTAATTGGGGATTCAGGGGGAATCCAGCTCAAATTATTGAGTTGTGTTGTTCTGATGATACATAAAAGTATCATCAATATTTTAAGGATGACAAAAAGTCACATAACCATAAAAATTACAAAAGCAACAATAAAATACCATGATGGGTTAAAATAGAACAATATATTTAAGAGTTCATAACTTTGCATCAGCAGGCTTATTAAAGACTATACAACAGCACCATCGTCTGGAATATCTGAGGAAATGCACATGATGGCTAAATTTATTTTAAAACTGATCCCTAGATCACAAAACTCTCCTGCTGGATACTTATATAAGAGAGTGGATAAACATTTGTTTTTGCACAAGTTTATTTAGAATCCCCAATTAAGAGTTTGGAACCAACTTGTAGAGTATAGAGATTGCCCCATTTATAATAATCTAATATGTCGTAAAAAAAATCCATGTTTTTGAATTCAAACGTCTGTTTTATGTGCATGTGAGGGTTTTTTTTTTAAACACAGTTTTAATTAGCTGGTTAATCTCTGGATATTTGTACAGAAGACATATACAAGTCATCTTTAAAGGGTAGCTGAAACTTTTTATAATCTGCAAACTTTTTATAGTCTGCAATTTTATATGTTTATCTTGAAAATCTCTCTGAGAATAGGTCTTATTAAACTCAAAAGGGCTTGTTTTCAAATAGAATTGGGCTGTCCTGGACTCACGTATTAACTATACAGAATTTAATTTCAGGGTAATTGTTATCCCATTTTTTCTGCAATTCAAGCAAAGCTCAGTGAAACATTTTTTCTTTAGCAAAACTGCTATGGATCAAATCTTCTACAGTTGTTTTAATAATAAACAAAAGAGATTCCTAATTGTTGCTGTTTTCAGAATGCTTCCCTATGATTATCTGGACATTCTATTAGGCCACTTTAGCTGGGAATCATGACAAATTAAATGCACAACTATATTTTAGTCTAAAGAATTGTGCAAGCTCGGCCACTGTGGTTAGTTTATGATTCGGTGTATCATGCGAGCCCCAAAAAAGGAATTCATTTAAGAAACACAGCTAACTACACACATAAGTGTGCGACACAGACGTGTTACAGAAAGGTAGACAAAGGGAAGCAATTACTTTTAAATAAATTATTACTTCCCATATGTCATATTAATCATAATCAATAATCAATACATCAGTGGCTAGTGAGTGGACCGTATTATTTGTTTTGCTTTAGGATTGAAAGATTGAAAGCCTGCCGTTGGATCCACTCCCTGTTTTCTAAATCCTAATCATGAAATTGATTTTGAATTTGCCTTTACCCAGAATTGGAATTTGATCAATTCTATTTTTAATCAGCATGACCACACCAAATAGTGGGAAAGCGGGGGGGGGGGGGTTGTTTTGCCATTTGGGAGAAACATGTCAGTTAAGTGCATCTTTGAGCACCCATTTGGGCCATTCATTTCCTCTTTGGCAGGAAGTCCTCCATCAAGGGGATTTTTGTTTTTAAGTTTTCCACCTATTCATAGTTGTTGGGAAGGACACACCCAGGCTGAGCCTCCTTCCTATATGCAAGTCATTCTTCTCTTCACACAGCTGGGAAGACAAAACTTCACAAAAGTAAATTGAGGCCTGTCCTTGACTCCTTTTACCACGAATTTTACCCATAATTACTCCCCCCCCTTTCTCCTTCCTTCTATATTCATAAAAAAAAGAGCAGGAGAATGCAAATATTTACTGCCAGTTTGATGCAGTGGTGAAAACCACTGGATTAGAAACTAGGCTACCAGGAGTTCTAGTCTCACTTTAGGTACAATCCTTCATTCTCATCCCTAGGAAAGAGGAGGCAGGGACAACCTCCAAAACGTTAGGAAGAAAACTGCAGGGACTCGTCCAGGCGATCATTAGAAGTCATACACAAAAAGAAGGTTGCCATTAAAAAAAAGGCAGACTGGCCCTGAAAGGGGCGTTGGTCTTACCTACTACGCTCCTTCTCGTGGGGTGGAGATAGCATCCAGGAATGGGTTGATCTCGTCTGTTCAGTTGATTGGACTGAGTCTGTCAAAGTTGAAATGCCACGCCTCTGTTGCTAGGGCTTCCCAGCTTTCGACGAAGACAAAGTGACAGACTCGACATGTCGTTATCGAAGATCGTCCTTGCTGACCGAGGACCAGACAGTCTTCAGGGTGGGACTGGATGCTATCTCCACCCCACGAGAAGGAGCGTATCAGGTAAGACCAATGCCCCTTCTCCATAGTGGGTGGAGATAGCATCCAGGAATGGGACATACCAAAGCTGGCTGTCCTATGTTAAATCAATTAATCGATCAGTTAAATCAATTGAGGCGAGGAAGTCACCCTCTCTTACGCCCCCAAGAATCGATTGAAGCGACTGCGTTTTGAACTGCCTATATATCAGGTGTCGGTTCAGTCTTTTGAGGTCAAGAATAGCTCTCCACCCACCCGAGGTCTTTGGAACCACAAAAAGAATTGAGTAGAATCCTAGTTGGCCCTCTGGGACCTGCTGGATAGTTCGAATGTCCAGCAGGTGCCATATGGCTGAATCCATGAGGGCCCTAAAACCTCGGGGGGTGGAGGGTGGACAGGAATTCCAGGGAGAGGCCTGATCTCACCTTCTCTCTGACCCACGTGTCCGATGTAATTTCCTCCCATCGGTTGGCAAAAAGGGCCAGGTGCCCCCCAATGGGACGTAAGGATGTGCAGTTACTTGGGGCGATGAAAGGAACAACTTCCTCCTTCCTGAAAGGGCTGTTTCATCAGAAAGGGTCTACCTCTAGCCGGTCTGTCTTGTTGTGCTCTTTGTCTCTGGCCAAAAAACCCATGCAAGCAGGAAGAACCTGCGGCCAAATCGGGCACCCGAAAGGAAGGTCGGCAGACAGGAGGATAGGGACAAAATTCACCCCTGAGCTGCGACGAAGGTAATACCTTGTGCTTATCTCTGGTTTCCACCAACATGGGCTCCAGGGCCTCACCAAACAATTTATCTCCTGTGAAAGGAGCAGAGGTAAGGTGTCACTTGTGGTGGGTGTCCCGCCTGCCATTGCCGCAGCCAGAGGAGGTGGTGAGCAGCTACCGAGGATGCAATTGCCTTAGAGCAGTGTTTCCCAACCTTGGCAACTTGAAGATATCTGGACTTCAACTCCCAGAATTCCCCAGCCAGCATTTGCTGGCTGGGGAATTCTGGGAGTTGAAGTCCAGATATCTTCAAGTTGCCAAGGTTGGGAAACACTGCCTTAGAGGCAAAACGGGCCATGTTTAGTGTTGCGTCCGCTGAAAACTGGACCACCGCCACGATCTTGTTGAGATCTTGATGCATCCTTGCATCCGTTACCAGAATTTTTTGTTGCAACTGGTGGAGCCAGAGCAATGTGCCCCTGTTAAAGAAGGATGCCATCGTTGCAGAACGGATTGCCCAGGCGGCTGCCTGATGGGCTCTCTGTAGTGACTGATCTGAACGCATGTCCTCTGGTCTCAGGCCTTCCTCAGGGTCTCCAGGTAAGTTGGAGGAGGACAGACTCAATCCAATCAACTGAACAGACAAGGTCAACCCATTCCTGGATGCTACCTCCACCCACTTTGGAGAATTAGGCAAAATAAGGCGATTGCTTTAGACCAGAGATTTTGACTATCAGAAACATGACAATAAACAGCTAGCTGTTTGTAGAACCACATTGTTTACTTATCCTTAAGACTCAAAACTGGTGTAGGGTCTCCCGCTTGGGTGGGTTGGGGTTGGACTAGATGACCTACACCAGTGATGGCGAACCTTTTTTCCCTCGGGTGCCGAAAGAGCGTGCTCGCACGCTATCGCGCATGCGCGAGTGCCCACACCCATAATTCAATCCCTGGGGAGGGTGAAAATGGTCTCCCCCACCACCCTGGAGGCCCTCCGGAGGCCAGAAACGGCCTGTTTCCCAACTTCTGGTGGGCCTAGTAGGCCCGTTTTTCATCCTCTCCAGGCTCCAGAGGCTTCCCTGGAGCTTGGGGAGGATGAAAATGCCCTCCCCCGCCCGGAGGCCCTCCGGAAGCCGAAAACGCCCTCCCAGAGTCTCTGTGCGAGCTGAAAATCAGATGGCCGGAGTGCACATGCACGCTGGAGCTGAGCTAGGGCAACGGCTCGCGTGCCGGCAGATATGGCTCCGCGTGCCACCTGTGGCACGCGTGCCATAGGTTCGCCATCACTGACCTACACGGTCCCTTCCAACTCTGTTAATCTGTTAAAAAAAACTCTACAAAAATGACCGGATAACGGACCATGGCAGGAAATTTGTAGGAGAGATCTGGGAGTCAAGAATCAAGTTCTGTTTGCTGTTGTGGATTGTGATTCTGTTGTAAACAATCCTTCCCACCTGGTCAAAGTGGTTGTAAGTCAAAATCCCCTTTGCTTTCCGAAGTAGTTGGCTCCAAACAAAACTCCATTGGCCCGCTGTGAACAGCAAAACCAGATCATCCCTCCCCCCCATTTGTCAATCATTACATTTTGGGAAGGTGCCCTGTTTAAATCATCACCCCATTTTAGGTGTGTTTGTGTGTGTGTATGTGCGTGTCTGTCCGTGGCAGGACAGCCCTGAAGAGGGAGAGCCGATCCAGAATTCTGTGTTCCCTGTTTCTTTTTTTCTTTTTAACCGGCTAACTTGGCCTCTTTTCTGAGTTCCCACCCAGTGATATAATTCCTGGGAAAAATGCCCTTGCAAGAAATATGGGACACGAGGATTGTAGCTAACGCTCCGTTCTTTTGGGACACCTGTAGAAGTTTGGTGCTTCTTTAGCCCTGGATTAAAAGGAATGGAGAATTTGTGTGTGTGTGGGGGGGGAATTTGGATGAAGTTTCACAATAGGATGAACGGGCAAACAACAAAGCAGGCATTATGAGCCTCAATCTTGATTGGAATGTGAAATATTTTTGTTACTAAGGAATCTAATTCCTGTCCAAGTTACCTTCTTAATATTAGCTTTTCCATCAGGGCCATTCTCAGCCCCCCTCCCCTGTTGGCAACCTTTGCCATCATTAAAATAAATAAATAAAGCTTATGCTTATTTTATAGTTAATCGAAGGTAAATCGGTCAGTCAATTTATTAGTCTTAGACCAGTGCAGAGAGTTCTTGACTTATGACCGCAATTGACCCCCCAACCCCTGTTGCTAAGCGAGACAATTGAGTTTTGCCCCATTTTACGACCTTTCTCACCACAGTTAAGTGAATCACTGCAGTTGTTAAATTAGTAACACATGGCTGTTAAGTGAATCTGGCTTCCCCATTGACTTCGCTTGTCAGAAGGTCGCAACTGGGATACTGCAACCGTCATAAACACATGCCAATTGCCAAGCATTGAATATTGATCACATGATCATGGGGATGCTGCAAAGGTCGTAACTGTGAAGAATGGTCATAAGTCACTTTTTTTCAGTGCGGCTGTAACTTTGGTCACTAAACAAACGGTTGTAAATTGAGGACTATTCATCTCAGTCAAAAAATAGATTTGGGGGTCTGATAAAACTACTTTGCAACCCTCTTTAAAAATGTTGTAATTTGTTCTACCTGCTGCACTATAGCTTTTTCTTTTCTTGATTTAATTTGGCCATTGATGTCTGCTTCTAATATTAGAACGCTCAAAGCAGCTCAGATCCTGAAGGAATCAGCTCTGCATTTCTTCGGCAGATTTCCTTTCCCTTCCCCTTCCCTTCCCTTCTCTCTTCCTTTCCTTCTTCTTTCCTTTCCTTCCTTTCCTTCTTTCTTTTCCTTTCCTTTCCCCATTCCTCTTCCCTTCCCTTCCCTTCCCTTCCTTGTTTCTTCTTTCCTTTCCTTTCCTTCTTTCCCTTCCCTTCCTTTCCTTTCCTTCTTCTTTCCTTTCCTTTCCTCCTTTCCTTTCCTTTCCTTCTTTCCTTTCCTTTCCTTTCCTTTCCTTTCTTTTGTTCCTTTTGTTGTTTCTCCTTTTCCTTTCCTTTCCTTTTTCTTTTCTTCCCTCCTTTCCTTTCCTTTCCTTTCCTCTCCTCTTCCCTTCCCTTCCTTTCCTCTCAAATCATATCACTAAGCATGTGGAAGCAATTACGATTAAGAGCTTGTGATTATATTCCAAGTTCCACGTGATTTGTAGTGGTTAAATGTTTTGCTGGGTGGGGAAAGAGGATGTTTGAAAGAGAGGAGAGAAAAGTTGCATCCTTGTTATTACTGCTACTTTTTAAAAATTTAGAATTATTGCATCTGCAGATTAGGATGAATCAGGATTGTGTAATGTCAGATCTCAGATGGGTTTGGGGTATAAATTGTTAATGTGTGTTCTTTGGAGTTATTTTAAATCAGGTGTGGTTTAGTGCTGGCAGTTTTACTCTTTGTGCATAATTCCCACCACTACTCATCATTAGTAATATCGTTAAGGATAGATGGGGAAATTTATTTTCATTTGAAGTTTATTATTTAATTGGGTAGCAAAAGAAGCTGTAGTAGACCGTACTATATTACAGATCATTCAGCGACCATTCAAAGTTACAACACTGAAAACAGTTGACTTATGACTGTTTTTCACATTTATGACCATTGTAGCATTCCCGTGGTCACGTGATCAAAATTCAGACACTTGACTCGTATTTATGACGGTGGCAGGCTCATACGATCACTGTTTGTGACCTTCTGACAAGCAAAGTCAATGGAGAAGCCGGATTCGCTTAAGCCACTCACTTACCAACTGAAGTGATTCACTTAACAACCGTGGCAAGAAAGGTCACAAAACGGGGCAAAACTCCCTTAATACATGTCTCGCACAGACATTTGTTAAGACAACAGAAATCTGGGGCTCAATTGTAGTCATAAGTTGGGAACTGAGAACCTGTAGTTTCCCAGTTGAAACTGTAAGCCTTAGTAAGGCCACACCTAGAGTACTGCATCCAGTTTTGGTCATAAAAAATATGTTGAGACTCTAGAAAGAGTGCAGAGAAGAGCAACCAGGATGAATAGGGGACTGGAGATTAAAACATATGAAGAATGGTTACAGGAACTGGGCATGGCTAGTCTAATGAAGAGAAGGACCAGGGGAGACATGATAGCAGTCTTCTAATATTTGAGGGGCTGCCACAGAAAGGAGGGGGTCAAGCTATTTTCCAACGCGCCAGACAAGGAATAATGGATGGAAACTGATCAAAGAGAGATTCAACCTAGAAATAAGGAGAAATTTTCTGACAGTGAGAGCAATCAACCCATGGGACAGAAGTTGCCTTCGGAAATTGTGGGAGCTTCATCATTGGAGGCTTTCAGGAAGAGATTGGACTGCCATTTTTCAGAAATGGTGTAGGGTCTCCTCCTTGGGTGGGGGATTGGACTAGATGACCTACAAGGTCCCTTCCAACTCTGTTAATCTGTATCTGTGGTTGAATCTTTCCACATGTTACTTTCTTGCTGGCTTTATATTCAGTGTTAAATCCAAAGTTAGACTTCCTGTAATGAGTCAATGATCTGGATCTGCAAGTTCCTCAACAACTCTATGACTTAGCTAATGATAAAATAGGGTTTGTTTTAAATGTAGCTTACTGAATGAATCACAGTTGGCTTCATTTAACACGCTCAGCCAGTATCCGTGATTCACAAACCACAATGGCTGGATTCATGATTTGTGCTAAACTGAAAACAAAACAAACCATCTATCAGCTTAGCATAATATTTAAACTTAGCCAGCACTTCCAAAATCCCAGTTGTGATCAGTGGGACGCTGGCTGCAATCCTAAAGGTGCTGAAGTGTAAACCCCCAATGAATACACCGTGGCTTGCTTCTAAATTAACATGGGCCAGCTTTGGTTAGTCAAGCAGCGATCCAGTTTCAACCTTAAGAAATTCTGTACAGGTAGCCCTCCACTTGCAACAGTTCATTTAGTGACCATTCAAAGTTGCAACGTCACTGGAAAAAAAAGTGACGTATGACCGTTTTTCACACTTACGACCATACCATCCCCAGGGTCACGTGATTTACATTCGGATGCTTGACAACTGACTCACATTTATGACGGTCGCAAGGTCACGGAGTTATGTGATCGCTTTTTGCGATCTTCTGACCAGCAGAGTCAAGGGGAGGGGCAGAAACCAGATTTGCTTAACCACGTGTTACTAATTTAACAACTGCATAAACGCATAAGCGCACCAGCGTGCCTACCGTCCCTGTCCTAATGTTCCCTTTTATTCGTATTCATTTCGTGTATTCAAATCATGTTTATACCTATATATGTTATCTAATACGTGCTTGACAAATAAATAAAATAAAATAAAATAAAATTCACCTAACAAAATGTGGCAAGAAAAAGTCGTAAAATGGGGGGGGGGACTCACTTAACAAATATCTCACTTAACGACATAAACTTTGGCCTCAACGGTGGTCCTGCGTCGCGGACTACCTGTGTGTTGCTTCTTCTTCCCTTGCTCCCTTTAACACTTTAGCACTGCCCGTTTCCCTCCAAACTGGTCACTCCTAATTCCAACTTCAGGGAACTGGCTGAGTAGAGAAGCTAATACAAACCAGCAGGCTAGTTGTGCAAGGCTGTGTACATTCTCTCTCTATGATGTCATCCCTGCTGTTCGGCTTGGGGCAAAATGCTTTCCACTCCACTGTTGTTGGCGGTTTTATTTATTTAAATTCTCCATCAAAGAGGATGGATCATTGGCATGTTCTCATCCATGTCGGGGATTTAATGCATGCATTAAAGATGAATGAAAGGAGGGTTGGTTTTTTTTTTTTAACATCATTCCCAATATATCCAAACCTCCATCAAAATCACATCCCCACCAACCATAAAAAATGAAAAGCCCACAGCCCACTCTCAGATTAAACTAGCAGGAAAACTGATGACATTCTCTAAAATAGAACACACATTGATTTGATTTTTTAGATGTATATTCCACCTTTTGTGCAGAAAGTGCACAAAATACAGCACAAATTTATTTGATCTTTTAAAAGATGTATATTTCACTTTTTGTGCAGAAATGCTCCAGGTAGACTATAGACTGTGATGCCGCCTGCTCGCATTTTTATTTTATTTTATTTATTAAATTTTCAGGTTTCCTGTATCCTGTATCCTCGAATACAGCTCACCTGTCTGGAACCCGCACTGCATATCGGACATTAATACAATTGAGAGAGTCCAGAAATATTTCACAAGAAGAGTCCTCCACTCCTCTGCTTGCAACAGAATACCTTATTCCACCAGACTTGAAATTTTGGGCTTAGATAACTTAGAGCTTCGTCGCCTTCGATCTGATCTAAATGTAGTTCATAAAATCATCTGCCACAATGTCCTACCTGTCAATGAATACTTCAGCTTCAACCGCAACAACACACGAGCACACAATAGATTCAAACTCAATGTAAACCGTTCGAAACTCGACTGCAGAAAATACGACTTCAGTAACAGAGTGATCAATGCCTGGAACTCACTACCTGACTCTGTGGTTTCTTCCCCAAACCCCAAAAACTTTAACCTTAGACTGTCTACAGTCAACCTCACCCCATTCCTAAGAGGTCTGTAAGGGGGTGCATAAGCGCACCATCGTGCCTACCATCCTTGTCCTACTGTCCTATTGTCCAAATTTACCTACACCTACTTTGCTTTTGTTTATGTTTATACCATACCTGTTATCTTGTACACATTTTGACAAATAAAATAAAAAATAAAAATAAATTCCCTAAAAGGTGACTCTGGGCAGCCACCACAATAATTTTATAAGGGTTGAAAATGACTGGTCCAAAGTCATTCTGTAAGATTTTGAGGGTGGACAAATACAGTTTTTTTGCTCTTATCCAGCACCTTAACCATCAGTTTGCAAAACATGATTCATAACTAATTCAGTTGATGCAACCATATTTTAAAACATATCCAGGTGATTGAGTAAGCCATGGTAAAGCAACCTGTAGTACACTGTAAGTTTAATGAGAGTCATTCACTTTTAGATCAGCACAATGCACAATTATAGCTTAGCGTTGGCCAAAAACAAGCCAAAATATCTTGTTCAACAGCATTAAGGATTTTCAACATATTTGGGGGGGTGGGCAGAGTTATGGAAGTACAGCCTCAGTTATGGAAGTTTATGGTGTAATTACAATTCATCTATCTCCATGTGTAGCTTCCCTTCTGATGTCCCTTTGCTTAAAAATGGCTTTAAGAGCGAGATGGGTGGCAAATAAATGTAATAAATAACAAATAATAATGTCAGTGCCAAAATGTACAGCAGCCTGCCTGGTTTTGGAATATCGCTGTTTCTGATATCGACGCAGGAGAAAGACAGAACGAGTCTGAGCATAGAGTCAAGAGAGATATCAGCCTGGATTCATTACATTACCACAAAGTGTCTTATTTTATTTATTTATTTATTTTATTTGTTTGTCAAACATGTACAAGATAGCAAGTATTGGTATAAACATAAACATTAGCAGAGTAGGTATAGGTAAATTAGGCCAGTGTTTCCCAACCTTGGCAACTTGAAGATATCTGGACTTCAACTCCCAGAATTCCCCAGCCAGCATTCGCTGGCTGGGGAATTCTGGGAGTTGAAGTCCAGATATCTTCAAGTTGCCAAGGTTGGGAAACACTGAATTAGGCAATAGGACACTGGGACAGGGACGGTAGGCACAATGGTGCGCTTATGCACGCCCCTTATCTTAAGTCTTAAGTCCAACCCCTTTTGAATTTAATAATAATCATAATAAATAACAACAACAACAACAACAATAATAAAAATACTTTGGGACTTTCGAATTCAGACTGACAAGGTTTTGGAACATAATACACCGGCCCTCACGACTGTGGAAAAGAAAAAAGTGTGGATCATTGATGTCGCCATACCAGGTGACAGCCGAATTGATGAAAAACAACAAGAAAAACTTAACCGATATCAGGATCTTAAAATCGAATTACAACGACTCTGGCATAAACCAGTACAGGTGGTCCCAGTGGTAATCGGCATACTGGGTGCTGTGCCAAAAGTCCTTAGCCGGCATTTGAAAACAATAAACATTGAGAAAATCACGATCTGTCAGTTGCAAAAGGCCACCGTACTTGGATCTGCGCGCATCATACGAAAATACATCACACAGTCCTAGACGCTTGGGAAGTGTTCGACTTGTGATATAGTGATACGAAATCCAGCATATAAATATCGTTTGCTGTGTACTACTGTCTTTTGTGTATAATAATAATAATAATAATAATAATAATAATAATAATAATAATAATAATAATAATAATAATAATAATAATAATAATAATAATAATAATAATAATAATAGTCTGAAGTCTTAAGTCCAACCCCTTTTGAATTCCATTGATTCTTATCTAGCACCGATTTAATGCTGACCATTAGTTGACTCGATTCATATGTATAGGCATGAGCCATAAATCAGGAACTTAACATGTAACCCTGGTTCTTTGCGCCTGACATCAGACATTTATCATGATTTCTTTCAAACTTTCATTTTTATCAGCTTCTCATCTTCAGAAGGCATAATCTCCCCTGCTTTTGGGGGGTGGGGGGAAATGGGGGGTGAAACCGCTGGCCATGATGGCACACATTTCTAATTCGAGCATTGTTGAAAGAAACGGGAAAACACACAGTACTACGGATGGCTTTCTTACCAGGCAGGTTTCGAGAACGATCTGGTGAGGCAGAGCACTCGGCCCTGAGCTCTTGTGTGGGTTGCAACACAACTGTGTTCTCTCTTCCTCCAGCCCCCGCACTCGCCTTTTCATTTAATAGTGGAGATATTTATAGAAAGCTTTTTCATGCAATCATCTGCCAGTTGGCAGTCATGTCACGTGAAACATGCTGTCATTAAAATCAGGGTGAAAGGGTAAGAGAAAATATAGAAATTACCCACCTTTTAAATGTCTGAACTTGGCAACAACTAGTTGGGTGGGTCCAAGACGAAGCTTTTTGTCCACATTTTAGCAGAAGGGAAGGGTGGGAAAAATTTTCTTAATTCATTCCACAGCCTGTTTTGTTAAAAAAAAAACCTATCTGACCCGCTGTGTGATTTACATGAAGGAAACTCATCTATTATTTTGAAATATAGATTTTAAGGAAGTCTCTTTCTGTTGGCTAAAGTTTTTTTTTTTTAAATCCTTGAAGAATTGTGAATGAATTCTGCAGAACACATGCATTTGGGGCAGGAAGGATAATGTTAAGGTGACCAATCGTCCTCCTTTAGGGAGGACAGTCCTTCTTTTGTAAGTTCTATCCTCCTCCGAAAAGTGTCCTCCTACATGTCCTCCTTTTTGATATTTGAAGACTAATCTGTTGCGCGTTGTGACGTATTTGTATTTGACATGACGATTCGTCAAGGCTCGGTACAGTGTGGCATAAGACGCGATCATGAGACGCATGCGCTCCGCACGGGAGACCTTGAGAGAGAGCGCCGGGTGCAAGTGGCTTTGTTTATTTCTTATGTTATGTGCTATGTTTACTTCTTATGTTCTGTTGATACTCTAGCTGCAGCACTTGCCGTAAAATTCAATATGAAGGATATTTCTTGTTCAGATATTTCCAATATATTGTTAGAAGATGATACATTGACAAAAAAATATTAATTCAAAGGAAAAGTACTCATTTAAAAAATAATTAACAGGCATGTAAGCATAATTACAATATAAAATGTTACAAATGTTTTTATTATGCATATATCATATTATAGTGTATTATTGTTACAATGTATAAAATGTTTTTTATTTACGATATTTCTTTTCAATTTATTTGTCCTCCTTTTCATTGTAAAAAAGTTGGTCACCTTAATAATGTCGTTCTGCACTCTTCGTTTTTCAGCCTATTCAACTGGCTAAAAATTATCTTGATCAAACTGGAATCACTAAACAATAATTATGAAATCCAAAGCTATTTTGGTATTCATGAATGAAACACTCAAGCTGTTGTTTACAGTTCTTAAGAGTTCTCTTTGGCAGGATTTGGTGAATAAAGCTCTCCACTCATTAGAAGAGACCAGAAACAGAATATAGTACGCAGGGAGAGAACAAAAGGTGATTTGAGTTTTAAGAGCTTAAAACTAACCTTGCCAATATATTAATAGGGACACTACCATATTAATATCTCATATTTAGTCATCGACAGCTGCCATTAGTACTTACAATGGACTAAAGAATGCAAAATCCGCTTCACTCAACATGTCTAGGGAGATTCTCAATCATCCAGGTTATGGTTGTCCCAAAGGTGCCTTTCTTTAGAACTGAAGAAGCTTCTTTGATGAGGAGCGAAATGCTTTCCAGGAAAAAACAAAGCCCAATTGCCTTTTGAAAAACAACTTTGGGACATGATAAAGTACCGTATTTTTTGGAGTATAAGACGCACCGGAGTATAAGACGCACCTTAGTTTTTGGGGAGGAAAATAGGGGAAAAATCTACCTACCAGGTATTCATCTGGCTAGCGTCCTTAGTCTGGTCAGCTTCAGCACATTAGCCGCCCAGAGTCCTCTGGGAGTTGGGCGGCATACAAATCTATTTAAATAAAATAAATAAATAAATTTTATCCCCTGGTTAGGGCTGAAAAAAATCTTCTTCGGAGAAAGTAGCAATGAAAAAGCCTGCAAGCCAGGAAGGCCTCGTTAGGGCTGGGGAAAAAAGCTTCGAAAAAGCTAAATTTGGAGTATAAGACACACCCAAATTTTCAGCCTCTTTTAGGGGGGGAAAGGTACGTCTTATACTCCAAAAAATATGGGTAAAATGCAATTTTATTTTGGCTTAGCATATGTGTACCCAATCATTGCACTTTATGTAGCATGATGTATTATCTAGTGTGACGGGTGGGTTTTAAATTTATTAATTGCTTAATATACAGAAAGAGGGAGTGCCTTTCTCACAAAGCCAGAGGGAATCTGGTATGATTTATCCCCATAAACAAAACAAGAAGTTGGAAGGGACCTTGGAGGTCTTCTAGTCCAACCCCCTGCCTAAGCAGGAAACCCTACACCACTTCAGACAAGTGGTTATCCAACATCTTCTTAAAAACTTCCAGTGTTGGAGCATTCACAACTTCTGGTGGCAAGTTGTTCCACTGATTAATTGTTCTAACTGTCAGGAAATTTCACCTTATTTCCAGGTTGAATCTCTCCTTGATCAGTTTCCATCCATTATTCCTCGTCTGGCCTTCGGGTGCCTTGGAAAATAGCTTGACCCCTTCCTCTCTGTGGCAGCCCCTTAAATATTGGAAGACTGCTATCATGTCTCCCCTGGTCCTTTTCTTCACTAGACTAGCCATTCCCAGTTCCTGCAACCGTTCTTCATATGTTTTAGCCTCCAGTCCCCTAATCATCTTTGTTGCTCTTCTCTGCACTCTTTCTAGTGTTTGCTTTTTTTAAAATACTATTTGTTTCTCAGAAAGGGTCCTACCACGTAGAACAACCTTGGAAAGCCAGTTGGCTCTAGTACTTAAGACACCAGGTTAGGAACTGGAAGATTGTGCGTTCTAATCTTATCTTAGGCACAAAATCCAGATGTTTGACTTTGGGCCGGTTATTCCCTCCTAGGAAGAATAAAATGGCAAACCACTTCTGAAATTCTTGCCAGGAAAACTTCAGGGACACGTCTGGGTGGTTATCAGGAGTCAGTTCTGACTTGAAGGCGTAAATAATAATAATAATAATAATAATAATAATAATAATAATAATAATAATAATAATAATAATAATAATAATAATAACAACAACAACAACAACAACAACAACAACAGCAACAACAACAACAACAACAACAACCACCATACATTCTTACTTGAACTTATGAGGTAGAATAAGAAAGTGTCATGGTTTGAATTTCATTTTTAAAATCCTCCTTCTTCCTATTCTGTTTTGTATCTTTTGAATTCTAAGCTTATGGAAAGCATTTCTCTTCCTTTCCAATTTTTTCCCCCTCAGAAAATCCTTTCCTACCAATATGCCAATAATAGAAATAAAATGTAAAAGTCCTCCAAATGGCTTTTTTAGAATCAACTCTAACAAATATTTTTGGTCCTAAATGTTTTGGACGCTCTTCCCTGAGATCTCAAGAACCCTTTGAGAACTTAACGGAGACTCTAAAGAAAACTCATTTTATGAATGTCTACTTTTCAGTTTCAGATAAGACCACCAGACTGATATTTCCATGCCAGAAACTCCTCAAAACAGGACTTTGGGTGTAGTCATCTAAATTATATCACTTGAAGCATCCTGTATCTCGTGAGCTCAAAGGGAGAGAAGGGGGATGGGTTAGATCTAAATAACTTATTACTTTTATTTTAAGAGCCTCTTCCTGGATGGATCAAACAGTTAATTATCAGCTCAAGTGGCCCAAGCAGAAATACATATCTAAGATCCTTCCATGAGTCTGCTTCTTGCTTGTGTCTGAGTAGGTTCCGTAGGCAGCAAAACAAATAATCCCATGGTTTAGTTTTCTTAAAAGGAGGATTGGAAATTTTATCATCCCTTTTTACCTTTGAATTCATGTTCAGCACAACAGGAAATGGGAAGAGTAAGATAAAGGTAGGATAAACTTTCCCTGTATTTATTCCTCAACTGACTTACTATCAGAAAAATGAGTTTTTCTGTTTAAAACAAAAGAGCAGCAAGGACCTCTTCTTCCTCTTCCTTCTCTTCTCACACCCAGCTCTCTTCTAACACTGATGATGGCACCTAGCTGGGTAATGAAATGTCTGCAAAAAACAACCAAGCCCAAAGAGCACCAAGGACCCTTTCATTGCAATCCTAAACTGCAAATATTTTCTCTTTTATCAGAGCCAATTGGCTGTTTTTACAGATGTATCTGAAGCAAATCTCACAAGCAACAAGAAACAATATAGGCAGCAGAGGTGGGATTCAGCAGGTTCTGACCAGTTCTGGAGAACCGGTAGCGGAAATTTTGAGTAGTCCGGAGAACACGTAAATACCACCTCTGACTGGCCCCACCCCCATCTATTCTCTGCCTCCTGAGTCCCAGCTGATCGGGAGGGAATGGAGATTTTACAGTATCCTTCCCCTGCTATGCCCACCAAGCAAAGCCACACCCACCAAGCCACGCTCACAGAACCGGTAGTAAAAAAATTTGAATCCTACCACTGATAGGCAGTCCTTGCTTAATGACCATTTGAAGTTATGATGTACCTCCCTAAAACTATTTATGACCCAGTTCTGAAGTTCTGATGACTGCATTCTCCTCCCACCCCCACAATTACATAATTGCATTTTGAGTACCCGCGTTTTCCCAAAAATAACACCTTATATTTTTTTTGAACCCTGAAATAAGCGCTTGGCCTTATTGCCACGCACTCAAAAGCCCGATTGGGCTTATTATCAGGGGATGTCTTATTTTGGGGGAAACAGGGTACTTGATAACTAGCTCACATTTATGGCCATTTGCAGCATCCTAAAGTCACATGACTGTGATTTTTGACATTTTTTTCCATTTTCTATTTTCCAATTTAGTTCTGGTTTCTAGAAAAAAACCTATCCACCCAAGAAAACGGGTTCATTTAACAACCACTGCAAACTAAGTCATAAAATTAGGCATGTGGCCCCACTTAATAATCATCACAACTTATGATCGTAATTCTGGGCTCAATGATGGTGGTAAGTTGAAGATTATCTATAGAAATATTAACACCAACATGAGAACCATATTCTGCAGCAAACCCAGATTCCTCCACATCTACATCAACAGCATTCGCACAAGCCTCCACAATTCCATGTACAAGATTAGAGCCATCATCTGCCAGCAATCTCCCTCTGGACTCTACGTAGGACAAGCAGCCCCAACTTTGTGCAAAAGAAATAATGGAGATAAATTTGATATCTTGACTCAGAACAAGGACAAAGTAATGTTAGAGCATTTCAACTTCCAAGAGATTCCGTGGCAGACCTTAAAATGACTGTTTTGAAAAAGCGGACCTTCAACGGCATCGCTGAGCAAGACATTGTTGAACTCATATGCATCAAATGTTTAGGGCTATCTCAGAGAGTCTGAACAAACATGATGAGTTTTAACGCATCACAACTGTTAATTGATAAGGCACTTGTCATCTGCATAACCAGCCTCTCTTCTTCTCCTTTCCTCCCACCCCAATTTAAATCCTACATCAGCCTAGCCCAGGGGTCTGCAACCCACGGCTCTGGAGCCGCATGTGGCTCTTTCATCCCTCTGCTGCAGCTCCCTGTCACCAGTCAGCTCTAGAATTGATAGGGCTTTCGGTTAGGACAGGTAGAGGAAAAAGGACACTGTGCTAGGAGGAGACTCTATGGTGGGGGAACTGGACTTCCGGTTGACAGAGGAAAAAGGATGCCGCGCTAGGAGGAGACTCTATGGTGGGGGAACCGGACTTCCTGTTGAATTGAACGGGGGGCTTCTGGTTAGGACCTTTGTGGCTCTTTGAGTGTTTAAGATTGCCGACCCCTGGCCTAGACATTCTAGGCATCAGATGAAGAGAATTGGAGCTCACAAAAGCTTGTACTTTTTAATAAAATTTGTGAGATGGAAAAAATGCTGCCTAACTCTTGATTTTTTTCCCTCCCTGGTACCGGGATATTCACACAAGCTCAGGTTTCGCTGCTACCATGTATCTAGAATTTGAGATTTGCCCCGGGCTCTGTATTAAATTACCCACTTTAAACATCTACATGGAGTATCAACAGAGGGTTGAACAAGCACCAGATTAGAACTAGTGAAAATATGTCTGCTGTATTTGAAATGATTTCCCGCCAACCCCTTTGCATGTAAGGGAAATATCCATAAGTGAAGCGAGGCCATTCATCTAAATCAGTGTTTTTCAAACTTGGCAACTTGAAGATGCGTGGACTTCAACTCCCAGAATTCCCCAGCCAGCACGGCTGATGAATTCTGGGAATTGAAGTCCTCGCATCTTCAAGTTGCCAAGTTTCAAAAACACTGATCAAAATGCTTGTTTGGAAGCACTCAAGCATCTCACCCTGGGGCAGACAGAACCTTCAGTTGTCCTTTAAAACCGGCTTGGCTGGTTTCTCAAAATACACTTTTCAAAGAGCGAAAGAAAGAAAATACGGGACACAGAATCATGGCCTCCAGTTATAAGAAAAGAAACACAGGTTGAAAGCTAGAGAAAATGCCGTAATGGGAAGAGCAATTTGATGGCGGACCCAATGGCATCCTTCCTTTTTGCCCCACGTCTTCAGGGAGATGTAATTTATTTAATTTATTGTGGATTTTGCCCAGAGCAGAGAGCTTGAGCTCCTTGTTAGCCACAATAGCCTCTTTCAACTCTATAATTCAATCACTACAAAGTCCCGCAAAGGCCGGGAGTTAGAAAGCAAAATAAGCATTAAAATGTGAACACACACACATGCACACAGAGCCTTCTATGAATAGCCCAAGAGAATTAGTTTAAACTCATTGCATTTAATTGGCTCTTAGGAGCTTAAGAGGAACACAAATACTGTAGTCTCTTTATGGCATCAATTATTGCTAGCCCTAACCTATCATGGGATTTTTTTCTTTTCTTTCAATTAAGTACTGACCTCTTTCTATTTTGGGCAACTCTGCTCTACTTCTAGGGGCATATTTGCTGAGAAACTCTACCAAGATCTGTAGAAGGACTATTCCAGCCTAAATCGGCCAACAGGGCTGAAATGGTTTCATTCATACCCTGATCACGCTAAAGGAATCGTTTTAATTCAGAAAAATCAGATCTAAGGTAACCTACAGTCTAATGTGAGTTCTCCCACCCCCAAAAGCTTGGCAACTTGAAGACATGTGAACTTCAACTCCCGGAATGATGACTGGGGAATTCTGGGAGTTGAAGTCCACAAGTCCTAAAGTCACCAAGTTTGAGAAACACTGTCGAACAGGTAACACTGAGGTGCACCTTTTTAAGCTGCAATCCTAAAATCCAGTTTGGCTGCATTTATAAAGGACTGCGAAGCACAAACTAGTCCAACCGGATTTATCCAGGTATAGTATGGAAAAACCATCCCCCAATAAGCAGTAGTTAACCAGGGGTCCCCAAACCTGGCAACTTTGAGACTTGTGGACTTCAACTCCCAGAATTCTCCAGGCAGATGTCCACAAGTCTTAAAGTTGCCAAGTTTGAAGACCTCTGAGTTAAACCATGAGACCATGTGGCGTGCATAGATTTAAGAGCCCTCTTCATATTTTTCAGATGTGGGAGAGGCAGTTCTTGTTCTTAAGGCTATTTTTTGTCTGAGCCCAATGTTTTCCTTACCACAGTGTAGATCTGACATGGCAACTTTGCATGCACATGCTCAGTTATTCATGGAAAGGGCCAGGAGTGAAATTCAGCCGGTTCTATCCGGATCACGTGAACCAGTAGGGCCGACTGCGCGAAGCCCCGCCCACCCACATGGACGTAATGAAGTCCCTTTTTTGCGACGATTTTCACGCTCTGCGCATGCGCGGAAGGCTTTGTGCATGTGCAGACCACAGCGCGCGCACATTTGCGAACCAGTAGGGAAGGTAAGTGAATTTCACCCCTGGAAAGGGCACCTACATCCTGAAACCAGAACCAGAACGAACCACGACAGTCACAGTCATCCATCGCACTAAGTTGGTACCAAGTCTTGTAAGTTTGCTTGCTACCTTTTGATGCAGTTTTTGACTTCTGTGACTTCCTGGACTATCCCTGTAGTTTCTTGGCAAAGTTTTTTTTTTTCTGCTATTGCCTCCTTCCTAGGCGACAATGACGGACCCAATGTCACTCAGCTGGTTTCATGCCTAAAACAGAACTAGAATTCCCAGTCTCCTGGTCTCTATCCTGGTGCCTTAACTACTACACCAAAAAAAGGCTTGTTATTAGAATAGAATAAAATAACAGAGTTGGAAGGGACCTTGGAGGTCTTCTAGTCCAATCCCCTGCTTAGGCAGGAAACCCTTCACCACTTCAGACAAATGGTTATCCAACATCTTAAAAACTTCCAGTGTTGGAGCATTCACAACTTCTGGAGGCAAGCTGTTCCATGGATTAATTGTTTTAACTGTCAGGAAATTTCTCCTTAGTTCTAGGTTGCTTCTCTCCTTGATTAGTTTCCAGCCATTGCTTCTTGTTCTACCCTCAGGTGCTTTGGAGAATAGTTTGACTCCCTCTTCTTTGTGGCAACCCCTGAGATATTGGAACACTGCTATCAGGTCTCCCCTGATCCTTCTTTTCACTAAACTAGACATACCCAGTTCCTGCAACCGTTCTTCATATGTTTTAGCCTCCAGTTCCCTAATCATCTTTGTTGCTCTTCTCTGCACTCTTTCTAGAGTCTCAACATCCTTTTTACACCGTGGCAACCAAAACTGGATGCAGTATTCCAAGTGGGGCCTTACCAAGGCATTATAAAGTCGTATTAACACTTCACATGATCTTGATTCTATCCCTCTGTTGATGCAGCCTAGAACTGTGTTGTTAGTTTATTAGTTTGATCGCTTAATTAGAAAACATGGTTTAAAAAAATCACATGGGAACTTTATTCCCAAGTTTAACTCCCATTGGTTGACAAAGCTTTTGCTCTCCCCCACCACCAAAAAAGTTTTAAAAGCAGAGTTCATCCCATCTGAAAGTGAAAGAGTTTTCCAAGTGAATAAGATGGGAAGACAGCTCAAAGGGAATGCAGTGGGCCTTTTTCCCTCCTTTTACAGGAAATGGATGAAGTCTAGGCTGAAGTAATTTCTCAGCCTGGTTTTTTTTTTAAAAAAAAAAACTGCTGCTACGGAGGAAACATATCCTGTTAACAACAGGAAACCAATAGCTTTTGCTAAGTAACCGAGTTCTCCTGCATAACTGAGGACCAATATGGGGAGGCGGGAAAAATATAGAATGGCAGCCTGCTTGAGGATGGAAGAGAGCGATTAAACAGTCTGGAAACACCATGCAAGTGCAGCCAGACTGATGTTGCTTAGGGCACATGATCTCTGTGGGACCCAGACAGGGGAAGAGGAAACTGTGTACAGGCAAACGCATGTGTGGGAAGACATGAAACATTGCTATTTTAAAAAGGAGACTCTGAGAAGGGAATATAGTCCTTTAAAATCGGGAATGTCTTCAGGAAGGGTAGCTTTCTTCCCTTGTGAATTTTATTCCTTTGAATAAAATTCACAAGGGAAGATTCCTCCACTCCTCTGCTCGCAATATTTATTAGTGAGACTTATTTATTAGTGAGACTTATTTATTAGTGAGACTTATATACCGCCTCACAGTGCAAGCACTCTCTAAGCGATTTACACCAGTAAGCAATATATATTTATATTGCCCCCAACAATTTGGGTCCTCATTTTACCTACCTCGGAAGGATGGAAGGCTGAGACAACCTTGAGCCGGTGAGATTTGAACTGCTGACCTGCGGATCACAGTCAGCTAAAGTGGCCTGCAGTACTGCACTCTAACCGCTGCGCCACCTTGGCTCTTCTAGAATAGAATACCTTATTCCACCAGACTTGAAATATTGGGATTAGACCATTTACAACTACGTCACCTTCGATCTGATCTAAACGTAGTTCATAAAATCATATACCAAAATGTCCTTCCTGTCAATGACTACTTCAGCTTCAACCGCAACAATACACGAGCACGCAATAGATTCAAACTCAATGTAAACCGCTCGAAACTCGACTGCAGAAAATACGACTTCAGCAACAGAGTGATCAATGCCTGGAATGCACTACCTGACTCTGTGGTTTCTTCCCCAAACCCCCAAAACTTTAACCTTAGACTGTCTAGAGTCGACCTCACCCCATTCCTAAAAGGTCTGTAAAGGGGCGTGCATAAGCGTACCACTGTGCCTACCATCCTATTGTCCCCATTTACCTGTACTTCTTTGCTTATGTTATGTTTATACAAACACCTATCTTGTATATGTTTGACAAACAAACAAACAAACAAATAAAGACGATCGTTTCAGGCATCTTCTCTAGTTGTTCTTTTTTCAATGGCAAAAATGTTATCTCCATACTGCACCAGATCCATAATTTTGGTTCTATGTATGGGGATGCTAAGGTTTTAGGTCTGCCATTATGGTCTCTGCTAAAAGTCCCGAGACTGAACAGTTAGATCCATGATTTTGGGTATTTTGATCTTAGCGTTGGGTGTGTTGTGCAGTACTGCTGCCATGGATTCTGGATCTATGGACCTGAAGAGTGCTCCCACAAGGGAAGTTGTCTAAGAACATTATTCAAACAAGTACAAATGCTGGCTGGGGAATTCTGGGAGTTAAAGTCCACCCATCTTAAAGTTGCCAAGTTTGGAAAAACACTGATGTAATCCTTTTGCAAGTCTGTGGAAGAATGCCAGCTCTAGGGAGCCACCATTCTACCATTTGCTCTCCAACTTCATAGCAGTCAAAGTTTTGCCAGAGATTGGGAGGGCCTTGTCATTACTCTTTATCTCTTGAACAGGCTGCAGTAGGCGATAGGACGTCCAAGGGCACTTCCTTTCACCCCCCTGCTCCACCATCTCAATGTATGCTTCCAGCAAAAAAAACCTCTCAAGGTAAAGATTAAGCACATATTCCCAGGGGTGGGTTCGATTCACCTTCCCCACCGGTTCGCATCACGACGGAAGTGCACATTTTGTACACGTCACTTCCTGGAAATGACCCTCTGCGCATGCGCAGAAGCCTTTGAGCATGCGCAGAGGGTTTTTTTTTTCCAATCCGCGGCGACCGGAGGACCGGTTCGGGAGCGTGGACCGCCAGTCATCGCTGCCGGTTTGGCGAGCGGCACCAAATTCCGGCTACCGGTTCTAAAGAACCGGTCGGAACCGGCAGTAACCCCACCACTGCATATTCCAAGGTCGAATTATCTGAGTTTACTCACAATGATATTAGCAGAGACAGAGTCAAAAAGCAGAATTCAAAGCTGCTCAAGTAGCAAATTCAAGACTCAGCCAGCGGAAGGTCCAAAAGGACAATGACAAAGCTGAGAGACAGAAGTCCAAAGGCGGCTGTTGATTAGTTACCCGAGCATCTGTCTCTGCTCCGGGAGGGGCTTTTATTCAGGAAGCTCCTTCAACCCCACCCAAGCCCAGCCGTTACTCATTATTTTAAGGCTCAGATCTACTCCTAATTCCCAAATAGACAATTGTTCTTCTGGTGGCCTTTGAAGTTGGGGTTCCTCTTCAGATAGCAACAGCAACCAAAATATCATGTTTACAAATCGGGCTAAGCCATGATGGGGTTGACTTTTTTTTTTTGCCAGGGCACAAACCCAGCTACTGTGCTTTGTTTAACTATGGTTTATACCATATATTAACCTGGCCTCCAGGGATTAAACCATAGAAAAACAAAGAAAAGCTTAGCACGATGTGCAAATTCAGCCAAAGTCTCTCTCTCTCTCCCTTTCCTTCTTAGAAATTGGCTGCTGAAACAAAAGGAGGTTTTATTTGGGGATGTGGGATTGATTTTTTTTTAATATTCAAAGAATTAGTTGGGATTCATGCAAAAAAGGGGATGTCCAGGCCAGAAATTAATTTCTGGGGATGAGTTTCATTCACAAGCATCTGATAGTTTTCTTTTTTAAGTGTCATGTCTGCATTTTGAATCACTTTGCACCTGATTCCAGTTGTGAACCTTTAAGTGACATTAAAAAAATGGGAGGGTTTTTTTCCCCACAAGCTGAAACTTTTGTCGTACAACCTCCTGTTATTTTTACAGTGGATGAGTTAAATTTTAATTATTAGACTTATATAGGAAAGGAAAGACTCGAGAAGTCTGGCATTTTATTTTTAAACAAAAACGACCTCAATAAAATAAATCACAATGCCAAAGGTATAAAAATTAACCAATATTTTTCAGTAATTCTTGATCAGTCATCACTCAGTAGGATTATAAGACATCCACATCCAATGGCTTGTGGGGGGACAAACAAAACAGATTTGCACACATACCATAAGTATAAGTTTGTAAAAAGGGAGCTTTAAAGGGAGCTTGAAGCAATTCAGAACAGAAGAAAAGCCCAATGACCAAGAACTTTACCCCAGTGAAAATACTCTGTGTCTTAATTGTAAACTGGCTGCTTCATTTCTCCCCATCTGCACACATGGACTGCATTCCCTTGCAAGCCCTTGACTCATTTCTTTTAAGTAGGTCTTCCTGTTCTTAAATCAAGGGCAGCAGCAAACAGTTATCTAGCTTCAGCAAAATGCCCCAATACAAAGGTTTTAAGAGACGGAAGACAGCAGTTCTAGACTTAAAACAACAGATGGACTTGCTCTCTTGCTGAACACGCCACATCAGAGCTCACGGAAAATGGAATTCAAAAGCTTTTCCAAACCGCAGCCTGGGTGAAAAAAAATAAATAAATCTGATCAGAACGCTCTAAAGTACAGCTTATCCCCAAACAACATTTGCCAGAATTTTAACAGTAGCTGAATAAGACAACACCTCCACCTTAGGAGGCCAATAGAGGGGGCGGGGGAATAAAGATTAAGTCCATAGAGTTTATCGGAAGAATTTCTTTAATTAAGAAGGATCAAAGTCAGGCATTTTGTTTCACGAAAATACAAAACTTGGCTCACACGTCGTCAGGGCTAACACTGAGACATCGGAAGAGAGAGAAAGACAGCGAGAAGGCTTCAAACCCTGACTTCAGCAGGAAGTCAGTGGGAAAAGGGGGGGGCTCACAGGGTACTGAAACACTTCTACAAAAGGATTTCTTTGCGTTCTGCGCAAGATGCTGAATTTTTGGAGATTGCTTCATTTCATTATTTTTATTTTTTTATTTTTTATTTTTTATTTTTTATTATTTTTTATTATTTTTTATTTTATTTTTTTATTTTTATTTTTTATTATTTTTTATTTTTTATTTTTTATTTTTTATTTTTTATTTATTATTATTATTATTATTATTATTATTATTATTATTATTATTATTATTATTATTATTATTATTATTATTATTATTATTATTATTATTATTATACAATTGTATCACAGCGGCCAGTTGTTTCGCCGGATTTGGCATTGATTACTAGTCGAGCCCCACCCAGGGGCCTAGGATTATTATTATTATTATTATTATTATTATTATTATTATTATTATTATTATTATTATTATTATTATTATTATTATTATTATTATTATTATTATTATTATTATAAAAAGAGTCAGTCCAGGAACAAGCTACATATTATGATAGGCGGGGCAGAAATGAAACCTTTGCAACTTTTTTGCATGAGAACAGAAGGAAGAGGCGAGCTTGCAGGGATGATGCTACGAATGGAAAAAGGATCATTTTAGGAATGCTTATTTTAAAACATATACTCCACTTTTCACTTCGGGATGAAACTATCCAGACTAGTCAGTCTGTTTAAAGTCAAACTCAATCAGCATCCGTTAATCGTTGGAAATGTTTAAAAATAGCTTCTCCCCACCCCTCTTATTACTTTTTTTCTTCAGGCTGTTTCAGGGGTGGGTTCCAGCTTACCTCGCTGCCAGTTCGCTTCCTCCCGTGCCACGTGAGCGCGCGCGTGGGTGCGTGCGTGCTTTGCGCACTGCAAAATCTCCCAATTTTTTTTAAAAAGGCCAAAAACAAAATGGCAACGCATGCGCAGTGTCAAAAAATTGGCTTCTGCGCATGCGCAGAAGAAAAAAAATTCAAAAAAAAGATGGCGGCGTCCATGGACTGGCACTGACCAATCCGGTTCGGTGACATCATCATGACATCACCAGCGGGTCATTACTGGTTTGGGCGAACCGGTCCGAACCGGGAGGAACCCACCCCTGGGCTGTTTTAAAACATTTGTCTTGATGTCATTTTTGAAATGATGCTGTTTTTTGGAGTTACGTTGAGGGGTTTTGCTGGGACACATTTTTCTGTGGCATAGAAACCTAGATGCTTGCTAGGTTAGGAGATGCAGTGGAAACCCTTTATCCAGGGTTTCTCCAGATCCTTCTGAATCGAAGTGTGGGATGCCAGGGCAATTGCAAAAATGAGACTGGACAACCATTTGACCAGGATGGTATAAGGCAGTCATGGCGAACCTTTTCGGCATTGGGTGCCCAAACCGGAACACATGTACCCTGTTTCCCACAAAATAAGACATCCCCTGATAATAAGCCCAATCGGGCTTTTGAGTGCATGACAATAAGGCCAAGTGCTTATTTCAGGGTTCAAAAAAATATAAGACAGGGTCTTATTTTCGGGGAAACACGGTAGATGTGCATGCATGTGCGCGAACCCAAAGACCAGCTGGCCGGTGCATGCATGCCTGTTTTTTGGCCGTTTTCAGGCCATTTTTTGGGCTGTTTTCAGGCCGTTTTTCGGCATGCTGGAAACCAGAAGAGCAGCTGGCACAGTGCCCACAGGGAGGGCTCTGCATGCCACCTCTGGCACGCATGCCAAAGGTTCGCCATCACGGCTATAAGGTTTTCTGCCTTGAGCAGGAGATTGGACTAGAAGTCCTTTGAGGTCTCTTCCAGCCCTATGATTCACCTGTTCTAAACAGGTGACTTGTTTATTCACTCATGCCCTCCCTTCTCTGATCACCTCAAAATCAAGGGAAATGCAAGAATCCTGCACCTAAGACATTCACTGAAATCCTGTTTAGATGGGAGATTTTGGAAGCAAATTCTCTTTCATTAAGTTGAATGAGAACTGGCAGAAAAATGAAGATTTCTGCTCCACACTGCTAAAAATAGATTAGTTGGGATATCAGTAAAATGAGACAATTGAGTCTCTTGTGGCAGTCAGCTTCATTTAATGCTATTTTAGGAAAGCATTCCATGCTGTTTTCCACCAGCATCTTATTTCCATTTAAAACCAATGGCTCTTGACCTGCGTTTCCGAAATACGGTGATATTGAGCACTCCCTCCACCAATTTCCTGTGTACAACAACCTTGTGAGGTAGACTGAAACAAAAGATAGGAGGTAATGTCATCCAGCGAGCTTCCCATCACCAAGGACAGACCTAAATACAGAGGATCCTGTTTTGTGTTCTTTTCTCAAATATTACACTGTAAGGCCCATAAGGAGAGAAATGTCTTTTTTTAAAAATGTTGGTACAAAGAGGAGATTTTCAAACTTTTTCAGGCTGCACAACCCGTTAAGAAGAAGAAATTTCCTGACCAAGAGTTAAAGTTCTAGTAATTAAAAAATAGGCTGACTTCAAGTGAACTTTTTTCCCTTGTCATGGGTTAGCTCCAAGCTCTTGTTGAACCCTAGAACAGCGGTGGGTTGCTCCCGGTTCGGACTGGTTCTTAGAACCGGTAGCGCTGGCGGCGGGAGGCTCTGCCCACCCGTCCGGGACACTTCTGTGCATGCGCAGAAGAGTCGCACGCGTGCGAACTGGTGGTAAAATTTTTTACAACCCACCACTGCCCTAGAAGTCCATGAAACTGATTGAAAAACTCAGCAGGAAGTACCAAAAACATTACAGGTAGTCCTTGACATACAACCATTTGTTTAGTGACCTTCCAAAGTTACAACAGCACTGAAAAAGTGACTTACTTGCACTTAAGACCATCACATCATCCTCACAGTCACATGATCCAAATTCAGGCATTTGGCAATCAGCATATATTTACGAAATCAGGGGTGGGATTGAAATTTTTTAGCAACCGGTTCTCTGCCCGGTTGCTGGGTGGGCGTGGCCATGGGGGCGTGGCCTACTCGGCCTCCTGCACCACGGTGGAGGGGTGTTTTCATCCTCCCCAGGCTCCGGAGATGTTTTTCGAGCCTCCGGGAGGGCGAAAACGGCTCCCCTGGGCTCCGCAGGCAGGAAACGGGCCCGTTTCCGAACTTCCGGTAGGCCTGTTTTTCATCCTCCCAGAGCCTCTGCGCGGGCCCTGCACTTACCTGGCATCCAAAATGGGCTGCGTGGAGACTCCCGGGAGGGGAGAGGCAGGGTAGGTGGGGTCAGCCAGTCCTTGCAACTACTGGTTCAGTGAACCAGATGTAAATTAACATCCAGTTCGCCCAAAGCGGTCTGAACTGGCTGAATCCCATCTCTGTAAATTACGATGGTTGCAGCGTCCTGGGATCACGCGATTGCCATTTGCCACTTTCCAAGCCTGCATCTGACAAGCAAAGTCAACGGGGGAAACCGGATTTGCTTAATGACCATGTGACTCACTTAAGGAGTGAGGTTTGAACCTATAACAATATCCTAATCAAGGAAGTACCAACTCAAACCATCAAGCAATAAGCAACAGCATAATCAAGGAAGTACAAAGGACAAAACACCCTTACCAATGCTGATAAGGCAAGCTATTGTATATCAACAGGATGCAAACCCCACTCCCTTCTAGCACTGATGATGTTACCTAGTTGGGTAATGAAACATCTGCAAATAAACAATTAAATTCAGAGAGCACTAAGGACTTCAAAGTTCAACCCTGAACTACATTTATTCTTTCCTATTGAAACCGGACTTCCATATACTCTCCTCTGCCATCTCACAACCTTACAAGCACAAGCATTCCAAACTCCACCCACAAGAATTAATTTCCTTGTAAATAAAGTTCAAAAAACAATTTGTCTTTCATCAAACTGAATGAAAGGGGAAAAACACAGAAACGTTTATCTGCCTAGCACTTTTAAAAAAAAATTAAGGGAAGGGAAAATTATCTAGAATGTTGTATTTCTTTCCAAACAGAAATTGAAACTGCGCATTTTCTAAGCCTGTAAATTTCCCTAATTTTCCTAATTCAGGGGAAAAAATAGTAACTTTCACTTCCATCTGAAGTAACCAAGGCAAGCATAAACAAATATTCTGTTTCTCCAAATCATGATGTTGCAGAATAAAAATATAACCCAGCTGCAAAATTGCAATCATAGATATTTTCATGGATGGAGGAAACCCCTGAACAATCCCATACTAATCTATGCAGAACATGAACAAATGGAATACCAACAACGGGGAACTAGCTGAAACAAAGCAGAAATGCCTACTGAATTCCTGGATTACAGTGTACTAGTGAAATGTGCCACTTCTACACATCCATGCAACATTTCAACACACAAATTTATGGCCAATTCTGCCATAATTCATCACTTGGGACTTTCAAGAAGAGATTGGACTGCCATTTGTCAGAAATGGTGAAGGGTCGCCTGCTTGGGCGGGGGGGTTGGACTAGATCAGTGATGGCAAACCTTTTTGGTGCCGAGTGCCCAAAGTGTGAGGCTCCCGTGCCCCGTTTTGGCTTCCAGGTTGGTGCAGGAGGCCTTCCAGGCCCAAAACGGGGTGCCGGTGGGGGGCCCGCGCACACGCATGAACCCCCAAAATGCAATGTGAGCCCCTGTGCATGCATGTGTGTGTGTGCACGTCCCCTGCATGTGTGCATCCCCCGCATGCGCCCCCTGCATGCGCAGCACAGACCCGAAGATCAGCGGGCCAGTGGGAGGCACGTGCGCATGCGTGGTGGAGCTGGGCTGGGGCAACAGCTGGCATGCCCGCAGAGAAGGTTCTGCGTGCCACCTGTGGCACGTGTGCCATAGATTCGCCATCACAGGACTAGATGACCTACAAGGTCCCTCCCAACTCTGTTAATCTGTAATCTGTATTCTGTAATCATAGATAGATACCATCATCACAGACAGTTAACCCCCCAATAAAAAAGCAAGCTGCAATTGCAAATAAACTTACTAAAGAGAAGGCTGTGTTCACACATCATGCTAAACTGAGTCTTATTTTACCATAGTTGATTGATTAAACCACAGGAGGTAGGATTCATGCAACACACTAATCCAAACTAAACAAAGAGCATTACAGTTTAGCACAAACGAGCATGGACTACATACATCCATCTCTTGATTTATCCCCTTTTCATTTCAAATTAATCCCAAGACCTCAGACTATTTAAATTCCATCTGCAATGGGAATTACTTCTGAAGATCTAGGAATGTGCTATTTTGCGTATCCAAATCCCTTGGTTTTAATAGGCATTAGCTCACTTAACTTTGCAAACAATCAGGCTTTCCAGATCAAATAAACCTATGTGCTATTTTCCTCCCCAGATACAGGGGGACTCCCCACTGCCCCACATACGTTTAAAACAGGAACACCTAATTTTTTTTTTAAAGCCTCTGCAGATCAATGTTCTATGATGAACCGATATATTCCAAAGCAAGTTGCTTTTCTCTAACTCCAACCACTTAAAGAAACATAAGTATACAGTAGAGGCAACTACAATTATTATTGAGATTTTAAAAAACTCCACAGCTGAGTTAGGAGTGTTTCAAAGAGTTAGGAAAGAAGCCGAAGCAAAAACACAGGGCCTAAGTTGTCCCCAGAGCATACGGTGGGTATAATGATAAAGAAATTTTTAAAGATCAAGACCACTGCTGCCCAGATGGTCATATTATTTCTATCTCCAATTCCCACCTTGTTGTAGTGGACCAACCAATCACTAGGTACATCGGGGAGAACCAATGTTTTGTCATTGCCGTCTTCCCCAGTAAACCATCCTGGCTGGGTGATGACAGCATGATAAACCTGAGTTAATAAAACATGACTCATAGTTGGTTATTTAATCTAAATAAATCACATTATGGCTTCACGTGATGTTTGGGTTCACTTCCCTTCCTCAGAAAGGGTTCCAAGCACAATACAAATGCAGTATCTCCTGCTCCGTAGTTCTTTACAGCCCTCTCTTAGAGGTTTACAGAGGCAGCCTCTTTCCCCCAGCAATCTGGGTCCTCATTTTACCAAACTCAGAAGGATGGAAGGCTGAGTCAACCTTGAGCCAGTCAGGATCGAACTGCTGGCAGTAGGCAGAGTTAGCTTGCCATTGCAATAGCCTTATATGCCACTTCATAGTGCTTTACAAAATAATAGCACTTACACTTATATACTGCTTCATTGTGCTTTACATAGCAATAGCAATAGCACTTCGACTTATATACCGCTTCATAGAGCTTTACAGCCCCCTCTAAGCGGTTTACGGAGTCAGCATCTTGCCCCCAACAATCTGGGTCCTCATTTTACCAAACTCAGAAGGATGGAAGGCTGAGTCAACCTTGAGCCCCGTCAGGATTGAACTCCAGGCTGTGGGCAGAATTTGCCTGCAATATTGCATTCTAACTACTGCACCACAGGGCTCATCCTATCAACCAACACACCTATTTCTCCCTATCTAGCAGTCAGAAAACAGACCTGTTCAGGTATTTTTTTAATTACCAATTTTGGAGAATCAAAGGGCTACAGTGAGCAGAGCAGTGCCAGACAGAAATGGCAATGCTGGAATATCTGGGGTTTGGGACCTCCCCACTCAACCCTAATGTCTGTGTATCTATTCCTGCGCCAGCTTTTCCTAGCTGCATTAACTCCATCTCTTGAATGCATTGTGGGTTGTCCTATTAGGGATAGAGGAGAAATGAAAGACAGAAGAGGTGCAGGAAGAAAATCTGCCTGCTCCACCCCTAAACGGCATCTACGAAACTCCAAAAAAAAGTGGAGGACTGCCAAGGAGCATTCATTGAACAGGAAGGTACAGTTTGGTATCCACGGATCAGGTGGAAGTGACATCACAGACCTATTTTATCATGCAAATATTGCATGTAATGCAGGGCTGTCAAACTTCCGGCCCGTCGGCCGGATGCATCACACGCTGGCACCCACGCTCGGTTTAACGAAGGGGGGAAAAGTTGCAATATGTCATGTGACTGCGCCGTGACGAAGCAAGTTGGACGTCCCTGATGTAATGTTATGTATGCCAGATGCTTATGCTTGAGATCACGGCCATGATTAGGAAGCAGCTGAAAACCATACCTTAAACTTGACTGGATCCCAGTTCAACCATGACTTTTTAAAACAATGAAGGAAGGGGAAAAATAATTAGATATAAACATCCAGCCTCATGCCTTTGAGGATATTTCTGCAGGTAGGTGGTTGGTCACTCTTTGTTAGCAAAACTTCTTTGGGCACCTCTTCTACTGGTAGAGCAAGGACAAAGGTGAAATTCAGGAATAGGTTTTGCCAGTTACTGCAGTCAGATCTTGCAATGATTAAGTCCACTCCCATTAAAATAGGGGTGCCCAACCTTGGCAACTTTAAGACCCGTGGAGCAGCTCCCAGAATTCCCCAACCACCCATGCTGGCTGGGGAGTTCTGGGAGTTTTAGTCCACAAGTCCTAAATTTGTCAAGGTTGGACACCCCTACATTATTCTCTGGAAATTACATTTGATGCATATTAGTGACAAGTTCATACACCCTGCTAAGCCATTGTTGCTTTAGTCATGATTTGGATAAACCACACCTTTATAATGGCTGGGTTGCAAACACTCTCTAGCCACAAATGACATAAGTAAGCATTGGCTTATTTACTATTTTTTAATGTCTTAGGTCTAATAAAAGTTTATTTCAAATTAACAGAAGCCAATTAATGTCATTAAGAGCCCAGGTGGCGCAGCGGTTAGAGGCAGGTACTGCAGGCCCCTTTAGCTGACACTGATCTGCAGGTCAGCGGTTCAAATCTCACCGGCTCAAGGTTGACTCAGCCTTCCATCCTTCCGAGGTAGGTAAAATGAGGACCCAGATTGTTGGGGGCAATGTAAATATATACATTGCTTACTGGTGTAAACCGCTTAGAGAGTGCTTGCACTGTAAGGCGGTATATAAATCTCACAAAATAAAATAAATAAATCATCCTTTATCGTCTGCTTGTATATTTTGTTTATAAGTGAAGCAAGCCTAATAAATTTATTAGACAAATTGTAAAAAATGTGAAAGAATTTGATCACCTCATGAGTGGGTCTACTGGTTGTCCTTTTATGAGATTCCAGGAAAAGAACTCTTCATTTGCAAATAGCTAAGGAGAATTCTTTTGCTCTGATTGCAAAGGATTCTTTTCAGGAAAAACGTGCTAGCAAACAGCAAGCCGTCTTCTACTGCAACAGGTATCAAAGGTGATGTGGGCTTTGCGAAAGCATGACAAACTCTGATATCCACGCTTTAAAGAAAACAAGATGCATTTCTTGAACAGAGGAAGTCACTCCATGTGCTCCAGATTATCACTTGAAAGGATGGGAGCATTCTCTGGCCCAGAAAGGCTTAGGTAGGTATGGTTCATTATTATTCATTACATATTATCTCTGAGGACATCAAGGTAACACAAATCCTTTCCCATCTTAGCACCCTAACACCTTGGAGTTTTGCTAAGGTAAGCTGCATCCCTGAACAGAACATTACTATTACAAATTTACCTTTATTAACATTATATGAAATACCCTATAGGGGTAGTTCTCGGGTTACAACCATTCACTTGCTGACTGTTCCAAGTTACGACGGCACTGAAAAATGTGACCTATGACCATTTTTTCACACTTTCGACCACTGCAGCATTCTCATGGTCACACGATCAAAATTCAGATGCTTGGCAACTGATCCATATTTATGACGGTGGCAGGGTCTTGGGATCAACTTCTGTAACTTTCTGACCAGCAAATTCAATGGGGAAGCCCAGATACACTCAACAACTGTGTTACTAACGTAACAACTGCAGTGATTCAGTTAACAATGGTGGCAAGAAAGGTCGTAAAATGGGGCAAAACTCACTTAACAAATGTCTCAGTTAATAGAAATTCTGGACTCAATTGGGGTCGCAAGTCAAGGATTACCTGTACTATGGTCACTGGGTCTTGACTTGTAGACTTCACACCCTAGGACAGTGATGGTGAACCTTTTTTCCTGGGGTGCCAAAAGGGCGTGCGTGCCCACACACATAATGCAATGCCCTGCCCCCGTGCTGCCACCACCACCACCCGTGCATGCACGCAGGGCTCACTGAAGCCTCCAGACTTCCGGTAGGTCCGTTGGGCTGTTTTTCGCCCTCCCCAAGCTTCAGGAAAGCCTCCGGAGCCTGTGGATGGTGAAAAAAAGACCCAACAGGCCTACCGGAAGTTCAGAAATAAACTTCCGGTTGGGCCGTTTTTCGCCCTCCCCAAGCTTCAGGAAAGCCTCCGGAGCCTGTGGATGGCGAAAAAAAGACCCAACAGGCCTACCGGAAGTTTAGAAACGAACTTCCGGTTGGGCCGTTTTTCATCCTCCCCAAGCTTCAGGAAAGCCTCCGGAGCCTGTGGATGGCGAAAAAAAGACCCAACAGGCCTACCGGAAGTTCAGAAACGAACTTCCGGTTGGGCCATTTTTCACCCTCCCCAGGCTTCAAGCCTCCTGAAGCCTGGGGAGGGTGAAAAATGGCCCAACAGCCCAACTGGAAGTTTGTTTCCGAAGCAAATTTCATAGAGCAGGGCTTACTTCCCAAAATCTCCAAATCTGTATTTTAAGGCGGGGAAACTCAACATGTTACAATGAGAAGCTCCAAAGTGAAAACAAGAAGGCTTGTTTCTGAATAAATATATCTAAGATCCCAGTGGATTCATTTTTGGAACATTTGGGTCAGATACAGTACAGCTCATTTGGGAATATTCTGGAAGCAAACATAACCATACAACTTCTCAAACTCCAACTTCGGCAAAGTAAAATGCAGGTAAACGCAAGCAAAGGAGAGGAGAAAGCAAAAGGACGTGTCATTTTAAAAAGTCAAGAGAATTCAAATCTACAGCAGCTCATAGTAAATTAAACCTCCTCCCGAATCATCCACTTTTGAGAGAAGAAGGCACATTTACACAACAGAGGGTATTCTTTAAGTGTTGAGAGATTCACAAAAGGCTGAGAAACAACATTTTAATAGATGAAATAAATACTCCAGTACATGCAAGATTAAAAAAAAAACACTGAAAAAATAATAATTAAAAATCAAAATCACTCATTGTTATAGTGTAATTTACCCAATCCCTATTTCAACACACTCACAGTAGCTCCCCCCATTGGAAAACGACACCCAGCTTTCCCTGCAAATGCACTTCTAACCCATCACTCGATTCAAAAGTAACCATACAAAACAAAACAAAAATCGTAGCTACACCCATCCTTAAAAGTTTTCTTTCTTCCAGAGTGTATGAAAACTGAGGTAACTTTTTTCTCTCTCTCTCCTTTTTCTTCTTCCTGCTCAACTAAACAATAAAATCTAGGAGATTTTGGTAGAACCACCCTCCTCCCACAAAACCCCGTATCTCCTAACATTTTAAAAATCGCATCCAGCACGATTAAAGCTTGGACCCCCGTCAGTAAACCTTTCCTAGGATTACTGTAACCCTTGCATGACCACAGGCTTCAACAAAAGAAGGAAGCAATGAAGCAGAATCATCTTGGATGCAAGCCTTAGGAATCATTCCAAAGTTACTAGCCTGGGCAAGGTCCTAGGAGCCTGCAGGCAGCCAGCAATAGAAGAACAGGGAATTTAAATCATTTTGCACAAGGCCTACAAGAGGACAGCCTTGTCCTCCAAGAACTGACCTTGATTTTGGGCCAAGCAGAAGGAAGGAAGCGCGGACTGCCGATTTCCTTTGCTCCCTTCTTGCCTGAACGGAATTCTACCTGCTTGTCTTAGACCACTGCAAGCCGCCTACAGTTCCATGCTTAAATATAAGGCTGCTCGGATCATTTCAATATTATTTTTTTTGGGGGGGGGAAATGTGCGTCCTGTTCCCTTCCCCAGGTAAAACATCCATGCCAATTATGACATGTGAGCTAAAAAAACACGGTTTCAAAGGCTCCTCACATTGTTACTTTAGCAATAAGAAGAAGAATTAAAGGACTGCGCTACACAAATTCTTTGGTATACGAAAAGAAAATCTGGGGCAGGAAAGGGATGTCATATCTTTATGTTAAAGGCGGCCATGCAATCTAAAAAGGAATAGATTAATTCACAGAATTTGCATTTGCTGGCGGTAAAGTCCGGGGTGACGAGCGTTCCCTTAGGGCCTGAGACAACAGGTTGCAGCCATCGGAGACCGCGCACGCCGAGTTCCTCAACCTTTCCCTGTATTCAGTCATCTTGGTGCTACTGTCGTTGTGTTGGGCTATATCCCTGAGGCATTGAGTAAGGAGCACGCAAGCCGAGACGACACTCATCGCACCGCCCAAAATGGCCGTCTGCACAGCTTTCCCCTCTGGGTTGATGGTGGCCGCTCTGCCCAAAAACTGAGGCTCTGTGGCAAAGCCCACCAACGCGCACACAGACTGCACCAAAGGTCCACTAAACAAGACGCACCGGTTGCGTGTCAGCTCGCTGGGGGACGTCTTGACCTCCCGGACGCAGGCCAGGAGAGCAGAAGCGCTAGTGCTCATACATTTGACGCTAAGCTTGAACTGCTCCTTGGCAAATCTATCCTTGGACTTCTCACTGGCCAGGACGCAGGCGTCGGTCAGGAACTTCAAGTTCTTGGACATGTTCTGAGAGACCTCCAAAAGGAGCTGAGGGCTTAGGTCAACCAGAGGGGTGGTCTTCAAGATCCCACAACCATGTTCCACCTCGTGCTTACATCTGGTCACCTTGTAGCGATCCACCAAGCCGGGTAAAGCCGGCTGAGCCCCTGGCGTCTCCACCGCCGCCAGGTAAGCAGCGTGGGCCGAGCACTCTGTCAAAGAGACTACCAAGTCCCCCATCTCCCCTAGGATGTCCCCCACCTCGGTGAAACGGCCCATGTTGAGTTGGCTCTGGACGTCATGGGTCAAAATGGAGAGGCCTTTGGTCCTGGCGATGATGGTGTCCCTGCACTTTTCAAAGGATTCTCCGAAGACGGACAAGCTCTCCGTATGGACAGGCCGGCTCTCGCTGGTTAGCAAGAGCAGATCCGCTACCAGCTGCATCTTGATCTTGCAGAGGTCACAGGTGGCCACAAGCTTCTTCCTTGGCAAAGAGCTGCCGCTGGGGGTGGATGTCTCAGTAGTGGACTTGCCAGAGCCGCCGCTAGCCATAGTGCCGGAGGGGCACACGCATGCCTCTGGGGACCCCACTGCTGCCACCACTCCGCTTCCAGCTGCCTCCCGAGGAGTCCCCGCTGAGCCCGGCAGGATCGCTCTGCCCTTTCCGCACCATCATTCCATTAATCTGCACAAATAAACCAGAGTCTCGGAGCACCAGAGGAAGAGAAAGGGGCTGGCAGACCCGCCACCAAGTCGGAATCAAGCAGGGCAGAAGCGACCAGGGTCCCTCCACCTTCCAAGGTGCTGCCACTCCAGACACAGGTCACAACATCCAGCCTGCGGATGAAAAACGCTGCGGTGGCCGCCACTGGCTCATGGGACCCTCAAACCCTCGGTTCTTTAAGGGCATCTTCGCGGCTCTGGCCGACTTTTCTTTCCGAGAGAGGCGAGGAGGAACCCGGCCGCCGCCGCTGCGACGCAGACCTGCCAATACAAAGAGCAACGTTAAAACTTCCCGGCTGGCTGGCTTCATTCGGCCGGATCTCGCCTCCCCCAGCAAGCCAGCGACCCCCGACAGACTTCACGCCTTTTTCAAGGGAAGCTGGCCCCGCGGGCAGTAAAAGCGCAAGCCCGGCGCGCCGCCCGTTCGCTCTGCCGCCCCCCTCGCGTGGAAAGCGGGAGGGCACCGGTCTTCCTCTCCCCGCTATCAGGAAGAGCAGGCGAGGGTGTGGCCCGGCTCAGCTTGAGCAGCCCAGCAGCAGCGACGGCGGCGGGCGGAGAGCGAGGGAAGGGAAGGGAAGGGAAGGGAAGGGAGGGCCGGCTGGGCTCGCCAAGAAGCGTTTTTACGCGCTCACCTCCGGAGCAAAGGAGGACACGGGCGTCCGGGGGAAGACGCGGCGCAGCGGGCGGGCGAGGCAGCGCCTCTTGCTCGGCGGCCACCTTCCTTCCTTCGCCGACCCGGAATCCTCTGGGCCGTTTCTCTCCTCTTTTGCCCCGATCACGCCACCCACTTGGCTCCCCCGTTTCCGGGAAGACGCATCTCCGGCGGCCTCCAAGGCGTTGGCGCATCCGCTTGGCGGGCGGAGAACTTCGGGCTCGCGTCGCCGGTCAGGTGGAGGGCTGCCCGGGGAGTCCCTGGGGACGGGATCCTCGCCTGCTTCGGTCCCCTCCTCCGGCCATGGCTAGCTTTTCTTCCCCTTGGAGGACGCCCCGACTTCCAGAAGGGTGGAGGACTCCGAGGCCGGAAAGCAACACTTCCTATCTGCGGGGAGGAGCGGGGTTGGGGAGGGGGGGGTCTCCGGACTTCCCAACTTTCTTTTAAAAAGTGGGGGAGGGATGCCTGCTAAGCGGCGCCCGCCTCTGCGGTGGCTCCCACCGCCCTGCCGGGATGCCTTGGCTGCTGCAGGGCTGGGAAGGGCGGGCGGCCGTGCGCCCTAGCCGACGCGCCTGCCTGCTTGCTTGCTTGCTTGCCTGCCTGGCTCCCTCCCGCCGCCCTTTTCCCTCCCGTTGCCTCCGCTGCAACCTCGCTTTAAGCCTATAGCAATCTTTTGTGCGGCTTGTCGCCGCCCTTCCTTTTAAATGCCCACGCCCGCTGCTTACGGAAAACTCCTCCCCGGTGGGAGAAAGGAGAGGAAAGGCGGGGCGGCGGTAGCAGCGCCGCCGGTCTCCAGCTTCGCGTTGGCTGCTGCGCTCCCGGGTTGGGTTCGGGTCTGCGCAAAGCTCAGCTCGGCTTGGTTTCTCTTTAAGGGCCAGCGCGGCTGCTACCGCCCTTGACACACATTCGCCTTCGGGCGCCTGTCCAGCCTGATCTAAAGTGTGCATTCATTCAGGACGAAGTCCTTCCCCTTTTTTTAAAAAAAGAAAAAGTTACGACTGCATTAACCTGAACGGAAGGTTAATTCACACCCGCCCACCCCTGTTATCTTTAAAACGGGAGTTCTCTCTTGGAGGACTTTAAAGTAGGATAATGCACGTGGCTGGGAGTGCCCGCGCTTCCTTTTTTTTTCCTTCTTCCCCGGAGGAGGGGGACTTCAAATCGAGGCCATCCATTATTAGTAATAATAGTCCCCAACAGTAATAATAGTAATAATAGTCCCCAACTCTATTAGCTGTTCAAACCTGACCATCTATCGGGAGGCTGGCAACATTGATGATGTCTCGGATGCCCACGGAGTTTTCCCGAAACCAGCTGTTTTGTTTTCATTTTTTTTTTTTGCCCCTTCCCTTCTTCAAGCTAGAAAAATAAGGGGAGGGGGCGAAGGGAGGAAGAAATAATAACAATGCAAACTAATGAGGTCAGCCCATTGGTCTTGCAAGCTGATTGGGTCGCGGTTTTGTTCCTGCTGGCCAATTAGAAAACAGCACAATTTAAATAATAATAAAAAAGAGACCTGCGCTGCCTTTCATTATTGGACGCGTTCCCGATGTTTAAAAGAAAGGGGGAAAGTGTGCATAAAACCGTTAAAACAATAGGTCATAAAACGAGAAACCAAAACACCGCCGTTTTTAACACCTCGTGACCACATCAAGGTCCGTGAGAGGCCGAAGGCTGGTTTTCATCCTGCCGCTGGTTTGGGAAAAGCATTTCTGAGAACCGCCTGGCCGGATTCAAGCAACATAGAAGATAAAATGAGTGGCTGTGTAGTTTGTTGGTTCACAATGTATGGAGCAAATTCTGCCTGCAATATAGGCTTCGTTTGTGGGTTGTTTTGTGCATGCAAACCCAGGAAGTTTGTGTTAAGTCAGGCAACAGTCAGTAAACTGCCGTGAACACAAGCCACCCTTGTGACAATCTTGCTCTCCTTCCTCACAATCTAGATTGGCACCTCTCAGCAAGCCATGATGATGGTGGGCATTGCTTTTGATTTAGCTTACTATTTATATTTGCTGGTGTTTGCTTCAAGCATTAGTAAGTTGTGTAAACATAACATTGTATAGTTTGAAGGGGCCAGTTGAATTCAACCCTGTAATCTTCATGAATCAAAATCAAAGCACCCCTAACAGATGATCAAACTCGTCTGGTGGAAAGAAGTCCATCATTTTTCTGGTTCATGCATTTGTACAAGCCAGGAATGATCGTTTCTTAAATAAACTGTAATCTGTTTGTGAATTGGTACCCTGAGTACCCTAGGTCAGTGGTCCTCAACTCCCGGTCCGTGGACCGGCACCGGTCCGTGGCATGCCAGAAACCGGTCCGTGCAAACAGGTGAAGCCCCATCCAAGGAATGCAGGCAGCAGGCAAAACCACGGCCCCTCCGGTCCATTGAAAAGCCTCCCTCCAGAGAACCCGGTCCCTGGTGCCAAAAAGGTTGGGGGCTGCTGCCCTAGGTGGTATCCTGACCCACAGAGTTTGCAAACCATGGTTGTTAGGTTCACCCACATCCAAAATGAACCACATTATGGTTTATGGTACCTATATCCACCCACCCGGTTATAGAAAGCTCATGATTTTTTTTCTTAAAAATCTGATCAGAATTGTACATCAAACCAAAATGATTAGGTTTTGCCTACAAACCCTGAGAGATTTTCTGACTTTGGAGGCTTCAGAAACCTAGCCACATTTTTGTAGATACAGGTAGGTCTTATCATTTGCTGATACTGAACCCCATGAAATTCACGTTATTTGAATTTGCACTATTCAGAGTGAGATTTCTAGGGAAAATAGGGTAGCTGGTTACAGCCTGACAAAAATGGGACACGAAAAAGTTTAAACATATTTTTTTATAAATGTATTAATATAACAGTAAAATATTAAAAGAACATACCTACAACTTAAATTCATTTTTAACAAAGCTAAAGTAGACTAGTTTCTAAAGTAGTTCTAGAAAGAAATAAAAGAAATAAAAACAAAATCTAAATATCAGTCCTATCTATCTTCTAGATCAGGGGTCAGCAACCTGCGGCTCTGGAGCCACATGTGGCTCTTTCAACCCTCTGCTGCGGCTCCCTGACGCTCAAAATATGCGTCACAACCACCAATGTTTCATACCCGCCGGCACGCGATTTATTGAGCTTTTCGACTCCCGGTAGGCCAACCATGGATAAATCCAAGAAAAGAAAAGTTTCAGAAGAAAACAGAACATTTAATTCAACTACATATGTTAGTTCTGTGGCCGCTCAGGAAATAGTCAGGCATGGGAAGAGTTTTGTGGCTCCCGGTGTTTTCTTTTCTGTGGGAAACGGGTCCAAATGGCTCTTTGAGTGTTTAAGGTTGCCGACCCCTGCACTAGATAGACAGACCTCATAAATACTTAACTAATTCAAATGGAAGATACATTCATATACAAACTTTATCCTGTATTCTGCAGTACTTCTTCAAAATGAGCCTTTACTTTTTTTTTGAGCTTTCCCTGAATGATGGATCCTTCCTTTTCTTCCTTTTGCACACTTTTTTAAATTTATCACCATATATTTATCATATCATATTGTATCACATGCCGATTAGTGTCCAAAACCCCAACGCATTAGCCTCACACTGGATTTTGGCTTGCATTAAATTGCAACCTGATAGCAATGTATGATTCACAGTAAAATATCCCATGAATCAAACTCGCACTAGTTATGACCTACCTGTGTACATTCTCCAGGGCTAAAGGGCGCTTCCTGCAGAAGGGAAGTCAAGACATCAATTCTGCAAATGAATGAAAGGTTGGTCAGAAACTTCCCGTTTGCACATGAATACAGTGATCAAAAGAGCTGTAAGGTTAGTAAAAGTGACAACCGCTTTGTGAGTTTGCTGAAGGCAATTGTTACATTTCTGAGGCTTCTGTGAAAATCTTTTCATACATTTCAGGAAATATAGACCGGGTGCTTCTGCCACAGCTGGGCCACATACGGGTTGGGTTATACACAATGCAAGCCAGGAAGGGTGGGAGCCGACTTAATTTCTGCGCAAATGTTGTGAACTCCTTTGATGTTAACGAAAACAGGCCCAAAAGGGAGTCTCCAATTCCTGTTCCCCATTTAAAAAACAAAAAAACACAGCCACACTGTTACTCTGATAGCTAGCCCAGAGCTAAACACCCTTTTAAAAAGTATCCCAAGACCAGCAAAGTCATCTAAAAACATGGCCTGGTATTTATCACTAAAAGATTATGAAAATAAATATATTTTTATATATTTTTTTAAATGTTTAAAATAAATATTTTATTTCTCTATAAAAATATAAATTATTGATGTATTTGTATTCTGCCAGAGAATTGAGCAGCAGCCATCCAGCTAAAAGTTAGAGACTAATAGAAATTGGAAGTCTTTTAAATATATACACATATTTATCATTCAACATCATCAGAACAAACACAAATTAGTCAGGAAACAGGAACATCATGAGGTAAATAGAACAGTATATAGAACACAGGAAAAAAAGGCGGAAAAACCGGGAAGAATAGAATAACAGAGTTGGAAGGGACCTTGGAGGTCTTCTAGTCCAACCCCCTGCTTAGGCAGGAAACCCTATACCTGTGATGGTGAACCTATGGCATGCGTGCCACAGGTGGCACGTGGAGCCATATCGGAGGGCACGTGAGCCGTTTTCACCCTCCCGGAGGCTGGAAGAAAGCCTCTGGAGCCCCGGGTGTGGTGCAGGAGGCCGACTAGGCCACACTCACCATGGCCACGTCCACTCAGCAACCAGGCAGAGAACCCCTTGCTAAAATTTTTGAAGCCCACCCCTGCATATACATATACATGTACATACAGATACATACATACATACATACAGGCCAGAAAGTTCAATAAGGATCCTGGAAAAGGCTTTGAATGTAAGCCTAATACAGGAAATGTAATTGCACATATTTATTTATTATTTTATTAGTGAGACTTCTATACCGCCTCATAGTGCAAGCACTCTCTAAGCAGTTTACACCGTTAAGCAATGTATATTTATATTGCCCCCAACAATCTGGGTCCTCATTTTACCTACCTCAGAAGGATGGAAGGCTGAGTCAACCTTAAGCCGGTGAGATTTGAACAGCTGAACTGCTGATCACAGTCAGCTAAAGTAGCCTGCAGTACTGCACTCTAACTGCTGCGCCACCTCGGCTCTTAATTATTCTTACACATTGTGCTTAAAATAAACATAACTGGCTGGATTCACTTTTTATCAAGCTTATTTCTATTTTGCCAACCAACAAATTGCAGTTCCGTCAATCTTAACAAGATTCTGCTATACAGGTATCTCTTGACTTTTCGACCGCAATTGAGCCCAAAACGTCCAATGCGAAGTGATAAAATTTGTTAAGCAAGTTTTGCCCCATGTTATGACCTTTCTTGCCACAGTTGTTAAATGAATCACCGCGGTTAAGTTAGTAACAGAGTTATTAAGTGGATCTTGGCTTCCCCATTGACTTTGCTCATCAGAAGGTCACAAAAGGGGATCATGTGACTCCGGGACAGAAGTGGAGCTCTTGCCTCACAATCAGGAGGTTGTGAGTTCAATCCTTGGTGCAGATGTAGGGTCTCCTGCTTGGACAGGGGGTTGGACTAGATGACCTGCAAGGTCCCTTCCAACTCTGTTAATCTAATCATAAATACAGGCCAGTTGCCAAGTGTCCAAAGTTTGATCAAATGACCAAGGGCAGTGTTTCTCAACCTTGGCAGTTTGAAGATGTGTGGACTTTAACTCCCAGAATTCCCCAGCCAGCGTTGCGTTGCTGGCTGTGGAATTCTGGGAGTTGAAGTCCACACATCTTCAAACTGCCAAGGTTGAGAAACACTGACCACGGGGATGCTGCAACAGTCGCCACTGTGAAAAACGGCAATAAGTCACATTTTAAAATGCTATTATAACTTTGAACAGTCATTAAACCAACTTTTTAAAGTCCAGAAATACCTGTACATGATAGTGGTTCTCTAGGGTTTTCCATCCATCCAGAGAAGGCTACAATATGTTGCAAACTACTTGGAAGTCAAAGTAGTAATAAAAGAAAACGAACATTTGCAATGGCCAGTGTGTAGCGAAGCAACTTCCTGATAACGTAATACAAATATTGTGTTTACAAGAAAATAGCAGACTTCATCGCTTGTTTGGCCGTTCCTTTCCAACTCCAAGCATATGGATTCAGAAGTAAACCACCTGCATGCATGCTAAGGATTCTCCCAAGGAAGTATATACAAGATTACAGTTTTGGATTGGGACGCTTGTCTAGGATTATCTCAGCCTGTAATGAAAACTGAATTTCTGCTTGCTTTTTTTAAAGAGAAGAAAACGAGAGGAGTCAAATAAGCGTGTTTATAATAAAAAAATCCCCCCCTTAGAATCCAAAGTAGTACAATCCGCCTCCCCCTTTCCTTCTGCCTCACTTGTAAAGCTCCTTGTTTAAAAAGTTGCTTGTCGCGCCCAGCGCCTCCCGGTTTTTCATCTCTTCAGGCCTGATGCGCCTGCGCAGAGGACTCCCCGCCAGGCGGGCGGGCGAATCCTCGGCTTCCTACTCCCCTTCCGAGGTAGGCGGGAGAAGATGGCGGCGGCTTGTTGGTGGCTGTTCTTGGCGGTGGTTCTCTGCGCCTGCTTGGTGGCTGCGGAGGAGCCGAAGAAGAGCTCCGACAAGCCGGGGAAGAAGAAGAAAGACATTCGGGACTACAACGATGCCGACATGGCTCGGCTGTTGGAACAATGGGAGGTATAGGCGAAGAGGAAGAGGAGGAGGAGGAAGAAGAGGAGGAAGGAAGGAAGAGGAGAAGGAGGAGGAGGAAGAGGAAAAAGAGGAAGAAGCCCCCACTGCCCTTGAGAGTTCAGATTCAGATTGACAAGAGTTGGAAGGGACCTTGCAGGTCATCTAGTCCAACCCCCTGCCCAAGCAGAGGACCCTTACATCTGCCTCTCCCTAGGGTCGAACTCACAACCTCCTGATTGTGAGGCAAGAGCTCCATCTCTAGGCCACAGGAGCGAGGCTTGGCTTCCCTTGGTTCCACTAAGCAGCTTCAATCCTAGCTAGTGCAATAAGCCACCATTGGCTAATGCAGATAACGTGTGTATCCTTAAACCATGATTTGCAAAGCCCGGGGGGGGGGTCATTTCAGCCAGTGTGGTAAGCCCAGACTTAAAAAAAAAAAAAAGCAAGCCTGGATCTCAGGCCATTCAGCAAGGCTGATTCGGCACTATTTCACCCCCTGGATGCTGCTAAGCCATCCTGGGTGGATCTGGCCTTTGTGGTCACTTTGCAACCCATTAATTTTCAGGTCCTGTTTCACTGAGTGGGGGGAATGCGGGCAGTCTGAAAATGGGAGGGTGCGTTCAATAAATGCATGCATTTTATGTATTTGCCCATCTTGCATTTGTGCCTCTTATTTTATTTATTTATTTATTTTGTCAACACGTGTACAAGATAACAGGTATGATATAAACATAAACAAAAGCAAAGTATGTATAGGTAAAATTAGACAATAGGACAGAAGGACAGGGACGGTAGGCACGATGGTGCGCTTATGCACGCCCCTAAAAGACCAGTCAAGTGAAGCAGTGGGAGTGGAGAAAGAAAGTTGGCTGTGTGCCACATCTTGGTGGCACACAGCCAACAAACAAAACGGCTTGTTGAGATGGGGGACTATAGAAATCAAATGAAATACAAAAGTCGATTTCAAGAATTAATCTCTTTCAAACCTGTTTGTCGCCCCTCCAATGCTTAAAAAAAATAGAAATAAGAGAATTAGATATTTTAGAACTGGATAGCTTTTTCTGAACTCTGTAAACCGCTTAGAGAGGGCTGTAAAGCACTATGAAGCGGTATATAAGTCTAAGTGCTATTGCTATTTTCAAATCTGGTGCCAGGTTAAGCTCTGTCTCTGGCTGTCTGAGGCTGTGGGTAATTATAACCCTGTACATTTGAAGGGAAAGCTGGAATATGGTGCGGTATAATTCTCACGATTGGCATTGTTGGTTTTGCAAGGGTGATTTTAGTTGACTGACGAAACTCCGCATTGGCGACAGGAAGGGCATCTGGCCATTAAATCACTCTGCTAGCTCCATTCAGTTGCCCAGACTGCACCCCGCAAGGGATTATGGGGTCATTAAATGAAGATGATGATTTAGTTGACCAACAAATTGAGTGTAAAGGATGCAAAAGGAATGAATAAGTGGTTCTATTTTTCAGGGATCCGCTTATATCCCTTGGAGATGGTTAAGGCTTCTCTTCCTTTTCAAAGCCTCTTCAAGGTTCCTGCTTTCTTTCAAAAACAGGAGGATGATGATATAGAGGAAGGGGATCTCCCTGAGCACAAGCGCCAATCTGCACCAATCGACTTCTCCAAGATCGACCCAGGCAAACCTGAGAGCATCTTGAAAATGACCAAAAAGGGGAAAACGCTCATGATGTTTGTCACTGTGTCAGGAGACCCAACTGAGAAGGAGACGGAGCAAATTACAAACCTGTGGCAAGGAAGCCTTTTCAATGCCAATTATGATGTACAGAGGTAAAACCCGTTGGAGTTGTGTGATTTCTCCACACCCGCTTAAGAGTTCTTTTCACTGCAAAATATTTTTTAAAATAGGTCGCATTCTCCTAGTTCAGTGATGGCGAACCTATGGCACGCGTGCCACAGGTGGCACGCGGAGCCATATCTGCCGGCACGCGAGCCGTTGTCCCAGCTCAGCTCCAGCGCGCATCTGTGCGCCAGCCAGCTGATTTTTGGCTCACGCGGAGGCTCTGGGAGAGCATTTTAGGTTTCCGGGGGGAGGCAGGGGGCCATTTTCGCCCTCCCCAGGCTCCAGGGAAGCCTCTGGAGCCTGGGGAGGGCGAAAAACGGGCCTATTCGGCCCACCGGAAGTCAGGAAATGGGCCGTTTCTGGCCTCCAGAGGGCCTCGGCAGGGGAGGCTGTTTTTGCCCTCCCAAGGCATTGAATTATGGGTGTGGGCACTCGCACGTGCGTGATAGCATGTGTGCACGCGCTTTTGGCACCCGAGGGAAAAAAGGTTCGCCATCACTGTCCTAGTTATAGCAGTGATTCCCTGTGTCCCGTTTGAAACGTTGCTCATCTTTTTACTGCTGGTTGCAGTGTTCCATCGTCATGTGACCACAATTTACAATGTGTTTTTTTACAGTTTCTGGCAAAAAAAATTGCCCTTAAGAATACATGGATTTGCTTAATGACAGCTGCAAAAATAGTAAAATCGGGCCTAGTCATGTGGGTGCGTTGACTTATGACAGAAATTCTAGACTCCATTATGGCTGTAAATCAAGGTTTACCTGTACTTTACTTGAAATATATTTAACCTGATCCTCATATTTTAAGTAATTTATTTGGGAAAAATCACCTTCCAGGTAAATGTAGTATTGTATTGACTGAGCATTGTACATTTGTGCATGTAGCTAGTTTTCCTCTTTGCAGTGTTTTTTCTCTGATCTAAATTGAAACCTGCATGTATTCTCTGAGGAGTAAACCTTAGTGCAAGGGTTGTCCACTTCTTTGTTTAATTTTATGTGAAATGAATATATTTTTTACGTCTGGGCGAGGTCATACATAATATGCCCTACCTAGGTGGGGTTGATTGCAGTTGGATTTTAAACACTAATCCAATTTTGTCATAGGTCTGTTTTAGGTTATCCAGACAATACTATTTCCTCACAAGTTTGACACAGATGTTTAGTGTTTCACTTTGAAGCACCATGGGATGTGTGTTTAGAGAGTAGTAGCTTTTATGTGATCATGCTCAAATCTTACTGAAATAGCTTCCTATCTATCTCATTCCAAACTTGTATATAAGGCTCCATTTAAACCAGTGGAAAAAGTATTTAAAATGTAATAAAACTATTGCATGCTATAATAAATCCCAGTTTGAGCATCATTTACTTTTTTAAATGCAGATGTGCCAATTAATACTTGAACATCTATCCAGATTCTGGATTTATTAGTCCTATTTACGACCACCCATCTCTCACAGAGTAACTCTGGGTAGCACATAACCATATTTCTGGATTTCTGTCTCCTGGAATGTAGGAGTTTAGCAAAAGACTAACTGAATATCTTCTGAAATCTAGGTTCATTGTCGGTTCAAACCGTGCCATTTTTATGCTGCGCGATGGAAGCTATGCGTGGGAGATCAAAGACTTTCTGGTAAATCAAGAGAGATGTCAAGATGTCACTGTGGAAGGTCAAGTCTACCCCGGTAAAGGAGGCGGAGAAAAAGAAAAAAATAAACTGAAACCTAAAAAAGACTCAGAGGTGAAACCTGGAACCGTTACGGACAGCAATCGTGCAAGCAGAGAAAAAGAGGATCTTTGATAAATGCACTGAAATACTGTCAAGAGAGGTTTAGAACATTTCAGAAAGAGAAAACGGGGTTGGTTTTGCAAGTTTCAAAGTATTAATGGTTAAGGGAGCAGTTTACTTATTAATGAGAGGCCTTCATTTAGAAACGGCAGAGTCGGTGGTTAATGGCTTTGGGCTGCTTACATTCAATCAACTATTAAGTCTCAACTCCCTATCAGTTTAGTATTATGGACTTTGTCCAGAGGATGAGAAGGGTGGTTGAGTGGGTCACCATTTGGAGAGCTGATTCTTAACAGGTGGTATCGCAGATGGTTCAAAAGAATAGGGAGAAGGAAAAGCAAGACTTAAAAGGCGGTTGATTTCTCCCCCACCAATATTTTGTTTAATCCAAATTAATACACTTTCCATTGCATCTTAAAACTCGTAGCTTGAGATTTGTCACTGATTATACCAAAAGAGATCCAGAGCGACAGTTTCTAAGTGGATTTGCTTTTAAAATACTGATAATCCAGTATTCCACACTGAAATGGAAATAAAACTTTGTTAATTAGCTAATAAGGCTAGAGAATTGCCACACTAAATCGACTGATATACTTCTTCATTGATTAGAAGTAGTATAAAATGTGAGGAAGACTCACAGATACAGTTGAATTGATTGCAAAAACAAAGTGTGTGGGAATATAGAATGGTTTTTCTGTGGATAAACACATCCATGCGAATGGATATATTACAAGTTGGCGTTGATTTCTTCTAAAATGTTAACCGAAAAAGTTCAGTTCAAGTTTGCGGCCATTGTACTGGATTTCATTTGCTGTTTGTTTTATATTCAGTGCCATGGAAAATGTGCAATACTTGGAACAACCATGGCAGTTTTTTTTCTTTTAAAAAAAAGATAACTAAGGAAAAGTTGCTGTCTGTATGAATGCTTCCTCCAAAACTTCAATAAATTTCTATAATTTTTTCAGAAGAGATTGCTATTTGGAATTCTTTATCCATCTTTCCTTCTCTTACAGTGGTATCTGATGTCAGCCCAGACTATCCACATGGTGGTGCTGTCTGTACGCCGAATAACAAAGGAAATGTGCTTGTTTTGAAGTCTGGCTAATGTAATATACAAATCTCTTCCAGAAGCTAGGCCTATTTTAACAAATTGACATTTTACATGCGAAGGTTGTTCTATAAAAGCTTTGAACTTTGGAGGGCGATTGGAGTGATAATTTACTGTTTATCCTTGATGTTAAATTTATCTGCTTCCTCCTTCCATCTTTCCCCCCTTCTTGATTTTGTTTTGAAAGAGTTTTTCAAAGTACAGTATTTTTCGGAGTATAAGACGCACCTAGATTTTAGAGGAGGAAAACAAGGAAAAAAGTATTCTGAACCAAATGGTGCAGTAATATATTATTTAATAAAATACCAGTGTAGCAGAATACTTTTTACAATCATGTATACTTTTTACAACCATGTATACTTTTTACAAACTTCAAACTTGACAGCTTTAAGACTAGTGGACTTCAACTCCCAGAATTCCTCCTCCAGTCATGCTAGCTCAGGAATGGGAGTTGAAGTCCACAAGTCTTAAACTTGCCAAGTTTGAAGACCCTTGCACCCCTAACCCAGGGGTCTTCAAACTTGACAGCTTTAAGACTAGTGGACTTCAACTCCCAGAATTCCTCCTCCAGTCATGCTAGATGGGGTAATTAGAAGGCAAAAACGCCCCAATTTTTGCAAAAAATGGCCCATTTTTCGCTCATTTTTTTTTGCAAAAACAGGGCATGCAGAGGATCTGGGAAGCCTGCAGTGGACTCCTAGGGGGTGGGGGAAGGCAAAAACGCCCCAATTTTTGGAAAAAACGACTCGTTTTTGCTCATTTTTTTGCAAAAACGGCATATAGAGGATCTGGGAAGCCTGCAGAACACTCCTAGGGGGTGGGGAAAGGCAACCCCCCCCATTTTTGCAAAAAAAACGGGCCGTTTTTTGCAAAAATTGGATGCGAGGACAGGGCTTTGGGAGGCTAAAAATTGCTGTATTCGGTGTATAAGACGCACCAACATTTCCACCCTCTCTTTGGGGGCAAAAAGGTGCGTCTTATACTCCGAAAAATACGGTAGGTGCATTTTTGTGACAGCAGTTTAAAAGATTTATCCTGTGGATGAAATGGTGCTGCTTAAAGAAAGGCAAAATACTTGGGTTTTGTATTTTTTTTTTGAGACTTAGAATGAGTAGCCATAGGCAAAATTAGAAACATGCCTGATGGCTCATTTGCATGACAAATAAAATTTATTGTCGGCTGTTTTGGAGTTATTTGTGAAATGAGATTCCAAATCCTCAGTTCCAGTACACGACGTTTGTCAACCAGTCACCGAGAGAAGGAAAAATGGGGCGATGTAAGGTAGCCAAAAAAGCAGCTTCAACACATTTAACAGATATATAAAGAGCTTTCAAGTGGCAGACTGCCAACAAACGTTTGAAATAGATGTGCAAACGTCTCAAAAGGTGTTTTTTGCCAAAAAGCAACTGGGCTCTCTTGGTTTTTTTCTTTGAAAATGTTTCTTCTAATTGAAGAAGCTTCTTGGATGAGAAGCGAAACATTTTCAAAGAAAAAAAAAGTCCAATTTAATTTAATTAAAAGTTCTTATAGGCCACCCAATCCCAGAGGACTCAGGGCGGCGTACAGCATGAATAAGAATGGTACAATATATAAGAAAACAATTAAAACACAACATAAAATTTTAAAAAAGCAACAGAAACCATTCATCCAGGGGGAATCCGATCTTCACCCCGCCTGCCGGAAGAGCCATGTCTTTACGGCTTTGCGGAAGGCCAGAAGAGTGGGGATAGTTCGGATCTCTGGTGGGAGTTGGTTCCAGAGAGATGGGGCTCCCACAGAGAAGGCTCTCCCCCGTGGGCCCACCAACCGGCATTGTTTGGCTGATGGGACCTGGAGGAGACCAACTCTGTGGGACCTAACTGGTCGAAGGGAGGTATGTGGCAGGATGCGGTCCCGGAGGTAACCTGGGCCTGAACCATGTAAGGCTTTAAAGGTCAAAACCAACACCTTAAATTGCGTCCGGAGACTAATGGGCAACCAATGCAGCTGGCGGAGAATAGGTGTTACGTGGGTGTATCTCGGAACACCCACCACAGCTTGCGCAGCTGCATTTTGCACCAATTGCAGTCTCCGAAGTTGCCTTTTGGAAAAAGCACTTTTGTGACAACCATGACCTGGATGATTGGGAATCTCGATATTTAGATGTGCAAACGTTTAGTGAAGATTTCTCTGCCTGCCCTGCAGTTCTTTAACCTACGTTGGGGGTGTGAGAGATGCACAGAGGCACCAAGGTATTTGAAGGGGACAGGAGTGGAAATGTAGGTAGTCATTGTTTAGCAATCATAATTGGGACGAGTAACTTGGTTGTTAAAAGAAGCGGTCACTTGTGACTGCTTATGATCTTCCTTCAGCTTTCCCTTGCTGTATAGACCTGTGACGGTTGGAAATGTGAGGATTGGTTGTAAAGTTACATACATAACTGTAGTTTATTCATTAGCCCATAGGCCCATATCAAAGTGCAGAGTTCCAAACACAAATTATTGCTAAAATCCGATAAAAACAATTTAAAATGAGATTGGAATAAAATACAATTTAAAATGAAGTTGGAATGTAAAGTTACTTTTTCATCACCATTGAAACTATGAAGGGTGTCATGCCCCCGTTGGAGCCTGAATCTGCGGGGGAAGACGAGCTGGAAGTGGACAGAGATTGAGGAGGTGGCTTCGGAGGAAGATGGGGAGGAGCAGGCCCAGTCAGGCCAGGGCCTTTTAGGATTAGGACGGCTTGTAGGCAGGGAGGAACAGCCAGGATGACGAAGAGAGGTTAAGCAGAGAACATGAGAGACAGAACTAAGGTGATGAGCAGGGCCCGCCCCCTCCTGATCCTCGAGCATGGAGAGTGGAGAGAAGGCAAGAACAGCGCAGACTGACTCGGGGAGAGTGCCCCATCTCTCTTCACAAGGCACACCTGGGGACCGAGACTTAAGGAGATGCTGTAGGGAGGGGCATTTGTCGGGAACAAACGCTGAATTAATGGAGTGTTGAGTGCCGACGTTGGAACTTTCCTGGATTCCTTCTTGATTTTTGGATTCTTGCCTTGCTCCTTGGCTTTCTGGACTCTGGTTTGCCTGCTGGATTTTCTTGCTTGCAGCCGTGGTGCTTGCAGTATTGGACTGGACTATTTGCAGCCAGAGGCTGATTGAGGTGTGTGTTTGTCATCACTTTGCTCTGGGACTTGCCAGAAACGAGGGAGCGTTAGGGAATTTGGAGCAATAAAGAGGTGGTTTGAACTACCAGCTGCCTGTGTTGCCTTTGCGCCGGGTTGCCTCTGCACCAGGTGACTAAAGAAGGCAGTTGTTAAACTAACGACTACCTGTACACTTTATTTTCTATATTACAAAATGCATAATAAGAGCACCAGCCTTTTTTTACAGGTAGTACTAATAAACAACTTCCAAGGCCAAAGATCATGTGGTCACTATTAAGAGCTATTAACCTGTTTTATACATATTCATTTTATCCTTCACACCCCACCCCCCCATCAGAACTGATGAAGCTTCTTGGATTATTACACTGCTAACCAGAGCATACAAAACTTTTGTTAGACCAATTCTGGAATACAGCTTACCTGTCTGGAACCCGCACTGCATAACAGACATTAATACAATCGAGAGAGTCCAGAAATATTTCACAAGAAGAGTCCTCCACTCCTCTGCTCACAATAAAATACCTTATTCCATCAGACTCGAAATATTGGGATTAGACAATTTACAACTACGTCGCCTCCGATCTGATCTAAATGTAGTTCATAAAATCATATACCAAAATGTCCTTCCTGTTAATGACTACTTCAGCTTCAACCGCAACAATACACGAGCACATAATAGATTCAAACTTAATGTAAACCGCTCCAAACTCGACTGCAGAAAATGCGACTTCAGCAACAGAGTGATCAATGCCTGGAATGCACTACCTGACTCTGTGGTTTCTTCCCCAAACTCCAAAAACTTTAACCTTAGACTGTCTACAGTCGACCTCTCCCCGTTTCTAAGAGGTCTGTAAGGGGCGTGCATAAGCGCACCACTGTGCCTACCGTCCCTGTCTTACTGTCCTATTGTCCTCTTTTATCGGTACTTTTTACTTATGTTTATACAAATTACTACTATCCTGTACATCAGTGGTTCTCAACCTTCCTAATGCCGTGCCCCGTGCCCTGCCACCGCAACCCCACCGCGCCCCATCCCTCCATTGCGACCCCTGTCCCGCCGCCGCCATTTGGGTTCTTTTACCCTCTGCGCATGCGCAAAGCATTCTGCGCATGCGCAGAGGGTAAAAGAACCCAAATGGCGGCGTCCGGGCGAAGTCTCCCGACCCCTGTGAAAGGGTCATTCGACCCCCAGGTTGAGAACTGCTGCTGTACATGTTTGACAAATAAATAAATAAATAAAAATAAATGAGAAGTGAAATGTTTTCTTTTTCCTCAAGGCAAAAAACAGTCCCGTTGCCTTTTGAAGAAAGAAGCACCTTTGAGAGAGCTCAGAAACGTTTGCCAGCTTAGATTGAAGAAGTCCACTAGAGGGTGAGCAAGCATAAGATAGAAGATCCAGCTTTTCTGCCTACGGTTGACTAAATCAAGTTCACCAAGTTAACCCAGTTGTTTAGCCTTGCATAAGATGGTGACGTACAAACCAGGATAGTACCATATTCTAGCAATGCCTGTTGTGCAAATCCAGCCACAGCTAGGATTTACGGGACGTCATTGTTGGGAAATAGGAGCTGCTTCTCAGCAATGTTTTAGCCGTTTTGTTTTCCAAAATAAGTTTTTTTTTCATTAAGGGCACAGACCAAGAAGATTGGGGAAGATTTTGCTTATGTAGATTGCTTAAAATACCAAAGGGAATTTTAACTGTTTGGGAATTGGAGTGTAGAAGTGAGTCACATCTAAGTAAACAGTGAATAGAACTGCAGTTTACATAGAACAGGGTGAAGGTTGTGGTTATATTCCTTATTTTTGCCAACTGCTTGGAAGGAGGTGCCAAAATGCAGCTTTTTATTATTTGACTTGCTTATTTTATTAAATTTTATGCCGCTCATTTTCCCCATAAGATGACTCTGGATGGCTTTTTAAACTTGTCCTTCACCCAAATGGTGAGAAATGCTCTTGATACTTTTGCTCTGGCATGTTAGGTTTTTTTTTTAAAAAAAGCTTTTTAAGGGATGCTTTATATACCTAGATCAAGCACAAAAATTAAACACATTTTTATTAGTAGAGAATGGGATGAAAGGTATCTTAGCAGTTTAGCATAATAAAGTCACCAAACGGAAAAGACGACACGGATTTCTACAAAATATGGAATAAGGTATATAATTGGATCAAACAAAACCCAAAATTAAAAATTTGGCAGATGAATTGAGATATATTTATAAATGCTTTCTTTACAAGCTGTAATTAAATAAACTAATTTATGGATGATAATCACCGATACTCACGACATGGAACGTACTTAAAATGTATATATAGATTTTGATACGAAACAAACACCTTACTAACGCTGTTAAAGCATTGGATTATTTCGTGTTGTTTGTAAATATGTGTACTCGTTTGTGTTTTGTGTGCTTTGTTTGTATGTTTGTGTGTTCTGTTTGTGTCTTTTTTCTTATTGTAAAAATTTAATAAAGATTATTTAAAAAAAAAAAAGTCACCAAACGGATAAACAATCGACAAATTGCACTGAAATTTTATTTCAATAAATTGTGTATTTCAAACCACAAAATGTTAAGTTGCAATTGAAAACATTTGGAAACGAGGTTTATCGTACTAAAAAAAAAATAAAAGGATTTCTGCCAAGAGACAGGGTGCCACATCTGTGGCTATTAAAAAAATTTCAACTGCAAAGAGTTTCCCCCCCCCCCTTTTTTTTGTTTATTTTTTTGGCAACCTCCACCCGCTTGTAACATCTTTGCTCTCTTCTGCTATAACCCTTTTAGTGCCTTTGCAATAAATAAATATATCATTTTCCCATCAGGATTTTTTTTTTTTTTAGAAAATATACAAAACGCTATACATCTCGTTCCGAAAAAGGACCAGCTATTTCGGGTAAAAGATCTGAACTGACATACGCACAAAAAAACAAAAGATCATGTAAAGCTGACTGTTAAATATAGGCTGGAGAGAGACAACTTGCTGTGGATATAATTTCAGAAAAGTCACGGTTCATAGAACATAAACGGTGAGTTGGATAGCAGAAACCTTAAAACGTCACTCTTAAGTTACAAGTGGTCCTCGACTTAACAACCATTCATTTAGTGACCGAAGTTACAACGGCACCGGTTTTCACACTTTAAGACCATGGCAGCATCCCTGTGATCACGTGATCAAAATTTGGACGCTTGGCAACTGGTTCATATTTATGACGGCTGAAGTGTCTTGGAGTCATGTGATCGCCTTTGGTGACCTGACAAGCAAAGTCAGATTCACTTAACAACCATGTTACTAACTTAACAACTGCAGTGATTCACGTAACCGTTGCGGCAAGGAAGCTGGTAAAATGGGGCAAAATTCCCTTCACAAATGTCTCACTTAGCAACAGAAATTTTGGACTCCATTGTGGTCGTAAGTCGGGAACTACCTGTACAGAAGGGCAGAAGCTTGAAACCGCCCTTGAGGACTACCATTATTGTACAATATTCCCGCTGAATGACTGTTGAGTTTTGAAACTTTCTGATCCAGGAACGCGGGCAGGGAATGTATACATAACCCTGTTTGCCTATAGCTCAATATAGTTTCAATTATTAAATATGCCTACGAGGGAAGAAGTAGCATCTTTCAGGCTGGGAAAAGGATAGCCAAATATACCCTGTACATTCAGAGTAATTGTTTCAATAAACTATGATTTCCTAAGGCTGAATCTTCATTGTCTTGTTGTGTGAGATTTCCCACCGTCTCAGTAATAGCTTTAATGTAATTAGCAAGTTTAAGGCTACTCTAGTATTTGAATGAGACATGAAACTCCGTCTGTAAAATTCCCCCCTCTTTGCCAACCCTTCGCAGTGCCCGTTGACCAGCCTAGAAATACTGACGAGCTCTGACATTTGGCAGTTCTTGCTAAGCTGTGCATATCGACTTTAGCTTACACTTCCTTATTTACATAGCCAGCAGTACCACGTAAAAATGGGATTCGTTTCCTGAGTCTGCATTTGAACATTCAAGATGAGTGAAAGGTTGAATTGGAGAAGAAGAAGATAGATGATAGATAGATAGATAGATAGATAGATAGATAGATAGATAGATAGATAGATAGATAGATAGATAGATAGATGATTAGATAGATAGATAGATAGATAGATAGATAGATAGATAGATAGATAGATAGATAGATAGATAGATAGATAGATAGATAGATAGATAGATAGATAGATAGATAGATAGATAGATAGATAGATTAGATAGATAGATAGATGATTAGATAGATAGATAGATAGATAGATAGATAGATAGATAGATAGATAGATAGATAGATAGATAGATAGATAGATAGATGGATAGATAGATAGATAGATAGATAGATAGATAGATAGATGGAAGAAGAAGAAGAAGAAGAAGAAGAAGAAGAAGAAGAAGAAGAAGAAGAAGAAGAAGAAGAAGAAGAAGAAGAAGAAGAAGAAGAAGAAGAAGAAGAAGAAGAAGAAGAATCTGTCCATCCAATTAATCCAGGACCACAGTGATCCATGAATCAATCATGAGTTGGCCATGGTGGCTTCATAGAAAGGAGATGAGATGAGACCATTAAAAAAAAAAAATCTGTTGCCCTGAACCTGCTGGCAGGTCAGAGAATCTGTTAGTAATCGAAACAGATCAAACCAAAGTGGACTCAATTTGGTCAAGGAATGTTGGTTGTTCAAGGCTTATTTACAGTAAGTTCTCTCTTATGTACAGCAACAAAATATATTACATCTTAGAAGAGCCACCATTCCTCTCATCCTTTTCCTCTGGAGGCCATTTTGAAAGAGAGATGCTTCCTCAGAGTTTCATTTTCTTGACCACAGGAACGGGCAGCGCTTGAAAGATTCTCACGGCATCCTCATCGGTCTCCAGCTTGACCCAGAAAGGCTGGAAGCTGCCCTTGTAGCCGACAAAAGCCATTTTATCTTTAAATAAATAAATAAATAAGAGTGTGCGGTGAGAAAAACGATCCGGGGCAATATTTATAACCAATACTCTGCAAAGAGTGTATTTCAGCACCATGGGAGGCCATTTCCATGAATCATTATCATCTTTTAATGACCCCATAATCCCTTGCGGGGTAGAGTCTGGGCAACTGAATGGAGCTCAGTGTGTACTGGCCGGATGCCCTTCCTGTCGCCAATGCGGGGTTTTGTTCAGCAGATATATTCTCATTGTGCTCAGAGAGAGAAATGTCTGCCTCTACCTAGGATCGAACTCACAGCCTCCTGATTGTGAGGCGAGAGCTCCACCTCTAGGCCACTGTACCACTCAGAGGCCATTTCCCTGAATGCCACACCTTAAACCAGCAGCATCTTTTCCTGAGAAGACGCATGTTGCTTTCTCTTCCTTTGTCCTCTCAAGAACCAAAAGCATCAAATAGCTGGTTTTCCAAGAAGAGTTGGTTGATTATTATTATTATTATTATTTGAATATTGAAGATGGTTGAGTTTCCATCTCCACACTTCTATAATTCTATGAACAGCCCTTTCCCCCCAGTTTAATGGGTATTAAGAATTTTTTTTTAAAAGTTGAGGTTGAATAGTAGCAAACTAGGAATTGAAAATGTTGCCATTCTCCATTTGGTGATAATAGAATTTCTAGGAATGTTCGAAGTATGAAGAACCCAATTTTTTTAAAATCCAGGTCTCTCTCCGGCTACCACAATGGGACAGATAGAACTGATGTGTAGAATACTTAAAAATACCTCTCAAATACACTTTACATTCAGTAAAAACTCTGCAATATTTCTAAGGACTTTTCCAATCTCAACACCCAAGTTTATTTTCCTGATGCAGAAATCTATACTGTTCTTTGCTGTTTTAGAATCCAGGATTTCTAAATTGATTGTATTTGAAATACAGGTGAATTGCATAACTAATATTCATCCTTTGGTGTGGTGGGAGTACCTTTGAGTCTGTCTTGATTCCTGGTGACTGCCTAGATAAGTCCCTGGTAAGTTGCCGAGGTAAGTTCATGGCAAGAATTCAGAAGTGGTTTGCCATTGCCTCCATGCTTGGGCTGAGAGAGACTGACTGGCTGAAGGTCACCCAGCTAACTTCATGCCTAAACTGGGACTAGACCTCACAGTCTAGTTTCTAGCTTGCTGCTTTAACCACTACACCAGACTGGCTCTCCATGCGTGGTGGCGCAGTGGTTAGAACGCTGTATTGCAGGCTAACTCTGCTCACATGGCCAGGAGTTCAATTCCTTCAATCCTGACCAGCTCAAGATTGACTCAGTCTTCCATTCTTCCGAGGTGGCTAAAATGAGGACCCAGATTGTTGGGGGCAAAATGCTGACTCTGTAAGCCACTTAGGAGGGCTGTAAAGCACTGTGAAGCGGTATATAAGTCTAAGTGCTACTGCTCCATATTCATCACACTAAAAGACATTACTGAATTTTTGGCTGGAAAAGGGAAGGCCAAAAACCGTGTTACAGAAAGGGCCTCTCCTCTCCAAAGCTTCAGCTCAATGCACTTGCATTAAGGATTTCAACAGTTTACCAAAATGAAATATTTGGAGTATATTCAAATATATAAAAAAACCGGATGGACAATTCTTAACGGTTTTACCATGTCTTTTTCTCTACTAGCCTTCTATGTGAAAAGACATAGGGCAGTAAAAATTACGATCTGAAAAGAAAGGTGCAGCAAAACCTGCTAGAAAAAGTGTTCTCCACAAAATTAGCTCTAATAGAAGCATATCACATTTCATATTATATTTTACGATATTAATGACGCATTACCTTTCAATTTAAAGCCTGGTTTTGCTCCAAGTTTTTCCAGGACTTTGGTCCATGGACTTTTTGAGACAAATCTTCCTTTTGAGGTCATCACCACTATAGAACTAGAAGAGAGCAGAAAAATTACATGCATCATTTGATTGAATTAGTTATTCACCAAAACTGATTAGCAGAACAGCTGCACTGCAGTCCTCATCATTGAAAGCCACAGAATTTAACAGAATCGTCCTTTCTCCAATCACCCCAAATTTGCTCCATAAACTTATTTAATCTGATCAATTTATGTATGGTTTGGTCGTGGATGTTCTTTTGATTGTTGATTATGCTGATGAATAGCAATAGCACTTAGACTTATATACCGCTTCATAGTGCTTTACAGCCCTCTCTAAGCGGTTTACAGAGTTCAGCATATTGCCCCCAACAATCTGGGTCCTCATTTTACCGACCTCAGAAGGATGGAAGGCTGAGTCAACCTTGAGCCTGGTGAGATTTGAATAGCTGAACTGCTGAACTAGCAGTCACTGAAGTAGTTGCAGTGCTGCTTTTAACCACTGCGCCACCTCGGCTCCTATTTCTGGTGTTACCGTAGTTGAAGGTTGCAAACTGTAATGGATGACTTTACAAATATGTCTTCTTTCTGAAACATGTAGAGTCCCCCGTTTCCAATTAACTTACTTGTTTCGAATGTTGTTGACGTAATTGATGATCTGAGCTGGGATTCCTTGTAGGATAATATTTTTGAAACTCATCCGGTCAACAACTTTTCCTTCGTGACCATCAATCACAACTACTTGAATACCCTCTTCAGAAAGATAGAATGACTTGCCATCAACCTACACAAAAGGAAAAAGCGATTTTTAACATCCTCCCAAAATGGAGCTTTGGAAACAAATGGCTGCTTGTTCTGAATGTTTTCTTGGGTGCTTCATTTTGGATTTATGTGGCCTGCTTCAAGGGTGGGTTCCACTTATCTTCGCCACCGTTTCGCATCGCAATGTTTCGCATGCACGAGCAGAGCTCGCGCGCATGCGCGCATCCCCTCATGCAATTCTACTTCCGCGCATGCTCAGTAGCTATAATCAGCCCGAAACACAGCTGAGGAGCTGATCAGCTGTGCTTCGGGCGAAGGAATAAAGATAAATATAAACCCGGGGGCGGGCGGGAGGGCCCTTTTTCAAGCAGCAGCAAGAGGAAAAAACTTCCAAACAGTAAAAAATTCGGAAAAAAATAAAAAAAAAAGATGGTGGCGCCCACGGACCGGCACCGACCGAACTGGATCCTTGACGCCATTGTGACATCACCAGTGAGTCGCTACCGGTTCGGGCGATCCGGTCCAAACTGGGAGGAACCCACCCCTGGTCTGCTTACAGAATTCTAAACTGAATCCAAGATGAACCCATCCTTATATAAAAATAAATTGGTAAGTTAGTAAGCATGTTTTTTAAAAAAATATATGGGGTGCAAACACTTACTGAGATATAGGCGAAGTCATCCTTGAGATGATAATATTTGGTCTTGTAGCTGTCTATCTTCAGTTCTACAAAATGATCCTTCTTCTATTTTTGAAAAAGAAAGAAAATGGCATTTACATGACAGCGGAGGTGGCGCAGCGGTTAGAGTGTAGTACTGCAGGCTACTTTAGCTGACTGTGATCCGCAGGTCAGCGGTTCAAATCTCACCGGCTCAAGGTTGACTCAGCCCTCCATCCTTCCGAGGTAGGTAAAATGAGGACCCAGATTGTTGGGGGCAATATAAATATACATTGCTTACTGGTGTAAACCGCTTAGAGGGTGCTTGCACTGTGAGGCGGTATATAAATCTCACAAATAAATAAATAAATAATACATGGCATTCAAGGATTTTCTAAACAAACGTTAATATTGGAATCAGATCTGGACAATTTATGGCCTAACTCTGAAGGCACCACACCCAAGACTTCAACGAACCTCCTTTGCTTTCCTTCCATGAGATAAAATTAGTAACTTTGACCCATGTGGAAGAAGGTATAATAGACTAAAAATTTTATTAACACCATGAAATTAAAGCTAATCAAGAGAAAATCCTCTTGATTTAGGTGATCCAGGACTGGAGTTCAGTTCTATAACTCTGTTCTCATGTTATGCTGAATCACAAGCTGGTTTCAGCCCGCATGGTTAGTTTTTGAGTCGATGGCTTGGGTGGACCTGGAACATTTTATTAATTGAATAAGCAGGTATTAAATTAACCCTGGCTAAAGGACATTGAGTAAATACAAAGTATGACAGATAGAATCCCCTGTCAGTAAACCTCCTCTCTGCCAACACATGAAGAAAGATTTTCTACTGGAGCCAACATTAATAATAATAATAACAACAGAGTTGGAAGGGACCTTGGAGGTCTTCTAGTCCAACCCCCTGCTTAGGCAGGAAACCCTACACTACTTCAGACAGATGGTTATCCAACATCTTCTTAAAAATATCTAGTGTTGGAGCATTCACAACTTCTGGAAGCAAGCTGTTCCACTGATTAATTGTTCTAACTGTCAGGAAATTTTTCCTTAGTTCTAAGTTGCTTCTCTCCTTCATTAGTTCCCACCCATTGCTTCTTGTTCTACCCCCAGGTGTCTTGGAGAATAGTTTGACTCCCTCTTCTTTGTGGCGACCCCTGAGATATTGAAACACTGCTATCATGTCACCCTAAGTCCTTCTTTTCATTAAACTAGACATACCCAGTTCCTGCAACCGTTCTTCATATGTTTTAGCCTCCAGTCCCCAAATCATTTTTGTTGCTCTTCTCTGCACTCTTTCTAGAGAGAGACTCTAGAAGAGAGACTCAAACCCAAGCCTCCAGGCTTAACATATTCTGAAGCTTTCACTAAAGTCAAAACAAGACCTTGAAAATCCCAGAGAGATATTCCCCCAAGGAAATTAAAACAATAAATCAATATACCATGTGTGCACTAGGCAGTTTTTTGGGCATCGGCACGTCTACTGTTGGCTTCTCGGCATATTTTGGATAAGCCAGAGCTTCACAGTCACTGGTACCAGTTTGCTTAGGGATATTGGCTTTGATCCTGATCCGTTCACAGCCTCGGTTGGAACAGAAAGCAAATGGCTCCTTCTCATGCTGAGCTTTCAGTTTGAGAAATAACAACCTATTAAAAGAAAAAAAGAAGAAGACCAAAGATATGTCATAGTCAAGACAAGGGACGTAATCCGAATAGGATGCAGTGTCAAAGATGAAACTCCACGGGGACTTTCCAGTGGAGGTGCACACCCTTTTTAGCAATAGCAATAGCACTTACTTATATACCGCTTCATAGTGCTTTACAGCCCTCTCTAAGCGGTTTACAGAGTTCAGCATTTTGCCCCCAACAATCTGGGTCCTCATTTTACCGACCTCAGAAGGATGGAAGGCTGAGTCAACCTTGAGCCGGTGAGATTTTGAACAGCTGAACTGCTGAACTAGCAATCAGCTGAAGTAGCCTGCAGTGCTGCACTTTAACCACTGCGCCACCTTGGCTCTTCTACCAGAAGCCTGTATCCATAAGGGTTAGGATGGATTCTTTCCTTTGGGGCAGTAGGGACTGCAAGGGACAGTGTCAACCTAGGTAGAGGTAGATGTAAGGGTCTCCTGCTTGGGCAGGGGGTTGGACTAGATGACCTGCAAGGTCCCTTCCAAAACTCTGTTAATCTGTTCTGTTAATCCTGAAGCTGGCCTGGCCTGACTGAGGTTGTTTCCTTCCTTGTTGGGCAGGGGGTTGGACTAGATGACCTGCAAGGTCCCTTCCAAAACTCTGTTAATCTGTTCTGTTAATCCTGAAGCTGGCCTGGCCTGACTGAGGTTGTTTCCTTCCTTGTTGGGCAGGGGGTTGGACTAGATGACCTGCAAGGTCCCTTTCAAAACTCTGTTAATCTGTTCTGTTAATCCTGAAGCTGGCCTGGCCTGACTGAGGCTGTTTCCTTCCTTGTTGCTTCAGCGCTGACACAGCCTGGAGATGAGGGGAAGGGAGGAGGGGTGTAGTAGAGATAGTTGAGGTGCTGTAGCCAAAATAAAATTCTTTCCCCTGGGAACCAAGGACATTGATGCAGGTGCTTGGAAGGAGGAGACTGGGATCACCTAACAACTGGACTGTGTGCGGATTGGACCTTGTAACCAGTGACTCTGGGGAAGGGACAAAACTTTCAATTAGGTGAAGATCGGCGGGACTTTTAGAACCGGTTTTCACCAGGTTCGTGCCAATATGAGATACACCAATAAATTGTTCTTTGAGGAAAATGCCTGCCTCGGAGTCCTCCTTGTTGCGGATGTATTACTTGGAGCCCTGACATTCAGGCCTCTAGGATTTAAAACCAAACCCTCTTCCTGTTGGGCTGAGTTCCCATTCTCTTTTTGATGGCCAACAAGAACTCTGGAAAAGTGTGAAAAACAGATCTCTCTCTCTCTCTCTCTCTCTCTCTCTCTCTCTCTCTCTCTCTCTCTCTCTCTCTCTCTCTCTCTCTCTCTCTCTCTCTCTCCTCCCTCCCTCCCTCCCTCCCTCCCTCCCTCCATAGTCTCATGAACATTTCAAAACCCATGTGTCAGGCCTGGAAGCCATCTTTTGCACTGGGCCTTCAGGCCTGCCACAATTACTGCTGTGGGAAACTGGGAGGGGGGATTGTATGGAGCAGGGGTGATATGTAGTCATAATAACATTCCTTTCTCCGAGAGTCAAGGTCACTCTGCCCTGCACCTGGAGGGATGTGTTTGGGAGGCATGTCCAGTTGGGACGGTGCATTGATTGGACCATGTGACGGACATGTGGGTGCAGGGGTTTGGATTTTCTTTTGGGTGGGGAAAACCTGGAAGCTTTCAGATTCGGGTTTTCCCAGATGTGCCAATATGACATCTCTAATAAAATGGAACTTTGAGGAAACTCAAGCCTCGGAGTTTTCTTTCGTTGGGGGTGTTACTTGGAACCCTGACACCATGAAGGTAGATGTAACTGATGTATTTTGTCCAGGGGCGGGTTCCTAATTTGTTTACTATCATTCTGTGGGCGTGGCTTATTTTGTGGGTGTGGCTTGCCAGCCATTTGACCAGGTGGGCGTGGCTTGCCAGCCATGTGACTGGGTGGGTGTGGCTTCTCGGACTGCTGAAGGGAGGGGAACTGAGATAGATCCTGCCACCCATTCCCCCTCCCCTCAGCAGCTCGAGAAGCCTCGAACGTGCGAAAATGCCTGGGATCATCACCGCGCTTTCGTGGCTTCTTGGACTGCTGAAGGGAGGGGAATGGAGATATCTCCTGCCGCCCGTTCTTTCAGTGTCTCACGCGCTCCCTCAGCCATCCTCCCCTGCTTGGACTCACTGTGGGGTAGGAAGGCAGCGCATGCGCAGTGCCGGAAGCTCGGCCTCTGGGCATGCGCAGAAGAAATTTTTTTAAAATGTAATTTTTTTTAAAAAAAATGGCAGCGCCCAGGCACCGGCAACCTACCGCACCGGTACTGTGACGTCACCAGCGGGCCGCTACTGATGCTATAGAGTGGACCACACTGGTAGGAACCCACCACTGATTTTGTCCCATGGAGCGAAGTGGCTAAGACTGCTGTGCGACAACATTGCAAGGCCACATATGGTATTGCTTTTCTTGCTGAGGACGTTCCCATCAAAAAAAAGGACACCAACAGGCAGGATTTGAACAATTACAAAGACAAGCCCTAAGGATGACTGATGTTGCCATGCATTCAAATCCAATCGGAAATATAGCTCTTTCTACCCCAAGTCCCACGAAAATTTGAAGAATGCTTGCTAATTCCTTACCCAGTGTCTTCATCCCAGTAGTAGTAGCCTTTGGTAGGATATCGATATTCAAGCTTGTCCATTTGAAGAGCTGGGTAAAACACCCCCGTTTTGTAGGTTTTCTTCAAAAGGCGATTGTGAATATCTGAGAGAATGGAAAATGTTGTCCCTTTAGGATAACAAAATCCAACTTGGATCCAGTCGTTCCTAAATAAAGAAAAGCAAAATAAGCATTACTAAAAACAAAAAGCTCAACCCCAAATCTCATGACTTTGACTTTTCTGGAACGCGCCACAAGCCAAGTCAAATATTTAACTTTTTTTTTTTTTTAAAAAGTGATTCTTTCCATGCTGGCTTAAATGTTTTGATGCTGGTGCTTAACTAGTTCCAAAACGATTTAAAGATCCATTAAAGTCATATGGAACAGTTCTCCGGTGGTAGATCATTGGCTCTGAGTACCGAATAAGTCTGACCCATTTCGTGTATTCCATGGTGAAATCTTGACTGCTTTGCTTCTCTTTTGCAAGAACTTAGAATATGTGGGTGAGAAGATGGTAAAACTCAGAATGGATTTTTTGAAACGATGATGCCAGAGCTAGAAGATTATAATGTGTTGTGTTTCCCTAGATCAGGGGTCCTCAACTCTAGGGCTGAAGCCCACTACTGGTCCACGGTCCATTCAGAATCGGACTGTGGAAGCAGCGGGCGAGTGCATGTGCAAGGGCATCTTTACTTGCACGCCCAGTGGGTGGATGAGCGCGCATGCGCAGCTCCCTTTGTTGCGAGTGGCATTGCTTACACGAATGGAGCTGCATGCACACACACATTGACCCGCCACTCGCACAGAACACTCCCAGTGGTGAAATCCAATTTTTTTCCTACCGGTTCTGTGGGCGTGGCTTGGTGGGCGTGGCTTGGTGGGCGTGGCAGGGGAAGGATACTGCAAAATCCCCATTCCCTCCCCATTCCAGGGGAAGGATACTGCAAAATCTCCATTCCCACCCCACTCTGGGGCCAGCCAGAGGTGGTATTTGCAGGTTCTCCGAACTACTCAAAATTTCCACTACCGGTTCTCCGAACTACTCAAAATTTCTGCTACCGGTTCTCCAGAACCTGTCAGAACCTGCTGAATTTCACCCCTGAACCCTCCCCCCTCTCTCCATCCCCGCCAGTCTGCAAAGCCGGAAAGATTGAGGACAGCTGCCCTAGATGATGGACATTAAAAGTTCAGAAAGGTTTTTTTTAGGGCTTGCATGCTCACTTATTGAAATTGATGAGCCAGATAGCCAATTCCTCAGGAGCTGCCTTGTCCCAGTGGATGGTGTAGCCTTTCTGCAGAGTGATCACAGGCTGATATTGTTGATAATGGGTACTTTTGCTCAGGGCGCCTTCTAGATACAAGGGGTGGGTATAGAAGTCATTTTTGATGATTTTCATCTTCAGATTGGAGGATTTATATGCTTGGATGTACACCTGTTCAAAAAAAAAGAGAAAATATATTTAATTATAGTATATTTAATTAGACTGCAGAATTGTAGGCTAAGTCTGCCAATTGTCAGCAGTTCGATCCTGACCAGCTCAACAGGTTTTGACTCAGCCTTCTATCCTTCCAAGGCCGGTAAAATGAGGACCCAGATTATTAGGGGCAATGTGCTAACACTATAAACTACTTAGAGAGGGCTGTAAAAACACTGTGAAGTGGTATATAAATCTAAGTGATATAGATATTTATTCCTAGGGGTTATGAAATTCCTGCCTTCAATAAGGGCTTTCTATCCATCTCTATCTTTCAGGCAATGGCATTTTTTTTAAAAAAAGCTATTTAAATCTTTTGTGTTGCATGAAATTTGGCTTCCCATTCAGCTATCGGTGCATAGAAGAAGCTAAGTCTCGCAGAAGGCTGTAATTGAGTTTATTGGGGCTTTTTAACTTGTAGGAATGGGCCTTTGTGAAAAAAGCTTCATTCTACTAATTCTGTGTTATCTTTGGGTTCCTGTGTTATCTTTGGGTTGCAAATAGCCCATATATTCAATTTTCAACTTGTCCTAGGTGTGACAGTGTCACGATGTGAATAATTGCCAGTTGTGCATCTCTACTGTTTTCTAAGGTTATTGTATTTATAATCAAGCAGACATGTGATATGTTTTACTACGCATGCGTGCATTCCAGGAGTTTTTTTGTCAACTCCCACTTTTTTTTCTTCCTCCATGCCTGCCGAGGCAGACGTGAATCCATTAGCTGAAAAAAATGTAGCTTATTAAGGGTTTATTTTTATTACTTTTGTACTGAAATAAATATTTTGTTAATTAGATTTGAATCTCGGTTTTATTTTCTAATACGAAAGACTTCAAGGAAGCAAGATCCAAAGATCGCCTCTGATAAGAAAAATTCCTATCTTGACAGACAGGGAACTGTGAACCAACAGCCCTCCAATCTGTGCGCCCTCCACCATCCCTGCTACCTGTGCGTAGTGTCCACTACAGATGGATCCTCTCCAGTCTGGAACTTCAATGCAATCTCGATGCTTAATGAGCCAATTGTCCTCCTTGATAAGGTACGATCCAGGGTATTCTGACACAGAGCCATCCACATCATGGAAAACGGATGTTTTATCGCCATCCATGTCCAACCCATTGAACCAAGGCCCAGGTTCTCCAAAGAAAACTCTGGAGGAAATCTACATGGGAGAAGACAGACATATTGCTCAGTAAATGCCTGGATCTCTTTGAGGAGGAACCCAACTTGCTTCCCACATGGTGATCTCTGAATATACGTGTTCATGGTTTTTCTCCCAGTAATGGAATATATGTTCATCGTTTGTTTATTTAGACAGACATTTTAATGGAGAAGTGCGATCATGTGGCTCCAGGATGCTATAACCGTCATAAATATGCACAAGGGCCATTTTAATCATGGGGATATTGCAATGTGAATTCATGACTGGCAGAGACATGATAACAAGGTCAGCCAATGAATAGGTATAGCAACTGGATCAGCCAATGGGAGCTGTTTGGAAACTGAAACAGTTTGGAGGCTGGGCGTGGCCTTAGCTCTGAGTGCAAAGCTGCAAACTAGTCTGCTGAATTGAAACTGAAACTGTTCTCTCCTCTGCCTGTGTTTTGCCTGTACTCTCTACCACGTTGGAAGAATCAGCCATTGGTATTGTATATTTATTTTCATGCGTTCTATTATATATAAGAGCCGAGGTGGTGCAGTGGTTAAAGTGCAGCACTGCAGTTCAGCAGTTCAGCTGTTCAAATCTCATCAGGCTCAAGGTTGACTCAGCCTTCCATCCTTCCGAGGTGGGTAAAATAAATATGCTGAACTCTGTAAACCGCTTAGAGTGGGCTGTAAAGCACTATGAAGCGGTATATAAGTCTAAGTGCTATTGCTATATAAAGAGAAGTTAATGAATCCTGCTGAATCAGTTACCTGTGTGTGGTTTCTGGATTTGATTTCTGCAACAAACTCTGACACAATGCTTGTGTGAGGACGAGTCATAAGTCACTTTTTTTCATGCCATTTTAACTTTGAATGGTCACTAAACAAATGGCTCTAAGTTGAAGACAACGATAAATCCCTAAAATGGGATTATGATGGCCTCAACAACAAAATCACTGTAAACTTTAACATGGCCAAAACCAACTTGTAGATCCTTATTTGAAGCTAAATCCAAACTCAGTTCAACACCAGTTGCAAATGTACAGGGAGGGAATTCTGTCATTGGGGCAGGATTTCCTCTGCAAATGCTGCTATGCCTTCAAGATTTGTTCTTGGCACAATCCTTCAGTTCATCAATCTATCCTGAAGACAAACTCACCGGGACATCTTCGAAGAACAAATTTGTGACGTTGTTGTTGGGGCAACTCTGCCAGGCGTTGTTCAGGCGGAAAGCCAGAGCACTGGTATGTCGGCCTTCTAGTGCAGCAAATTTTCGGAAAGTGCAATTCTGAACATTGATTGGCCCATCATAGAACTGAATGCCTCTGATTGGGAAATTCCTGAAACATATTTGTGAAAGAGGTGCATTAGATTAGTTCTAAGGCAGGGGTGTCAAACTTGATTTCATTAAGGGCCACATCAGGGTGGTGTTTGACCTCGAGGGGGGGGCCAGGCTGGGTGCGGCCAGTTTGACGTCACTTGAGTCGGGGGCGCCTGTGGCGGCTTGAGTGCTCTGCCAGTGAAAACAGGCTCCCAAACAGAGCTCAGGAGGACCACATGCAGGCTGGTCCTTCACTGTTTCCAGGGCGGCCCCGCGGGCCAAATCTAAGCACCCGCGTGCCGGATCTGGCCCGCGGGCCTTGTGTTTGACAGCCCTGTTCTAAGGGATTGTTAGAAAGCACCAGTGCATTGCAAAGAACCAGGGTGTTGCAACAGTTAAAGGACCAGGATACCCAAGTGCAAGTCTATACTTAGTGATAGAAGCTCACTGCTGACTCTGGACCAGTCGCTATCTGTGTCCAACCCCTAGGATTATGGTGGGGGGGGGGAAATAAAAGAGTGGAATATATGCACTATCTTAAGTTCCAGGAGGAAAACCGCAATGTACATCTAACAAGTAAGTCAATAGGCAATGAAGCATAAATCCTGCACGTTACTTGACCATTTTCAAACAGAAGAAATTAGCTTCTACAGTCTTTCAGGTGTGTATGTAGGAAAGTTTGAGATGCCTATTGACACACCTCAGGGTTTTTAAAGTTGTGTTCAAGCTGTGAATGGCTGTATGTGCCTCTGTGTTGAATATTTTATATTTCAACTATGGGGGACATTTTTGTCTGTGACTTGTCCATCCATTTATCAAATAAGTGTGCCAATCCATCCATCCATCCATCCATCCATCCATCCATCCATCCATCCATCCATCCATTCATTCATTCATTCATTCATTCATTCATTGCATGAAACATTTCCCAAAACAGAGATCTAATAAATGACTACTAGAAAACAAAAGTTCAGAAAGGAGGGTGGGAGGAAAGAAGTCAAAAGCAATTGTTTGATGCTTTTAAATTAGCCAGATATTCCAGAACAGATAAAGCATGTGGCTGAAATCTAAATCAAAGTCTAGAATGAAGATTTTAGAGAGGATAAAGCAGTGGTGGGCTACTGTCGATTCGGACCGGTTCGGGTGAACCGATAGTTCCGATAATCAGCTGGCCTCGCCCACCCACCCGTGCGCTATCCTGTCCTATATTTCCTTCTTTCTGGCTCAGCTAATTTGTGCGGCATAGCTGATTTCTGCGCCTCCGCTGTTCTACTTACAGGGGCTGCCTTAGAAGGTAAGCAGCTGAGCTTCAAATTGCTGTATCTTGAACGCTGCGTGCAATCACCGAACCGGTTGTTAAACCAGTTGCAGCCCACCACTGGGATAAAGCTATCAATGATTACTGGTTGTGAGGCCCACATATTGCCTCCAGAGTTGAGAGAGAATCTGCTCTTGTGTCCTATGTGCATATTTCTCCTGGAGGCATAGTAGCTTGCTACTACCAGAGCAGGAAGCTGGACTGTATCATCTCTTTCAGTGGGATCCAATATGTGATACAGTGAAGTCACTGAAGAGCCAGTTACAATTACTGTACTAATGGGAACCAATAATGGTAGGATAATAATCAGTGAGAGTCGTTTTTGCATTCCACGTGGTCCACATTTATATCACAAGCCTCAGTCCAGGTGTGCAATGGATACGTGATTTAAAATGCAATAGACAAAAGCTATCAACTCTTATCAGAAGAAAAGACAGTTTTTAATGCTGTTCTTTTCAAGTCTATTTCAACAGGCAGAACCCTTACTCATAGGCTCACCCCTTACCAAAGGGACAAATTGAGGACAAATTAAAAAGCACTATGAGTTTAGAAGCAGCTCTTGTGCCAAAAAGTAGTTTATTTGGGTCTTTGTTGGATGAACTTCAGTTTGGACTCATTTATTGAAATAGGAATCTCAGACGTGTTATTATCAGTAGCTGTTCATTGTCCTCATTTATCTGTACTTCTTTGCTTATGTCATGTTTATACAAACAACTACTATCCTGTACATGTTTGACAAATAAATAAATAAATAAAATAAAAAGATCAAAGAGATGTCTTTTTTTTCATTTATGGTCTCTTCAGTGACAGGTTTAGAAAAAAGAAAGAATCAAATTAAATTCTATACTGGTTTGGAAACCTGAACCCAACAAGAAAATTTCCAGAGAGAAACTCACTGTCCAATGGGCAAAGTCCGTCCACTATGGTCTAATCCTCCAGGTCCCCAGATATTGTTGTTCATTGTTTCAGTCCCTGTATTTCCACTTTCACCCACAAAAAGGCTGTTTTTAATTTCTTGTTTTGATCCATCGTCGTGCGGGAAGGTTCCTCCACTAGGAGAGATCAAAATGGCTGGTCAGCGTGGCTTCTTGGGCCACACCTTGCTTTTCTGTAACTGCAAGAGGTGAAAAACCCTGAACAGGAACCAAGAATGCTTACCTAAAGACGAGGTGAGGCCGGGAATGACAGGGAGTGGCTGGGAGGGAAAGGGCGAGGCAGGGCCGGGCGTGGCGAGGAGAGGCTGGGTGAAGCAAGGCATCCCTCAACGTGAGTGATGTCGATTTGGCCACGCCCACCCAGTCACATGACCACCCAGCCACGCCTACCCAGCCGGTCATTAGGGCAGCGAACCGGTTGTTAAATTATTTGAATCCCACCACTGCCTAATGGTGCTTTTTTTTCAAAAGGCAACTGGACTTTGTTTTTGCTTCAAGACATTTTGCTTCCCATCCAATAAGCTTCTTCCGTTCCTCTTGGATGAGAAGCGAAACGTCTTCAAGCAAAAACAAGGAAAGTCCAGTTGCCTTTTGAAAAAGCACCTTCGGGACAGCCATGACCTGGATGACTGAGAATCTCCATAGGCAAGAATGCTTACCTAGCCAGAGTGAGGCCAATCCCATTGTCAGCAAAGCTGCAAGAAAGAGAGACATTCCTGGGTTAATAATATGGCGTGCATAAGTGCACCAGCGTGCCTACAGTCCCTGTCCTAATGTTCCCTCTTATTAGTACCTATCTTATGTATATAAACAATGTTATATCTATGTACAGTATATTACCAATACGTACTTGACAAAATAAATAAATAAAATAAAATAATCTGGAGAACTGGATTCCAGTCTGTGCTTAATGACATTGTTAATTTAGGCTATTTAACTTCCTTGGTTCTCAGTAACTTTCCCCCATTGTTGCAGTGGGGAAAAAGAATCATGCTTTCTTAGACTAAATGAGCTTCTTTGAATATTCAAAGATATGGAAAGAAAACTCATTAAACAAAGGGTTTACAATCTGAATCTATGTATTATTCAGAATGTCACGATGTGAATATTGTCAGTTTGTGCATCTCTATGTTTTCTACTGTTTCTTGTATTTATGGTCAAGCAGACGTATGATATATTCTATTACGCATGCCTGCATTCCTGAAGTCAACTCCTTCCTTCTCTTCGCCATTTCTGCCGAAGGTAGAACTGATTTATTCATTAGCCGATAAGATGTAGCTTACTAAGGATCTTTTTATTATTTTCTACTGAAATAAATATTTTGTTAATTAGATTTGAATCTCGGTTTTATTTTCTAAGTAAGAATGACTTCAAAAGGGAAGCAAAGATCCATCGACCTCCCGGGGATTGATTCCTCCCCGTTAATACAGAAGTCCTAGTTCTCCCAATATGGTGCTGGATTAGGGTGTAAACAAGATAACTATTTCCTTCATTGCACTTTTCAACCAGAATTAAACATAACAGAAGCTGCAAATCCTAGAGAACTCAGTAAAGATGTTACTTTAATTAATAACACACAAATTTTGCAGCTCACCTACCCCCCGGATCATTTGGATGAAATCTTTCTGTCGGACCTTCCTAACCAGTCCTTTACGTTCTTGCAAAATTGTGGCTCGGATCATTTATTCTGAAGTCACCCCATAAAGTCGAAGGACAATTACAGAGCATGAAGTACAATGAAGTTTCCTTGAAGACAAGGTTCACTCCTTGCCTAGACAAGTCTCTACAGTTTTCTTGGCAAGATTTCAGGAGCCTTTGCCTTCTTCCTAGGGCTGAGCAAGAGTGACTGGCTCAATGTCACTCAGCTTGTTTTTCTTCTTAAAGCGGAATTCACAGTTTCGAGCCCAGCACTTTAATCACTATGCCAACCTGGCACTCTCCAGTCTAACTTAGCTGTAGGATTTCCCGCTGTCTCCATCCAAGTCCTATTCAGGTTCAATCCTGCTTATTTTTTTTAGATCAGAAAGTGGGTCTAAATTTGAATTTATGGGGGGCAAAGTTGTGGGATAGAAAGATGGGGGAACCCCTTAAAATTATTAAATTAAATTATAATTATTGCATTAAAAAGCTAGCAAGTTATGTTCCTGGTTTAAAGCAAATTACTCTTGCCTTCCCAAGTTGCTGTACTGAAAAAATAATGTCAATTTCAATATACTTTAGCATACATAGTGTTGCTCTGGTACAGTAAAAAAAATATTAAGGCAGCTAGATCCCTACAGCTATAAAAATACTTAAGTTATGAAACCTGAAAACTTATTTGAACTTGGCCTGGATAAACACTGCCAAAAACTTAACAAGCTGGAAAAAAAAACTTTCTGGGATTTGGAAAAAAAAAAAGAGCTGAGATATTCAAATTGATTGTTAATATACAATTACAAGGGATTGATGGGTGAAAAGAAATCCAAAGGCTAAAAGAACGAGAAACAAGCCTATATATTATATTGCCTATGCTGGTGAGCTTTCACCACGTTGTGGCACATTTATATGTATTAAAACTATATTCTACTAAAAGTCTCTTTTAACTTGATGAAACGGTGCATCATAAGGCAGCACTTTTTGTATTTGTATTTTGTATTTGTTTTATTTGTCAAGCATATATGATTATAAGCAAAGTTTAAACAGTAAAACATGATTGAATATATATGTAATAGTACAAGCATGAATAAGAGTAAAAGAGGTATGAATATATGGGTACATTAGGACAGGAACGGTACGCACGATTGCGCGCTTACGCATGCCCCTTACCGACCTCTTAGGAATGGGGTGAGGTCGATGGTAGATAATCCGAGGTTGAAGTTTTTGGGGTTTGGGGAAGAAACTACTGAGTCAGGTAAAGTGTTCCAGGCATTGACCACTCTGCTGTTGAAGTCAAATTTTTTGCAATCAAGTTTGGAGCGGTTTACATTAAGTTTGTATCTATTGTGAGCTCGAGTATTATTGCGGTTGAAGCTGAAGTAGTCGTTAACAGGTAGGACATTGTGGCAGATAATTTTGTGAGCTACACTTAGGTCAGATCGAAGGCGGCGAAGTTCTAAATTTTGAAGTCCCAAAATTTCAAGTCTGGTTTCTATTGTGAACAGATGAATGTAATACTCTTCTTGTGAAGTATCTCTGGACATTCTCAATTTTTGAACCAAAGTGTTTCAAATGAGCTAATTTACAGAATGTGTCCAACATTCAGGACCCATAACTACCAAGGGAATGAAGTTTGAGAAGATTGTGGCTGCTTTCATGCTATTGGATGCTACTGCATTGCTGGGCTGCTGTTGTGGTCATGTGATCTTCATTTTCAAAGTTCCATGACAGTTTCTCAGCCAGTCTCATAATCCCTTGCTCCCTCCCCTCCCCCCAGCAGCAGGCACTAACCTGCTTGCTGAGAAGGGAAGAGAAGGGAAGGAGATTTCCGATGCTCCCCGCCAGATTCCCAACAAGGAAACTCATTGGGGAAGCCAGCAGGAAGTCAGAAGTCACTCTTACTTCCATCGGGGTTTTTTTGGCTGCCTTCGGTCATTCTGTTTTTCTATTTAGGTAAAGAAGTATCTCTTGAACAATGACTCAACAAGGCACTGGTTGTCCAGTAGCAACTAAAATTAACTATGCAGCATCATTCGTATTGTGGTTTGAAGCTGGATTAAGTAAAGCTCCTTGTTCTAAGGAAGTTACTAATCTAAAGGTTAACAGAAAGGAGAATCTGCCTTTTGTGACTTGAAAGCAAAGGCAGGAAAAAGAGGATAAGCAAGGTTTAGGACTATTCCAATGCTAAACTTGTATTATATATTTAAAGTAGTTTTAATAGGATTGATGTCTATAAATGTAACATGGAACAATCAAGACAGCCGGCTTGGAGTTGTGGTTAGGTGCTGAGCTAGAAATCAGGAGATTATGAGTTCTAGTCCTTTCTTAGGCGTCAAAGACCTTGGGCCAGTCCCTCTCTCTCTCAGGCCACCCCATTCACAAACTTGTGTTTGTGGGGAAAATAGAACACAGGAGCATTGGCGCAGTGGTTAGAATGCAGTACTGCAGGCTACTTCTGCTGACTGATGGCTGCCTGAAATTTGGCAGTTCGAATCTCACCAGGCTCAAGGTTGACTCAGCCTTCCATTCTTCCAAGGTGTGTAAAATGAGGACCCAGATTGTTGGGGGCAATATACTGAACTTTGTAAACCGCTTAGAGAGGGCTGTAAAGCACTGTGAAGCGGCATATAAGTCTAAGTGCTATTGCTATTGCTACACTATTCTGTGCCCCGTGTATGAAAGAAAAGTGGAATGTCATTCCAAGAACGAATAAAAGTTTAAGAGCTGCATGGAGAGGAAATACAACTCAGAGGACACCCTGTATAAACGCCTTGGCCTTTGCAAATTAAAAACAAACAAGCACCAGCTACAGGTGAGATGAGAAGAACCACGGAAAGTTACTGCCAGATGCAACTGCCAAGACTGAGTAGGATGGACAAACAGTAAAGTCTATTTTAAGGCAACCTGTTAGTTCTCTGTGGCAGCACCACCAAATTCCCAGAATCTTTTTTCGTTATAAGAATTAAACTGTAAGATACATGTCAACCTGCAGCTGTACCACCCAGAAGTATTTTTAGAGTGAAATCTCTTTGGAAGAAAGGGAGGAGCAACTAGTGATAAAATAAGAGTGCACTCTTCGAAAAAAAATAACAATGCTACAGGTAGTCCTTGGGTTAGGACCATAATTGAGCCCAAAAAATTATGTTGCTAATGAAACATTTGTTAATAGCACTTAGACTTATATACCGCTTCATAGTGCTTTACAGCCCTCTCTAAGCGGTTTACAGAGTTCAGCATATTGCCCCCAACAATCTGGGTCCTCATTTTACTGACCTCAGAAGGATGGAAGGCTGAGTCAACCTTGAGCCTGGTGAGATTTGAACAGCTGAACTGCTGAACTAGCAGTCAGCTGGAGTAGCCTGCAGTAGCTGCATTTAACCACTGCGCCACCTCAATTCTTAAGTGAGAATTGATCCAGATTGGATCCTGCAACATTATCCTGGGACATGTATATTCACCTTCGTTCAGTAGTGGGTTCTAAAACTCTTTACTACAGATTCGCGTGTGCACTCGCGTGCGCGACACTTCTGCGCATGTACAGAAGCATTCCGAACGGGTGGGTGGAGCCTCCCGCCGCTGGCGCTACCGGTTCTAAGAACTGGGCTGAACCGGGAGCAGCCCACCGCTGCCTTCGTTAGTGACGTTTGTCCCATTGTATGACTTTTCATGCCACAGTTGTTAAGTGAATCATTCCATTTGTTAAGTTAGTAACCCGGTTGTTAAGTGAATCTGGCTTCTCAGTTGATTTTGTTGGTCAGAAGGTTGCAAAAGCTGATCATATGATCCCAGGACTTTGCAACCATATCATAAATATGAGTCAGTTGCCAAGCATCTGAATTTTGATTAGGTGACCATGGGGGATGCTGCAATGGTTGTAAGTGTGAAAAAGGTCATAAGTCATTTTTTGTTGTGGCCCGCTAGTGGCCAGCGGAGCTGGTGGCAGACTGGGACAGTGAGGAGGTTGGAGAGGAACAAGGGCCAATCCTGGAGTCTGGGGAAGACTCTGATGAGTGCTCTGCGTTGGAGGCAGAGATGGGACCAGGGCCGTCCGACAGTTATCAGCTACCTTCGGAGTTGGAGATAAGTGGTGCTGAAGAACAGCTGGAGCCTGTTCCCGATGTGTGCATGCACAGAGCTTTCAGGAGAAGGTAACATTTAAAGAACAGAGGTCGACTCTGGAGTAAAAGCACAAGGGGACACTGAATGGCCACACCCATAGGAAATAAATAGGAGAGAAAGGGGAGTGGTGTTTGCAGGAGACAATTAGTTGCTTAGCTGAGAGACTCCTTGCCAAGTATTTCCTTGTTCAGTGGTGGTGCGTCAAGAAGCTATCGGCCTGGCAACTATCCAAGGACTGATAAGGTCTGTGTTTGCAATTCACGCTTGAAAGACTGTTTGCCGGGACTTTGCTGGATGTGAATGCTAAGAATTCACGTTAGCCAAATAAAAAGGGTTTTTTTCCGGGACAAGGAGTCTGTTTCGTGATTTGGTGAATCCTAGGTCAGAACACTTTTTTTCAGTGCCGTTGTAACTTTGAATGGTCACTAAATAAACTGTTGTAAGTTGAGGACTACCTGTATTTTAAATTACCAGCATCAAGTACTTTCCTTACATTTCTCTTTTTGGCAACGGCTGTTAAAACTAACTTTTTGATTTCTGTAGATTGTTGGACAATTACAGATGACCACCAGAAATGCTACTGAGCAGTTTTCATATTAATCCTTGCTTATCTGCGATAATACTTGGCTGTGTGTAGATTAGAAGCAGGCCTATGTAAAAACAATCTTTCGGTAAAATATCCATAGTTCTCAAAAACATGAGGTTGTTTTGTTTTAAACTAATACAGGCTGCCCTGAGACCAGAAGAAGAAGGAAATACGCAGGGTCAGTTCTCTGCGTATTTCAAACAGACTGCAGCTCAGAGGCAAAACAACAGTCACGTGTTTTGCAGAGTTGTGTTGCTAAGCTCAGATTTCTGCAACAGGATCCGATCCAGGTGTGTTAGGACTTCGTGCAGCCGGTGGCTCTGAGGTTTGGGACTTCGAACAACTGCAGACCTAACACATTTGGAAGATGTTAGCCTGGGGAAGGTTAAGCGACCAATTTGCCACAGTAACCACAAGCACCTGGTAGAATGGATGGAGTCAGCACAGCCATTGTTTGTTGAATAGGAGGGCAATTTCCGGTGTCAAATAAGCACACCAGAGTTGCTTGCGCTCCTTGGCTCCTAGAGCACACCAGTAGCAACCTGGAAATTTGGGGTGACTCCAGGTCAAATGGAATCTCCCTAAGACAGGAAATCTTGGAGAGTCAGCTTTGAGCAGAGCTGCATTAAAACTTAAATAACATGAATGGTTTCGTTTAAAGCGTGGGTCATAGAGTTGTAGAATCATAGGGCTGGAAGGGACCTTGGAGGTCTTCTATAGCCCAACCCCCCTGCCCAAGGCAGGAGACTGTATTGCATCCTTCTAAGTCCTTTGGGAGTTGGGAGGCATACAAATGCAATAAATAATAATAATAATAATCTTGGACAAAAGTCATTGCAAAGGTGTCTGCAGTCTCAAGGAAAGGCATCATGGCTACTGCAGCCAGGAAACTGAACCTGCCCCATTGTTCATGGAAGTAAACAAGGGTGGGGCTCAGTGGTGGGTTGCTGCCGGTTCAGACCGGTTCTTTAGAACCTGTAGTGGAAATTTGCCACCAGTTGCCAAACCGGCAGCGATGGCTGGTGGTCCACGCTCCCGAACTGGTCCTCTGGTCGCCGCAGCTGGCAAAAAAACTCTTTGCGCATGCGCAGAGGGTCATTTCCGTGCAGTGACGTAGGCGCGTGTGTAAAACGCGCACTTCCATCGTGATGCGAACCGGTAGAGAAGGTAAGTGGAACCCACCCCTGGTGGAGCTTCTATTTCATAGCTGTGGTCAGCATCTTGAATTTTTTTTCTACCAGTCCTCGCTTGCATAGACAACTCTGGAGTGAGGATTGGCAGGGGTCTCCAGCCTTGGCAACTTTACGACTTGTGGACTTCAACTCCCAGAATTCCTCAGCCAGCATGCGCTGGCTGAGGAATTCTGGGAGTTGAAGTCCACAAGTCGTAAAGTTGCCAAGGTTGGAGACCCCTGGGTTAAAGGACTAGAGCTGGAGAATTAAAATCTTCAAGATCTAATCAGAGACATCTGGTTTTGCTGGACCCTGCCCAGAGTCCTTGTGGACTGGGGCAGGCTATACAAATTGTAAACAAAATGTTAAAAATAAACACGTAATTGGTTCATCCAGCATTCTCAGAAAGCAAAATAAGGAAACGGTCTGCCATTTGTACGAGATTTTTGTGCTGAGCATTGTTTACCCAGCCTTCCTCCAAAGAACACTGTCTTATGTCTACTTCCCTGGCACCTGGAATTCTTAGCAAGCATTTGCGACCACATTAAATAAAAGTACCAGACCAGATGCTTATGTTTGACTTTCTAGGAAGAAGAGTTTGTTTCAAATTCTTTTGCTGCGGCGTATTGTAAAAGGGTGCACGCACACCGACGTGCATGACAAAACGCACACGGTGCACGGACACAGGCTTCACACAGAAGCTGGGGGCTGTATTTGAAAAAACAAGAAGCCTGCTGACTTGCTGGTTTTCATTTCCATCTAAATCTCAGCCAGATATGAAAGACTTGGGAAAAGGAGACTGAGCCCAACCCAGCTTCTGTAAAAATGGGACCGAAGAGAGGTTAAGACTCACTGGCAGTCGTCCAACCAGACATCTCCTCCTCTCAACCAAGCTCCATGGTCCTGGTTCTTGTAAGCGATGAAACGTTGAATTAGAGCTGGCTCCCTGGGCTTCAAAGGGTCAGCATCCTGGTGTGGGCTGTATCTGGAATTGCAAGAGACAAAAAAGGGGGATTAGCCACCCCAGGAAACATCTTGAGGTCAGCTGCTTTGATATTTATTTTATTATTTTATTATTTTATTTTATTTTATTTTATTTTATTTTATTATTTTATTTTATTTTATTTTATTTTATTTTATTTTATTTTATTTTATTTTATTTTATTTTATTTTATTTTATTTTATTTCATTTTATTTATTTTATTTTATTTTATTATTTTATTTTATTTTATTATTTTATTTTATTTTATTTTATTTTATTTTTTATTTTATTTATTATTTTATTTTATTATTTTATTATTTTTTTATTTTATTTTATTTTATTTTATTTTATTTATTTTATTTATTTTATTTTATTTATTATTTTATTTTATTTATTATTTTATTTTATTTTATTTTATTTATTTTATTATTTTATTATTTTATTTTATTTTATTTTATTATTTTATTTTATTTTATTATTATTTTATTATTTTATTTTATTTTATTTTATTTTATTTTATTTTATTATTTTATTTTATTTTATTTTATTATTTTATTATTTTATTTTATTTATTTTATTTATTTTATTTATTTTATTTTATTTTATTTTATTTTATTTTATTATTTTATTTTATTATTTTATTTTATTTTATTTTATTTTATTATTTTATTTTTATTTATTTTATTTTATTTATTATTTTATTTTATTTTATTTTATTTTATTTTATTTTATTTTATTTTATTTTATTTTATTTTATTATTTTATTTTATTATTTTATTTTATTTTATTTTATTTTATTTTATTTTATTTTATTATTTTATTTTATTTTATTTTATTTTATTTTTTTATTTTATTTTATTTTATTTTATTTTATTTTATTTTATTTTATTTTATTATTTTATTTTATTTTATTTTATTTTATTTTATTTTATTTTATTTTATTTTATTTTATTTTATTTTATTATTTTATTTTATTTTATTTTATTTTATTTTATTTTATTTTATTTTATTTATTTGGCAGTTTTTCTATGCCGCCCTACTCCCTCAGGACTCAGGGCGGCTGATATTATCCCCACACACAAGTTCCTGCATCCAAATCAAGCTTCTAGTTCTCATTAGAGAACTTCAAACATCAGGAGATGCATGAGAAGAAAAAAATAGCTAGAATCAGCCTTGCACAATATTGGAAACAAAAGGATGTACCAACTGAAAATATAGTAATTAAGAAAATTTTTGACTGTGCTGAATTAGATAAATTGACAATGGAATGAAATGAAAAGGAGGATTCGGAATACTATGAAATTTGGAATATATTTTATGATTGGCTTGAAAGGAGAAAGCAAAATAAATGTGTAAATAATTAATTTAGTAGTATATATATATGATTTTTAATTACGTTAAGTTACTATAATTATATCTATGAATAATAATGAAATATGTTAATGAAAAATCACATAATTATGTTAACTATAAAAATTATATAAGCATGAATTCACTGTCGATACAAATTGCTGTATTATAACCCTAGAGGTTACAGAGTGTAGTTGTATGTATGTTATTGTATTGTATTGTTTTGTTTATTTTTGTATATATGTTTTTTTTTCTGTGTTGTTTTTAAATGTAAATAACTAAATAAAATTATTATTTTTTTAAAAAAAGAGAATTTTTTTAAAGCAAATCAGCATTCTTGAAGATGATTAGAAACTTATAGGGCAGTGATGGCAAACCTTTTCTGGTTCGTGTACCCACGCCCATTGCCGCCCCCCCCATGCATGCGCACAATGGGCAAACCAGAAGTGCGAAAAAAACGCTCTTCCGGTTTGCCATTGGGCTGTTTTTTGCACTCCGGAGGGTTCAGGGAAGCTTCCTGAAGCCCCGGAATGCAAAAAATGGCAAAACGGGCAAACCGGAAGTGCAGAAAACGCACTTCCGGTTTGCCTGTTTTGCTGTTTTTTGCATTCCGGGGCTTCAGGAAACTTGAACCCTCCGGAGTGCAAAAAACAGCTCACCGGCAAACCGGAAGTGCGTTTTTCCGCACTTCCGGTTTGCCGGTGGGCAACGCTCGCGTGGCCTCCGCTATGGCTCCGCATGCCACCTGTGGCACGCGTGCCATAGGTTCGCCATCACAGTTATAGGGAATGAGAACTTAAGACAGAGACTGAGTAGAAAAGGTGTTCCCAGATAATAACATTTTGTGGCTTGGCAGGTCAGATCCTCTTTGCAAGAAAACAGCCCAAATGCATGCAAAAATTCTCATGGACAGGAACAACAACTGTAATTCCAAATCCAAGCCCACCAAAATCAGTTTACCTTCCAGAAATTAGAGTCAGGATTGGCCGTTTGTCTTTGGCTGATGCTGGCGTTGTTTTAACTCCATTATCGATTATCATTCCAGCCTGGGAAGAAAGAGGAAAGGTGTTTGGTGAGCAATATCTACACTGAACAATTCTTATGAGAGTGGGAAAAGCATACACCTTTTACGAGGGGGGGGGTACAAAATGGATCACCATTGCCATTGATTTCAGGGGAATATGCACAGTGATCAATAATAGCTCTCCGCTTCCGAAATTGGAAGAGGGGAAACGAGCATTAAACCACGTGAAATGCAGCTTGTGTGTGTGTTTTCACAGCAGGTGGACTTACCCTGTAGTTGGAGTGGGCCCGATTGTTATAAAACGAGCCCATTGGAATGTGTTCCGAATAGCCAGGTGGGTACATTCCGACAGAAAGCCCGGTTGGTACGTGATGTAACACAAACCAAAATCCTGTTTCCTGCAAAGGAAAACAATGGTTTCAGACAAAGCAGAACTGGGTGATGTGAGATATTAAAAACAAGGAAAATCTAATTATTTTATTTATTTATTTATTTATTTATTTATTTATTTATTTATTTATTTATTTATTTATTTATTTATTTACTTACTTACTTACTTACTTACTTTCTTAGAAAATTTATTCGATGCCCGTCTTACCATAGGGTAACTTTGGGCAGCTTACAGTTACATCTCAGTTAAAACATAAAAAGCAGAGGTGGGTTCCTACCGGTTCTAATTGGTTCTTTAGAACCGTTAGTAAACCGTTAGTAAACCGACGTCACAGAGCCAATTTTGTCGGTGCCGGTCCATGGGTGCCGCCATCTTGTTTTTGGCTTCTGCGCATGTGCAGAAGCTAATTTTTGCTTTTGCGCATGCGCAGAAGCCGAGTTTTCAGCACTGCGCATGTGCGCAATGTGTGCGCAAAGCCTGCGTGCAAAGCTCGTGTGCGTCCACAGGGCGCGCAATGTGCACACAGCCACGCGGCGCAGAAGGAAGTGAACCGGTTGTGAGGTAAGTTAGAACCCACCCCTGATAAAAAGCTAAAATGTTTAGATAGAAAGCGACCACATGTGACAGCCAGGTAGTGGTTAAAATGTTGGACCAGGAGTGAGAAGAGCTATGCTCTAATTCTCCCTTAGGCTTGGAAGCTGGGTAGACAAAGAAGGACACAGCTCATTGGAAAGGAAAAGGAGGACATACTAACTGTTTAAGTTTCTTGGCATTTGCGACAAAAAATAGAGAGAAAAACAGCAAAAACTAAAAATGTACTTCGGCCTACATGTATAGGAAGTTACTCTTGTTCCAGCATCAGAAATATCGGTTTTTCAATCCCTATTAAGAGGCAAAATGTCTTCAGCATGTAATTGATTAAGGTCTTGTCAATTTCAGACACATTCAAGTGGCTGGAGAGGACTAATCAACTAATTAAGGTCACAGACAGGAGCATGTTAACTTGCAGTTATCAGTTAATTATTTCCATCAAGGTCATCTTCCTTACTCTGTGTATGTCGGAAAGCATCTAGCTTGGCAGGGAGGAGGGATCAAGCGTGGAGCTAGCCTGGAGTCACTGCACAACCACAAAACCACAAGGGCCAATCCTCCCTAAGTACCTTTGAGCTTTATCTAATTGTTCTCAGAAACAGACAATGAGACTGAAGAGATTCTTGTACTATAGGTAGAACATAATAAAGTATGTTCTTTGAACTTTGCAAATGTTGATCTAGTTATTCATGCCTCACAATAAGCATGGTATAAGTAATTAAAGCTTCCTAGGAGATCAAAGACCACAGTTCTGTGTGATATACAATTCTGCACCTGCTTCCTTTCTATTCTCTCTACAAGAGCAGGACATTTCACCCTCTTTCTGTACATTATTGCATTCTCTCCTTAGCATTGTTGTGCATGAGAATTCCCATCAGCTGCTTAGCGAACTGCAGTTTCAGGCTCGCTTCTCCTACACGAGTCCTCCAATAGCAACAAGACTTATGTCAAAAGAACATCAAAGGAGCTCCTTTGAAGCCTGTCCCACTCTCTCTTGGATCCTTCAATCTCAAAAAAAAATTCAGTAAGATCAGCTGCTTTGGGGAAGCTCTTGGTTGCAATTATGCATAAGTCACTGCTCTGGACTCTCAACTAGAAAATTTGCTTTTAAAAAAATGATGCGCACAGACATATCTTTGCGGAATGGTTTTCAGGAAATATATTGTAATTCTTCCACACCCTTAAAATAATACGTTTTGTATGTGTTTAGGGTGCGATCAATTTTAATTTAAGAATGGGCTGGCCTCTCGCAATTACTTAGGAAACAAAAGGGTTACCGTATTTTTGGAGTATAAGACGCACCTTTTTCCTCCCTAAAAGTGGCTGAAAATTTGGGTGAGTCTTATACTTCGAATGTAGCTTTTTTTCCCAGCCCTAACTAGGTGCTAACAGATCTTCCCAGCTCTTACCTTGCAGGCATTTTCATTGTTACTCTCTCCAAAGAATGTTTTTCCAGCCCTAAGTCTTTGCAGGTTTTTTTTTTTCATTGCTCTACTTGTTCCAAAGAAGTTTTTTTCTAGCCCTAACCAGGTGCTAACGATCTTCCCAGCTCTTACTGGCTTGCATGCTCTTTCATTGTTATTCTCTCAGAAGAAGGTTTTTTTAAGTCCTAACCAGGGGATAAAATAATGTGATGAAGCTGACCAGACTAAGGATGCTAGCCAGATGAATACCTGGTAGGCAGCTTGTTTTCCCCTATTTTCCTCCCCAAAAACTAAGGTGCGTCTTATACTCCGGTGCGTCTTATACTCCGAAAAATACGGTACTTTACATAAATGATTTGCAGACTGGCTGATGGGTTAGTAAGGTTTTGTTCCCAACCCAGGTTGGATTAAAGAATCTCATCCCGCTAAGCATGTCCAAATGGAACTTTTGTTCCCATCGGAAAACTTTTGGCCCAAGAGAGAAAATCATCATACTAACTTCAGATCCTGCAGCTGCACAGTTTATGAGGTTGTTGTGTGGGTTTGCCAGCCAGAAAGTTGATACGGCACTGTTGGATAAGATAACCAAGTATGAGAAAGGAAAGCAGTTGCTCGACAGTGAGATGGGCAGCATAAACATTCAATAAATAAAATAAAACCCAAGCATTTTCTGTGGGAAATGATCTAGAATAAGTAGAAGGATTATTTTCCTTGATTCCGGTGGGCTGTGCATTTAGGAACTGTATGATATATACGTGGAACTTTATCCGGTTCAATCAATGCCCAGAAATCATGCATGTGTGATACCGCCTCAACAAAGAGTATGGAAAACATGAATGAAAAGTGAAATCTTTGTCTGAAATAATAGCTGGGCCTTTTGTTTTCCAGGCATTTTTAATAGGAATGATGAATTAGGTGTTGTTGTGGCATGTCGGCCTCCGAGGAGGAGGCGGAGGCGTGGGAGTCAGGGTTAGCATCAGGGCAACCTGGGAGCTCTGAGGGGGAAGAGGGAATGGAGCTGGGAGAGAGAGAGAGAGAGAGAGAGAGAGAGAGAGAGAGAGGGAGAGAGAGAGAGAGAGAGAGAGGGAGGGAGGGAGGGAGGGAGGGAGGGAGAAAGAGAGAGAGAGAGAGAGAGAGAGAGATGGAGCCTGGGTCGTCTGTCAGCCCTCAGATGGAGAGTCAACAGCTCCGAGGTATGGAGGTGGCTGATGAGAAGAGGAGGAACAGCTGGGTCCAGTGCCTGATGCGTGGATGTGGCAGAGGAGAGGAGAGCAGTGGAAATCCGTGGGCCGATCCTGGGGAAGGAAGAGCCACCACTGCTAGCGAGGCCCCACCCTAACTCTGGGGATAAAAGGCAGGGGGCGGAGATGAATAGATGTGGCAGACAACTATTCATCTTCTGGATGGATGGACTTGTTAGCCTGTGGTGAGAGAGAAACTTGTTGCCAGGGCTGCCGACGCTCCTAATAAAGGAATCTTTGAGTTAACTTCAGAGGGTTTGTTGTGTATGGGGAGCTGGGTCAGAACAGGTGTGCCCTTCTATTCTCCCACTGGAGAGCAAAATAATTTAAATGTTTTTGATTTGGTCGGCGTTCCTCATAGAAAATGTATTTTTGGAACCCAATGTTCAGGTGGCTATTTCATGCAGGTAAAAGAGCGGACATTTCATTTGGTTGTGAATTCTCCTTGTATGCTCAGCGAGCCATGCAACATTCTGTAAGCCAGAGATAATTTTAAAAATGAAATGTTTCGCTACTCACTTGCAATCCTGTCTTGGTTTTGGGACATAACCTGGATAAGCATCTTCAGTAATGGTCTTGCACATTCTTGTGTCCCGGTCGGAGGGTAGCAAAGTGCCTGGTTTCACCATAAGTCCAAGGCAGTGATCAAAGGTATTACGTACTTCAGGCCCATCTTCAGTGAAGAAGCAATGACCCAACGAGTCATACCCAACCACGTCCTTGATCTGAATGGACAAAAATAGCAAGAAGATGGATGGATGGATCTGAGCCCAGGATGCTCCAAGGACAAGCCTTCCTCTCAACAAGTGTGTGTGAAGTACACAGCTTCAAGAAGGCTCAGCTTCCAATACCCCATCAAACAGAACAAGGAAGAGCTTTCTCATAATAACCGTTCCCAAAAGATCTTGCTTTGCACAACATTGGAAGAAAAAAAAAGACACAGTACCAAGATATCTGATTTGGAACTTCAACTTGGAGAATATGCAGCCAGGGGTTGGTTCGGACCGGTTCGGACCGATTCGTCCAAACCGGTAGTGACCCGCTGGTGACGTCATGATGACATCACCAAACCGGATTGGTCAGTGCCGGTCCGTGGGTGCTGCCATCTTTTTAAAAAAAATTTATTTTTTTTTTAAAAATTAATTTTTTATTTCCTTCTGTGCATGCGCAGAAGCCAAGTTCCGGCACTGTGTATGCGGTCACCATCTTTTTTTTTTGGCTTTGTTTTTTTTCCCCCGCATTTTTTGTTACTGCGCATGCAGCGTGGGAAGGAGCGAACCGGCAGCGAGGTAAGTTGGAACCCACCCCTGTACGCAGCAATGACAAAACTCACAGTATATACACAAAACAGAAGTTTAACTAAACTGAAGCAAGAACAGTTCCTACATATCACACAGCAAGGCAATTATAAACATTTTGAATATGGTTTCTAAAGTTTATGTTAATAAATACTGTAAATTGGTCAGGATTCAAAGACGAAGCAGAAAGTTAGGAATTTAATGTCTATTTTACTTACAGTGGTTTTTCTCTCTCTTTTAACTTATTTTTAGTATTTATAAATAATACAGTGGAGACACTAAGCTCAAAGATTTATACTCTGTATGTATGGAAATATACATACATTTTTCTTTGTCCCCTTATTGATATTATCTCTTGAAGAAGAGCCATGGTGGTGCAGTGGTTAGAATGCAGTATTGCAGGCAAATTCTGCCGACTGCCAGCAGTTCAATCCTCAAGGTTGACTCAGCCTTCCATCCTTCCGAGGTGGGTAAAATGAGGACCCAGATTGTTGGGGGTAAGAGGCTGACTCTCTAAACCGCTTAGAGAGGGCTGTAAAAGCACTGTGAAGCGGTATATAAGTCTAAGTGCTATTGCTAATTATATATTTGTTGAATATGAAAAGAACGATAAAGAAACCTTGCAATATGCAAGAGTTGGACAACCTTGTTGCAGTGAGGATGGCCACATTTCTTTAAAAAACAAAACAAAATTGGCTTCCAAGGACCAGTTTTCTGCTAATATTAGCCAACATATTTATCCTTCGGGGCTTTGTGGATTTGTATGAAAGTTAAAACAAAGGCATTAAATTTAATAGAGGCTTAACACATCTGCTTGGCTGGTTATTTTTAGACCCATGCAGAAAACCCTGCCCCAAACATACTGTCCTCTTTCTTTATTTTATATTTTGGCAGCATATTTTGGAGTTTTCTTGTCTTATGCTACAGATGTTCCAAGATTAGGTACATATTGTGCAGGGCTTGTATTTTGTTTTCACTGTTATGCTATATGGCTTCAGCTATTTACAGATTTCCCCACTACCACCACCACCAATCCCTTGCTGACATTTATTAATCTCCCGTCTTGCCACATAGATACGTAAGTAATAAATAATCCTTCTTGGAAGGAAAATTACAGTGACAACACATAGTCCCAATGTGCAATGCCTTGTGTATTTATTTATTTATATCCCGCCTTTTTATTTTTACAAATAACCGAGGTGAGTTGGTCTGAGAGAGTGACTGGCCCAAAGTCACTCAGCCGGCTTTCATCCCTAAAGTAGGATTACAATTCATAGCCTCCTGGTTTTTAGCCTGGTGCCTTAACCATTAGACCAAACTGCCTCCCTCAAAGCTTCAATGTGGATGTTCTTATTAAAAAAGCAGGGGGACCCTACTGCATTAATCTTGAAACTTTCAACAAATCTCCGCAGTTGTTGAATCATTGTTGTTGAATCCAATTTCTTTTCAGTTACAAAGGAATTGAAACTTTGCAATACTTTTCCTCACCCTTTTTGCTGGATTTGAAGGTTTACTTTACACCCCAACTGGCTTAATAGTTCTCTTTTCGCCCAGATCCCTGAGAATATAAGAGCTATAGTGGGACCGTGGTTAGAATGCAGCATTGCAGGCTAACTCTGCCCACTGCTAGGAGTTCGATTCCTGGCTGGCTCAAGGTTGACTCAGCCTTCCATCCTTTCGAGGTTGGTAAAATGAGGACCCAGATTTTGGGGGGAAATCTGCTGACTCTGTAAACCACTTAGAGAGGGCTGTAAAGCACTGTGAAGCAGTATATGAGTCTACAATAAGTGCTGTTGCTATTGTCTCTTGCTTGCACAGACACAAAACTTCCATTTCAAGGAAACAACTCCTTCTCCCTCTTCCTTGCAACGGATGGAAGCAAGAACGTAGAAGAGGCTTTTCCTTCACCAATATAAGGTATCACGCAGTAGATTATAATAGCTGTAAACTGGATCAGGATACTGGCTTTCATTCTTTTCTAACCCTTTCCCCCTCCCCCTCGCTTCCTTCAATCCTTCGAGCATCATGTGCCCAAAAGAAGACATGGCTTTAAGTCAGAAAATTTATAAACGAGCAATGCCTAAAAATCAGCCAAAGGAACAGGGATGGGCTTTTTCTCCCATTAAAGCCAGAGCCATGAATTAAAAATGGAATTACCCACCACCAGATGCAATAAAGGCCACAGTTGGTCAGCCTCGACAGGCATCTGGAACCTCTTCCCTTTGGCAGGCTATTTGCCAGGCTTCATTAAATTTTACACCCACGGACTGCGCTTCCACTACATATATAGAGCATATCAATGTTTTCTGGCTGAACGTGCGGCCCCCGCAGCCATCAATATCAACATCGCTCGCTCCCCATAATTCAGGGCCGGAATGTGAAGACGGCAGGTTTCGCCAGGGTGCCACAGTCTTTAGGAAGGTAATGAAGAGAGCAGAAACGGAGGGCATTTTAAAACCTCAATTACAACCAGAGCAACGTTTTACATTTTAACGGGTACGGATGGCAGGCAGCCCAGACTGATTTATGGGCCTCTCCTGGGTAGGGGGTGAGGAGCGGGTGGGTTTTAGTTATGTATGGTATTTTTCACACCAGATAAGCTGCCCCATTAACACCGTTTTGCTGCCTGTGCAGACAATCCATGTAGTTAAAGACTGGCTGAAAGAGGCCTTATTTGGACCAAAAGACTGGTACAGTTCTGCTGTAATAGGAGGATTGCGATTTGGTGATTTATCCCTGCAAAATTTGGTCCCCAGTATGTGCAGGGATGAGTGGAAAAACTGGACATGGCTGCCAATAGTGTTAACAATACCGGGGTAGACGAACTCGTAATTTGACCCAATGCAAGATGAATTCTTATGTTTGAGAGCAGCCTTGTTCTTTTGGTAGAATAGAGCAGGGGTCTCAAACTCGATTTCATGGAAGGCCGCATCAGGGTTGTATTTGACCTTGGGGGGCCAGGGTGGGTGTGGCCAGCTCAACATCACTCATGTTGGGTGGCCTGTGATGGCCCGAGAGCTCTGCCAGCGAAAACGGGCTCCCGAGCTCCATTTTCGGCTGCCACGGCCTCCTGCAACCCTCTGCCAGTGAAAACGGAGTTCCGTTTTCGCTGGCAGAGGCACTGTGGGCCAGTCCTTCACAATTTCCAGGGCAGCCCCGCGGGCCAGATCTAAGCACCCCGTGGGCCGGATCCAGCCCCAGGGCCTTGAGTTTGACACCCCTGGAATAGAGGCTTCCCCAAATAGTTGCCGTTCTCCTTATACAGAAGTGCAAGTCCAGAGTATTTCACGAGAAGAGTACTCTACTCCTCTGCTCGCAATGGAATACCTGATGCCACCAGGCTTGAAATTTTGGACCTGGACAACTTAGAACTATGCCGCCTACGGTCTGACCTAAGCTTAGTACACAAAATTGTCTGCTACAACGTCCTACCTGTCAATGACTACTTCAGCTTCAACCACAATAATACACGGGCAAACAATCGATACAAACTCAAGGTAAACCGCTCCAAACTCGACTGCAGAAAATACGACTTCAGCAACAGAGTGGTCAGTGCCTGGAATGCTCTACCTGACTCCGTTGTTACATCCTCAAATTCCCAAAACTTTAACCTTAAACTGTCTACCGTGGACTTCACCCCATTCCTAAGAGGTCTGTAAGGGGGCGTGCATAAGTGCACCAGCGTGCATACAGTCCCTGTCCTATTGTTTCCATTTGTTCGTACTCATTTTTATGTATATACCTATACCTGTTTATACTTATATGTTAATATGTTATGTTCATACTTATATTTGCTTTCTCATACATGCTTGACAAACTAAACTAAACTAAACTACACTAAACTAAACTAAACTAAACTAAACTAAACTAAACTACACTAAACTACACTAAACTAAACTAAACTAAACTAAACTAAACAATCATCCAGGTCATTGCTGTCCTGAAGGTGTTTTTCAAAAGGCAAATGGTACTTTCTTGGGTTTTTTTCCCTTGAAAATGTTTTGAAGCTTCTTGTATGAAAAGCAAAAGGTTTTCAAGGAAAAAAAATCAAGATAGTCCAGTTGCCTTTTGAAAAGCACCTCTGGGAATTCCTTGTGAACTAATCTGCAAGTCAACCTAACTGAGTTTGCCTAAGCCCTAAGCTCATTCCCATTTCAGAGTAGGTAACTCTGTGGCCTTCATCCTGAGGCTGGCTCGTGCCTATGACTCATAGACACGCCACCTGCAACTTGTATTTATGTTATTTATGTTATTTAAGCAATTGATATGCTGATCCACCTTGCTGTGGTGACCTGGGGCACCTGACAGAGGCAAAACAAAAACATCAGCAACCCAAGACAGTTCAAAACAAGTACAACAGCCATGAATATATAGTACTCTAGAGCAGTGTTTCTCAACCTTGGCAGTTTGAAGATGTGTGGACTTCAACTCCCAGAATTCCCCAGCCAGCGTTGCTGGCTGGGGAATTCTGGGAATTGAAGTCCACACATCTTCAAACTGCCAAGGTTGAGAAACACTGCTCTAGAGGTCCAAATGAAACTCTTCCAGTTTACAAAGGACTGATAGCAAGCAACTAACCAACAGGGCTGACCTAACTAGATGCTTTCAATGCTTGAGGCTAAGTTTGCTTCCAAACGTAGAATACAACACAGCTCTATTTCAGCAGCTTTACCTAAAAGTGTCTCTCGCTTTCGGTTTGGCTAGTCTAGAGAAAAGAAGAACTAGGGGTGACATAATAGCAGTATTCCAATATTTGAGGGGCTGTCGCAAAGAAGAGCGGGGTCAACCTATTCTCCAAAGTACTAGAAGGCAAGACAAGAAGCAATGGATGGAAACTAATCAAGGAGAGAAGCAACTTGGAATTAAGGGGAAACTTTCTATTGTTGAGAACAATTAACCAGTGGAGCAACTTGCTTTCAGAAATCGTGAGTGCTTCATCAATGGAGGTTTTTAAGAAGAGACTGGACAGCCACTTGCCTGAAATGGTATATGGTCTCCTGCTTAAGCAGGGGGCTGGACTAGAAGACCTCCAAGATCCCTTCCAGCTCTATTCTATTCATTCATTCTAAATATATTAACTCCCCACCCCAAAAGGGAACAAAGTTCATGGAGTAAGGAGCCTCTTGATGACAAGAAGAATGGGGAATGGTCCCATCCTGGATATGACAGCCTGGAATATGTTTTGAGAATGCAAAAGGGATCATCATCCCTTGATCCAAATATTACCTGCACTAGACTCACCTTGCAAGTGGCAATTCTTAGAACCTTAATCTCAAAAAAATTAAGCAGGATGCAGGATGCAGTCTACCTTGCAACAGATGTCCAACCTTTAGGCTGAACTGGATATTTTTAAAAAATCCTGGAAAAAGGAAAAGTCAAACTACTCTAGAATTGTTACCAAGAAAACAATATTGATGGTCTATGAAACCACCAGCAGCTGAGATCATCTCAAGGAAAGTTTTATCTTCCCGTCTCCTGTCTTAAGTGGATGCATAATAAAATCAAAGATAGAAAACCCATCAATTTCTCTCTACCAGATGCCATCTCATCTTTCGAGCAATAGAAGAACCAAATCCCAGCATCTTACCAGCAAACCGTTGGAGCCATGCACAGTGACACAACGAGAGAAGGTGTGATGGATAGACATATCTTTCACGTAGGTAGGAGGCTGGTAGCCTCCCTTCTCATCCACGTCTTGAGCCATGTGGAAATGAATTGGGTAGTGTCCCAGCAACTGCTGGCCCATATGCTTCAGCTCCACGCCTTCCATGTGGACAGATTTAAATCCAAGCCCAATCTAGAAAACAGATAAATATGGAATGAAAATCTCTGAACTTGCATCTTTAGGTAGGTTATAAATACACAGCCACAGTAGTAGTAGTAGTAGTAGTAGTAGTAGTAGTAGTAGTAGTAGTAGTAGTAGTAGTAGTAAAGTCATGTCCGATCCATGGTGACCCCGTGGACAATGTTCCTCCAGGCCTTCCTGTTCTCTACCATCCCCCAGAGTCCATTTAAGCTCACGCCGACTGCTTCAGTGACTCCATCCAGCCACCTCATTCTCTGTCGTCCCCTTCTTCTTTTGCCCTCAATCGTTCCCAGCATTAGGCTCTTCTCCAGTGAGTCCTTCCTTCTCATTAGGTGGCCAAAGTCTTTGAGTTTTATCTTCAGGATCTGGCCTTCTAAAGAGCAGTCAGGGTTGATCTCCTCTAGGACTGATCGGTTGGATCACCTTGCAGTCCAAGGAATTGCAGGAGTCTTCTCCAGCACCATAGTTCAAACGCCTCAATTCTTTGGCGCTCAGCCTTCCTTATGGTCCAACTTTCACAGCCATACATTGCAACTGAAAAAACCATAGTCTTGACTATACGCGCTTTTGTTGGCAGGGTGATGTCATTTTAAATAATGAGGATTTTTTTAAAGGGAAAAAAAATTAAGCAAGGACTTAATTCTCCCAGAAGTCCATTAGAAGCCATGGAAAGAATTGAGCTCAGGCTGCAATAATATGTTAATTGCAGATTTCAGACTGCTGGCACCCTCCAGATGTGCTGGACTGCAAGGAGGGTTGAAGAGGTTGGGAGTTGTCATTTGGGCCTTCTAAACATTCCAGACTGGAAGATAGCAGCATGTTGTGTTATAGGGAAAAAAGCAAAGTTGGAGAATGCAGACAAAAAAGGAGGGGAAAAGCTAGAAGAAAAGAAGAACTTCCAACTTTCTTTGTTATAGAATGTCCCTTTGAACTTGAGTATACCATAGCACACCATACTTCTGCAGTCATAAACAGTGTTCCCTGTAATATCAGAAAACGGTGCACAGCAGTTAGAAACTGCCATGCGGCGTTCTCTTTTCATCTGCACGGCCGCGCAGGTGTGCAGTCTCTGCCATTAGAAAATGCCGTGCGGAAGTTAGAAACTTCCACGCGGCATTCTCTCATTATGTGTGCGGCCGCACGGCTGCGCACCTTAGAGGGAACAATGGTCATAAATAGTTCTGGTCATCCAGCTCCAAAGTTAAAATTTCATTTCTTCCCGTTTCAAGGAAAAAGTCCCAAAGGGGTTAGAAACAGAGCTAGCAAAAGTCTTTTCTTTAACCAGAGCAGTCAATTTTGCCATCTCTGCCATGTTACTTTATGCTCTTGATACAGAGAAGGCACCCCCCAGCCAAGCAAGTGAACCAACGGAGCTACAAGCCGTACCTTGATATGGCCACCAAAAGTATCAAAATCGAAGAAGGAGCACAGATGGGCATTATAATTGTAACATCTCCTCTCCATCTCTCCCTTCACCAGAATGTTCCGGGTTAGCAGCCCGACTTCCCCTCGCATGTCAACTCCGTCAATTATCTCTCCTGTGTGAAGGTAGTTGGCTTTTCCTAGAGGAGGAAAGGATAACATTCAGGGTGTCACAAAGGGGAGAAGATTAACGTAATAGGGGAGGTGCACAAGGAAATACGAGGGTGAGTCAAAACGTAATGCCCTTTTCTTTAGGACAGGTATAATTACCAACACAGGAACATGTAGCATACATCAAAATGAAGCTGGTCCTCTGTGGCTCACATCCCTACTTCTCAACATAGTCACCGTTTCTCTCAATAGCAATGTTCCACCTTCAAATGAGAGCATGTATCCCTGTCTCATAAAATTTTGTTGACTGTTCTTTGAGCCACTTCTTCACTGCAGTTTTCACTTCCTCATCACTGGAATAATAATCCTCCATACTCACCAGATTTAGCTCCTTCAGACTATCATCTCTTCGGCCCCATGAAAGAGGGTTTGAGAGGCAAACAGTTGCCAAGCATCTAAATTTTGATCACGTGACCATGGTTGTTAAGTTTGAAAAAATTGTCACCGTTTTTCATTACCGTTGTAACTTTAAATGGTCACCAAATGAATAGTTATAACTCAAGGACTATCTGTACATCCATTCCAACAGTAAGTTTTATGACTTTACAGGGAATTAATTAATTAATTAATTAATTAATTAATTAATTAATTAATTTCATTTGTATGCCGCCCAACTCCCAAAGGACTCTGGGCGCCTTAACAACATTTGCAAATGTAAACACATAAAAACATTGAAACAAGTAAAACAATTTAAAACTCATGCATATCCTTTCGTGGCCCAATCTCGCTGATTACAGTCGCGAGATCAACGGCCTCAAGCCTGCCGGAAGAGCCAGGTCTTAACTGCTCTTCGGAAGGCCAATAGGGTGGGGGCAGTCTGGATCTCCGGAGGTAGCTGGTTCCAGAGAACTGGGGCAGCCACAGAGAAGGCCCTTCCCCACGGGCCCGCCAGCCTGCACTGTTTAGCTGATGGGACTTGGAGGAGACCAACTCTGTGGGATCTCACCGGTCGCTGGGAGTTGTGTGGTAGAAGGTGGTCTCGAAGATAGCCTGGTCCTAAGCTAAGGTGACCAGACGTCCCGATTTTGGCGGGACACACCCGCTTTTTCACCATTTGTCCCGCGTCCCGCCCGCCCTCTTAAAAAGTCCCGATTTTTTAAAACAATGCCCGACTAGGGCATTCTTTCAAAAAATCGGCCTGCAGGCACTCGAGGACGGCCAGGTTAGGCCCAGCCACAGGGGCAGCAGCAGCAGCAGCAGGCCCTCTCAAAATCGGGACATCTGGTCACCTTACATTTAGTCCTCTGGTGAGCTTTTACCCTTTTTTTTTACTACCCGGAAACAGCGCTAGCAGCCATTACCAGGGTGCGGGCAACCACGGCTTGCCATTCTCCAACCAAGAGCTTCAGCGGTTCCCTGTGCGCATGTCTCCCTGTCGCGCGTTCCCAATTTGCGCCTGCGTGGAGCGCCTGGCTGGCCGTCAGCCTTTCTTTTGGTCAGGCCCATTGCAAGGCAGCTCCACCCAGGGTGCGGGCAACCACGGCTTGCCATTCTCCAACCAAGAGCTTCAGCGGTTCCCTGTGCGCATGTCTCCCTGTCGCGCTGTTCCTCCGGGTGTGCTAAAGTGCTCGAGTTTTCTCTCTCTCACACACACATGCACAACCTTCCAACGACCGGGAAGTCGTGCTGGGAGATCCAGTCCGACCCGGTCGTTGGAAGGTTGTGCATGTGTGTGTGTGAGAGAAAAAACTCGAGCACTTTAGCACACCCGGAGGAACAGCGCGACAGGGAGACATGCGCACAGGGAACCGCTGAAGCTCTTGGTTGGAGAATGGCAAGCCGTGGTTGCCCGCACCCTGGTAATGCGCTGCTAGCGCTGTTTCCGGGTAGTAAAAAAAAGGGTAAAAGCTCACCAGAGGACTAAATGGAAAGGCCTCGGCCCCCAAAGGAAATTTAGGTTTTGCAGATACCAGGAAGGGAGGTAGGGGAAAAAGCATCACGTGAACCCGGCACCCCGTCCTGCCTGCCCCGCCCCGTACTCAGCTCTTGACTTTTGCCCTCTGCGCATGCGCAGCGTTCTGCACATGCGCAGAGGGCAAAATTCAAATGGCGCCGAGGCGGCCCCCCCCGTCCCGCTTTTAAAAAAAAAAATCTGGTCACTTTATCCTAAGCCATGTAGGGCTTTAAAGGTAATGACGGGTAACAAGGTGGATTAAAAAAAAACTCTATCTGAATGAATGATGCCAAAAGTTCAAAAATATCTCCAGCAAGGTGTTCTCTTTGGATGATGGTTCTTTGCTCAAACATCCACCGCCCTGATCCAGGGAAGTGAATTATAAAACATCCACCTGGAAGCGGCAATGTTTTTTATGCTAGCCTCAGCTTTCATAAGCTATCTGCCCAGACCTGCTAAGAATGTTGTGGCAAGAATGTTGAATGTGTAGCAAGAGGTTCCTTGACATCTCATGTGCTGGACGCTGTTTACACAAAATGCTTTTTGCTGATTTGGCAAGATGCGAGATAAGGAAACAACAAAGGGTGGTTTGAGGTAAATTTGGCTAGGTATGTTTTTCTCCTTCAGAAACGGTGATGCTGTGTTTATTACCACAGCCATTAACTTTAAAGGAATTGCCTTGTTTGATGGCGAACCTACCCACAGCAAAAATGAGTTTATTTAGAAGCGATGCCATCAGAGTGGTAGCTAGAAGTGTGCATGGTTTTCTGCATTAAATAATACAACCACATCTATGAGGAGCTCTGGATTCGCAGGAGAAATAGCTGGAGAGAGATGGTGGGTTTGCATTTCTCCTGGATCTGACTTAAGGCTCTTTAATTATGTCTCTGGTTTTCTTTCTGTTTCCTGGTCCTTGAAGGAAATCCCATGTTTACGATTCAAGCCTTCTGCTTAGACGAGAGTTGCACAAAATCTCACATCGTGTCAATATTCAGATTAAATGTTGAATGGAATAAATGACATGTATAAATTAAGACAGTACAGACAATAACAAATGTCTACTTTTCTGCACAGACCGGAACAAACTATGGGGATATGTATAATTCTACAAAGTCTTAAAATATTAATCAAGTTGAACAAAAGAACCGTTGTTGAAAAAGGAAATATTGTTCTATTGTAACGATAACTGACTGAATATACCGGTAATATATTATAATAATAGAAAAGAATAAGGAAGATATTGGAAGATATAAGGAAGATATTGATGTAAACAATATCTATATAGAATAAACATGTTTTTGTATCATTAAGCTGTAAAAGGGTAGCGTCGACGGGATGGTTGACATGTATGTTCAATGTTTTCTATCTTCAAAGATATTTAATACTTTATTTGTATATACATATGTTTATACATGTTTATATGTTTGTATGTTTTTTTACATAATTAATAAAGACTATTTAAAAAAATAAAAATAAATGACATGTAATTCATGACACACAAAACAACAGAAATGAAGTTGCACGGAGAGATTTTTCAATATTCTTCAGGTCTTGTAAAAAATCTGCATCACTCAAGGACTTATAGCTTGATGTTTTTTTCTTAGAATAAAAGAAAATCGATCCATAATGGGTTATTAAGTATTTTTACACAAAATATGCGTGGCTCCCGCTTATTAAGATCACCTCTGAAAGAACTGATTAAAGAGGTGAATGCAAAAGAAAAGTGGAAGGAAGCATTTTTACTTCTTAAAGCAATGTTTCTCAACCTTGGCAGTTTGAAGAAGTGTGGACTTCAATTCCCAGAATTCCACAGCCAGCAACACTGGCTGTGGAATTCTGGAAGTTGAAGTCCACACATCTTCAAACTGCCAAGGTTGAGAAACACTGTCTTAAAGGCTTTTGCTGAAAGAATTGAATCAAAAGGAGAGAGAAAATAATGAGGGCAAAGTATTAATTTCCTTCCTAAACTTTTCCCCAGGCTTCACATTTCAAAATATGTGTGCCCTACAGAAAGAAAATGTGCCACAAAGAAGAGGGGATCCACCTATTCTCCAAAGCACCTGAAGGCAGGACAAGAAGCAATGGATGGAAATTAGAACTAAGAAACTAGAACTAAGGAAAAATTTCCTGACAGTGACAACAATTAATCAGGCTTGTCGTTGAAGTTCTGGGTGCTTCAACACCGGAGGATTTTAAGAAGAGATTGGACAACCATTTGTCTGACATGGTATATAGGGGTTCCTGCTTGAGCAGGGGGTTGGACTAGAAGACCTCTAAGGTCCCTTCCAACTCTGTTATTCTGTTATTCAGGTTTTTGGTCTGGTTGTTCCATGCAAGTAGATTGTTTTGAACTATTCATGCTCGGTCTCAAAGAAAGGAGTAGAATCCTAATTTATTCAGTAAGCTGCTGAAAAGCAATTTGTGTTTTGATTATCTGATTGCATAGTGTCGGTTATCACTATTTCTTTGGCCTTAAATTTTGGCCAGCACAATCTTGGCATTTTAAATGTGGCTCAACCCACGTGCCTGGGAGAAGAGAGGGAGCCAGAAGTCAAGAAAGGTTTAACATGAATAATGCAGAAGAAACCTACAATAGCAGGACTCTTATGCACATAATGTTGTGAAACACACATTAAAGACAGGCCAATTTGCATTAGATAACAGCCGCAGGAAGCTGCCAACTGTACAGTACACAATGAGACAAAAAACACCTTATCTAAAACAGCAGTAAATCAAGCTCTTATATCTAAGGGTGAAGCCCGGCACACCAGAATAGCCTTTCCTGTGAATGCAGAAGATGGCAAATTCACTTTGGTATTGCCAAGAAAGGGGATCTGCAAAAGATCTGATGTATTTAAATCTTCTGATGATGCAAAAAAACCTCTCTATTAGATTTCACCAATCCCTCGCAGAATTCTGAAGGGACTGGCCAGTCCAGCTGAGAAATACTGGAGGATCAGATTTGTCCATATGCAGAGTACTTACTTCACACTATATAAACCCTGGTGTGTATATTATTAATAGACTTCCTCATGGCTTTATTTTTGAGCAATTTAGATTAATAGCTGCTAATTTTTTAAAAAAATGCATGCAAAAGCTTTTGCATTAGAGAACCTGAGAAGATAAGTCAGAGGGATGCATCGCTTTTCCCAGGCTGAATTTACTCTTGAAGTGGTAGTCCAGCAATCATACTCTACAAAGCAGTGGCTGGGACCAGACAAAATTAAAGATTGGCCTGGTTTGCATTTAATTTGTTAAAATTAAATTATCATTAAGGTGAGAATTCTCCAGTCAGGTACTTAATCGCTTTCTTCTTTCATCAAACGAAAAATAACTTCTTAGGAACAACTTTCGAAGATCTGGGGCATATCACACAAGGCTTTTGCGAAAGGCATGTTGCTGTGAAACTTCAGGCCGGAACATAAATCAATTAAAAAAAAGTTTTAAAATTATCCATCTGGAGATGTGCCATCCTAGTATGGAATTTTCTGAACCGCACATTCTGAGGAAGTAGCTCATAGTAATCAAAACATTTCAGATATTTATCTTTATAATAAGCGCTACTCGTTGCTTGCTTTACTTCCTATCTACCCGTCTGCATTCATTACATGATCATGTCATAACCTGGTTTCCGAATGAATCTATTTTCACAAGGCACTGAATGATAAGCCAACCAAATGAGCCCGGTTCTCACAACATGCTCAGCCACAAAGCAATCTAACTAAATGACATAATTGAGGCAAATGGTTCTGCTAAACTTGATTCAATTCAGTGTGTTGAGTGCTCACAACTATGGGTGTGTTTAAACTTCAACCAGTTCTGGAAGGGCAAAAGTGCCATTGAAAAAAAGGTTAAAGTTTCCCCTGTCCAGTTGTGTCTGACTCTAGGGGCAGTGTTTATCTCTGTTTCCTGGCCAAAGGAGCCAATGTTGTTTGAAGATGTTTCCATGGTCATGTGGCTGGCATGACTATATGCTGAGTCTAAGGAATGCTATTATCTTCCCATCAAAGTGGTTCCTATTTATATACTTGCATTTGCATCAGTAGTGGGTTCTAATGAGCCGCGGTGGCACAGTGGTTAGAGTGCAGTACTGCAGGCTACTTCTGCTGATCACCAACTGCCAGCAGTTCGGCTGTTCAAATCTCACCGGCTCAAGGTTGACTCAGCCTTCCATCCTTCCGAGGTGGGTAAAATGAGAACCCAGATTGTTGGGGGCAATAGGCTGACTGTGTAAACCGCTTAGAGAGGGCTGTAAAGCACTATGAAGCGGTATATAAGTCTAAGTGCTATTGCTAAGTGCTATTGCTAAAACCCTTTACTACTGGTTCTGCGCATGCACAGAAGCGTCCTGGGTGGGTGGGTGGAGCCTCCCGCCGCCGCCACTACTGGTTCTTAGAACCAGGCCAAACCGGGAGCAACCCACCGCTGATTTGCATGCTTTCAAACTGTAGGTGGGCAGGAGCTGGAACAAGTAACAGGAACTCATCCTATCCTGGGTCTCGAACTGCCAAACTTCCGGTCAATAAGCCTTAACCGCTAGGCCACTACGTCCCCGTCCCCCTCCCCAAAAATGGCATTATTCCTTCTTAAAGAAGACCCAGTAGACAATCGGGGCCTGTAAATGAACCCTCCATCTGACTTCAGATATCCCATACATTTTACACACTGTTAGGATTCCCATGGATTTAAGGTAAACCTTTGCAAAAATCTATGGATAATCCATTTTGTGCAGCCCAGTTCAGAGTCCTAGATATCTGCAAAGCCAAACTGGAAACAGCCCTCTTATTCATGGGTCTCCAACCTTGGCAACTTTAAGACTTGTGGACTTCAACTCCCAGAATTCCTCAGCCAGCAAAGTTGGCTGAGGAATTCTGGAAATTGAAGTCCACAAGGTTGCCAAGGTTGGAGACCCTTGCTCTATAAAAACCAGGCTAGTCTGTCTGATCATTTTGCCTGCCAATTTATTTGCTGTTTTCTCTCTTACATGAAAAAGGGGCATTGCATCATTTCTGTCCACGTACGATTTTCCCCAGATTTGAAAGCAGCCTCACCTCCACATAGTTACGAGTCTAAAGATAATGGCTGGGATTTAAGGTTTTGTTTGATCTCCCTTTCCCAGAACCACCCTTCCTGCTTTCCTGTAGCCCTTTGTCTGCTTTTGCTCCGAGTCTCCAATTCAGCAAAGTCCGGATGTAAAGCATCAAAAGCATCAAATCCTTCACAGAAAGTGGGGAAAAAAATCTCAGAGCTAACCCATGGCAGGAAAACCCAAATCTGATGCAGATAGGAAAACTGAAATATCTCAAATAAGGGAGGTATTTCCTTTCACCCATTTGCCTGGCATGGGAATTGAAATCTACATGGACTTCTGAATTTCAACCATTTTTATTCGGGCTGTTTAGAGAACAAAATCACCCTATATTTTTGATGCCCAACCAGTTCTCATTCAATTTTATTTTATGAAAGAAAACTTTCTTTTGAATATGTTTTCCCTGTGATATTCTTGTAGTGACAACCAGGTTTCAGCATAGCAGTCATTAAAGGACAGGGCACTGAATGTTGTTGCGAGTGTTGAGGAAGGAAGTTCAGGAAATCGGTCCTTCATCAATAATATTTTGACTTTCTTTTCCCACAAGGAAACTCAGATCTAGAGAAGGCTGCTGGTCATAGTCACTCATGCCCTAGCCACCTCCTGGGTGGACTACTGTAATGTGTTTTACATGGGTCTGCCCTTGAAGAGTATCCGGAAGCCACAGCTAGTTCAGAATGCAATTGTGTAGTGTAGGCAATTATGTCTGCCCTAAAATTACATCTCTGGTCTGTGAGCTGCATTGGTTGCCAGTATGCGTTCAAGTCCAATTTAAGGTGCTGGTTCTGACTTTAAACCCTTCATAGTTTGAGGCTGGGTTATTTGAGAGACCACTATTCCTGATTACATCTTCCTTTCTCATCAGGTCCAGCAGAAAGTTATGGTGTGGGTGTCTAATGGGGCAATTGCCTATATATTGCTCCACAGTAGAACCCAAAGGTGTTTTTTTCAAGAGGCAAATGGACTTTCTTGTTTTTCTTTGAAGAGTTTCACTTCTCATCCAAGATCTGAAGCAGCTTCTTGGATGAGAAGCAAAACGTCTTCAAAGAAAAACCAGAAAGTCCATTTGCCTCTTGAAAAAAACACCTTTGGGACAACCGTGACCTGGATGACTGAGACTCTCCATAGACATCCATAGTAGAAGCCTACAGCCTTCCAGAGCTCTTAAAAGTGTTCTGGGCTGGGTTTCCCAGTTCTCTAGGTAATAGACTCAAGATAGATATGGGTTGCATTCCCACAACACCCTTTGTTGGTCTCGTGAATCAATTCATTTTCTGGGTCTGTATAATATTTGGAACCATAAACTAAACACAATAGAATAGAATAGAATAGAATAGAATAGAATAGAATAGAATAGAATAGAATAGAATAGAATAGAATAGAATAGAATAGAATAGAATAGAATTCTTTATTGGCCAAGTGTGATTGGACACACAAGGAATTTGTCTTTGGTGCATATGCTCTCAGTGTACATAAAAGCACAACATGTTGATGTTCCCTCCTCCTGGGATGTTAAAACTAACTAACCCAACCTAGCTTGTGGCGCAAATGCAACCACTACATCTAATCTAATCAAATCTAATCAAAAAGTGTTGTGTGAACATAGTCAAAAAAGTCATCTTAAATGAGGCAGTGGTGAAGATGCCAATGTGCAAACCACTAGTTTCCTTCCCTCGTGGGGGATTTTATTTTTCATCTACTCAGTGTAACACGCCTGGCTTTAGAAAGAAAGAAAAAAAGTAACGGAAAGTTGGCATGTTACAAAGTCCAGACCTTCTGCATCATCATTATTTCTAAAATTATTCTGGGATCTAAAATTGTCCTGGAGATATTCTTGAGAAATAAAGATAGCAGGTAGCTACAATTTAGTGCTTTCATTGGAAAGATGCCAAGGGAAAAAAAAATAAGACAACGATAAGATGGATTGATAGAAACCAACCCTGGATGACTGGTAGCTGTTTGCTTTTTGATAATTGGGTGTTCTCAGCCATCTCCACCCAAGTCTGCTAGGCAGGGTTGAAATACTACCGGTTCGGCGCGGTTTGGGCATACCGGTAGCAGCAGTCGCCGGTGGTTTGGAGAACCGGTAGCGGGGGTAGCGTGAGGCTCCGCCCCCTAACGTCTCCATTTTCTAGTTTTTAACCCTCTGCGCATGCGCAAAGCCTTCTGCGCATGCACAAAGCCTTCTGCGCATGCACAAAGCCTTCTGCATATTTATTTTTATTTATTTTTTATTTTTATTTATTTGTCAAACATGTATAGTAGTAATTTGTATAAACGTAAGTAAAAAGTAACGATAAAAGAGGACAATAGGACAGTAGGACAGGGACGGTAGGCACAGTGGTGCGCGTATGCACGCCCCTTACAGACCTCTTAGAAACGAGGAGAGGTCGACTGTAGACATGCGCAAAGCCTTCTGCACATGCGTAGAGGGTGAAAAAGTGTGTGTGACGGTGACGTGCGCGTGCAAAGTGTGCACTTCCGAACCAGTAGGGAAGGTAAGTAGATTTCATCGCTGCTGCTAGGTTTTTTTTTAAATAAGGAGATTACTTTCTTCTCACTGCAGCTATTTTATGAGGATGAACAAAACATGCCCTCAGATGCCAGATGTCTAATCTGTTTTGATAGCTTTCTTGAGCTGAATCACTGATGTTAAATTGCCTTAATTTTAAGGAGTTAAAAGTAGATCTGCAGGAAAGAGAAGGGGGTGACCACGATTCTTAACAACCAATTTAATGGTCTTTGCTACTGACAAACAAAAGGGACTTGATTCCTCGCTGATCCTCTGAGAAGCTGTTTATACCACAAATTTAAATTGTTCCAAAATAGCTCCCTTCGTTCAGCAAGTATTCCGTGTGGAGAATATGAAAATATTGGTGTCTAAGTTTACTGGCAAAGGTATTTATTGTAACCCTACCATTCCGGAGAAAGCCTTAGAAAACTGGGTAATTTTTTTTAAATTTTAAATTTTAAATTTTTTAAAAAAATCCCGGACCATTGATTCATGCATGGCTTTGGCTCTTTGAAGTCACCAGCTCCCCAATGCAAAGCAATCAATGGGAAGAGCAAAACAGCAACTAAGGAGAAATTTTCTAAGAGAGAGAACAATTAACCAGTGGAACGGCTTGCCTCCAGAAGTTGTGGGTGCTCCATCACTGGAGGCCATTAAGAAGAGACTGGACAGCCACTTGTCTGGAATGGTATAGGGTTTCCTGCTCGAGCAGGGGTTGGACTAGAAGACCTTCAGGGTCCCTTTCAACCCTGTTCTGTTATTCTTGGGACAAGCAAAAGGAAGGAATTCTTTAAGCATTTCCTTCTTCTTCAGCTCCCTCCCACCACTCTCATTTTCGGATACGTCAGGAGCATAGAACAGACATTCAACATTCCATTTTCTTTCTATTATCTCTGGATATCTTTGGGGAGGGGGAGTCACACTCATTTAGTGTGGTTTTTTCCAATCATGTAAGCATTGCTGGGGAAAGTGGGGGGGGACAAAGGAAATAGAACTGTAGAGATACTTTCCCTGCAGAGAACTGCCTGCCATCTTTAGTCATGAGGCTATGATGCATTTAAAAACGCAGAAAAATATTTTTCTTGGCATAAGTCTTCTGCTTTCTTTCAGCCCGGGCAACCACAAGCCAAAAAAAGCCATATTTCCTACTGAGCCACTTGCATCAGAGTTAACAGGATTCATGATTTAAGGGTGATCTGTACCACGATAGAGGTATGGGCTGATCCGATGTCCCTTTCTCCTTCTCTCACGCAGCCCAATTTCATTGCAAAGTCACAGACCCATCAATAGTCCCACTTGGCCTTAATCCACTGAGTTGACAGATCACCCCAAACTCTAGTTGGCTAAAATACGATTTGGGAATAAGCCACAATTGCACGGATTCGCTTACAGGCAGAAGAAAGCGCAGAACAATGGTAACAGAATATTAGAGTTGGAAGGGACCTTTGAAGGTCTTCTAATCCAACCCCCTGCTCAAGCAGGAGACCCTATGCAACTTCAGATACGTAGATGGTTGTCCAATCTCTTCTTAAAAACCTCCAATGAGGGAGCAGCCACAACCTCTGAAGGCAAACCAAGATAATGAGCACAATGGAGGAATCCAATTGTAGAGCATGCAGTGTTGAAAACTGCCTTACTCAAATTCCAGTGTCATCTATGTACTTTTGGTTATATCCTTGTCACATCTCCTGAATTAATCAGGGGTGAAATCCAGCAGGTTCTAACAGGTTCTGGAGAACCGGTAGCGGAAATTTTCAGTAGTTCGGAGAACCGGCAAATACCACCTCTGGCTGGCCCCAGAGTGGGGTGGGAATGGAGATTTTGCAGCATCCTTCCCCCAGGAGTGGGGCGAGAATGGAGAAAAAGGCAAAGTACTAATTTCATAACAGTTTTTTTTAAAGCAGATTAGCAACTTTCCTGGGTTTACCACAATCCCATTGTTGTTTAAATATTATTATAATTGGCTTATTATAAAATCCCGGTATTTGTTTACTTTGCAGCATTTTATAGCTTTTTTCCCTCTCTTTCTCTTCTTGCCTGGTTCGTTCAACTGCCACTCATCTTATTTCGCCCCCCCCTTTTCCCCTCTTCAAAACATGTTTGCACAGAACCAAAAAGAAACGGACAATTTACTTTACGTGTTTCGTGAGGTGGCCCTTGGTAAGGGGCGTGCATAAGCACACAATCGTGCCTACCGTTCCTGTCCTAATGTACCCATATATTCATACCTCTTTTACTCTTATTCATGCTTGTACTATTACATATATATTCAATCATGTTTTACTGTTTATACTTTGCTTATAATCATATATGCTTGACAAATAAACAAATACAAATACAAAATACAAATATTAACAACCATCGACTAAGCAACTATCTGAATTTACAACGGCACTCAAAAAAGTGACTTGCGGCCTGTCCCTGCATTTATGACTGTTGGAGCATCCCCATGGTCACGTGATCAAAATCCAGGCGCTTGGCAACAACCAGGATCGATTTATGATGTTTGCAGCATCCTGAGGTCATGTGATCACAACCTTCCCACAAGAAAAATCAATGGGGGGGGGAGACGGATTCCCTTAACAAAAACATGATTCGCTAAACAACTTCAGTGATTCCCAGAACGATAGCAAAGGCGGAGATAAAATCAAGTCCGACTCACATAAGAACTGCTCAGCCATGGAAATTCTGATCCCAATTGTGCTTCTAAGAGCCTTGGTGGTAAAATTGCAGGATTGCAGGCTGACTCTGCCCACTGCCAGCAGTTCGATCCTGACCAGCTCAAGGTTGACTCAGCCTTCCATCTAGGGGTGAAATGCTCCCGGTTCGGGCGGGCCAGTCAGTCGTCGCAGAGCCAGCGGAGCCGGTGACGGTCGCGGGGCTTCCCCTGCCCACTTGGACGCCGCCATTTGAGTTCTTTTGCCCTCTGCGCATGCGCAGAATGCTTTGCGCATGCGCAGAGGGCAAAATAAATCAAATGGGGGTATCCAGGTGGGTGGGGGAAGCAGGCGGGGGAAGCCCCGCGCCGCGACCGCCACCGGCTCCATCGGCTCTGCGACGACCGACTGACCCGCCCGAACCGGGAGCATTTTACCCCTGCTTCCATCCTTCCGAGGTCGGTAAAATGAGGACCCAGATTGTTGGGCGCCATAGGCTGATTCTCTGTACACCACCCAGAGAGTGCTATAAAGCAGTGGCCCCCAACCTTTTGGCCACCACGGACCAGTTCTGTGAAGAAAGAGTTTTCTGTGGACTGGAGGGGACATTGTTATGTGTGCTGCCTGCATCCCACAGATGGGGCTTCACTTGTTTGTATGGACTGGTTTCTTGCATGCTGAGGACCAATGCTGATCTGCAGACTGGGGGTTGGGGACCCCTGCTATAAAGCACTATTGGGCGATATATAACTCTAAGTGTTATTGCTATTGTACATTGAGGACAAGAGATTAGCTATGTAACTTCATATTTAGTAATACTCTCAGCCCCAAAGATACCCACACAAACACAGGACATTAGCTCTCCTTCAAAGCACGAGCCATTCAGCCCTTACCTGCCACTTTGACTTCGTTGGGCTTACAGGCTCTGCAGGGCAAGATCTCAAACTCTTCTGCTTGGTGCATGGAGTAGTCAGTGCTGGCCACCACGATTTTGTCTCCGGCCTTCCACGACTGCACGTTGTCAGCCAGTCTCAGGATTGTACTGTTCACGTTGGTATCTACCTGCATGGTAAGCTTCGGTCTTGCTGAAAAGCCAACGAGGGAAAGAAAGTCGGTGAAGGTAGGAAGCGCAGAGGAACATCTCACATGCTCCTTCTCCAATTCTCCATGGCCCAAACATGTTTCTTACACATAAAACAAGGATTTTGGAAAGATAAGACAGCTGTTGTCAACCACAAGCTAAATTTGTGTGTCTTCCTCTTATTCAGGAAGCAAGGTAAGTAGCTCCTATGTTGTTGTTATTTAGGTACAATCTGCCACATAGATCTGATGATTATAATCAGGAAGTTGTTGTCGTTATTTTTGTTATTTATACACACACAGAGTTTGCATATAGCCATCATGGAAAACAGTGTGCGGTTGCCCTATCTTCCATTCAACCTTTTTGACAAAACCCGTCTCTAGGGGGGGGGGTAGCCTATTGAGTGCCAGTCATATAAAACAAAATGCCCAGAAGAAAATATTCCATGCAAGTAGAAAGCTAGCCTGACAGGGATAGACTTGAACATAGACGTCACCTTGCTGTACTTGCTTTCCATTTGCAGTTTTTTCTGAAGAAAGAAAAAAAAAAACAAATGCACCCATAATGTAGCCCTTTATGCCATCCCAGGACTCTGTCGTGTTCCATATCCTTTTAGAGTCAGGCCTTATATGCTCTGTACTTCAACAGCTGGCCCAGCTGCATGAGGACTAGTAACATGATACAGAGAATGGAAAGCCAAGTTGGAAATAGAAAGCGTTTGTGTGACAGAAGCGGCTGCAGAAACCCCCCAAGTTTTAGACTCGTGCAAAAAAACTGCACTTCTGCTTAAGTCTCTGAGGTAAAATCTTGCTGCCTTCAGAATATATAAATCAGTAGAGCAAATTTCAGAATAGTTTCCTCCCAATTATACTGTGCTCAACTTTCGAGAATGAGTCACCTACCAGGTTGGCCACATAAGAAGCGCACTCTGTAGTTATGACAGCCTCTTTCCGTCTGCTCTGGGCCACGGCAAAAAAACCTATAATCATGGCCTTTTTTGTATAGGACCTCAGTTGCCAGTTTCGTTCCCTCAAGTGTGACCGCCTGGGAGGAGCAAACACAATAATTGCCAAGCGTATGATTATCAAGAATAACAGCTCGTACAACAACAACTGGAACCATAGGCTCAGCAACACTTGTGAGAAGGAGAAAAACAAGCATTTTCTGCCTGGTAACTTCTTATCTAAATCGTTGCAGTGAGTTGAGTTGAGCGGAGGAAGAGGAATTTACCTCGGAGGCAACCCAAAGCACCATTACGAACACAGAATTCATATTTTCCATGATCTCCACTGGGTTCCCTCAGGTCTGAGATCATAATATGAGCCCATCAAGCAGTTCTTGGCTTTGGACCACAGTTGTGGAAAACCCATTCATGTCTCCATCTTAAGATCATCATTAGATGCTTTGTACTCTAACAGGGGTCTCCAACCTTAGTAACTTTAGGACTTGTGGACTTCAACTTCCAGAATTCCTCAGCCAGCAAAGTTGGCCGAGGAACTCTGGGAGTTGAAGTCCACAAGTCCTAAAGTTCACAAGTTGGAGACCCCTGTAAGAACATTCCAAGGCAAGTTCCTTACACTTAAAATGGACTTTTTAAAAAACTGGTGGCCCCCAAATGCTCTTCTGCATGAGAGGTTTTTTTTTGTCTGCCACCGACTTTCTGTTTTTCACCCCAAACCAAAGGCCTTTTAATTGCCCCAGGCTCTTTCAAAATATTGCAAGATTTCTATTTTAAGTTGATATAGAAATACTCTGTCTGCTGTTATGACTTTTATCTTTTGTTTATTGATTTGATTTTTACCCAGCCTTTATTATTTTTATAAATAATTCAAGGCAGGGAATGAGTTATTTCTTATGTTTGTACTTGTTCTTGCTTGGGTCACATCATGGATTAAACGATGCCATCTTGAGGGACTAGGAAGTGGCCTGCAATGATATCCATCCTGCAGATCTGAAATCTCACTCATGCCTTATTGATTTTTCACAAATTGTTAAACATCGGATTTTTTCTCCCAGGATTTGATTTAGGATGTGTTATCAAGGCCAGTGTTCTGTTGGTCATGTTCCCTTCTCTTTGACATATCTTCTTTTCTTCTTTTCTTTTTTAATGGTTTAGCTACCCAGAGTTCCGATAATCAGGTAGCCTCAAAATAGAGATATTAAACTGAACGAGCATTCTAATCCTCAAAGATTTTGCCTTGTGTTTTTAATAGCCTGTTAAGTCATCCTGAACAGTTAGTTCAGGATGCTACCTGTTGCTACCGGTTCGTGCACGGGGGGACGCTTCTGCACATGCACAGAAGCGTCCCGGGCATGTGGGTGGAGCTTCCTGCCGCTGCTACCGATTCGCAGAACCGGGCCGAACCGGGAGCAACCCACCACTGATCCTGAGACAGGATAGCGTCCCCACCATCCATTGTCACCTAAAACAGTATATGGGGCAAGCAAAATTCTAGTCTGTTTCCATCAAATGGGTACACGAGGAAGCATTTTGACCTGTTTTGGGAGCTGTATCAGTACAGATAGTCAGTCAGTCAGTTAACAGAGTCGGAAGGGACCTTGCAGGTCATCTAGTCCAACCCCTTGCCCAAGCAGGAGACCCTTACATCTGCCTCTACCTAGGATCGAACTCACAACCTCCTAATTGTGAGGCAAGAGCTCTACCTCTAGGCCACCTCAACTTACAACAGTACATTTAGTGTCCCAAAGGTGACACTGGATGGCTGAGAATCTCTACAGACTTTTTTAGTTCATTTAGCGACCGTTCAAAGTTAAAATGTCACTGAAAAAAGTGACTTACGACCATTTTTCGAACTTATGACCACTGCAGCATCCTCGTGGTCACCTGACCAAGATTTGGATGCATGGCAACTGATTCATATTTATAACGGTTGCAGTGTCCCTGGATCGTGTGAACATCTTTTTGCGACCTTCTGGCAAATAAGGTCAAGGGGGAAAGCCAGATTTAATTAATAACCGGGTTATTAACTTAAAAACTGCAATGATTCACTTAACAACGGTGGCAAGAAAAGTCGTAAAATGGGGCAAAACTCACTTAACAAATATCTCCCTTAGCAACATAAATTTTGGGCTCAATTATGGTCGAGAGTCGAGGACTATCTGTAATTCTTTTTTTTTTAATATAGATGTTGATTCAAATATCTTTTGACTCAAATGCCTTTTTGTTTCATGCTGCCACTTGTTTCAAAGGCCTAATGACACCCAGATTGAAAGCCACGTGCGGAAGACAACTCAGCAAGAAGGCAGAGAATAACAATTCTGACAGAATAACAATCTATTCCAGGTTTATCCAGGAGCGAGTCCAACATAACAAGCAGCAGGTTGCTCTCTATGAAAATAATCCGTGGGCCACGGCTCTTTTGATGGCTTGAGGCAAATCTCCTCTTTCAAGTGTCATCCCTCAGGGGTGTATTAAAGATTTTGCTTTACTTTATTGAGCAGTGCCAGGTTCTTCGCGGAAATCTCTGAAAACTTTGGAGCAGTTTTGGAACAGGGCAGATTACTTGACTCATCGTTGTTAAACGATGATAAATCATTATGAAATGGTTTGTGATGGGATTATTTGTTATGATTGGCAGCCTGATGGCTTCTGATCCATCCGTGACAGAAGAATGGAATTTTCTTAATTAGTTAGCTTTTCAAAACAGAGAGATTAACAATATCAGACATAGCAGCCAGGATCTAAAGAGTAAGTCCGACCAACACATATGTTGCTCGCATTACGTTCTTCCTTGTTCCACTAAAAATTAGATATTTAATGAAGATCTCTCTCTCTCTCTCTCTCTCTCTCTCTCTCTCTCTCTCTCTCTCTCTCTCTCTCTCTCTCTCTCTCTCTCTCTCTCTCTCTCTCTCTCTCTCTCTCTCTCTCTCTCTCTCATAGTTTTGGGGGATTTTCAACTGTTAAAAGTGTCGCTTGAATAAAGGAAGTGTTTGCACAACATAAAAAAGAAGTTGAGATTTTGGAAAGAGTGCAGAGAAGAGCAACAAAAACGATTAGGGGGCTGGAGGCTAAAACATACGAAGAATGGTTATGGGAATTGGGTATGGCTAGAGAAAAGAAGGTCTAGCACTGATCCAATATTTGAGGGGCTCCTACATAAACGAGGGGGATCATCTTATTTTCCACAGCACCAGAAGAAGGCAAGACAAGAAACAAGGGATGGAAATTAACCAAGGAGAGAAGCAACCTAGAACTAAGGAGAAATTTCCTAACAGTGAGAGCAATCAACCAATGGATTAGCTTGCCTTCAGAAGTTGTGGGTGTTCCAACAGGAGCACCCACAAGGCTTTCAAAAGAGACTGGACAGCCATTTGTCTGAAATGATATAGGGTCTCCTGCTCAACCCTCCTGCAGGGGGTTGGACTAGAAGACCTCTGAGGTACCTTCCAGGCTTTCAAAAAGAGACTGGACAGCCATTTGTCTGAAATGATATAGGGTCTCCTGCTCAACCCTCCTGCAGGGGGTTGGACTAGAAGACCTCTGAGGTACCTTCCAACTCTATTAGTCTATGTTCTGTGTACAGACAGCATTGGCACTTGAGCTGTAGGATGAAATATTGTAGGGTGAAAGTTTGGACAGTCATTTGTCTGAAATGGTGTAGGGTCTCCTGCTTGAGCAGGGGGTTGGACTAGAAGACCTCCAAGGTCCCTTCCAATTCTGTTATTCTATTATCCTGAAACAGCAAATTTCAATCATGGCACAAGGAGCTGGGATCCATGACTCTTATGTGTTTTCATGTTGGCTCTACACCACACATCTCACACCAACCTGAACAAAACAATATACTGTGCCAACACTGAGTGGAACACAGTCCATCAAAAAGCCCAAAGGTCCAATAAACTTCAAAAGAAATTATTTCTGTTTTCCAGTTTATTACCCAATGATTGGAACCGCAGGTAATGCCAACTGGAAAGTACAGATGGGTGGCTTTTAATTTCTTCCCATTTTTCTTTCTTTCTTTTTTTTTCATATCCATTAGGTTAAATTCTACTTTAAAAAAAATAAAAATAAAGTTCATGTATGTGTTTAAGAGGTCATTTCTCCCAATTTTTTTTTACTTGGAATTTTGTCATGGAGAATTTTGTAAACCATTTCTCCTAATAGTATGCATCTGAGTACCGTCTTTTCCTGACAATGTAGATTTTGAATATTAGAGATGTTTCTCTAAGAAGGAAAGTGAGAATTGGGTTGAAAAATGGCAAAGTGTGACTTTCAAATGAGGCTTAAGTTTTGCTTCACATATCCGTTCATGCCTCATTACATTTGATTTCAAATGCAAACCGTACAAATTTCTCTCTCATTCCTATCTGGAGAGAGACCATCATCTATTAGCCAAAAATCTATCAACAACAAAGCTTCCATCAATTGCAATACAGAAAGAACCAAATTATGAAAAACAGGTATAATGTTAGAACAACTTTAAGGTAAACTTGGCAACTTTAAGACTTGTGAACTTCAACTTCAATATGGCTGCCTGGGGAATTCTGGGAGTTGAAGTCCACAAGTCTTAATTTTGCCCAAGTTTGAAAGCCCCTATGATAGAGGATGATTACTCCATAAGATATACCTGGAGAGCCACAGGATGATCGCAGATTTCTGGGTGAACAGCTCTTAAGTCTGAGAGTCTCTCTCCATCTTTGGATTTTGATATTTTTGGCTTCTCAAACCACTCAGTCCACTCAACATCTGTGGGGGGGAAGGAAACAACTCAAATTAAGGTCATTTTGGACACAACAGGCCTTAACGAATGCCGGAAAAAATGTGCTGCTCCATTAAATCTCGGTGCCAAAAAATGTTAGCAAATCTGATTAAAAGCTACCCACTTCTGGTGTTTTCTCCAGGACATCAGATGTTAGGTGTCCCAAACCACATCAGGCTAGTGATGAAAGGAGAAACCAATCTTTCCATGGGACATATTTGGCCTTTGAAGGATAGGCTGGAGAAGAAGAGATGTGGCAAAACCAAAATAAATGTGTCCATAATGGAACATTTATGGTTCACTTGTAGATTTCAAGGTATAATATTGCAGATTCTAATGACAATATAACTAAATAAAGATTAATATGAGTGTTTTAGCCAATAAATGACGTTCTTTTCTTCATTTTATGTTTATTTCAAATGCTTCCACAGATCACAAAATAGGGCTCTCGTGACAAAACTGACAAAGGTTAGTATGCCCAAAGTGGACAATTTATGAGAGATTGGAGCAGCATCTCAAGTTTCTGAAGGACTGCAGAAGACCATCTGGTCATGCCACTAGAAGCAAACTGGATGAGTTTGGAGGTCTGTGTATCTGTTTTGAGCATCTGGAGGGAGAAATGAATTTAAATATAAGACTGGGAGAGAGAATTTGCCGAGGCCAATTGCTACTATGCATCTTTAAATTTAACTCCAAATTTAATTATTTTCTCTGTGGGGTGCTACAAATGGGTGCTGGAGGGCTGCCTGAGCCGTGGTGGCGCAGTGGTTAGAATGCAGCATTGCAGGCTAACTCTGCCCACTGCCAACAGTTCAATCCTGACAAGCTCAAGGTTGACTCAACCTTCCATCCTTCTGAGGTCGGTAAAATGAGAACCCAGATTGTTGGGAGCAATATGCTGACTCTGTAAACTGCTTAGAGAGGGCTATAAAGCACTATCAAGCGGTATATAAGTCTAAGTGCTTTTGCTATTGCCTACAGTCAGTGTGTCACTAACCGGTCATCACTGGCCTGGCTGTGATGAAACAAAGCTATCAGTTCCTTTGTGCAGCATCAAAACAGCTTCTAATGCCCCTGTCTACTCTGGGTACCAAAAGGTGGAGATTCAGGGATTGTCCCTGTGTTGCTGAGCATCTACACACAACAGGGCCAATGCTGAGGGATGTTGGGAGTTGTAGTTCAGCCTTAGGTTGTTTTTTGTATGTTGGGGTTGAGGAATATTTCCAACTGCATTGCAAACTTGCTCCAAAGAAGAAAAGCCTCACCTTGAACCCATTCACTGGTTGAAGACACATTGAAACGCTCTCCATTTTCAGCTTGGAACAATTTGAATACTTTGGCAAGAGCTGAACTTTTGCGTCCTGCAAAAAAATAAAAAATAAATAAAAAACAAAAAACAAAAGGGAAGCAAGAGAAGGACTTCCCAGCAATCCCCAAAGCTGCGGTTAGTTACGGGAGACGCTGTCAACAGTTCAGTTGGTTATGTTTCTTTGGGGGATTTAGAACCCGCATATGAAAGGGACCTGCAGAGTTTTAAATGCAAGTGCTCAATATTGACATGATTGTTTATATCGTCTCTTAAGCAAAATTGTCTGTCAGCCTGAAAATTTGGCAGAAGGACAAGGGGGGAAGGAATATAAATTACCATATTTTTGGAGTATGACGCACCTTTTTCCTCCCTAAAAGTGGCTGAAAATTTGGGTGCGTCTTATACTCCGAATGTAGCTTTTCCGAAGCTTTTTTTCCTAGCCCTAACTAGGTGCTAACGATCTTCCCAGCTCTTACCTTGCAGGCTCTTTCATTGTTACTCTCTCACAGGAATGTTTTTCAGCCCTAAGTCTTTGCAGAATTTTTTTTCATTGCTCTACTTGCTCCGAATAAGTTTTTTCTAGCCCTAACCAGGTGCTATCTTCCCAGCTCTTACTGGCTTGCATGCTCTTTCATTGTTACTCTCTCAGAAGAAGGTTTTTTAAAGTCCTAACCAGGGGATAAAATAATGTGCTGAAGCTGACCAGACTAAGGACACTAGCCAGATGAATACCTGGTAGGCAGATTTTTCCCCCTATTTTCCTCCCCAAAAACTAAGGTGCGTCTTATACTCCGGTGCGTCTTATACTCCGAAAAATACGGTACTTATTTTCCCACGTCTCTCAAGTTCTGGTTGCAGAACAGCTTACAAAGGGACTCCTGGAAGAAGTTCTAATTAAATTAGCAGTAAACATGTAGAGATAAGAAAGTTACCAATAAAGGAGGATATTTGTAGCTCACGGTTGAAATGAGGGGTCCTTGGTGCTCTCTGAGCTTGGTTTTTTTTTACAGATGTTTCATTATCCAAACTAGGTGCTAGCAAATCTAGCACTCATGATGTTACCTAGTTTGGGTAATGAAACGTCTGCAAATGGGGTTCAGACCACAGTATGAGACACACTGTCAAGACATACCATTAGAGCAAAGAATGTTTTAGTCTCCAATTTTCCACTAGAATTGTGACCTTGTCGGAAGCTACCCATTCAATTTACTCTACTGAAGAAGGTGAGGTGTGCAAACAAAACACAACTGCATAAATTGGCAAGCTTAGAATTTACCACAATAACACCATCTCTTTCCCTAAACTCAGCTTTCACTTTCTGGTTGAGTCCTAGCCTGTCCACAAAAGTCTCATGAATTGCAGATAAACCAGGATTTCAATGCAGAGTTTGAAATTAGTTTATCCATCCCGAGTTTCTGCTGTGATCTGGGGCTAGGTAGGTTTGAATCATGGATGGTCACCCAAGCATAGTTAGAAAAAACCTTGCTCTTTCATAAGACATTGGTCAGTATTGAGGTGGGGGCCAAGAACATAAGAGGTTGAGAGGCTTCAGCAGATAGGATTCAAAACCAGAGAAAGGAACCTAGATTTTGGCTCTGGTGCCTCTATAAGCTCAAGAACTATGGTGACATAATCCTTCCTGAATTTGGGCTCTGTTTAAAAACTGTAGCCTTTCATTCTTAGAATGATCAGGCTGAATTTTGAGAAGTGAAGCCCATCCATCTAAAAGACATCAAGGCTGGAGAAAACCAATGGAGGTTCTCCATTCCAGATAACATAAGACCTGGCCTCAAATAATGCTTGAAGTAGCCCAATGCCTTATGCTAAAATGCCACTCAATATAATTTAGCTGCCATTATTCTAATGGCCATATCTTGATGATTACCTTGATATTCAACATGATCTTCAACAGATGACAAAGGTTTTCCTTTGACTGTAATGAAGCTCCAGGGATGCCTGGGGAATTAAAGAACACCACCACACAATATAGCATTATTCTTTTGCAAGAAATACATGCATCTTACAACACAGAAACTCAGTATTTGTGCATTCAGTTTTGGTCGCCACGATGTAAAAAGGATGTTGAGACTCTGGAAAGAGTGCAGAGAAGAGCAACAAAGATGATTAGGGGACTGGAGGCTAAAACATATGTAGAACGATTGCAGGAACTGGGTATGTCTAGTTTAATGAAAAGAAGGACCAGGGGAGACATGATAGCAGTCTTCCAATATCTCAGGGGTTGCCACAAAGAAGAGGGAGTCAAACTATTCTCCAAAGCACCTGAGGGTAGAACAAGAAACAATGGGTGGAAACTAAACAAGGAGAGAAGCAACTTAGAACTAAGGAGAAATTTCCTGACAATTAGAACAATAAATCAGTGGAACAGCTTGCCTCCAGAACTTGTGAACGCTCCAACACTAGACGTTTTTAAGAAGATGTTGGATAACCATCTGTCTGAAGTAGTGTAGGGTTTCCTGCGTAAGCAGGTGGTTGGACTAGAAGACCTCCAAGGTCCCTTCCAACTCTGTTATTATTACTATTACTATTACTATTACTATTACTATTACTATTACTATTACTATTACTATTACTATTACTACTACTACTACTACTACTACTATTATTATTATTATTATTATTATTATTATTATTATTATTATTATTATTATTATTATTATTATTATTATTATTATTATTATTATTATTATTATTATTATAGTATTTACTTCTTTGTAAGAAATACATGCATCTTTCCGGAATATGGCTTGTTTTGTTCTCTTTTCACAGCTCCCCAGACAGACTAAACTCTGAGATATTTTTTTTTTAAAGTTCATGAGTGAAGCTAGACTCCTGGTGCCTGTATCCAGCTGTTTTCCTGGCAGCTTGATGGACGTAGTTTGCCACTGCCTTCTGCTGCAATGTGTTGTTGACTTCCCAAGTCTAGCTAACTTCAACCTGGCTAAACTCAATGGTGCCTCTGCACTTATTCACACACAAACATATTTTCAAGAACCGTTACAAAGCCAGAAAACTTTTGCTTATCTTAATGAATTTATTTCCTTCGGCTTGAAACAAAGCAAAGAGTTACAACTTCTAAGGATTCCATCCTGCAAACGCCTTACAGCATAAAACTCGGCCGTTTCCAAGTTGACAAAGCTCCAGCTATGAATGAGAAAGTTCTCAGAACTTCTTCAGAGGAATCCCATCAGAGATCAAACTATAAAGAACTAGCTTTTGCAGAGATTAGAAGTGCCGAATTCTTAGAAATGCCTTTCAATGAACTGAAAATATCTGGCTGTTAGTTAATTCCACTCTCCGGAAGAATCAAGACTAGGCAAATGAATAAAGCAAAGTACAAAGAGGGTAATTGTAGGGAACTTATAGGTAGATTCGTTTTATTGATTAATTGACTAAATATGTCTCTCTGTGTGCTTTTAATAAATATGAGTCTGCCTTGAATTCATGGAACTCTGAAAAGTTAGAAGTGGGTGTTTATAGATCCTTCTGAAATCTCGATGAGTAATAGGTGCATGTGGGTTTTCCCCCCTTCTTAATATATTATTTTTTGCTACTAAACCAGACAGTTGCAGAGGTCACTAAGAACACGCGCAAGAGGACACAGATTGGGGGGGGGGGGGCGGAATAACCAGACATAAACAAGAAGAACTGAAAATTCTCTGTCCTACCAGAGTTTGCCCTGCTGTAACAACTTCATGAATTAATGGCATTGGCCACTATCAAATGAGAAGAGGCCTGGTGGGAAATTCAATACAGCCTACAGGATTCTAACTGGGATTCAAAAGTTTAAGAAATCAGACTAAAAGGGACACATTATTGAGCATAATGTTTACAGAACTTTCCATCATTGCCGTATTTAAATTTGCTTCTCTGTGTGGTTAGAATGGTGCTAGATTCCATTAGCTGCATTCTTGACTCCAAATTGGCTGTTTATTCATCATCCTTAAAGTAGGTTAGGCGGCCATTTTTGCCCAATGCTGCCTGAAAAGAAAAGAGGCGAAGTCTATCTTTTTGCTATTGAGAAGGAGAAGGCTGAAATCTGCATGTGGACGTTGCTTGATTTTGAGAGGCAGTTTGGTCTGCTCACTATAGAGAGAAGTTGGCTTATTGAACAGAACAACACAATGTAATGAGGGACATAGCAGGAGATCATCTCCGGCCATTCTAGAACAGCATAACTGGATGATTCGGCTCAAGTATTATCTTAGTCTTTGTCTCAGACTCAACCTTTGTCTTGGTGTCTTAATGTCTTAGTATCTTAGTTTCTGTTATGCAGATCTTTCTGCAGATTTTAAGAGAGAGATAAATAAGTAATCATGAGAGAATCATGATTCAATGGATGCATGTCTAGTTTAATGAAAAGAAGGACCAGGGGTGACATGATAGCAGTGTTCCGATATCTCAGGGGTTGCCCCAAAGAAGAGGGAGTCAAGCTATTCTCCAAAGCACCCGAGGGCAGAACAAGAAGCAATGGGTGGAAACTAAACAAGGAGAGAAGTAACTTAGAACTAAGGAGAAATTTCCTGACAGTTAGAACAATTAATCAGTGGAACAACTTGCCTCCAGACGTTGTAAATGTTCCAACACTGGAAGTTTTTAAGATGATGTTGGATAACTATTTGTCTGAAATGGTATAGGGTTTCCTGCTTGAGCAGGGGGCTAGACTAGAAGACCTCCAAGGTCCCTTTCAACTATCCTATTCCTATTCCTATTCCTATTCCTATTCCTATTCCTATTCCTATTCCTATTCCATTCCATTCCATTCCATTCCATTCCATTCCATTCTTCTATTCTATTCTTCAGTGTCCATTCTCATTTGGGACTGACTAAGGTCCCTTCCAACTCTGTTGTTGTTGTTGTTGTTGTTGTTGTTGTTGTTGTTGTTGTTGTTGTTCCATGTGTCTGTCCAGTAATATTGCCAGTGGATGGTTCAAACAAGACTTTTCTTCAGGAAGGGTGGATGTAGGAGAAGCAGTGATAAAGTATGGGATGGAGTCAAAAGAGGAATCAGCCTGGAGTCTATGTAGCCACAAACAGACTTAAGTCCAACCTCCTATTGAATTCTGTTAACCTGATCTTATGCCGAGATAGTGCTAACCTTTAGTTGTATAGACTCCCATGCATAGGAATGACAAGCAATAAATCACTTTAATTAGAATGTCATATGTGGCCCTGATCTCTCCCACCTAACATTTGAATTGGATTCAGACAGGGGTGCGAACAGCCTAGCCATCGGGATCAATGTCCGACATAGAGAAGTTTCACCTCCCTTTATATCTACAGCAGTTTACACACTCCTTTTTCATTGCTAGGTCAAGCAAAGTTGGCCAAAGGTTCTTCTATTTATAGCTGCCTTCCATAAGGCATCTCTGAATGCACAATAAAGTCAAACAGCTGATTGACACAAGCCACCCATTTTTACTGTCTGCCTCGGACAGTAAAGATAGACAATCATTAAGCAACTGGCAGGCAGCAAGTACACAGCCGGCTGTTCTCCATTTGGCAGGAGAACTACATGTTACTTTTTAAAAAAAAAATTAAAATGACAGAGACTGAGAACAGGGAAGGATTGATGAGGAGAGAAAGTGGGAGAAAGTACTTGGAATTATGGGGGGGCCCCCTGGGGAACCTCTTGCTAAACTCCTTCCAATGAGAAAAACTACTAATTCAAACCACCAATGGCAGGAAAGGTTCACCAATGGTTAAGCCGAGACTGCAGTCAGAGCAAGAGGACAATGGCAGCAACCCAGAGCTACAGCAACGACTGCAGCGGCCTAAAGCAAAAGAATATGTTTGCACTTGACAAATTGGCAGACAGAAGATAATTTGTCACTCTGCCTGGAATTGCTCGATTTCTTGTCTTCAAGGTACAGATATTGGACAGGATTAAGAACGCCGCTTTCTCAAACGGCAATCACGGTTTTGGTTTCAATCAAAAACTGCAAAGGCTGCCCAAGATGAGGGATGCCTAATTAGAACAATTCTGAGCAATAAAATCCCAGGGGGTGTGGAGTGCTTGGAGTGCTATTCCGAGCAGGAAGAGAGGTGGAGAGAGAGAGAGAAAAGTTCTGTCCATGTGAAGCCAGGGCTGTTTCTGGATAGGATTTGGACATGCCATGCGGAAAAGGAATTTGGAAAGATTAGGAACCGCGTCCAGATGAGTGGGATGGACAAGTGGAAGAAACTGCATGTCAGCCTCCTAGGAGAGAAGATTTTTTTTTGCTTCCATGCCTGCAAACATCAAACCCAACCACAAACACTTGACAGAACTAGATCAGCTAAGAATACATTCTTAAAAACACACACAGTGGAGAGGCAGTGTTGTGCAATGGCTAAAGTGATGGGAGTAGGAGGCCCAGGTTCAAGTCCACCCTTGGCCACAGAAACTTCCCTGGGTGACTTCAGGCGAGTCAGCTTTGCTCTCATCCAAACCTACCTGACAGGGTGAGGATTTCTGGGGAAACAATGGAGGAGGGAGTGCTATTTATGCCACCTCCACAAAAGGCAGGATATCATAAACACACACACACAAAACTAAAACTCCAAAACAAAGCCAGGAACCACAGGCAATGCAATCGCTTGTGAGGCAATCCTCTCCAGGCTTATTCATAAGTAAGGCAGGCAGCCGACTGCCAGGTAAGAGCTTCCTGAAGATTGCAGCTCGTTTTTCTCATCGCCAAAAAGACCAGTCTGGGAAGTTTAGGGTGGTGGTTGGTTTACTCAAGTATTACTCAGCCTTCAGAGTGTAAATTGGCGGGATGGGTCAGAATTCCTGCAGTTCGTTTTTTGGGGACGATAAAGGACAAGGAATTGGCACTCTGGTGGAACCCCGCCAGAAGTGGCTTTCTATTGAGTGAGACCAGAGATTCATCACCGTCTCCGTAAGGAAAAGGCAACCTTTCTATGGTTAGGAATTTTGAGGCCCTACTGTAGAATGAACTATGCATCTCTCACCAAAAGGTGACAAGGAAACAGTCAGCCTGTGAGCAGTGGTAGGTTCCTACCGGTGCGGTCCAGTGCGCCGTTCTGGTAGGGGCCCGCCGATTGCACAATGTTGGCGCAATGGCTCCGGTACTTTCTTTGCTGGTCTGTGCCCGTTGCCATCTTTTTTTTGAAATTTTTCGTGATTTTTGGCTCTCTGCGCATGCGCGGAAGTAAAATTGTCCTTCTGTGCATGCACAGAGAGCCAAAATCACATGAGAGGATACACGCGCGCACATGCACAACGTCGCGATGTGCACCGGTAGCAGAAGGTCAGAGGAACCCGCCCCTGCCTGTGAGGTCGTCCAGGCTGGAAGCATGCCCAGACGCACCAATTCTACTTTATTGCAAAGTTACACAAATCGAATCTTGCAGGTCTAAAAGTACACTTCTCCCCCTGTCACCTTTGCAACCCAAGAAATTAGGGAGGGTCCAATTGCTTCTGCAGGCTCAGCTGCCTCTTATTTGACTGGCTCTCCTTTCTGTCTATGAAGGTCATTCTCACATACCATTACAGAAACTGGTAAAGCGACTCCCTTTAAGCTTTACCAGCACCAGGGCTTCTACTCCAGCAGAACTACTACTGTATCCTTATTTTGGGAAGGTTTCCAAAAGAAACTATGAGATGCAACCACTCAAATTTCTGTTTCCAAAAAATGTCCCTGTAAAGCTTGAAGACGCTATTATATGCACCAAGATAGGTTAGTGATTTCCTTTGCTACAGTATGTGCGAACTTCCTGCTTCATTATCTTTGAGTTAAAAGAATCTTGCAAATCATCAGGTAGAGCAGGATTCCTAGGGAGGCAAAGCATACAGTCATTGGGTGCACTGATACCCATGGCCATTAATGCTTTCTTGCAGAACCCTACAACTGCTCTACAAGAGTTGGAAGATTTTTAGAGCCTTCTGTGGAAATATCCAGGGACGGGACTGAACATGGGACCTTCTGCATGCAGTAATTTCTACTCTGTCTCTGAATAGAGGTCATTAGTCCAATTTGCACTGATTGATTCAATTTCGAAGCATTCCTACAACCCAACTGTGTGGACCAAATCCATCTCAAGCAGTGTCCTTGGCCTCTGAATACTTTCGGATGAAAAGGAAGAGGAGAGGAGGGAAAATCACTGTGAGGGATGTTTGTCCTCTCGGGCAGAGGGTGAGGGGAAAGTGGAATTATTTTAGATCCAGGAAAAGCACAATAAGGACTTTGTGTTGTAACCCTGGCAGGACAGGCTCCTACCTAAAGCCAAGGTGGAGGAAATGCTTGCTGCCCAGTTTGGTCATTGCTTTCCTGGCCAAGTCATCCAAATTCTTGGAGCCTTCGTCATTGACCGCGACCGACAAGATCATGCCATCCTCCACAGCGTTCAAATATTGCACAAAGCGGAGGCTTTCGCTTTTGAGTTTGTAGGTGTCAAATCTGAAGAAACACAGAAGGACATGTGAGAAGTAGAAATATCTGCATTTGGCATGTTAATTCATGCACTCTTGAAGAAGACGATAGCATCAAAGCTTGTTTTCACACTCAGGGAAAGCTAATTCTTCAAGACTGACCTGCAGGCAGGGGTGAAATCTGGCAGGTTCTGACAGGTTCTGGAGAACCGGTAGTGGAAATTTTGAGTAGTTCGGAGAACCGGTAGTGGAAATTTTGAGTAGTTTGGAGAATCGGCAAATACCACCTCTGGCTGGCCCCAGAGTGGGGTGGGAATGGAGATTTTGCAGTATCCTTCCCCTGCCACGCCCACCAAGCCACGCCCACCAAGCCACGCCCACCAAGCCCCACCATACCCAACAAGCCACGCCCACAGAACCGATAGTAAAAAAAATTGGATTTCACCAGTGCCTGCAGGAATCAGATAACTCACATTCATCCCATTATAGTGGATTTTTCTTGCCATTATATCTGTCACGGGAGTACAAGCTTTGGTCGCAGGAACCAAATCTATTCCTCCATTCCTTTCTAACTTTTAAGCCTTTAGCTGCAAGTTGGTATATCTTTTACTCCTTTTAGGATCATATCGTTGATATATATATGATTCTACTGGAAGTGCTTATTCGTTTTATGATGCTGGGCTAGTCCATAATTAACTAACTCACTCAAACCGCTTTCTGTGCATTCTACAGCCCTCTCTTCTGTTTCTGCCTATTTTCAGGAAGTTAAACACTGTAATTTTAAGCCTGATAAAGTAGAAGGGGCAATCAACTTCAGAATGAAGTTTAAGAAAAAATGTGGGTTTTGACCTCCAGCCATACTCTCTGCCTAAACCACACCCATTCCACCCCCCCTTCTATATTCACCTGCAGCCCCTGGCCCATTCCAAAATCTAAATATATTGCATCCTGTGTTGTGTTTGCACAATACCACTTGGCCATGTCAGGTAGAGAAACAGGTAGTGAATATGACCAACATACTAAGCTTTATTAGCATTAACCTTGCTTAGCTCCTATTCTGGTTTTGCATCTTGTGTGAATTTAGTCTATTGGGTTTAATGCACCATACAACCCTGATGAAGGGTTAATTTAGTAATTAGGAAGCATGTCGGTCATGAAGTGTGGGAGGCATTGTAGCATGGGGGTTAAAGTGTTGCATTGGGATTGGAGATCCAGGTTTAGGTTTCAAGAGACGTGGTGGCACAGTGGTTAGAATTAGTAGTGGGTTCTAAAACCCTTTACTACCGATTCGCGCGTGTGCAACACTTCTGCACATGTGCAGAAGCATTCCAGGTGGGTGGGCGGAGTCTCCCGCCACCGGCACTACCAGTTCTTAGAACTGGGCCGAACCGGGAGCAACCCACCGCTGGTTAGAATGCAATCCTGCACGCTACGTCTGCTGCCTGCCGGCTGCCTGCAATTTGGCAGTTTGAATCTCACCAAGCTCAACATTGACTCAGCCGTTCATCCTTCTGAGGTCTGTAAAATGAAGACCCAGATTGTTGGGGGCAATAGGCTGACTCTGTAAACCGCTTAGAGAGGGCTGTAAAGCACTGTGAAGCGGTATATAAATCTAAGTGCTATTGCTATATTCCTCCCTCCCTCCCTTCCCAGTGGTTAGAATGCAGTATTGCAAGCTAACTCTGCCCACTGCCAGGAGTTCGATCCTGACCGGCTCAAGGTTGACTCAGCCAACCATCCTTCTGAGGTTGGTAAAATGAGGACCCAAATTGTTGGGGACAATAGGCTGACTCCGTAAACCGCTTAGAGAGGGCTGTAAAAGCACTATGAAGCAGTATACTAAATGCTATTGATATTACCGTACTCTAAAATGCAACCTAATTCACAGGGTGAGAATAATAGTGGAGGAGAAAATATAATGCATGTTGCATTGAAGTCCTGAAGGAAAGGTAGGATATAAACTGAACAACTGCAAAACATACACACACTTTCAATTTAGTGGGATTGTCACCATCCTGTATACAATTTCTTTTGTATTCTATTTCAGCTAAATTTCTTTGACCTTTTCAAACTAGTTCACCAGAAGAAACATTCATTCAATGTCTTGAAAATGATGGCGCACATCCAAAGCTTAAAACCAACATCAAATCAGCATTTATTTAAATGATTGCCTTCGTGGGAGCATCTTCAGGCTGTCAACTCAGGAAAGCTCTCACAGGACCGAATCCTACCAATTATTAGTGTCTGTGGCAGCTAGTGTATCGTTTAAAAAGTATAGCAAACTTATTAATGGCGTTTTTGCAATTCCGTTTGGCTCGTGAGATCAGAGGGGCTGAGCATTTGTTTTTGGACCTCGGGAAAACAATATAAAGAAGAAAAGAGAAACGCTTGCTTACATTGGCTGAAATAAGGAAAGAGTTTGAGCTCTTAGACTCACCGATCAGAATGGATGACGGCTCCAGTCTTGGGATCAATGACATGGACGATGATCCCACGATGCCCCCAGCTTCGTTCGAAGTAATAGCCCCCTTCTTCCAATCCCCCTGGATTCAGAGTCTTGTTTAAGAAAGTCCAGGACAGCTTTCGCTCACCGTGAACCTCAAGAGTCCCGCCATTAATCACGCCAATGAACTTTCGCCCAAAGTAACTATCAGGTTGGCTACCGTCATCAGCCCTGTGGGGTGAATTTGAATAGCATTTTATTTCTCACCTTTGGGAATTGCTGTACAGCAATAGTCGAAGTGCCCCAAAAAATAAATAAACAAGTGTATTATAAAGCCATCAGTTGAAATCATCAAATAAAGGATGATTCACTGATGAATAAATGTTTTCTGAAAGCAGCAGAAAAATAAAATCAGAAAAATAAAGGACAACCATTTATTACATTGCAGCAGAAACAGGAAGGGGCACCAGAAAAATAAAATTCTTTCACTCGGAACCAAAAAGAAGCAGGATTTGTGAAGCAAGAATTCCATAATATGGGAAGCTACTATTAGATAACTAGTAAATAGCAAAAAGATTCAAACAGATCTTAGTCAAATGATCCAGATCTGAAGAAATCTTCCAGACAGTTCTACTTGCCCCTGAATCTTTGGAAGTACTATTTTCATTCCGATTCTCAATTAGCCACTTTTACAATCTCAGAATTGCAAAAGTTTGTAATCAAGTCTCCAAATATAACCCAAGGGTTGGGTTGATTAGGACCACATAAGAACAGAATTTTGCCTGGGCAATGATAGGGTCACATCTAACCCATATCCTGCCATTGGGGCCTCAAACCAAAACTCTCCACCAGAAAACCTAGGTAATTTAATTTAAGAGCCAAGGTGGCGCAGCGGTTAGAGGCAGTACTGCAGGTCATTTTAGCTGACTGTGATCCGCAGGTCAGCGGTTCAAGTGTCACCGGCTCAGGGTTGACTCAGCCTTCCATCCTTCCGAGGTCGGTAAAATGAGGACCCAGATTGTTGGGGGCAATATAAATATACATTGCTTACTGGTGTAAACCACTTAGAGAGTGCTTGCACTGTGAGGCAGTATATAAATCTCACAAATAAATAAATAAATAAATAATTTCAATTGCATCCTATCTTAATAACTTCTAATTCAGTCTATTTTTATTCTTGGCGCTATCAGTTCTGATCTGTAATCATTCTACCTATGTCCGTAGGGCAGTGGTGGGTTTCTACCAGTGCGGTCCACTCTATAGCACCGGTAGCGGCCTGCTGGTGACGTCACAGTACCGGTGCAGTCGGTTGCCGGTGCCTGGGTGCCGCCATTTTTTTAAAAAAAAAATTCTTCCGGCACTGCACATGCGCTGCCTTCCTACCCCACAGTGAGTCCAAGCAGGGAAGGATGGCTGAGGGAGCGCATGAGACGCTGAAAGAACGGGTGGCAGGAGCTATCTCCATTCCCCTCCCTTCAGCAGTCCGAGAAGCCACGAACGCGCAGTGATGATCCTAGGCATTTTCGCACGTTTGAGGCTTCTCGAGCTGCTGAGGGGAGGGGGAATGGGCGGCAGGACCTATCTCAGTTCCCCTCCCTTCAGGAGTCCGAGAAGCCATGCCCACCCGGTCACATGACCAGCAAGCCACACCCACAAAATAAGCCACACCCACAGAGTGGTAGTAAAAAAATTAGGAACCCGCCCCTGCCGTAGGGTCCAACTTTGGACTTGGAGCTACGTCTGCGAAATTAAGTATCCTCTCATAAGCATCCTTCTTCCCAGTGCGTTGTAGTAATTCTGGTGTCTAATGTACCAGATCTCTGCTCCTCCATCCATCCATCCAGAGAATAAAAAGCCTTGTGGGGCTAATCTTCAAAATTATGGATGAGGTCGGTTTAATTACATACCGTCCATATAAGATGATTGTCAGGCTGCTCCGGAAAGGGCAGTTCTCACTCCCAATATGTAGTTCTCCATCATTTTCTATCCGTATATGACGAGTGCGCAAAACAATGGGTGCTGTGTTATCTTTAATCACTAGTTTTCCTAACAGAGGAGAAGCAAAAGGGGTATTTAAGTTGGTTGATTTAAAACTGTACCATAAAGTTAAGATTTTCCTTCTATATTATCCATGCTTGGATTTTTCAGTTGTGCCTCTTTTGAAAGATGGCAAATGACAAACATGGTCTATAATGCATATTTTTAATCTTCTGATCCCCCCCCCAGTTGCCTCTTTCTTCGGAGCGAGGGTGTCATCCAGATTGGGTAAAATGTGAACTAAGTGGATTGATCAGACTTCTACGTTACAGAGCAGAATTGTGAAATTAAAAACAGCAAGTTGTTTTTCCTTGTTTCTCTGGAAGCACATTTATCTCTATAAATGTGTCAAAAAGAGGGCCGTGAAAATATTTACTGACCCCTCGCATCCTGTACATAAATTGTTTCAACTCCTACCCTCAAAACGTCGCTATAGAGCACTGCACACCAAGACAACTAGACACAAGAACAGTTTTTCCCCGAATGCCATCACTCTGCTAAACAAATAATTCCCTCACCACTGTCAAACTATTCACTAGGCTGCATTACTATTACTATTAGTTTTTCTCATCGTTCCTATCACCCATCTCCTCCCACTTATGACTGTATGACTGTAACTTGTTGCTTGTATCCTTACGATTTATTTTCATATTGATTGTTTCCTGATTACTTACTTGAACCCTATGACAACCATTCTTGACAAATGTATCTTTTCTTTTATGTACACTGAGAGCATATGCACCAAAAACAAATTCCTTGTGTGTCCAATCACACTTGGCCAATAAAGAATTCTATTCTATTCTATTCTATTCTATTCTATAGGTCCTCCTAGGCACAGTTGTTGGAAATCTGAGCTTTATTATCTGATATTTCAGCACTTGGCCATAAGAGTCAGAACTTTCTTAACCACAATGACAAATGAAAGCTGATTTTATTTTGCCAGTTTTCTCACCTGCAGAACACTAGGATAATACCTGACTATCTTCAGCTCAGACCACAATTCTTAATGCATTAACCATAACTCACTCACAGCTGGGGCAAAATAACCATAAAAAGCAGCCAATTTGAACAAGATCTTTGACGCTCACTTAAATGGAGTGCCCACGCAGGCTTGTTCATTGCTCACGCACACGCACATCCTCACTTGTGCGAGCAGTGGGTGAGCACACACATGTGTGCTCGCTGGCTGTTTCCGCAGCCCGGTTGCAAACCTCTTACGGCCCACTAGTGGGCTGCAGCCTACAGGCTGGGGACCCCTGGTCTAAAAGGTTTTACATCCTTCTATTCTACAAGACAAATAGGGAATAAGAACTTTCCCAAGCCAGGTCTGTTGGCACCACTAGCCTGCAGTACAGTGTCTTTTTATAGCAGGCTGTGCCTTTACCCATCCTATAATTATGGATTCTCGGTGAATGGCTCGGAGGACATTGAAAAAGGAAGTGGAAAAGAAACACAACAATCAAATTTGCAGTTTTTCCAACTGGGACAACAAAACAAGCTTAGCTGCAGACAAGGTAGCTTGATGACATACATTCCCCAGAATTTCTACCCTGATATTAACCAAAGTTGGTTTTATCCATATTAAATTTAACACTGTTTATCTTGACAATGCTATATTTGTATCTGCATTGCATGACTTCTCTTCGTCTTTTAATTTAGTGGGGAGCAGCGTTCCAACGTAAATCTCCTCATAAATAGAGGCCAACCAACCTTCATGCGAGGAAGTTCAGCAAAATGTTTACTAGGTGATGCTGTTTATATAAAGCTGCCCTCGGTATGAATAACTGAAGCTGTCTGTACCGAATCCACTCATTAGCCAAGAAAGCGCTGTAATACTTACACCTGGCACAAGCAAACTAGAATACCAGAGAGAGGCATGCAGTCTTGCTCGCCTGAGATCCTGGGAGTAAGGAATGTGCTTTTGTTTTAGAACAAATTAAAAAGGAATTTTGCATTCATTCCAAAACAAATGTAACAAATAATGAAATAAGTATGTTTAGCGTTACTTGCATGGATACCTGTCTGGATGGGAGTTAAAACTTTCCTCCAGCAGCGGTGAAATTTAAATAAAGTGGGTTCCCAAAGGCTGTCATGTTATTGGCCCCAAATGGTGCTTCATTCCAACTTAATTGTCCCAGAATGCCTGGTGCATTTCATCACTCTGTTCAATGATTCCCAATCTTGGCAGCTTGAAGATGTGCGGACTTCAACTCCCAGAATTCCCAAGCCAGCATGAGTTAAAGTCCACAAAACTTCAAACTGCCAAGGTTGGGAAACTTTGTGCAAGGTCAATCTGGAAGAGGTGGATTCAGCTAAATATCTATCTATCTATCTATCTATCTATCTATCTATCTATCTATCTATCTATCTATCTATCTATCTATCTATCTATCTATCTATCTATCATCTATCTATCTATTTTATTTAGTGCTCTTATATGCCGCCCTACTCCCGAAGGACTCAGGGTGGCGTACAACATTTAAAGAACAGCTAAATAATATAATTTAATAACTTATTTATTTATTTATTTATTTATTTATTTATTTATTTATTTATTTATTTATTTATTTATTTATTTATTTATTTATTTATTGTTCATACCTCTAAGCCACCCAACTCCCGAAGGACTCTTAATATTTAACCTAAATAGGAAATGAGATGCTTATTAGAGTAAAAAGCATCAGATAAATAGGGGTTTCATGAAAAAAAATTATCAAGGAATGGAATGCAATTTTTAAAATCGCTTTAAGAATATTAAGCTTATTTTCATTAAGGGAAGGTCTTCATCAAGGAACCGAGTAAGCCTCTCTGCATTCTGAATAGAGCGCAGATGTTATGGCTTTCCATCAAACCAGCCTTACCTCCATTTGTGATGACAATGGAATGAACAGTGGCAGAAGAAGATAAGAGAAGTTTTTGGCCTTGGCTAATGTTCACGCGATTCTCTTCGTTGTGTCCCGGCTGCCAGAGTTTCAGTTCTGGATCCAAATGGGGACAAGATGGGGCCATTCCTGTTGGCACACACAAAGGAAACTATAAAGAACATGGACCAGGGGTGAAATCCAGCAGGTTCTGACAGGTGCTGGAGAACCGGTAGCGGAAATTTTGAGTAGTTCGGAGAACCGGCAAATACCACCTCTGGCTGGCCCCAGAGTGGGGTGGGAATGGAGATCTTGCAATAACCTTCCCCTGGAGTGGGGAGGGAATGGGGATTTCGCAGTATCCTTTCCCTGGAGTGGGGTGGAAATGGGGATTTTGCAGAATCCTTCCCCTGGAGTGGGGTGGGAATGGGGATTTTGCAGTATCCTTCCCCTGGAGTGGAGAGGGAATGGGGATTTTGCAGTATCCTTCCCCTGGAGTGGGGAGGGAATGGGGATTTCGCAGTATCCTTTCCCTGGAGTGGGGTGGGAATGGGGATTTTGCAGTATCCTTCCCCTGGAGTGGGGAGGGAATGGGGATTTCGCAGTATCCTTTCCCTGGAGTGGAGAGGGAATGGGGATTTTGCAGTATCCTTCCCCTGGAGTGGGGAGGGAATGGGGATTTCGCAGTATCCTTTCCCTGGAGTGGGGTGGGAATGGGGATTTTGCAGTATCCTTCCCCTGGAGTGGGGAGGGAATGGGGATTTCGCAGTATCCTTTCCCTGGAGTGGGGAGGGAATGGGGACTTTGCAATATCCTTCCCCCAGGAGTGGGGAGGGAATGGAGATTTTGCAATAACCTTCCCCCAGGAGTGGGGTGGGAATGGGGATTTTGCAGTATCCTTCCCCCAGGAGTGGGGAGGGAATGGGGATTTTGCAGTATCCTTCCCCTGCCACGCCCACTAAGCCACACCATGCCCACCAAGCCACACCCACAGAACCGGTAGTAAAAAAAATTGGATTTCACCACTGACATGGAGTTCTTTATCTGGTACCTAGAACACAAGTCCATTAAGCTTAGAAGACAAAGGAACCATTTCTGAAGCTGCTGAGTTAGGAAGCAGAGAATAAAAATTTGGGCTGAAGGCGGAGATAATTTTAAGAATGGTGCTACCCACAGTGGATCTTGGAGAATCACAGAGAAAACATGACACCTTCAAGCTGGCATGCTATCTACGCTTTACTGTGGAGGAAGCCCTGTGCCACAGCTGAAACATAGAGGGACTGACTTCCAATCCATCATGCTTGGATGTCATGTGGCTTCAGCATTCTTCGTGATTTTAAAAAATGCACTGGCCTGCATGGATGAAGGCAGTTCAACCATGGTGAAGAAAGTGAATGTACGACCTTGAGGTAACGTTGGACTAGACCCAACTTCAACTCATGGAAGTTCAGTGGGGGGATTTGGGGGAAACCCCTTCTCTCACAACCCAGCCTGCACCATATGTTATGTCTCTTTAAGTCTAAGCGAAGCTGCTAATTCCTTCCCCACAGCTCTCAGAAATGAGAATCATATTTCCTTAGGAAGAGCCAATATGGATTCACTTTCACCGTAAATAGCTTCAGAGCCAAATATTTGAGAACCTCTCCAACTGACAGAATTCTTCTATGTCATTGGAAGGATAAAGCAAGGACAGAGAATTTCCCCCAAGAGTTTCCTGCTGTATTCAGCCCTGAAATGGATCTGTCGAATGTGGTTTCATGACCCTATACTTTGCTGAACTTCTCACTGCAGTGACCAGAAGTCACCAAAATGTACTCTTCCTTTAATTGTGTCTGGAGAAGGAGATGATATTTCTACAAATATCCTAGCTTATTACTCAGGGATAGAAAAGCTGCACATGCCAACATTCCCTCTATGGTACAAAATTGTTGATGGAAAAATTGTGGTTTCTCTTGCTATTAACTCCCTAATTCTGGCTCTCACTTGAAATGTCATGTGAACAATATACTCTAACATGCATAACAAAAGTATCTGTGGAAAATGATCAATTTCATGCATAGAGAACATTCCTTAAAAAAAAAAGCTCATTTCCTATCTTCTATTGTCTACCTTCCCTCCTTCCAGACTGACAACTTCAAGATGCCCTGGAAGTTGACAAGTCTTGACTGGACTTTAACCATTTTATACTTGTTTGCATTAAAAAAAACCCAACCTATCTGGCTAAGCATATATCTCTTATTTTCAAGGGGCCAAAGCTGTTTTCTACAGCAATCCATACAATGTTGTTCAAGTTCCAATACATTGAGAAATAATTCCTACCCTTTATGGAATTTTTAGGGGGGGGGGGAAGAGAAAAACAAATTAGTGTTTATGGGTTCTAGGATTAGAAAGGCTAACTTATGGAAAGAAGGAAAATATGACATAATCTCAGAGAGGGTAAAATATAATTGCATTTATAACTGCTGTCCAAAAGTTCAGAAGTTCCTCTCTCCTCTTCTCTTCTCTTCTCTTCTCTTCTCTTCTCTTCTCTTCTCTTCTCTTCTCTTCTCTCCTCAACCCCTCCCCTTTCTTTCTTTCTTTCTTTCTTTCTTTTTCTTTCTTTCTTTCTTTCTTTCTCTTTCTTTCTTTCTTTCTTTCTTTCTTTCCTTGCTTGCTTGCTTGCTTGCTTTCTCTTTCTTTCTTTCTTTCTTTCTTTCTTTCTTTCTTTCTTTCTTTCTTTCTTTCTTTCTTTCTTTCTTTCTTTCTTTCTTTCTTTCTTTCTTTCTTTCTTTCTTTCTTCCTTCCTTCCTTCCTTCCTTTCTCTTTCTTTCTTTCTTTCTTTCTTTCTTTCTTTCTTTCTTTCTTTCTTTCTTTCTTTCCTTGCTTGCTTGCTTGCTTTCTCTTGCTTTCTTTCTTTCTTTCTTTCTTTCTTTCTTTTGCTTTCTTTCTTTCTTTCTTTCTTTCTTTCTTTTTCTTTCTTTCTTTCTTTCTTTCTTTCTTTCTTTCTTTCTTTCTTTCTTTCTTTCTTTCTTTCTCTTTCTTTCTTTCTTTCTTCCTTCCTTTCTCTTTCTTCTTTCTTTCTTTCTTTCTTTCTTTCTTTCTTTCTTTCTTTCTTTCTTTCTTTCTTTCTTTCTTTCTTTCTTTCTTTCTTTCTTTCTTTCTCTTATTCACTCTTATTTCCTTCTTTTTCCCTAATATTTGTATTGCTTTTGTCTTGTTAAATTTTTCTTCAATATAAATTATATTTTAAAAAGAGGGAAATAATTCCTGATACTGTATGTGGACAATGGCGGAGCAGTTTCAGGAGATTAAAAAAAAAATCTCTAGCCTATCTCATCCTAATTTAAATATTTTTGTGATGGTCAAAAGCTCCTGGAAGGCTAAATGCCACACTAGCTGGACACATTGACCTGCTCAAGAGAGTGAGTCACTGGCTCACTATCCTCTAGATCTCTAAGAAGGCATTCCAGAGGTATACTTAGAAAATAGAAGGCTGTTAATTGTCTTCTGATAAAAGGGTGTTTTATGACTGGCCACCCCTACCATTTTACAAGAGGTCCTAAACAGGCTTTCAACATTCCAAAGTTGAGAACTTCTAGTCTAGAATATTCCTACTTTGGCTTCTACGAGGAAATGCCCAGATGACTGAACAGAAGGCACCATTTTAATAGCCTACCATCAAAAGCCAGTAATTCAAGGATGGGTTGGGGGGCAATTTTAAGTTGTACAGATGGTTAATGGCCAAGCTTGGAAAATAAATCAAAGAACCGATTGCAAACTCCAGTGGGGACAGTGACAGTTTTACAACCCCTCTCTTAGTGTCTCTTTCTCTTTGTCCATTCTCTATTTGCCTCCCGACACAAATGAAATCTCTCACCAGTGCAAATGTCCCCATGATTTAATACTCAACTAGGAATCTCTCCACCACCCCCACCACCCATTTTCCTGGTCTGTCACAAGATTATATCAAGAAACCCTGACTTTTTAGTAAACACAGAAATAGGAAAAGAAACAGATAGCTTTAATTGTGGCTCAGGAGGTCTTACAACTCTAAGCACACTTCTTTAAAAGTCAGAGAAAACAAACAGGTAGAGCAATAAGACCACGGGGGGGGGGGAAGGGCTGACGTTAGTACGGCAGTGTTTTTCATATCTCCCATGATAAACTGAGAGAGTTATTAAATGGATGTTGCTTTTAACATAGGAATTTTCTTCATTGAAACAGTGAGCCATGGTCATAGGCAGGCAACAGTTCTTACCCATATGTTGAGCAGGTAGCATAAATAAGACAGAAAGTATTCCGATGGCCAGGAACATCATTGGATGCGTAATGGTCTCTTGATCTTTGTCTCCTGCAAACCTGCAGACGGGAAGAATCACAGCAAGAGGAACCATTCAGCGTTCGTGCGTGTATGTTTTATATTAAAAAGGAGCATCAAGCAAGATTAAGCTTGATTGTATGACTAAGTAATACATTAATGTTTCCCTATTCTTAACTTGGCTGCACAAAGGTAAAAATTATGCTTTTACGTTCACCCGTACCGCCTCACCTTTTATGCACCCTTTGCGTGGGCTTAGTATTAAAATTACTTGGCATTATAAAAACACAGAAAGAAACAACGAAAATAAAAGTCTTGTGCAAGTACACCAATTCATGCGGTTGTAGATTCATGTGGAAACAAGAGAACTTAGTCTCAAGTTATCCCCCGGCTTCAAAATCTATTTCAGCTTTAAGTGCGTATATCTGAAAGCTCACACCCTTGAGACAAAAAGAGTAGTTTGATCATCCACCACACAAAGAATGAACATTTAAAAACTTTTAAGATGAAAGTCAATGGCACACAATAACAAAACAAGAAAAAAGAAAAAGAAAAACCCCAAGAATTGTGTAGTTCTTTCAGTTGCAAAGTATATTACATTACTTTACTTATTAGTTATTTATTTATTAAATTTCCATGCCATCTGTCTCCTCTAGAAGGTGACTCTCATGATAAACTGGGCAATATAGTCAATGGATTTTGCCTTTAACCTAGGACAGGGGTCGGCAACCTTAAACACTCAAAGAGCTACAAAGGTCCTAACCGGAAACTCCCCATTCAATTCTGGAGCTGACCAGAAGTCCGGTTCCCCCACCATAGAGTCTCCTCCTAGTGCTGCGTCCTTTTTCCTCTACCTGTCCTAAACAAAAGCCCTATCAATTGTGGAGCCGACCAGCGACAGGGAACTGCAGCAGAGGGATGAAAGAGCCACATGCAGCTCCAGAGCCGCAGATTGCCGACCCCTGACCTAGGAATTAGTGAATAGTGAACCTGGGAGTTGGGCGGCATATAAATCCATTTAAATAAATAAAATAAATAAATAAATTATCATCTCTGGCTGATTTGTTTTAGAAAAAAAATGATAGATAGATAGATAGATAGATAGATAGATAGATAGATAGATAGATAGATAGATAGATAGATAGATGGATGGATGGATGGATGGATGGATGGATGGATGGATGGATGGATGGATGGATGGATGGATGGATGGATGGATGGATGGACGGACGGACGGACGGACGGACGGACGGACGGACGGACGGACGGACGGACGGACGGACAGACAGACAGACAGACAGACAGAAGATAGATAGATAGATAGATAGATAGATAGATAGATAGATAGATAGATGCATGAATGGATGGATAGATGGATAGATAGATAGATAGATAGATGGATGGATGGATGGATGGATGGATGGATGGATGGATGGATGGATGGATGGATGGATGGATAGATAGATAGATAGATAGATAGATAGATAGATAGATAGATAGATAGATAGATAGATAGATAGATAGATAGATAGATAGATAGATAGATAGATAATAGGATATAGGGAGGAAGGGAGAGAGAGAAGAAATGGTAAATAGTAGATAGGTAGATAGAAGATAGATGATGGATGACAGATAGACAGACAGACAGACTGACTGATCATAGTGGTCACCAAATAAACATATTTAGCACATTTTCAAAGGGCCATCAAATAGATAGAACATCAGTGGATAGAGCACAATCATAAAATAACTCAATATAGCAGAAAAAGAGAAATATTCCATATTTAAATAATATTTAAAAATTTAGGAACAAGAAAGGGGAGAATGCCCAGAGATAGCCCTCCATAAATGGATACCCCAGTAGAAAATGTCGTCTTCTCCTCCTGTCCTCCATCAGATAGTCAAGGCATCCAGAGGAGAAATTCAAAAGAAAATCTTAATGAAAGGATGGGGTACCTTGTTTCTCCCCCCCCTTGCTGATTACTACCTATGGCCAGAGGTCTGGCTTGGTATGAGAAGGTGGTGTGAAGAAGCCAATATCCACACAGGATTGAGGAAAGATCAAACTTTTATTTCTGTACAAAAGCAGAAACAAATGCCTCTGACTTTCACACCCAAGGAGCACATCGCAAATCAAGCATAGTTATTTTTGTATAATTTACTACAGAAACAAAAGAAGGAGAAATGCTGATTGATTCATGACAGTCACACATGCTCACAAAACAATGCCATATTTAATTCCACTCCATTATCATGTAAATTGACTACCTTATATGGGTGGGGTGTTTTACTATTATAATAATGAACTTTGCTTACCTCTGGTCATTTGTCCAGATTCTCCTAACCACTGCTTAAGCTAAATAACATATCACCTTCCTGGATTTTAGTAACTTGCAAGGTATCATAGCCAAGTATCAAAACCGCAACCTGTTAGCCATATAGACATATAAGAAATATTTGTGGTCAACCTGTGGCATGTTACAGAAGTGTTACTTCTAACAGGCAAAGACACAACTAAGCTAATGGTTCTGGCTATAGTTAATTCTTAGCTTACATAGCTTCTTACATACTTGCTTCTTCTCCAGTAATATTGAACTGCAAACTAGGCCATACAAAACTTTTGCTAGACCAATTCTTGAATACAGCTCATCTGTCTGGAACCCGCACTGCATATCAGACATTAATACAATCGAACGAGTCCAGAGATATTTCATGAGAAGAATCCTCCACTCCTCTGCTCGCAACAGAATACCTTATGCCACCAGACTTGAAATTTTGGGCTTAGACAACTTAGAACTTCGCTGTCTTCTATCCGACCTAAGCGTAGTACATAAAATTATCTGCTATGATGTCCTACCTGTCAATGAATACTTCAGCTTTAACCACAACAATACACAAGAACATAATAGATACAAACTTATGGTAAACCGCGCCAAACTTGATTGCAGAAAATACGACTTCAGTAACAGAGTTTTCAATGCCTGGAATGTACTACCTGACTCTGTGGTTTCTTCCCAAAACCCTCAAAACTTTACCATTAGACTGTCTACTGTCAACCTCACCCCATTCCTAAGAGGTCTTTAAGGGGCGTGCATAAGCGCACCAGCATGCCTACCGTCCCTGTCCTAATGTTCCCTTTTATTCGTATCCATTTCATGTATTCATAGCTATGTTTATACTTATAACTGTTATCTAATGCATGCTTGATGAAATAAATAAATAAATAAATAAATAAATAAATAAATAAATAAATAAATAAATAAATAAATAAATAAATAAATAAATAAGATAAATAAAAGCCTGAAATCACTTTCCTGTTACCTATTTCCTTAGCTTCTTATGACTATAACTCTGTGGTTTGTATCTCATGATTTATGTTGATTGCTTTTATTAGTACCCTATTGGGATTTATGTTGATTGATTATTTAGTATCCTATGACTATTACTGAGTGTTGTATCTTATGATTTATGATGGTTGTATTTTATGATTATGATCATGAGTTATCACTTTGTTGCTTGTATGTACACTGAGAGCTTATGCATTGGAGACAAATTTATTATGTGTCCAATCACACTTGGCCAATACAAAATTATGTTCTGTTCTATTGTTCTGTTCTGTGCTGTTCTGTTCTGTTCTGTTCTGTTCTGTTCTGTTCTGTTCTGTTTTGTTCTCCTATTCCTATTCCTATTCCTATTCCTATTCCTATTCCTATTCCTATTTATTTATTTCTTCAATTTCTATGCCGCCCAACTCCCTAGGGACTCTGGACGGCCCACAACAGAAATACAAACATCAAAAATAGTACAAAAACATCTAAAAACAGTTTAAAAACAATTTACAATTCAAAAACAGTTTCACCCATGCATACCATTCATGGCCAGATCTCGCTGGTTACCACCACAAGATCAACGGCCCCAGGCCTGTCGGAAAAGCCAGGTCTTTACCGCTATTCCTATTCCTATTCTCAAAAAACCACCATACCCCGAAGCTTGCAGAGGTGTCTTATCTATAAGTAAGAATCTGGAAAATTTCCACTCATCCTACAGTATTTACGGGAGTAATTAGTTTGGAAGCTGAAGCATGCCAACCATAAGTGGCACTACGAACAAAAGTAGGCGAGGCCATCCTCCCCCCCCCCCACTTCTTTGGCATGCTTCCCTCACTTTTCCTGGCATCCCTTTTATTCCCTCTCTTCACTTTTCTGATACCATCTTTCCTTTCTCTCAGCCCTTACGAAACAGGCTACTGCAAAACAGGTAAGTGGCTTCCCTCAAATGCATTGAAGTCACGACTCGCAAAGAGCTTTTGAAATTGTGCCATGGGCCTTTTGCGACTCGAAGGTATCATATTATTTGTCTCTTAAAACTGGTGGTCAAGGCAGCTATGATTTCCAATGAGGAGATAGAAATGGATACCCATAACTGCATCATGCAGGGGTGAGACCAGTGGTGGGTTCCTACCAGTGTGGTCCACTCTATAGCACCGGTAGCGGCCCGCTGGCGACGTCACAGTACCGGTGCGGTCGGTTGCCGGTGCCTGGGTGCCGCGATTTAAAAATTTTTTTCTTCTGTGCACGCCCAGAAGCTGAGCTTCCAGCACTGCGCATGCGCTGCCTTCCTACCCCACAGTGAGTCCAAGCAGGGGAGGATGGCTGAGGGAGCACATGAGACGCTGAAAGAACGGGTGGCAGGAGCTATCTCCATTCCCCTCCCTTCAGCAGTCCGAGAAGCCACGAACGCGCAGTGATGATCCTAGGCATTTTCGCACGTTTGAGGCTTCTCGAGCTGCTGAGGGGAGGGGGAATGGGCGGCAGGACCTATCTCAGTTCCCCTCCCTTCAGCAGTCCGAGAAGCCACGCCCACCCAGTCACATGGCCGGCAAGCCATGCCTACCCAGTCACATGGCTAGCAAGCCACACCCACAAAATAAGCCACGCCCACAGAGTGGTAGTAAAAAAATTAGGAACCCGCCCCTGGGTGAGACGGTTCTAATATATTTCTCCAACCTAGTGCTCTTTAGGTCTCTTGGACGCACATTTGCAACAACTGCAAACATCAACATCATAGCATGCTGGCGGCAAGGTCTGAGAGTTCGAATGCCAACAATCTTGAAGATGCCAGGCTAGAAAAGGAAAAGCTGTAGATCAGGAGTGTCAAACTCAAGGCCCGCAGGCTGCATCCGACCCGCGATGTGGTTGGATCCGGTCCTGAAAAATGTAAGGGGCTGGCCCTCCTCGCTTCGGTCCGGTCTACCCAATGTGAAGAGGAAACATACCAGCAGTTTGGGGAGTGGTGTCAAGCTGGCCACGCCTACCCAATTGTCCACACCCACCCAGTCGCCCCCCCCCCCAAGGTCAACCACAGCCCACGGCCATCAATGAAATTGAGTTTGACAGCCCCGCTATAGATCAAAGACACAGAACCTCTAACCTTGAAAGAAACAGCTTGATTAATATTTTAGACCAGTGTATCTCAACCTTGACAACTTGAAGATATGGTAGACTTCAACTCCTGGAATTATCTAGTCTACCTTCTTGCCTGGGAAATTCTGAGAGTTGAAGTCTACAGAACTGCCAAGGTTAAGAAGCACACTGCTTTAGACACATCGGAATGCTTATGATATAAATTAAATGAAAACTAAATAGTACACCAACCTTTCCACAGCTTTTTCATCCTATTCAGCCAGCTATGCTCCAGCAAGTCTACGGGAATTATTCTAAAGCACAAACACACAATTGCCCAATTGCCAATGCTGTTGACTTAGTTTAAAATAATTGCTGGGCAGGTAAGCGAAGAGATTATGAGCCATTGCAGTAAACACGTCAATGGCATTTTAAACACAAAGAGTGCTCAACCTCTTCTTAACAATTATACTGGATAGGACAAGGCCAACAATATTAGACAGCATTCTTAGACAGCACAAAGCACACAGCTATGATTGGATTCCTGCAGAGAGAAAAAATGCAGATCTGGAGTCTCAGACCGCAGCAGCACAAACCTGGTGCCATCATAAAAGAGATGGGTAGTTTTCTTCTCTTGCCAGTCAGCCAACCAGATTTATTTGGTTATTGCAAGTTCTGACAACACGCTAAACCTTAAAGTTGATTAACACACAAAATTCCCGTGTTTGCATAACACACAGTACCAAACAGATATATCACATTTCTTGGTTCTTACAACAAACCAAGATAATGGCTGGGTTTCCGATACATACTGGACATGAAATACACAACTATGTTGTAGCCTAGTTCAGTGATGGCGAACCTATGGCACGCGTGCCACAGGTGGCACGTGGAGCCATATCGGAGGGCACGCGAGGCGTTGCCCTGTCAGCTCCATGGGCAAACCGGAAGTTTGGAAAAACACACTTCCAGTTTGCCGTTGGGCTGTTTTTCGCACTCCAGAGGGTTTAGGGAAGCTTCCTGAAGCCCCGGAATGCGAAAAATGTTGAAACAGGCAAAACGGAAGGTCGGAAAACGCACTTCCGGTTTGTTGTTGGGCTGTTTTTCGCACTCCGGAGGGTTCAGGGAAGCTTCCTGAAGCCCCGGAGTGCAAAAAACAGCCCAACGGGCAAACCGGAAGTGCGTTTTTCCGAACTTCCGGTTTGCCCATTTTGCCATTTCTCACCGTCCCAGGCTTCGGTAAGGCCTTTGCGCGGGGGTGGGGGTGTGTGCGCATGCGCAGGGGGCAGTGTGTGGGGGTTGTGCGCATGCATGGGGGGAGAGGGAATGGGTGTGGGCACGTGTGCGCACGCTAGCGCGCGCACCCCCCCTTTTTGGCACACAAATCAAAAAAGGTTAAGCCATCATTGGCCTAGTTAAATGTTTTTTTTCCCAAGCTCCATCTTGATATGGACCACCTTTTCCTAACCAGATAACTTTTGCAAGATGTTAGAAAGTACAACTCAATATATCTCGGCTCTGGAAGAATTGAAAAGACCATGTAAAGTTTTTTTTTCTCAATGTAAAGATGTATCCACGAAGAAATCACGCAAGATATGGAAGCTCAAGCCCTTAAAGAAATGGCTACCTGCTCCAAACAGAACTAGCCAGCTTTGATATTCCATAAGCAGCTGTGTGAAAAGGCCACTGTTACTCTTCTTGGGCAAACTAGGTTCTCCAGTTGAAGGCAGAACATAGATTTTCAGCCTGTTTGATTTGGGAGTTAGAGGAGGAAGAGAAAGTCAGAATTCTCTTCTTTACAATGGAAAACACAAGTCAGACTATTTATCATCTCCCAATGCCAAAACGAATGTTTAGAACTTCGCCTACTGCCAGCTGGCTCTATTAGCAAGCTGCTAATTCCATAGTCATGTAGAAATACAGCAAGTGCCTTTGAACTTGACTGGAAAATGCTGCCTTATCATCAGTGGTGGGGTTCAATTTTTTTACTACCGGTTCTGTGGGCGTGGCTTGGTGGGCGTGGTGTGGCTTGGTGGGCATGACTTGGTGGGTGTGGCAGGGGAAGGATACTGTAAAATCTCCATTCCCACTCCACTCCAGGGGAAGGTTACTGCAAAATCCCCATTTCCTCCCGATCAGCTGGGACTTGGGAGGCAGAGAATAGATGGGGGTGGGGCCAGTCAGAGGTGGTATTTACCGGTTCTCCGAACTACTCAAAATTTCCACTACCGGTTCTCCAGAACAGAACAGTGAGGACAATTAACCAGTGGAATAGCTTGCCTCAAGAAATCATGGGCGCTCCATCACTGGAGGTTTTTAAGAAGAAACTAGACAGCCACTTGAAATAGTATAGGTTCTCCTGTTTGAGCAGTGGGCTGGACTAGACAACTTCCAAGGTCTCGTCCTATCCTGTCCCGTCCCATCCCATTCTATTCCATTCCTTTCCATTCAAAACTGGTTGGGAAATCCCCTATGATGAGACAGATGCTTGGTCATCTTCACTTGTGAAGGGACTGCTTTCTGGACAGAGAAAACCCTACTACGAGAAGCAAGAGAAAGGACTAGGAATAATGCCAAGGAAGAGATATGGTCTAGCTAGCTCTGCTCTCAGACTTCAGAGCTGGCAAGATTTAAAGTTTAGGTCACAAGATTTAAAGTCAACAAACCAACACTGTGCTGTGAAATCTGTTTCTTCTAAGGAATCCTTAAAAGAAATCCTTGCTCCTCTTAAAAAGGAGGAATTTAGCAGGTGTCACATTATCCTGCACAGACGTGAGAGGATGGAGAAAGTTTAATGTCTTTCATTACAGTACATTCCAAAAAGTGTTTGTGATTTTTCTCTTTAGAAAGTAGTTCATTTATTAAGTAGCCGGTTGGGCCAAAAGAGCTAGAAAAACTGTTCCAATATAAGCTGGAATTCCTCTAACACACACACACACACACACACACACACACACACACACACACACACACAAGTAGCCATTAAGGAGCTGTTTGGCTAGGACATCAATGGGTTTTACATCTCTTATTTTGGCCAGAGGTTTGTTTTGAAAAGATTCCCAGTCACTGGGCTCTTTCCAGATAGCAAATATTAGCAGATGGTGCTGAAAGCAGATAAAAAAAAGACCTTTGATAACTGCTTACTGCAGGTGTCAGTCTCCAGACAAAAAAATAATGCAAAACAAGGCAGTGGCAGGTCACAATTGTTATTCAAGCCAGAAGGCCCGGCTGGGTCACACAATCAAGGTGATACACCTGGTTCCCTTGGGGAATTGTCACCTATAATGCAGAATACAAAACTTCAAAGCCCACTCAAGGCAGAAGATCCAGCCCAACCTCAGCAAGCTGATGGCCTCAAGACATTTTTTTGGGACTACAGTATGCATTGTAATCCAACCCAATCAATATAAACCTAACTGCTGAACATGAAACAAGCCAAGGATTATGGGAGTTATAGTCCACTGCAGAAAGAAAGGCGCAACTTCAAGAGTGGGGAAGGGAAAGCTCAGCGTTCTCTTTGCGATTTCTACTCTCTTTCTTGCCAATTTTGTCCTCCCTTCCCAGAGCCAGCAGTGGGCTGCTCCTGGTTCGGACCGGTTCTTAGAACCGGTAGCGCCGGCGACGGGAGGCTCCACCCACCCGCCCAGGATGCTTCTGCGCATGTGCAGAAGCGTCGCACGCGCACGAACCGGTAGCAAAAATATCTACAACCCACCACTGCCCAGAGCAATGGGTCAGCTTACTAGTCCAATGTTTTGAATTCTACTGTAATATGAAAGAGATTTCAATAGATAGAAATAGATTTGCAAATCATCTCCGGGGCCAAAGGATGTAGGGAAGATTTTTTTTTAAAAAAAAAAAACAATAACCATGAAACTTTTCAAGTTTTTATAAAGCAATGCAAATTCAATGAAGTTATCTGCATTTGCTTCTTTTGCAAAACTGATTCTGGGAACCACAAAAAGGTGGAATATGCAGAACTCTGAAACTCCGCTGCTAGAGTATAAGAATAGAAGAAAACTTTAGCTGTTCCTGAATATGAATCTTATTGAAGTTTCATCAGGCATAATCCTCCTTTTACGGATCAGAAACTCGCTTTAAAATGATGAAGTAGAGAGCTGTACAGGTTGTCCTCAACTTACGACCACAATTGAGCCCAAAATTTCTGTTGTTAAGCGAGACATTATTTAATTGTGAGCTTCGCCCCATTTTATGACTTTTCTTGCCACAGTTGTTAAGTGAATCACTGTAGTTGATTAAGTTAATAACCCAGTGGTGAAGTGAATCTGGCTTCCCCGTTGACTTTCCTTGTCAGGAGGTCGCAAAAAGGGATCACATGACCCCGGGACACAGCATCGGTCATAAGCATGGACCATTTTCCAAACGTCTGAATTTTGATCACGTGATCATGGGGATGCTACAAAGGTTGTAAGTCAGTGGTGGCGACTGGAGGACCGGTTTGGGAGCGTGGACCGCTGATAAGATTAGATTGGGCAGCTGATCATCGCTGCCGGTTCGGCGAGCGGCGGTAAATTTCCGCTACCAGTTCTACAGAACCGGTCTGAACCGGCAGCGATGACAGGTGGTCCACACTCCTGAACCGGTCCTCTGGTTGCCATGGCTTGCAAAAAAACCCTCTGCGCATGCGCAAAGGCTTCTGCGTATGCACAGAGGGTCATTTCCTCGACATGACGTAGGCGTGGCAAAATGCGCACTTCCGACGCAATGCGAACCAGTAGGGAAGGTAAGTGGAACCCACCCCTGGTGTGTGTGTGTGTGTGTGTGTGTGTGTGTGTGTGTGTGTGTGTGTGTGTGTGTGTGTGTGTGTCCGCAAAATACTGAACTCCACAAGGCTTCAAGAATCTGCCTTTGCTTCAGTTATTTCTGTCTGGATGTGCTAAAAATTGCTGTTGTTCAGGGAAGCAGAAATTACTCTGCCATAAACGGGGCATTCAGTATACAGCTTAAAATTCCAGGGCTAAACCCGACTCTCCAACTCCTTAAGTACCCTGCTCCAAGCCCCCTCCCATTTGTACTGACTTGTAGCAGGGGTGCAATCCAGCAGGTTCTGACAGGTTCTGGAGAACCGGTAGCGGAAATTTTGAGTAGTTTGGAGAACCGGCAAATACCACCTCTGGCTGGCCCCAGAGTTGGGAGGGAATGGGGATTTTGCTATATCCTTCCCCTGCCACGCCCACCAAGCCACACCATGCCCACCAAGCCACGCCCACAGAACCGATAGTAAAAAAATTTGGATTTCACCACTGATTTTTAGGTATTAATACAGAAAAAAGGGGGGGACAATTGTCACTTGTCAGTAACCCACAACCTTGTTTGCCCTCAACAGAAGGACAAGCCCATTTCAATTCTATCCTAGCCCTATCTACTTATTTTCTTCCAAAGTTCCATCCCAAACCAGTTGGACGTCTCTGCTTTAGATCCCCGAGAATACAATCCAGTCCCTGACTGTACTGTGTAACCAAGGAATTTCCATCACGACAAAAACCAGAAGTTCAAATGTCCTCGTTTGCTCGAGGAACAAATGATTTGGAGATGCAGAACAAGTCTTAGCTCGCTTGAAACTTACCTGGAGTAGTTTGAGGACTCGGCTTGCACCTGGATTGCCCTCCACCGACCCTTTGCAGATTCGAGATCTGTTCCAGTGGCTTGACTGGCTAGTTGCTGAAACCTGCTCACTGCTCCAGTCTCCTGTACCTGCTTGTTTCTTACACAGTGGGGTGGAGACAGTTTTCTTTTCTGCCTCTGTAGCACAGATCTTGTTTACCAGCGGCTCAGCTCACCTTGTTTCTCCCCTTGCCGGGGTGGCAATTTGACTGAATGGGTAATTTTCCAGAAGGTCAAACTTATTGTTTTCTCCTCTTCTGCTGGGTGAGTAATACTACCCTTGTCCCAGGTGGAAATTGTAGCAGGGCATCTTTGATTCTGTCGAGTGAAGGTTGAGATCTTGCCCGCAGAAGAGCAAAAGACACAGCGGGGATTTCTATAGCTCTCTGGTCCTGGCCTAAACCTGAGCAACCCTGACATTAGTTCACATTTCCTGACAGTTAGAACAATGAATCAGTGGAACGACTTGCCTCAAGAAGTTGTGAATGCTCCAACACTGGAAGGCAAGACAAGTAACAAGGGATGGAAACTAATCAAGGAAAGAAGCAACCTAGAAGGAAGGGGAAATCTCCTAACAGTTGCCTTCAGATGTTGTGGATGCTCCAACACTGGAAGTTTGTAAGAAGAGACTGGACAGCCACTTGTCTGAAATGGTAGGGTTTCCTGCCCAAGCAGGGGGTTGGACTAGAAGACCTCTAAGGTCCCTTCCAACTCTGTCATTCTATTCTAGATGGTCTAGGACCGTGATGGCGAACCTATGGCACGTGTGCCACAGGTGGCACGCGGACCCATCTCTGAGGGCACACAAGGCGTTGCCCTATGTCAGCTCCAGTGCGCATGTGCACGCTGGCCAACTGATTTTTGGCTTTGGGGAAGGCCCCAGGCTTCAGGAGGCTTCCCTGAAGCCTTGGGAGTGCAAAAAAGGGCCCAACAGGCAAACCGGACATTTGGAAAAACGGACTTCCGGTTTGACCGTTGGGCCCTTTTTCGTACTCCGGAGGCTTCAGGGAAGCCTGAGAGTGAAAAAAGGCCCAACAGGAGGGGGCCGCATGCGTGGGGATGCGCACATGTGCAGTGTGGCATGCGTAGGGGGTGTCGTGTGCTGGCACATGCGCGTGCTAGCGTGCACGTGCCCACCCCATTTTTGGCACAAAAGAAGAAAAAGGTTCGCCATCACCGGTCTAGGAACCTCTTCCTTCCAGTTTACAATTTCAATCTCATGGGTTAAAAAAAAAGGAGAGACTTTGCACAAGGCAGCAAATAACTTTTCAGGTGCTGCAGAAATCGTTCCATGTGCCTCAATGAAAATATTTCTTCCTGCAGATGATAGTAGATAAGTAGATCCAGGCAGCCTCGATTGTCTATTATTAAGCAAGATGTAAATTTGCCTTCCACATTCCTGAATTTCTTTGTGGTTGTTTTGGTATGGGCTGTTTTTGTTTTTTTTTAAACAGCAGCCGAGAATCCTCAAGGATCAGTAGGTACTGTAGGCTTGAATGCCTGCAGGCAATAACTTGGGAACAGGACAGAAGGCAGAGGGATGCTAAGCAGGTTCTCAGGTTCTCACCTGTGGGTGAGGCTTTCCGGAGAGGAAGGTTTTTACGCCCTCTTGAAAATTCTGCCTCCTACTACAGATGGCCAATGCAAAATAAAAGTCAACCAAATAGCACTTAGCAATAGCACTTAGACTTATATACCGCTTCACAGTGCTTTTACAGCCCGTCCTAAGTGGTTTACAGAGTCAGCACATTGCCCCCAACAATCTGGGTCCTCATTTTACCCATCTCAGAAAGGATGGAAGGCTGAGTCAACCTTGAACCAGTGAGGATCGAACTGCTGGCAGTAGGCAGAGTTAGCCTGCAATACTGCATTCTAACCACTGGGAAGGAAGGAAGGAAGGAAGGAAGGAAGGAAGGAAGGAAGGAAGGAAGGAAGGAAGGAAGGAAGGAAGGAAGGAAGATAGCAATAGCACTTAGACTTATATATCACTTCACAGTGCTTTGCAGCCCTCTCTAAGCGGTTTTCAGAGTCATCCTATTGCCCCCAACAATCTGGGTGCTCATTTTACCCATCTCGGAAGGCTGGACGGCTGAGTCAATCTTGAGCCTGGTGAGATTCGAACTGCCAAATTGCAGGCAGTCAGGAGAAGTAGCCTGCAGTAGTGCACTCTAACCATTGTGCCACCATGGCTCATTGCAACTGCCATGGTTGATGATCCTAGATACGGCCTGCATGGGATATTACCATGCCCCAAACTCCATAGACATTTTCTTACCAAACTAAGCCATGATAACAGAAGCAAGAAAGTTGCCTTACCTGTGTTTTACAGACCAGTTTTCAGCTGTCCTCGTCTTTGTTCTGTGTTGTTTTTTTCCTGGCAGCCTCAGGTGTCTTTCTGCCCCTGAAACTCTCCAATCATCCCCACTTTTTATTTGACACACTTTTGTTTGTGAGTCATGCAAGCAACTGATGCTCTGTGGTTTAAGAATGAGTCAGTGACATGATGTCAGGCGGATAGGAGGCAAGGCTGTGCCAATGCAAGGGAAATTGAGCCACCAGGGAAGAAAAATGCAGGCCAGAGACCTAACCTCCAAATGCTCTGGATCTGTGCCTTGAAGGCTCCTAACACAACGAGAGAAAAATGGAAGAAACCCCAGCCGGAGCCATCTGCAACCTGGCCAAATTCTAAAATGATGGCCATTTGCTGTGGCCCCCTTCCCTAGAATTACTCTAGAATTAGGAGCCGAGGTGGCGCAGTGGTTAAATGCAGCTACTGCAGGCTACTCCAGCTGACTGCTAGTTCAGCAGTTCAGCTGTTCAAATCTCACCAGGCTCAAGGTTGACTCAGCCTTCCATCCTTCTGAGGTGGGTAAAATGAGGACCCAGATTGTTGGGGGCAAGATGCTGAACTCTGTAAACCGCTTAGAGAGGGCTGTAAAGCACTAAGAAGCGGTATATAAGTCTAAGTGCTATTGCTATTGCTACCCCAAAGAAAAGATTTATTTGCCTATGAAGAAGCAGCAGCACCAGACAGTCAGCGTTGCTCAAAACAAACCACAGGACACAACACAGAACCTTCAAGGAAAACAGGATTCTACGTGGATAATTACAATTTTCCAAAACATCTAAAGGGCAGTTTAACGTTAACTCTAAAATAATGGCTTTAGTCCTTCAACATCAGCCATCTCAGCAAACTTTGGGTATGCTTTGCAGAAACCCCGCGAGCTGCAGAGGATTCGGAACAGTGGTGGGTTCTAAATTAGACCGCCACTGGGTGGGTGGGCAGAGGCTCCCGCCGCCGCTACCGGTTCTAAGAACCGGTCCGAACCAGGAGCAACCCACCGCAGATTCTGAAGCAGGCAGGACTTCATCTGTGCCTGGAAAATAAACCAGAATGCATCTCAGCCTATTAATTTTAGACTGACCAGTTTCTAATAATTTTTTTTCAACCTTACAGAAAATTGAACTGGACATTATTCTAAAGCAAAATAGATGGACTATCACTAAGTTACATCTTTCTTTAGATGTCGATTTCTATGGGATGTTTTGGGCGGGGTGGTGGGGTTGGACTAGATGACCTACAAGGTCCCTCCCAACTCTGTTATTCTGTTATTATTATTCTGTCTTTTGATTTCTACAAGAAATCGAAGTCAATGGGGGAAGCTAGGTTCACTTAACAACCTTGTGACTCATTGAACAATTGCAATGATTCATTTCATGGCAAGAAAGGTCGTAAAATGAACAATTGCAGTGATTCATTTTGTGGTGAGAAAGGTCGTAAAATGAAGCAAAACCCACTTACCAAATGTCTCACTTAACAGCAGAAATTTTAGGCTCAGTTGTGGTCATAAGTCAAGGACTACAAGTATTAGGAGCTGTAATAGAAAACAGCCGGAGAATTAGGCAATGCTAGAGTGTTTTAAAATCCTACTGGAGTGTGATTAAAAGAACATTTGCAAAATCTTCCCTGCCAAAGAGATTCTTAACATACATCTACTCAAGAATCACTTTTTATTTGGGGGGGAGATATGGATTCTACCCAGTAACAAGTTCAATTTTTCAAAATTGTGGTAGCAGCATATAATCTTCATTCCAGGCCACGAACTGGACACCTTTTTCGGATGGAGGCTACCCTTCATTTATCATTTTTATTTTCTTGGTCTTCAAAGGCTGGAGTGGCTGTAACATTAGGTAAGACACCACCAATGTCTTCTGCACTTTGTGGATGCGGGATTGATGAGAAAAAATGCAAGGAGTAGATGGGAGCAATTTTTTAAAAAAATCAAATTTGAATCATCTATTAGATTGGCAATCCCATTAAGATTTCCGATTTGGAAAATCGGTTTAATTCAGGGATCTGCGCAGACCCAGAAGGTGTTTCAAAATTATTTAAAAGCATCTGATGAGGAGCTCTAAAACCATTCAATAATTCATGTCAAAGATTCATCTGAACTCTCTTCATCCCTGTACCTCTAGCAATAAAATCCTACGAAGGTTGCCACACCTATTTTCAGCGGTTTTCCTAGCCAAAGAATTCCACAGGATTGTGTTTTGCTATCCAAATTCAACAAAGTCATCAGAAGGTCTCTAGAGAATGCAGAGCCTAAGAGGGTATATATATATATATCCCCCCTTATATATATATATATAACCTACTAGTTATCCATGTCTTTTAGACCCAGGAAATATTAATACATTTAATTCCTTCTAAATCTTCTAACATCCTTGCCAGGATATCACAGGAAAGAAGAGCTTTAAAGATCTGGTTCCATTCTCCAGATCTGACACTGAGTGCCAGGAACCTGTTTGAGGATCTAGGAATGTTCCACTTCATCCAGAGAAATCAAGTGGGAAGCAATTGCAGTGAATACTTTTGTGACTATAAACACTGTATTTTCAAACCAAAACTTACCTCCAACTTCCTAGGATTAGGGAAGCAGAACTACCAGAAGAGGGATCTGACTTCTAGTGAAACTTAAACCCTTGTTCTCTTCTGCTTAGAAAGGAGCAGGGGTGGGCTGCTGGGGGTTCGGGAGAACCTCTAGCTAAGATTCTGTGCAGTTCGGAGAACCCCCAAATCCCACTCCTGGCTGGCCCCGCCCACCCCTCCCCAGAGTCCCCACGCGGCTCGTTTTGGATGCAGGCAAGTGCAGGTCGTGCGCGGAGGCTTGGGGAGGGCGAAAAATGGGCCTACCTGAAGTTCGGGAAGGTCACAAATGGAGGATGTTTTCGTCCTCCCGGAGGCTTGAGGAAAACCTCTAGAGCAGAGGTCTTCAAACTTGGCAACTTTAAGTCTTGTGGATTTCAACTCCCAGAATTCTCCAGCCAGCTGGAGAATTCTGGGAGTTGAAGTCCACAAGTCTTAAAGTTGCCAAGTTTGGGGACCCCTGCTCTAGAGCCTGGGGAGGGAAAAAAATGCCCCCCTCCCGCCATGGTGCAGGAGGCCGACTAGACCACGCCCACCATGGCCACGCCCACCCAGCAACCGGGCAGAGAACCCCTTTCTAAAAATTTTGAAATTTTGGCCGGCATATAAAATAGCACAACAAAGCTTCCCTGCCCCTCATCAAAATACAGTAAAATATATTTATTGGGGTCAAATGAATGTTATATTTTCAAGGCATTTTCCAATAAAAAGCCTGTAACGAGCATCTCAGCGTATGATGTTGCCTCCAGCAATTAAGATGTTGCACGACGTAGCTGATTTAAAAAGCTTTCGAGAGTTTGTAGAAGGACATTCTGGTTTGTTCCCAAAAAAGGCTTGTCACATCGTCCAACATCTGTACTCTTCTCAGCATTAGGGGGACATAATATTGGAAAGACATGGACTTCTGATCAGCGCCTTTGATTGCAGATTTGAATCCCAAGGGATCGGATTCTCCTTGATGTGCAAGCTTAGCAAAAGTGACTGGACTGGCAGAGAAAGACAGAAAAAAGAAAAGAAAATACAACTGGTCAGTTGGGCAAAGGAGTTGCAGAAAAAGGTATGCAATGTTCAGTACTCTGAATTCTTGTTAACACTTGCTCGCATTCCATGAAATATGATAGTGTAGGTTGCTTAATGCTCCCCCCTCGAGATAGATTTTGAATACATGCCCGTTTTTAAAAGATACAGAATAGAAAGCCAGGTCAGGCTCACCAAAGGAGACAAAGCTTAGAACTACGTCGCATTCGGCACGACCTAAGCATAACTCATAAAATTATCTGCTACAACGTCCTTCCTGTCAATGACTACTTCAGCTTCAACCACAACAATACACGAGCACATAACAGATACAAACTCAAAGTGAACCGCTCCAAACTTGACTGTAGAAAATACGACTTTAGCAACAGAGCGGTTAATGCCTGGAACTCACTACCTGACATTGTGGTTTCGTCACCAAACCCCCAAAACTTTACCCTTAGACTGTCCACTGTTGACCTCACCCGATTCCTAAGAGATCAGTAAGGGGCGTGCATAAGTACACCAGCGTACCTACCATCCCTGTCCTAATGTTCCCGCTTATCAGTACCCATCTTATGTATACAAACAATGTTTTATCTATGTATATTACCAACATGTACTTGACAAAACAAACAAACAAACAAACATAAGCAGAGGTGGGATTCAGCAGGTTCTGACCAGTTCTGGAGAACCGGTAGCGGAAATTTTGAGTAGTTCGGAGAACCTGTAAATACCACCTCTCACTGGCCCCGCCCCCATCTATTCTCTGCCTCCCGAGTCCCAGGTGATCGGGAGGAAATGGGGATTTTGCAGTAACCTTCCTCTGCCACGCCCACCAAGCCACGCCCACCAAGCCACACCACGCCCACCAAGCCACGCCCACAGAACTGGTAGCAATTTTTTTAAAATCCCACCACTGATAAGTGTGCGTTACAATATGTTACAATATTTGAGGGGCTCCTACAAAGATGAAGAGGGGGGTGGGTGGGTCCAAACTATTTTCCAAAGGACCAAAGGACAAGACAAGAAACAATGGATGGAAACTAACCAAGGAGAGAAGCCATCTAGAATTAAGGAGAAATTTCCTAACAGTGAGAGCAATCAAACAATGGAATTGGAGGAGGAGAATCTCTGCAGTGGATCCACCAATATCTAGGGGTCTTCTTACAATTTAGGATTTGCAGCCTGTAGGATGTCCATGCCCCCCCCACTGCATTCACTGCAAGATTAGTTTTCAAAAAAGCTTTATACATGCTTAGAAGTGTAGACTCTGGTGGCCATTAGGTCGTCCATCCCTGGACTGATTAAAGGGTGTCTTAACTGAAAAGCCCCTTGCCCCAGTTGGCAGTACTGAAAAAAGAATTCAGTGTTAGGGTCTACAGAAGAATCTAAGAACTCTCCTTATCCAGCCTTCCTGCTTTTGCACAGAAGCAGACACAAAGAAGATTATTACATATTACACTGCTAACCAGAGCATACAAAACATTTGCCAGACCAATCCTCGAATACAGCTCACCTGTCTGGAACCTGCACTGCATATCTGACATTAATACAATTGAGAGAGTCCAGAAATATTTCACAAGAAGAGTCCTCCACTCCTCTGCTCGCAACAGAATACCTTATTCCACCAGACTTGAAATTTTGGGCTTAGATAACTTAGAGCTACGTCGTCTCCGATCTGATCTAAATGTAGTTCATAAAATCATATATCAAAAAGTCCTTCCTGTCAATGATTACTTCAGCTTCAACTGCAATACACGAGCACGCAATAGATTCAAACTTAATGTAAATCGCTCCAAACTCGACTGCAGAAAATACGACTTCAGCAACAGAGTGATCAATGCCTGGAATGCACTACCTGACTCTGTGGTTTCCTCCCCAAACCCCCAAAACATTAACCTTAAACTGTCTACAGTAGACCTCTCCCCATTCCTAAGAGGTCTGTAAGGGGCGTGCATAAGTGCACCACTGTGCCTACCGTCCCTGTCCTACTGTCCTATTGTCCTCTTTTATCGGTGCTTTTTTTACTTATTATGTTTATACAAACAACTACTATCCTATACATGTTTGACAAAATAAATTAAAAAGAAGAAGAAGCTGTGCCAAGAAGTCCCTTTGTGCAATGGGCACGTGGTAGAGCAATGGAACAATGGGGTCGACCCATTCAAGACAGCATCATTAACTCTGATGTGTTTCTGTAGGAAGGGAGGCAGCTGGAGGGAAGGAAGGAGGGAGGCAGAAAGGCCTGTCAGCAACTTCTCCTGCTTATGCAAGCAAAGCTGTCAGAACTAAGGAATCCATAGATGGCAAACGCCGGGCCTTGTAATTACACAGCGAGCCTCTGCCTCCTGCTACGGCCACCTCCCAGGTGGAATGGGATGGCCTTTTGGAAAATGGAGAGGGCAGCATGATTAAAAGGGTCGGGGGCAGATTCCACACGCCTTGCAGCTGGCAGGGGATGGGTTTTAATTAGCTCAACTGCAACGACCCAAAGAGAAATTTGGATGTGGCGGCTGGGAAGTGAGGACAGCGGGGAATGTCAAAGGCCGCGCTTTTTGGGAAAGGAGCAAAAGATTGAAGCTCCATGGGGATGCTCCGCCAATATTTGCTCGTAAGAGATGGCCCCACCAACACAGCTTGAGAAATGCATCCCTTATGGAAGGGAAGTTCTCTGTATGAAGGCTCTGCAGCAACCAAACAGGACAGGGACAGATTCCAACTGACAATTAGAACTGCAGAAAAAACAATTGCTGCCAACCTGCCTTCCATTGAGGACCTGTATACTGCACGAGCTAAAAAGAGGGCTGTGAAAATATTTACAGACCCCTCACATCCTGGACACAAATTGTTTCAACTTCTACCCTCAAAATGACACTATAGTATAGGGCTGTGATGGCGAACCTATGGCATGTGTGCCTGAAGTGGCACGCGGAGCCATGTCGCCTGGCACGCACGGCATCGCCCGTTCCTCTTCAGGGTTCCTGGCGCACATGCACACATGACGATCGGCTGCCTTTGTGCATATGGCAGTGCCAGAAACTGGAAGAGCTGCTCTTCCATTTTCCGGCAGGAGCATCTGCGCCGGCCAGCTGATTGGCACATGTGCAGCAGTAACTGGAAGACTTGCTGGCCAGTGTGCATGCGCGCACCAGAAACCGGAAGTTCATTTTCTGGCATGTGCATGCTCCCTGGGTAGCTCCTCTTCCTGGTCCTGGCCCAGTGTGGGCGCACACATGAAGTGCGCGTGTGCATGTGAAGTGCTCCCTTTTCGGCACTCAGTGCCAAAAAGATTTGCCATCACTGGTATAGGGCATTGCATACCAGAATAACTAGACACAAAGACAGTTTTCCCCACCCCTGCCATCACTCTGCTAAACAACTAATTCCCACAGCACTGTCAAATCACCTAGTAGGGCTGCATTACTATTATCCTACTCATCTTTCCTATTACCCAGGGGTGGGTTCCTCCCGGTACGGATTGGTTCACCCGAACTGGTAGCGACCCACTGGTGACATCACGATGATGTCACCGAACTGGATTGGTCTGTGTTGGTTCGTGGGCGCCGCCATCTTTTTTTTTGAATTTTTTTTGAATTTTTTTAAAAATAATATTTATTGAATTTTCCTTTAAAAACATAACAATTAAATGCACACAACAACAAAAATAAACACAACATTAAAAAAACAAATACAACAGCTGTAGAAAACACTACAGTAAGCAAATACAAACATAATGCCGACTAATGCAAACCATAACAATGAAATCGTACTTCTTTAACAGCCTATTAGCTATTAATATTAATCTTTGTACGCGCGATTATATATTGTATATATTATATCTATATACATTATAAATCTTATCTTCTTATAAACTGTCAGAACCTGCTGGATTTCACCCCTGATTTCTGGATCAATATAAGTGGCCCAGGTCCAAAGAAGCATAATTAATTTCCCAGTCACTGCAATCCTGAAACAAAATGCCAACAGAATAAAAAGAGCAATATGTTTTAAGAAATTTAAAGCCGCCTATTGTCGCCATTTTGAGCTTGCTTCATTTTTATTTTGCATTTCCTGCCATCTCCCACTAATTTTTGCAGGATAGCAAAATAAAAAAATAAAAAAAACCTGTAGAACTTAAACCAAGCCAAGCTCTTCATTCTGTGCACCAATGTGATCGAGACATTTGCAACACTGGTATTTAGAACATGGAGAGTAAATGTCAGTAATTTTTAAAAATAATATCAGCTTACTTTGGGGGTCACAAAAGCACAGAACAGCATTGGAAACCCTAACATTACAGAAGACTAAATATTCAGCAAATTGGAAATAAAGCTGTTAACTTGCAGGAGAAGGTTCAAAACTGTGTCACAGGGTCTGGCTTTCCTATCAGGGCAAGATCTTTTCTTTCTAAAACAAAGATTTGGCTGAGTTTTCCAGCCAAATATTCTTGACCTATTTTTCAGAAGAATTACTATAGAGGGGGAAAAACAAAACCAAACCCTTCAAGTCAGGTTAAATATGCTAAGCAAACGGCAATTGCTTTATTTCACTAATGCCATCTACACAATAATCCCCTACCCTAGATTTTGGGTAGGGGATTATGGTGAATTCAGTTAATGGTTTTTTAAATAGAATAGAATAGAATAGAATAGAATAGAATAGAATAGAATAGAATAGAATAGAATAGAATAGAATAGAATTCTTTATTGGCCAAGTGTGATTGGACACACAAGGAATTTGTCTTTGGTGCATATGCTCTCAGTGTACATAAAAAAGACAAGATACATTCATCAAGAATCATAAGGTACAACACTTAATGATAGTCATAGGGTACAAATAAGCAATCAAATCATACTAGGAAACAATCAATAAAAATCGTAAGGATACAAGCAACAAAGTTACAGTCATACAGTCATAAGTGGGAGGAGATGGGTGATAGGAACAATGAGAAGATTAATAGTAATAGTAATGCAGACTTAGTGAATAGTTTGACAGTGTTGAGGGAATTATTTGTTTAGCAGAGTGAGGGCGTTCGGGGAAAAACTGTTCTTGTGTCTAGTTGTTTGGCGTACAGTGCCCTATAGTGTCATTTTGAGGGTAGAAGTTGAAACAATTTATGTCCAGGATGTTAGGGGTCTGTAAATATTTTCACAGCCTTCTTTTTGACTCGTGCAGTATACAGGTCCTCAATGGAAGGCAGGTTGGCAGCAATTGTTTTTCTTTTTAAGTCCAGCAAAAGGAAAAGAAGTTTAAGCAAAATCTTTCTAAGGACTGGAATGGATTTTCAATTGAAACAGGTTTTAATTGAAGAACCACAGTTTATGAAGAAGAGAACATCCAGCTCTTTAAACCTGACGTCTGCAAAGATTGCTTTCACAGACATTTAATTTTTTTCTCTTTTTTTTTTTTAAAAAAAAAGTACGTTTCTTGTTCCTTTTGAAACCTGGATCTTGCCCAGTTCAAATGCAAGCCACTCAAGATAAAATCTGCATCTCACTCACTCCATCCATGAAATGTTGAGCTTATTGTGTCTTTATACAACCTTCTGGTCAATGTTCTGCCTCTGCATTTAAAAACTTTGGACCAAAATGTCATCAGATTGGAAGTGTACTGGAACAATCCTCAAAAAAATATTTGAATAATTGATGCACATATTTCAGAATCTATTGGGGAACAGGTCTACAAAAGATGAGATGTCTTCATTCCTCTAAGCAACAGGCCATCACTGGCTAAACAGCCCTCAGCAGCCCAAGTGGGTGGGACCACAGCAAAGACATGGGAGGGCTCAATAGAAAAATTAACCCTGGATCCCTTTCATTTTCAACTTAACCTTAATTAAATACTGTCTCCATTACTCCTTGATCCAAGGAGATGGAGGAAATTGAGGGGTCCTTGGTGCTCTCTGAGCTTGGCTGTTTTCTTGCAGATGTTTCATTACCCAAACTAGGTAAGATCATCAGTGCAAGCCCTATTCCCTTCTAGCACTGATGATGATACCTAGTATGGTAATGAAATGTCTGCAAGAAAACAACCAAGGTCCGAGAGCAGCAAGGACCTCTCATTTCAAACCTGAGCTACAAATATTCTCCTTTATTGGTAGCACAGATGGGGGAATGTTCATTCCTCCAACTCAAACTTTCTTCAGTCTTTTATGTAACTCCTTAAAGTGCATTGGTTGCCCATTAGTCTCCGGTCGCAATTTCAGGTGTTTGTTATGACCTTTAAAGCCCTACATGGCTCAGGACCAGACTACCTTCGGGACCGCATCCTGCCACATTCCTCCCTACGACCGGTTAGGTCCCACAGAGTTGGTCTCCTCCAGGTCCCATCAACCAAGCAATGCAGGTTCGCGTGACCGCGGGGGAAAGCGTTCTCTGTGGGAGCTCCCTCTCTTTGGAACCAACTCCCACCAGAGATCCGGACTATCCCCACCCTACTGGCCTTCCGTAAAGCCGTGAAAACATGGCTTTTCAAGCAGGCGGGTTAAAATAAGACCAACGAGAACATCTGTGGTCTTCCCATGTACGAATGATGATGATGTTTTTTTAAAATTTTTATAACTGTTTTTAAATGATTATTATTATTGGGTTTCTTTTTAATAAATTATTCTTGTACGTTGTACGCCGCCCAGAGTCCCGCGGGAGTTGGGCGGCTAATAAGAATGAATGAATGAAGGAAGGAAGGAATGAAGGAATGAAGGAATGAATAGCAATAGCACTTAGACTTATATACCACTTCATAGTGCTTTACAGCCCTCTCTAAGCGGTTTACAGAGTTCAGCATCTTGCCCCCAACAATCTGGGTCCTCATTTTACCGACCTCAGAAGGATGGAAGGCTGAGTCAACCTTGAGCCTGGTGAGAGTTGAACAACTGAACTGCTGAACTAGCAGTCAGCTGAAGTAGGTTGCAGTGCTGCACTTTAACCACTGCGCCACCTCGGCTGTGCCACCTCGGAATGAATGAATGAATGAATGAATGAATGAATGAATGAATGAATGAATGAATGAATGAATAAATAAATAAATAAATAATAAATAATAAATAATCGCAGAATTTGCTGATCCAGTTTTTTTTTATGTCCAAACTGAAGAAGGAAATCTGACCTTGCCTAATATTATGCTCTCCATGTTTCCCTCTCCCCTCTTTCCATTCAGGTTTCTCCCTCATCCTTTCTGAATGAGTCACTCTCAATCTTGGCTAAAAGCAGAGCGTTTCAGTCTAGTATGACAGACACTGTCCAAAACGGCTAATGCATCAGACGGGGTTGAACTTGGATGGGAAACAGGAGGCTTCAATCAATGCTGATCCATGGATTTTGCCAGTGGCCCTCAAGGAATGGTGGCTGCCTACCAGCTTTTTCAGGCTATCCCCTTGAGATTAGATACACTGTCCAGGATTGTTGGCAACTAGGGCACTGGGTTGATGACTTCCATACTACGGCACTCACTCAGCCAAATCCTATTAGGATAGAAAAAGTTACCGCCCCAAAACTTTGCATGCTACAGCTCTTATACAGTAAGTAGGCCAGATCAGGAAACAAACTTCACAAAAAAAATCTTTAAAACTCTGTTTTGTTGATCTAGGCCAGAGGTCTCCAACCTTGGCAACTTTAAGCCTGGAGGACTTCAACTCCCAGAATTCCCCAGCCAGCTGGGGAATTCTGGGAGTTGAAGTCCTCCAGGCTTAAAGTTGCCAAGGTTGGAGACCTCTTATCTAGGCTATAATAACAGCATTTTCCCTTCTCTTCTTCTCCTAATACCAAAGACAGTCAAGGTGTGAAAATCTTGACTTTCTTTCTCACATTTTCTTGTTTTCTCAGGCTAAGCTAATGTTTTGCTCAAAGTTTCCACCTCTTTTCCTCAAGAAAGCCCATCTCTGCTTTCCTTAAGAGTACGCGATTTGCTTTAATCCCCTCGGAAGTCAAATTCAAAGCTGATGCTTCTCAGACTTAGAATGAAGCTGGGAGGGTTGTGTCACTGTTTAAGCCTGGAGAAGTGAATTCAAGTTTTCCTCCTTTGTGAAGTCATGCCGCTGCGTTCAGGGACAGTTAAAATAGGGAAGGATGGCCACTTGTGACTACTCGGATGGAGGATCATGAACTGTATGAATCTGCTTTCAGATTATTTGACCTGCTTTTGCCAGCCGCCAAGAATTTTGCCTATAAATCTCTTTTGTTTCATGTTTATGTGGCAAGAAAGAAAAACCACAAGGAATGTGGAACAGATGCAAAAAAAAAAAAAAAAAGGCAGCATCCAACTCTTCTGCTTAAAATACAGTACATCCAAGGCAAAAAAGAAAAAAGACAGCATGCAAATAGGAAAGTCCAGTCACTGATTTACTTTAAAATAAATAAAGAAAGAAAAGAAATTGAAAGGGGAAAGGGAGGGAAAGTAAACATGCCATCTTTTATTGGAAAGTCTAGTGGCACCATTCATTTTAGAAGAAAGAAAGAAAGAAAGAAAGAAAGAAAGAAAGAAAGAAAGAAAGAAAGAAAGAAAGAAAGAAAGAAAAAGAAAAAGAAAAAGAGAAAGAAAAAGAAAGAAAGAAAGAAAGAAAGAAAGAAAGAAAGAAAGAAAGAAAGAAAGAAAGAAAGAAAAAGAAAAAGAAAAAGAAAAAGAAAAAGAAAAAGAAAAAGAAAGAAAGAAAGAAAGAAAGAAAGAAAGAAAGAAAGAAAGAAAGAAAAAGAAAAAGAAAAAGAAAAAGAAAAAGAAAAAGAAAAAGAAAGAAAGGAAGGAAGGAAGAAAGAAAGAAAGAAAGAAAGAAAGAAAGAAAGAAAGAAAGAAAGAAAGAAAGAAAGAAAGAAAGAAAGAAAAAGAAAAAGAAAAAGAAAAAGAAAAAGAAAAAGAAAAAGAAAAAGAAAAAGAAAAAGAAAAAGAAAAAGAAAAAGAAAGAAAGAAAGAAAGAAAGAAAGAAAGAAAGAAAGAAAGGAAAGAAAGAAAGAAAGAAAGAAAGAAAGAAAGAAAGAAAGAAAGAAAGAAAGAAAGAAAAAGAAAAAGAAAAAGAAAAAGAAAAAGAAAAAGAAAAAGAAAAAGAAAAAGAAAGAAAGAAAGAAAGAAAGAAAGAAAGAAAAAGAAAAAGAAAAAGAAAAAGAAAAAGAAAAAGAAAAAGAAAAAGAAAAAGAAAGAAAGAAAGAAAGAAAGAAAGAAAGAAAGAAAGAAAGAAAGAAAGAAAGAAAGAAAGAAAGAGACTAGTCAAGGAGAACCTGAAGATAATAACTAGGATTATTTTCGATGATTGTTGGAAACTGCTTGGGCTAATGATAGGGCTCTTGAAAAGAACATGCTTAATAACAATGCCCCTTTTAAAGGGTTTTATCTATGGAATTGTGGGAAAGAAATCAATAACTACAATGCTGCTACCAGCATTCCATAGTTGATAATATCATTAAGAAGAACTTGGCTGGATCAGGCTTAACTGTTAGATTTATGCAACCGCCAGCCCGATGCATTCAAGAAGCTTTCAATGACAGGGAGGAAACTTATCTTTCAATATTAATAAGATTAGTGGTCATTAATAGTCTTTTCATTCATTCAAGACTGTGCTTCCTTTCAAACTGTCTTAAGTGTGTGGCCATCACGGCATATAATGCCACTCCAGTCCTCAGTTTAACTAACTGCTGGGTAAAGAAACAGTTCCTTCTACCTCAGTGTTTCTATACCCTAGTGCAGGGGTAGGCAAAGTTGGCTCTTCTATGACTCATGGACTTCAACTCCCAGAATTCCTAAGCTAGCATGATTGGCTCAGAAATTCTGGGAGTTGAAGTCCATGAGTCATAGAAGAGCCAACTTTGCCTACCCCTGCCCTAGTGACTTGAAGAAGTGTGGACTTCAACTCCCAGATATTCCCAGTCAGTATGCTGCTCTGCCTTGATTTAGGAGGCTATTATCTAAGACATATAGGTGATAAAGTTTATTCTAATGTATATTCTTCCAGGCATCTATCTTAGCTGGAAAACATAGTCTATATCTCAAAGAGCCGTGGTGGCGCAGTGGTTAGAATGCAATATTGCAGGCTAACTCTGACCACAGTCTGGAGTTTGATCCTGGTGAACTCAAGGTTGACTCAGCCTTCCATCCTTCCGAGGTCAGTAAAATGAGGACTGAGATTGTTGGGGGCAATAGGCTGACTCTGTAAACCCGCTTAGGGAGAGCTGTAAAACACTGTGACATGGTATATAAGTCTAAGTGCTATTGCTATCTTTCAGCACCATTCTTCACCCAACGGTCACATATAACAGACATTTATAACGGACATTTATCATGGACATTTATAGGTATTTCAAGAAAACTGGTTAGTGCACCATAAATCTTCATGGCACTGGTTGTGTCAAAGAGCTTCTCATACACAAATATGACAGAGCATCCATCCAGGTGGGAAAAAAATCCCCTGGTTGAGCTACAAGAAAACGGAACCATATAACTATTAAACTACACTGACTGTTGCTTGCATACATTCCTGTATCATGTTGTATGACAGACCTACCTTGTCAAAATCCACCTTGGCATGGTTTTCTATCTCTGCCATCCTGAGAAATTACATCTAGATCCACATGTACATCATTTGAACGTTTACTCCTGAAATTGTTTAAAAAGAGGGTAGTTTAAATTAACTCACATCATTAATTACTAGATGTCAACGGTAGGTTACTGGGACTAAAATATGATCAACTATTTGAATTTTTGCATGGGTCAAATACATCAGATTCAGCACCTGTCTACTCTCCTCTGGGCGTGGAAGTTAAGCCTGATTGGATGTCTTTGATTTAATGCCCTCATTATCATATCCCATTGGTTCATTGACAACTTTTGGGAGACTCTAGAACTGTTCTCTTTAATGTGGTACCCTCTGGATTACAACAACCAGTATTCCTAGGTAGTCCAACCAATATATAGGAATTCTGGGGGTTGTAGTTTCAACCTATCCAGAGCATGCCTTGTTGGGAGAGGACAGTTGCAGGAGGAGATGAACCAGTTCAATGCACTGGCAGTCCACATATAGGACCTGCAAAGGGCCTTGAAACTAGAAAAGTCTCATGCAGAGGCATTCATCTAGAACAGGGATCCCCAAACTTGGCAACTTTAAGACTTGTGGACTTCAGCTTCAACATAGCTGGCTGGAGAATTCTGGGAGTTGAAGTCCACAAGTCTTAAAGTTGCCAAGTTTGAAGACCTCTGATCTGGAACCTCCATACTGGAGTTACACTCAATATCCACGATTGTTGCAAAAGCCATAAATATAATTCCTCGCATCCTCCAACAAGGCCTCAACTGCTAAAACTCAGGAGGCATGGGCTGGTCAGCCAACTCTAAATGCTCATGTATACAATATAGAGCCAGTTTGATTTAGTGGTTAAGGCTCCAGGCTAGAAAACAGAAGACTTTGAGTTCAGGTCTGGTCTGAACTATGAAAAGTTAGCTCAGTGACTTTGGGCCAGTCACACGCTCTTAGCCCAACTCATCTCAGGACAGTTGTTACAAGGAAAACAGAAGGAGAAAGGAGCGTTGCCTTGAGTTACAGCAATAAACAATAAGGCTGGGATACAAGTAAACCAATAAAAGATATTGAAAAGGATGCTTGAGTATCTAAATCAGATAGGCATTTGTGTGGCTGTCTTCTAGACACAAGGCTGGCCCTTTCATTTGATCGAAGGTGGCAATTATCCCCTTAAACGAGAAGTCAGCAGTGCATCCTTAAAAAGACAGTTTAAGGGTAACAATTTTGTACAACTGTTCATTTGGAAGGAGGAGAAGGCTGCTGCAGGGAAATGCCCACCTAGGAACATGAAAAACCGGACCGAGTAACAGTTTGGTGTTCAAGTGCTTGATTTGATTGGATACATCTCCAACCTGCAATAAGATTGATTATGAGCCGCGGTGGCGCAGTGGTTAAAGTGTAGTACTGCAGGCTACTTCTGTTGACTGCAATTTGGCTTTTCAAATCTCACCAGGCTCAAGGTTGACTCAGCCTTCCATCCCTCTGAGGTTGGTAAAATGAGGACCCAGATTGTTGGGGGCCATATGCTGACTCTGTAAACTGCTTAGAGAGGGCTGTAAAGCACTATGAAGCGGTATATAAGTCTAAATGCTATTGTTATTGCTATTTCTGGCATCTAACTATTCAGTTTGATTTCTCATATGGAGATGGATTAGCCCACCGTATTTGGTAAACAGACATGAATAGCGCCATGTCAATTTTTACACTGATCAGTTAGAAGGTATCACACAAAGTTCAGAGTTTGCAAAGTGGATGAATCAAAATCACAGGATAAAATGCTGCCTCTCAGACCTTGAAGTCTCCAACGGATCAGGCTATCCCTATAAAACTAAGTCCTTCACTACACAATAATAAAACTAGCTAAAAGCATAAGGTTTCATCTCCAACCACACAACATATTCTGGATAGGAGGCAGTAAAAAAAAAATTAGGGAATAACCACCCTAATCCCAAACAAAGTAAAGCTTTAAACTTCCATGTCATTCATCTCAAAGTCTAAAAGAAAAAAAGTTTTCAGACTTTAAAAAAAAAATAAAGTTGTGACATTATACATAATTGTGTGCCTAAACAATTTTTGGTAAACAAGCTATTTGCCTAATATGGGGGTAACATGATTCACACTTCCTTAAAAGAGGGCTAGTAGGGAAAAATAAATGACAGTTACCCAATTCCCATTGTGACAGGCAGAAGTTAACATATTGTCCTTTCTGCTCTGGAATTTACATTCCACAGATTGAGGGGGTCAACAAGAGTTGTCCAAACATATGAGAAATTCTAATTTTAGTTCCAGAGCTGACAGTTCTAAATTAAATACAGCCTCAACGGTTGGGGTTCTGCAATGCAGACGGTCTCTTTTCAGGACAAAGTGTTTATTTTCTCCACACACACGTCAGGAGATGATTAGACTCCTCTTAAGCCATTTCCTATTATTATTTTTCTGAAATGAAGCACAAACATGTGGCTAAAACTGTGAGCTCACTTGTGCAATGGTTACTATTATTAGCCGATGTTTATTGTGCTTGCTATTGTTATCTGAACCACAGTAGCCCCCAAAGTTCAAAACTGAGTTTAGGTTTAACTGAGTTTATAAAATGCACCTGTTCCGTACATCAGTTAAGAAAGCCCTAGAACCCAACAAGAAGGAATAGGGTTTTCGTAGCAGCCTAATGTCAACTCGCAAAGCATCCCTGGCCTGCTCTCGAGTTGCCATAGGCAGTGGGACGTGAAACCGATGAAACCTCACGGCAGCCAAAGACAGGAGCACATTCCAGACATATCTTTCTCAAGACTATCTCCCAGGGTTACCCACAGTAGCCGGAGGGGAGTGATTTCTACAACCCGCGAAGTTGCTCCATTGGCTAATGTGATTGATGACACACCCTGGGGGGAGGGGGGAAACAGGGTCATGATTAGGGCTGTAAATTACATGGGGTCAGAGTTGGCTTCATTTGGGTACCTGCCGACATGGAGCTCCTAATAAATAACTGGATTTCTTTTGAAGCTTGGCTCGCATCTGTCCAAACCCTGACACCTACATGTTTTCCATGGAATGAGACAACTTGCCATGGCCAACTCACCACAGTGAACTCACCATGACCAACTCGCTGCCAGCCAACTATCCACAGGACAATTCAATAATTCAATTTAATTATTTAAAATAATTTAAACATTAATTTTTGGTTATTCGTGTTTCATGTTGTCCCTCCTTTGGCCTCCTTTATCTAAAACGTCTGTAGAGATTCTCAGTCATCCAGGTCATGGTTGTCCCAAAGGTGCTTTTTTTCAGGAGGCAACTGGACTTCCTTGTTTTTGCCTTTTGGAGACGTTTCGCTTCTCATCCAAGAAGCTTCTTCAGCACCGACGGGATAGTGGGGATCAATCCATCAATCCTTCCATTCCCCACTATCCTGTCAGAGCTGAAGAAGCTTCTTGGATGAGAAGCGAAACGTCTCCAAAAGGCAAAAACAAGGAAGTCCAGTTGATGACGTCAGCTTCTTGATGACGTCTGGGCAGGTGGGCGGAGCCTGCCACCGCTGCTACCGGTTTGCCTGAACCGGGGCGAACCGGTAGCAACCCACCACTGAACTGTAGCAAGAAAGCTCGTACAATGGAGCAGAACACACCTAACAAATGTCTCGCTTAGCAACAAAAATCATGGGCTCAATTGTGATCATAAGTCGAGGACTACCTGTATTTAAATTAGCTGACCCTTTAGGGAAAAAAATAGAATCTTTTCATGAACGAAAGCAAATTTTTTCCTTCAAAAGGCTTCCTCTCCAAAACCATAAAGGTCTTGCTTTGCTTTTCAAAATCCATGTTTTTTTCTACAGAATACAGGAAGGTGAGAGCTTGGTTGAGTTCCCTTGGCTTGGAGCCCACCTAGAACCATTGAATTCCAACAGGGCTATTTTCTAGCAAATGTGGGTGGTAAATCGTATTAAGGTAGACATGTTTGGTCTTGGAGAAACTTAGCACAACTATTAATATTAATCCAAACAGGTTGAACATTGGCCGAAAAGTTCCTAACTTACCGTACTCTCCCCTGGGGCAGTCATGCTGGTGCCATTATCCCCTTGTGATCTTTACTCGCCAAAATGTAATAATAATTGTACTGCTCGGTTGCAAGCCAACAGCTCACGCCTACAGTAGACAACTCCAGAGTCACGCCTGCCAACATCTTCCACTGGCAGGAATTTATAACAGGCCTAGCTTGGAAACAGCATCTCTCTATGGGTGTCTATTTATGCATAAACCACAGGCTGAAACTAAAAAAAAAAAACTATCGCTGGAGAAAATTACAGTGGAAGGGTAGGCTATGAATTTCAATCCGGCTTCTGAAATTTAGAACATATTCTTGCATTTGTTGTTGTTGTTGTTAAACAAAAGAACCTGGGAGATTTGCTAACTAGGATTTAAACAGATTATTACAAAAAATTGCCCTATGCTTCCTTGGTTATTAATACAGCTTTAGAATCATCTTAGAATCCTTCTCCCTAATAAATCTGCTTTAAAAAAAACAACAACACCTTACTGGCTATATTTTTGTCTGACTACTTAGTGCGAAAAACACTTGAAGATTTGATTTGGGTTTCAAGATATTGGAAATCACAGAGTTCTTCTCCAAGACAACAGAGAAATCAAGAAGCTAATATCTGTAGCTGCAACTCTAGGATCTATTCCGCATCACGAATAGCTTTTTCCCCTCCACTTTTATTATTGGAAAGCTGTTTTCTCCCTCTGGTTTCCCATCCTAAATGTTTGCTCTTGAAGAAACAGGGCTCAATATTAAATCTCTGTAAAGTTCTGCAGAGCACAGCACACAAAAGATCTCTAAACCCCCAAAGCTACAATCAGCTTTAAAAAAAATCCCAGCAGCAAGAATCTCAAACCTAAAATACCTGTATTTTTCGGAGTATAAGACGCACCGGAGTATAAGACGCACCTTAGTTTTTGGGGAGGAAAATAGGGGAAAACAATCTGCCTACCAGGTATTCATCTGGCTAGCATCCTTAGTCTGGTCAGCTTCAGCACATTATTTTATCCCCTGGTTAGGACTTAAAAAAACCTTCTTCGGAGAGAGTAACAATGAAAGAACCTGCAAGCCAGTAAGAGCTGGGAAGATAGTTAGCACCTGGTTAGGGCTAGAAAAAAAGTTATTCGGAGCAAGTAGAGCAATGAAAAAAAATTCTGCAAAGACTTAGAGCTGGAAAAACATTCTTCGGAGAGAGTAACAATGAAAAAGCCTGCAAGGTAAGAGCTTGGAAGATCGTTAGCACCTAGTTAGGGCTGGAAAAAAAGCTTTGGAAAAGCTACATTCAGAGTATAAGACGCACCCAAATTTTCAGCCACTTTTAGGGAGGAAAAAGGTGCGTCTTATACTCCGAAAAATACGGTAACTCTTTTGCTTAACATTTCACACCAATGTGCTTATTTTTCTTATACAGTAGAGCTATTATTGAAGTTCACTGGCGCCCTTGTTGCCAACAATACAGCAACAATACAGCAATAAAGCTCTTCAAGTTTCACTTCCATCTTCTTCCTCTTCCTCCCTCTGAAGACAAATACTGATTGCTCATAAGGTGTTGAAAGGGGAAAAGAGGAGAGAGAGAAAAAATGTCCCTATTAAGCTAGGCATGTCTGCAACAGGCTGCCTCAAGCCTCAGTGTGTTAACTCTGCTCTCCCACTTGAGTGTATCACCAGCAAGGAATTTAATCATTGGGCGATTAACAATTTAGAAAGCAGAAAAAAAGAATAACACTCAAAAGGAAGTAGGATCCAAAGAGGCTTAGCAGAGTAGGCATGTGCTCCAAATGCCAGTGCTGCTGCTTGTTTAAAAGTGTCCCTCGACTATTAATTGGTCTCTTTCTCTCTCTTTGGCACATGTTACTAATTTCCTAGAGTTAATTCCTAATTCTTCGCATTCTGAAAAACCAAGCAGGTGGGGGAAAAGTTGCTTACTGATCAAATGGCTTTCTTCTAGAATGATGCATCTCATCTATTTTGCTTTCTTTACAGGTGCCACCCCACCCTAATGAAGGAGGAAGAAAATGGGATGGTCCATTGCCAACTAGGTATGTTTGCTGGTTAGCACAGATCCAGGAATTAATCATATATTGTAGCTCTGCACAGATTAAAGAAAACTATTATTCTAATTCAGTGAAGAGAGAGGGAAGAAGAAGAAAGGACAAAAGGAGAATTGAGGAGAGAAAGAGAGAGAGAGAGAGAGAGAGAGAGAGAGAGAGAGAGAGAGAGAGAGAGAGAGAGAGAGAGAGAGAGAGAAGGAAAGAAAGAAAGAAAGAAAGAAAGAAAGAAAGAAAGAAAGAAAGAGAAAGAGAAAGAGAAAGAGAAAGAGAAAGAGAAAGAGAAAGAGAAAGAGAAAGAAACTATTATAGTCCTGCAATTGTCTTGCTTAGTCTGTTATTCTTGTTATGTTATTCCCACTCAAAGCTCAATATAGAGCAATATTATTATTCCAATACAATAGGGAGCCTCAAAAAATTAATAGTTCACATCTGGTGTTCTCCAGGTGTTCTAAAATGCTGACTGGCAATTCTGGGAGTTGTAGTCCCAAGCCAGCTGGTGGGTAGCAAGATGGGGGAAGAAAGACTACTTATTTTTATGATGTTCCTCCAATAAGTTTGTGTCTATTGGAAAAGACCTAATAGGAGACTTCTTTCTTATACTTCTTCCCATTGGCTAGCATGGCAAAGCTGCTGTGTTCCTAAACAGGTTAAACTGGAACAGCAACAAAGAGATGCTACCTCTTCTGTTCAATCAAGGAATCATCCTACAGCTGACACCACTTGGAGAACAAAGAAGACCATCTATGCTGGAGTAATGAACAGAGGTCTTTCTTCAAACCTCTCTTTTGTTGAACTCCACATCTCCATCTTATTAGCCCATAAAGCATAATCCACTCCACTCCTCACAATAGAATCCCTTATGCCACTAGGCTTGAAATTTTGGACCTGGACAACCTAGAACTATGCTGCCTACAGTCTGACCTAAGCTTAGTACACAAAATTGTCTGCTACAACATCTTACCTGTCAACGACTTCTTCAGCTTCAACCACAATAATACACGGGCAAACAATCGATACAAACTCAAGGTAAACCGCTCCAAACTCGATTGCAGAAAATACGACTTCAGCAACAGAGTGGTCAACGCCTGGAATGCACTACCCGACTCCGTTGTTACATCCTCAAACCCACACAGCTTCAACCTTAAACTATCTACAGTGGACCTCACCCCATTCCTAAGAGGTCCGTAAAGAGGGCGTGCATAAGCGCACCAGCGTGCCTACCGTCCCTGTCCTACTGTCCCCATTTATTTGTATTCATTTCCTTCGTTCATGTCCATGTTCATATTTATACCTGGTATCTTGTACATGTTTGACAAACAAACAAACAACCAAACAAATAAATAAATAAATTCATGCCACAGCTAGTATTAGAAGAACAAGCTGGTTGAGATGTTCTCTTTTCTTCTAAATGCTAGAAAACTGATAGAGGAACTTGGATAGGAAAGCGCAGAATGGATTGTGGTTGACATAGCTCATATTTTCTAGTTACCGTCATTATACAAGATCAATGGTTCTTGCTGAAAACAGCATCTCCATGTTTCTTCCAGATTTTATTCCATCCCTAGCAAGAAATGGTACAGCAACTCTTTCTAAATTATATCTTGTGCCAAGATCTCTTTTTAATGCATTCCACCTCCTGAGCCCAAGCTAATATATTCAAGTGAAGGATTCCAAGTGTTAACATTCCTTTCCATCTTACCCAAAGCAATTTGGACACTTCCCATTGTAACCATTTTAGGCCAACTAGTTAATTTGCATCTCTGTGCAGCTTTAATTTTAACAGACTTGCAACAAAGCATTGAAGAGAAGCTCCTTGCAAGCGTCTCTGGCAACTTTTGCTATCCTTGGCCCAAGACAGAATGAGATTTGCAGATTTATTAGGGTGGCCTTCACTGCCAATTTCACTAGAGGAAAATCTAGGAGACTAAGATAAGAATCAACAGTAGCAGACACATAGATCAGTTCTCTGATTGCAAATCTTTCATCAGGAGAAAGGAATCTTCAACTTTGTAAATCATTTTGCAAGGCACAAGGTCTGCTGGTAGAGCTAGTCTCCCTTCAGTTCATGAAAATCAAAATTAAGATCTCCAGCATTATGGAAGAAGCAGAAGCAGAAGACAGGTCTATGACAACTCGCAACAGCCAAAACTGCATACAGACGGGAGGTTGAACAACTAGCCTCGTGGTGCAACCGGAACAATCTGGAACTGAACACACTCAAAACTGTAGAAATGGTGGTAGACTTTAGGAGAAACCCTCCCATTCTACCATCTCTTACAATACTGGACAACACAGTATCAACAGTAGAGACCTTCAAATTTCTAGATTCCATCATATCTCAAGACCTAAAATGGTCATCTAACATCAAAAACGTCATCAAAAAAGCACAACAAAGAATGTTCTTTCTGCGCCAACTCAGAAAGCTCAAACTGCCCAAGGAGCTGCTGATACAGTTCTACAGAGAAATTATTGAGTCTGTCATCTGCACCTCTATACTGTAACTGTCTGGTTTGGTTCTGCAACCCAACAAGAAAGACACAGACTTCAGATGATAATCAGAACTGCAGAAAAAACAATTGCTGCCAACCTTCCTTCCATTGAGGACCTGTATACTGCACGAGTCAAAAAGAGGGCTGTGAAAATATTTACAGACCCCTCGCATCCTGGACATAAATTGTTTCAACCCCTACCCTCAAAACGACTCTATAGAGCACTGCACACCAAGACAACTAGACAGAAGAACAGTTTTTTCCCTGAACGCCATCAGTCTGCTAAACAAATAATTCCCTCACCACTGTCAAACTATTCACTAAGGCTGCGTTACTATTACTATTAGTCTTCTCATCGTTCCTATCACCCATCTCCTCCCACTTATGACTGTATGACTGTAACTTGTTGCTTATATCCTTCCAATTTATATTAATATTGTTCCCTGATTGCTTATATGTACCCAGTGACAATCATTAAGTGTTGTACCTCATGATTCTTGATAAATGTATCTTTTCTTTTATATACACTGAGAGCATATGCACCAAAGACAAATTCCTTGTGTGTCCAATCACACTTGGCCAATAAAGTATTCTATTCCATTCCATTCCACTCCACTCCACTCCACTCCACTCCACTCCACTCCACTCGCCATGATGAACTTACCGCAGCCAACTCACCATGGCCAACTTGCCATGGGGCAACTCACTGAGGGGCAAGAGTTACACTAATATTGAAGAAATGGTGGACTAGAATCATTGAAGAAAGAATACCAAAGGAGAGAGAAAAATGAAATGAGAATGAGAAAAAATAAAATATTTTTTAACCATTTTAAATAATTAAATGAACTGCCCTGCATTGAGTTATCCTTTGCTGAGTTGGCCATTATGAGTTGGCCATGATGAGTTGGCCATGGTGAGTTGACCCTGATGAGTTGGCCATGATGAGTTAGCTGCTGCGAGTTGTCCCATTCCAGAAGAAGGCATGGGCATATGATTAAGAAGACATGGGCACATCATGAAGTCAGGCCAATTTAATTCATTCATTGTATGAATGAATAGTTTGATGATGTGATCCACTTTTCCTGTCCTCAAAGTTGGCAAAGAACAAAAGCCGTGGCTGTGCCTACTTCGACTTCTTGTCATGAGTGATCCTTTTATATTGATGACATGGCCAATTTTTTCACCCAACTTCACCAGCTATGCTTATCCTTTGCCCCAAAACTCTCCGGTTCTGCTCTTCCTCACAAGGCAAGACCTACCGAAAGTCTTTGCCCTCCGTCAAATTATCAGCAATTTGATCCAGCCTTGCATGAAATGTTAGGCTGCCTGCCACCCATTATGCAAAGAATGGGTGCAAAATGAGACAAGAGGCTGAAATTATAGTGGTAGAACATTGACAGCAAACAGAACATCCATTCTGCAATTATTACAGGTTTATGGACCTGGAAAAGCTTTTCTCTACCCTAACGCTAAACAAGAGCAGGTCCCAAATTATTTTTATGAGTTCCACAGGAGCAATTAAAATTCCTATAGATGCATCACATTCTTGGCCCAACTATCTCCTTACCTCCACCCCCCCGCCCCCCCAGGAACAGTATTTCTACCCAACCTTAACAACATCATGGGTTTGCAAAAGTACAGTGGTGGGATTTACACACCATGCTATAAGCCAAAATTAAATAAATCTTAGCTTTGCGGGATACGTCAACCCAGCTATAGCATTCTGGTCACTAGTTGATATCAGCTAATAAATCTAGGCCAGTGAAAATTCCATCTCTCCTAACATGTTCTGACCTTCCAGTATACATCGGTGGATGTTTTTTTGGCGCCAAGTCAGCAAAGGAATTAATCATACACAAGGCTTAAGTGTCAGCATTACAGATGACCTCAGGAATGGTCTAACACCCCCCCCGCCATTAAAATTCTTTATTTCCCCCATGAACTTTTCTTAGCCAATATAAAATATTTATTCCAGATACACTATGGCTGCCCTCTTGGAAAGATCCTTCTCCTTCACTATCTCGGCCCACTGGGGTAAAAATAACTTAGCTGTGCTATTAAGCAAGACCACACGATAGCTATTAAACGTGCCAATCAAAGTTCCTGGTTTTGCACAATCGGCATTTTGCACATACTTCCCCTCTATCGAAAACAGTGCGTCGGGTTAAACGTTAACCATCGTTCTGAAATCTGCATGCCCCACCCCCACCCCTAACTGAACTCAGAAAAATGGAAGACCTTCAGATTGCCTGGACTTATCTCTAGCCTTGCTGTTACCTTGACCCCTTTCCTCCTTTCATATTTCTACCTACAACCCCAACAAGGGGGCAGCTCTGCCCCAAATCAATCCCAACTACAGGTAGTCCTCAAAGGATGACCACAAGGGAGCCCCACATTTATGTTGCTAAATGAGACATTTGTTAAGGGAGCTTTTGTTGTTAGTTGCGAAGTCGTGTCCGACCCATCGCGACCCCATGGACAACGTTCCTCCAGGCCTTCCTGTCCTCTACCATCCCCCGGAGTCCATTTAAGCTCACGCCGACTGCTTCAGTGACTCCATCCAGCCACCTCATTCTCTGCCGTCCCCTTCTTCTTTTGCCCTCAATCTTTCCCAGCATTAGGCTCTTCTCCAGTGAGTCCTTCCTTCTCATTAGGTGGCCGGAGATATAATACAGAGATATAATATAATATAATACGGAGATATAATGAGCCAAGGTGGCGCAGCGGTTAGAGGCAGTACTGCAGACCACTTTAGCTGACTGTGATCCGCAGGTCAGCGGTTCAAATCTCACCGGCTCAAGGTTGACTCAGCCTTCCATCCTTCCGAGGTAGGTAAAATGAGGACCCAGATTGTTGGGGGCAATATAAATATACATTGCTTACTGGTGTAAACCGCTTAGAGAGTGCTTGCACTGTGAGGCGGTATATACATCTCACAAAATAAATAAATAAAATAAATAATACAGTAATTTTTATGCAAGAGCTCCCTGAAACCTTAAAATTATTTCCAGGGTTTCTTCCTTGGTAAAAAAAGGTTGAGAAAGACTAGTCCACCCTGACCCACAGCATCTGCCCAGAACTTCAGCCAGAAACTTCATCCTCACCCACTACCTGACCTTTTCTTTTATTGCAAAAAGTCACCCTCAAGCCTTCTGCTCATAAAGCAGCTGATTTACCATCTCCTCCTCCGCAGCCGCTTCTAATCTTTGCTCATCACCTTAGCGCTGGCTTTGCCATTTATATATCAGCCTAAGACTAAACAAGACTTGGGAATCTTCTTGCTTCGCCAAGGAGCTGAAGGCATCCCTCGTAAAATGAACCAGACCTGAAGGGAGGTGGAAGGAGAGGAAAAACATGAGCCAGAAGGCGAGGGCATTGTGTTGAATTCCCTGCATCTCCTTTCCAAAACAGTCTAGCCACCATCTGCCAAGCAAGGTCAACGGCTGCTCCAAATGGCTCATAATTGAAAATGCATTCAAGACTAAGGCACTTTGCACACCAGAAGCGGAGGCCAGCTATTTCTCAGAAGGAACAGAGATGCAATCTAGGCAACGGAACGGATGGGGGGAATGCAAGGAAATGTGATATGTGTGTATGAGAGAGAGAGAAAGTATACTTAGAGAAGGAGGCTCTATTCACGGTCACTCATGCCCTTGTCACCTCTAGACTGGATTATTGTAATGCGCTCTACATGGGGCTACCCTTGAAGAGTATCCGGAGACTTCAACTGGTGCAAAATGTGGCTGCGCATGCTGTGGTGGGTGTCTCAAAATATACCCATGTAACACCTATACTCCGCCAGCTGCATTGGTTGCCCATCGGTCTCCGGGTGCAATTCAAGGTGTTGATCATCATCTTTAAAGCCCTACATGGCTTAGGACCAGGCTACCTCCGGGACCGCATCCTACCTCATACTTCCCTTCGACCGGTTAGGTCCCACAGAGTGGGTCTCCTCCAGGTCCCGTCAACCAAACAATGCCGACTGGCAGGGCCTAGGGGGAGGGCCTTCTCTGTAGGGGCCCCTGCTCTCTGGAACCAACTTCCCCCAGAGATCCAAACTATCCCCACCTTGCTGGCCTTCTGAAAAAGCCATTAAGACATGGCTCTTCCTGCAGGCGGGGTGATTTTGAGACAACCTTACATCTGATGTCTCCCCCATGTATGTATGGTGTTATATGTGTCTTAATTGTTTTTAAACTGTTTTTAATGATTTGTTTGGTTGTTTCTTAAAATGCTGTACGCCGCCCTGAGTCCTTAGGGAGTAGGGCGGCATAAAAGAACCTCCAAATAAATAAATAAATAAATAAATGTTCCCAACCCTCTAGGTCAGGGGGTTTTGAACTCAAAGCCCGCGGGCCAGATCCAGCCTGTGGGGTGCTTAGATCTGGCCCATAGGGCTATCCTGGAAACAGTGAAGGACCGGCCCACGGTGCCTCTGCCAGCAAAAGCGGAGCTCGGGAGGGCTGCATGCAGCCCTTCCAAGCTCAATTTTTGCTGGCAGAGGGTTGCAGAAGGCCGTTGCTGCTGAAAACGGAGCTCGGGAGCCCGTTTTCACTGGCAGAGCGCTTGGGCCACCACAGGCGCCCTCTACATGAGTGATTTCCAGCTGGCCATGCCCACCGTGGCCACGCCCACTCTGGCCCCCCTGAGGTCAAACACAACCCTGATGCGTCCCTCAAGGAAATCGAGTTTGACACCCGTGCTCCAGGTGATGATCAATGGCGATAATCCCTTAAGAAAACCCTCTAAATCACTGTTTCTCAACCTTGGCAACTTTAAGACATGTAGACTTCAACTCCCAGAATTCCCCTATGGTGGCTGGGGAATTCTGGGAGTTGAAGTCCACATGTCTTAAAGTTGCCAAGGTTAAGAAACACTGCTCTAGTAAGCGACATTCAATTAATCAATGGAACAAGCTTGCCTTCCAGAGTTGTGAGTCCTCCATTGCTGGAGGTTTTCAAGAAAAAATTGGACATTTGTTCAGGATGATATAAGGAGCTCTGGCGGTGCAGTGGTTAGAATGCAGTACTGCTGTCTAACTCTGCCCACAGCCTGGAGTTCGATCCTGATGGGTTCAATGTTGACTCAGCCTTCCATCCTTCCCAGGTCAGTAAAATGAGGATCTGGATCGTTGGGGGCATATACTGACCGTAAACCATACAGAGAGTGCTATGAAGCACTGTGGAGCAGTATATACCGTATTTTTCGGAGTATAAGACGCACCTTAGTTTTGGGGGAGGAAAATAGGGGGAAAAATCTGCCTACCAGGTATTCATCTGGCTAGCGTCCTTAGTCTGGTCAGCTTCAGCACATTATTTTATCCCCTGGTTAGGGCTGAAAAAAAACCTTTTTTGGAGGGAACAGCAATGAAAACAAGCCTGCAAAGACTTAGGGCTGGAAAAAACTATTTCGGAGGGAGTAGGAATAAAAAAATGCTGCAAGCCGGGAAGACCGTTAGCACCTCGTTAGGGCTGGAAAAAAAGCTTTGAAAAAGCTACATTCGGAGTATAAGACACACCCACATTTTCAGCCTCTTTTTGGGGGGGGGAAGGTGCGTCTTATACTCCGAAAAATACGAGTAAGTCTAAGGGGTATTGCTATTCTTATAAGATATCCTGCCTTGGGCAGCGGGTTGGACTAGAAGACCTCCAAGATCCCTTCCAGCCTTACGATTCAATTCTGTTCTGTGAAATGTGGAATTCCTAATGGCATAAAGTCCCAAACTATTGTAGGATGGTTGAGAATTCTTTCAGCAAGAAAAAAATCCTGCTGGTGTGCGTAGGTGTGTTTTATTCTTGCCTCTCTAAGGCTTTATATAACTTCAAAATTAAATAGCAGTTGCAGGTTTAGGCTACAAGGATGCGGTGGGTGGGCAGCACAATTTCACACAGGCATCCATGCCAACCATGCCTGCCCTTTACCAGAGGGAGAGAACGAAATAGGAACTCCATTATGAACGCGACAGCTCACGTAAACCAGCCAGGCCAACGCTGCCAGGGAAGCCTCAGAGAATGCCAACAGTAACTCAAATTGGTTTCCAAAATAAACTTATTGGAAGGGGAAACAACTCCGCACATCAGAGAGATGGCAGCAAATGTTGAAAACAGGGGGAGCTTTTCCTCCTTCGTCTTTTGTCAATGTCATTCTTAAAAGCTTGCTTTAAACAGGCCAGCTTTCTCAGAAGCTTAACAAAACAGGAGGAATTTTGAGTAGCAATAGGTAGCCAACGAAAACCCCACTGAAAACCAGGGAAAGGTCTTGCTTTATGCTTCCCACCTTATGGAACCTACTGAATTTGATCGCATACAACAGGGGTCCCCAAACTTGGCAACTTTAAGACTTGTGGACTTCAACTCCCAGAATTCTCCAGCCAGCATAGCTGGCTGGAGAATTCTGGGAGTTGAAGTCCACAAGTCTTAAAGTTTATTTATTTTTTATTTATTTGTTTGTCAAACATGTACAAGATAGTAGGTGTTTGTATAAACATAACATAAGCAAAGAAGTACAGATAAATTGTATGTAAGTACAAAACATTTGTTAGACCAATTCTGGAATACAGCTCACCTGTCTGGAACCCGCACTGCATATCAGACATAAATACAATCGAGAGAGTCCAGAAATATTTCACAAGAAGAGTCCTTCACTCCTCCGCTCACAACAAAATACCTTATTCCACCAGACTTGAAATACTGGGATTAGACAATTTACAACTACGTCGCCTCCGATCTGATCTAAATGTAGTTCATAAAATCATATATCAAAATGTCCTTCCTGTTAATGACTACTTCAGCTTCAACCGCAACAATACACGAGCACGTAATAGACTCAAACTAAATGTAAAGCGCTCCAAACTCGATTGCAGAAAATACGACTTCAGCAACAGAGTGATCAATGCCTGGAATGCACTACCTGACTCTGTGGTTTCTTCCCCAAACCCCCAAAACTTTAACCTTAGACTGTCTACAGTCGACCTCTCCCCGTTTCTAAGAGGTCTGTAAGGGGCGTGCATAAGCGCACCACTGTGCCTACCGTCCCTGTCCTACTGTCCTATTGTCCTCTTTTATCGTTACTTTTTACTTATGTTTATACAAATTACTACTATACATGTTTGACAAATAAATAAAATAAATAAATAAATGAGGACAATAGGACAGTAAGACAGGGACGGTAGGCACAGTGGTGCGCTTATGCACGCCCCTTGCCAAGTTTGAAGACCTTTGGCATACAAGATGACCTCTTGCTGCGGCTCTGCCATCCCAAGGAATAGAGCATCACTTGAGGCTGAAGCTCGGAAGATCAAGCCACCAAGCTCAGCTTCTGCAAGGGTAGCTTGTTAAATGTGTAGCAATGGGCCTCAGGCATTTGCAATCAGTTCCAGCGGGTCTCTAGAAAGAGACTCTAGAAAGGTCTCACTCTAGAAAGAGTGCAGAGAAGAGCAACAGAGATGACTAGGGGACTGGAGGCTAAAAAAATTTGAAGAACGGTGGCAGGAATGGGGCATGTCTAGTTCAATGAAAAGAAGGACTAGGGGAGACATGATAGCAGTGTTCCACTATTTGAGGGGCTGCCACAAAGAAGAGGGGGGGGGTGTCAACCTATTCTCCAAAGCACCTGAAGGCAGGACAAGAAAGGATGGATTAAAATTAATCAAGGAGAGAAGCAACCTAGAACTAAGGAGAAATTTCCCAGCAGCGAGAACAATTAACCAGCGGAACAACCTGCCTCCAGAAGTTGTGGATGCTCCAACATTGGAGATTTTAAAGAAGAGACTGGACAACCATTTTTCTGAAATGGTATAGGGTTCCCTGCATGAGCAGGAGGTTGGACTAGAAGACCTCCAATGTCCCTTCCAACTCTGCTACTCTGCTATTCTTCTATTCACAAGGTGAGCCCCGAGAGGTCGGAGAAATGCAAATCACCGAACAACAACATTTTAACTAATAGCTGTGTCCACACGTCACATTAAGCAGAAGCCATTTTGGAAGGGGACGACCATTCCAAGAATTTCATAAGTGCATGCGAAGCTTAAGACATCAAGGCTGCCTCTTCAAAGGATGTGCCCTGTTTTCTAGAAGGGAAAGAAAAACAGACTTGGTAATGGAATTTCCAAGATGAAAGGGAACTAAAGTTTTCACGGACCTCCATGATTGGCTAAGCCCCTTTATGTCTCCTCCAAGCTAAAATTTGGAGCAAGTATAAACACCAGCTTGTGTTTAAAAGAACCAAATAAACTGGATGCTCCTTTTAGCGCATGAAATGACACAACGTGGACGGCTACAAATGTTTGCTCTATTTTAAAGGAAATGCCTCTCTCCGGTATCTGTGCCAGTTATTTAGGTTTGGCCCTTTAGACCAGGCGACTTTTGAAAGGCATCCATTGCCCATTCCGTAATGTTTGTTGATGGGGAAGACGGTAATAAGAAAATGAGAGATTCCAGAAAAAAGTCACTATTTGCTCTTCCTTAGACATAGCCAAGGAAAGTTTCTCAGATGGAAAAAAAGGTCTCACCACACTCCCATCGCCATAATGCAAAGGGAACAGAAACAAAGTCAAAGGAAACAAAGTCAAAGGCGTGCATAAGCACACCAGCGTGCCTACCGTCCCTGTCCTAATGTTCCCTCTTATCAGTACCCATCTTATGTATATAAACAATGTTATATCTATGTACTGTATATTACCAATACGTACTTGACAAAATAAATAAATAAATAAAGACATAGCTTTGATTGTTAATCATTGTGAATTCAGCGCAATGAACAGCTAAATGCCGTCCTCTTTACCTGCACAATGTTTGACTTCACACATCCGATCAAACCATGCAAGCCGCAATTGCCTTATTCACACAACGTGCTAAGCCAAAACTTTAACCACCACCTTATGTTTGAGTGTGATAAATGAACCATAAATGGGTGAAACCAGGCTTAACAGAAGTAACTGTGAGAGGGATCCTGGAGTCTTAGTGATACAGTCAATTAAATATGAGCTAATGGTGTGCAGCGGCAGCCAAAAAAGCCAATGCAATCCTAAATTGCATTAACCGAGGGATGCAATCAAGATCAAGTGAGGTACTAATACTCTATAAAGCCTTAGTAAGACCACACCTAGAATATTACATCCAGTGTGAGGTTTTCTGCCTGAGCAGTGGGTTAGACTAGAAGACCTTCAAAGTACCTTTCAACTCTGTTATTTTGTTAATGTCTTTTAAAATTAAAAAAAAGAGAAGGGACCTGCCTTAACCCCAAACAACAGCATTTAGCAGCAGGATTTCTAAAAATCCACAAAAGATAAAGGTAATTTAAAGTATCTTACTAAAAGAAAAGTAAAAATAGTTAAAAAAAAACAAAAACAAAGGTTTTTCACTAAAATATTTTATATGTTTATTTTTTATCTCCCACCTAGAGGTATGGCTTACTTTAAAAGAAGAAAACAAAATCTTGCTCTCTCCATATTTGGTTGTTGCTTAACAAGTGACTCAAAAAAGCAAGACATAGAACACATAAAATAAACAGAAAAAGGAAGAAAGTTAATCGACATAACAACTGCACAAGTTTTCCGTCTCCCACAAATCAAAGTAATTTTAAAACCTTGCATCGAGCTGGAATTAAATGCTACAGAACACCTTGCCCATCAGCAGAATATGAATAAAACATGACTTGGCACAAAGAAATAAAAAATAAAATACTGATTTGCAGGCCCAAACAAATTAGGACAAATTTGCATCTATTCGCTTGTTTCAACTCATGAATGCAGGGTTCCAGGAAAGACGATTTGCAAACTAACCTTTCTTTTTTTTTCTTTCCAGAAATCTCATTTTATTGCAGGATTGGTATATGTGAGCCAGAAAAAGATCATAAACAAGCAGTGCTAGACAGCCACTGGGGGTCCACAGTCTAGCATTGCTACCCCCCAAATCTTAAAAAAAAAATCCCAATCAGATCTGGCCAGATCCTTTACCACCGATGAACAAGCAGTTCACAATATTCCCCGCTAGCACATCCAAGGAGAAGGAAGCTAGGAAGCATATAGTTGTTGTTGTTGTTGTTGTTGCTGTTAGTTGTGAAGTCGTGTCCGACCCATTGCGACCCCCTGGACAACGTTCCTCCAGGCCTTCCTGTTCTCCACCATCCTCTGGAGTCCATTTAAGCTCACGCCGACTGCTTCAGTGACTCCATCCAGCCACCTCATTCTCTGTCCTCCCCTTCTTCTTTTGCCCTCAATCTTTCTCAGCATTAGGCTCTTCTCCAGTGAGTCCTTCCTTCTCATTAGGTGGCCAAAGTATTTGAGTTTCATCTTCAGGATCTGGCCTTCTAAAGAGCAGTCAGGGTTGATCTCCTCTAGGACTGACCGGTTGGATCGCCTTGCAGTCCAAGGGACTCACAGGAGTCTTTTCCAGCACCGTAGTTCAAAGGCCTCAATTCTTTGGCGCTCAGCCTTCCTTATGGTCCAAATTTTCACAGCCATACATTGCAACTGGGAAAACCATAGCCTTGACTATACGCACTTTTGTTGCCAGGGTGACGTCTCTGCTTTTTAGTATGCTGTCTAGATTTGCATATAGTACAACAGGAGTTATATACAGATTACAAACTAATTCTTGGTTTGCTTAGATTTGGCTTATTCAATTGTCATACAAGTACTCCTCAACTTACAACAGTTCATTTAGCAACCATTCAGGAGACCCTATACTATTCCAGACAAGTGGCTGACCAGTCTCTTCTTAAAAGCCTCCAATGATGGAGCATCCACAACTTCTGAAGGCAAGTTGTTCCACTGGTTAATTGTCCTCACTGTTGGGAAGTTTCTCCTTAATTCCAGGTTGCTTCTCTCCTTGATTAGTTTCCATCTGTTGTTTCTTGTCTGGCCTTCAGGTGCTTTGGAAAATAGGTTGACCCCCCTCTTCTTTGTGGTAGCCCCTTAGACACTGGAACACTACTATCATGTCACCCCTAGTCCTTCTTTTCACTAGACTAGAAAAAAGGTAAGAGATCTGGTTTGTTCTCTCTTGGATACACAGTCCCTTTCTCTCACACATATACATATACACACACTCCAGGGGTGAATTGCTACCTGTTCAGTCCAGTTTGGGAGTACCGGTAGCGGCGGCCGCTAGTGATTCGGAGAACTGGTAGCGGCGGCAGCGCAAGGCTCCACCTGGATGCCCGGATGCCGCCATTTTCTTTTTTTAACCCTCTGCACATGCGCAAAGACTTCTTTGCAAGTTGCGTGCTTCAGAACTGGTAGGGAAGGTAAGTAGATTTCACCTCTGACACACTCCCATATGAGAGTGTACAGAACAGCCTTTGCAATCAAACTCAGGGAGGGAGGCAACATTAGACCCCAAATTAATTTCTTGAAGAAGATGCCTAATAGCCTCGGGATAAAATTAGACTGCTGGATGACCTTAACATTTCTTTATAGCTACATTTTATGTTTAGGGACTATAATAATTTTTAGGGCAGGCTGAGCCCAATAATTTACTGACATGTAAATTATTTAAGGAAGTGAAGGATATTAAGCAGATGCTAGCCAAACATGAAACTCAAATTCATATTTTAAATTCCCTTAATTCAGTTAGGAATTCTCACATCTAATGAGAAAATCCTGGGGAACGTTAATCATCTATCTGTGGATTCGAAATGTAACAATTGCCAACACCCTGGTTTTTGGTTGCACGATATTCCCCAACTAATACTTCTAGTGCTAACTAGCAGAGCCGTGCAGAAAAGAGATCATCAGATAGGGGGGAAGATGAAGGTCATGACCCTGATTCTTAAGACCACCTTTGGATGCATGCAAGATTCGAACAAGGGTGAGCTGTTTAAGAATCCTAAGATTCTTAAAAATTAGAATAGAATAGAATAACAGAGTTGGAAGGGACCTTGGAGGTCTTCTAGTCCAACCCCCTGCTTAGGGAGGAAACCCTACACCACTTCAGACAAATGGTTGTCCAACATCTTCTTGAAAACGTCCAGTGTTGGAACATTCACAACTTCTGGAGGCAAGCTGTTCCACTGGTTAATTGTTCTAACTGTCAGGAAATTTCTCCTTAGTTCCAAGTTGCTTCTCTCCTTGATTAGTTTCCACCCATTGCTTCTTGTCCTGTCCTCAGGTGCTTTGGAGAATAGTTTGACTCCCTCTTCTTTGTGGCAGCCCCTGAGATATTGGAAGACTGCTATCATGTCTCCCCTGGTCCTTCTTTTCATTAAACTAGACATACCCAGTTCCAGCAACTGTTCTTCATATGTTTTAGCCTCCAGTCCCCTAATCATCTTTGTTGCTCTTCCATAGAAGTTCCTTCAACACAGATGTTTATACAGTCTTGCTATCTACCTACCTTATGGATAACTAAATCACGGATCAGTCATGATCTATTCTCTTCTTGCTATTTGGTTAATTATATCTTGAAAACTGTTCTAGGAACATTAAAGAGCTATTGAATATTTAACACTCTTTGTTATGAGGAGCCCAAGGCAAGATTCACGGACAAGATAAAGCCGTCTTCCTGGAGCCAAGCAGGTCTGGGCAGAACACAGCTCTAGATCTCCAGGGTAGAACCAGGAATGAACTCGCAATTATCTTCAACTCCAGAGGTTTCAGACTTGCAACAACAACAACAACATTGTGCTTTTCTATCCCAAATGATAAGTGAAAATTTGATGACCTACAAGCAAACAAGGGCATCTTGTTTCCAAGTGCTCCTAGCAGGCTCTAAAACAGTGATGGCGAACCTTTTTTTCCTCGGGTGCCAAAATAGTGTGGGTGCACGCTATTGCACGCCCGTGGTTGCCAACACCCATAATTCAAAGCCCCTCACTTGCCCCACCCCCTGCACATGCATGTGTGACTCCCCCACTCCCCCATTTCCTGCCTTCCCGTGGGCCCGGTGGGCCCATTTTTCACCCTCCCCAGGCTCCAGAGGCTTTCTTGGAGCTTGGGGAGGGCGAAAACACTCCCCCCGCCACCCTGGAGGACATCCAGAGGCCAAAATCGCCCTCCCAGAGCCTCCGCGTGAGCCAAAAGTCAGTTGGCGGGCACACACATGTGCACTGGAGCCGAGCTAGGGTAACGGCTTGCGTGCCGGCAGATATGGCTCCGCGTGCCATCTGTGGCACCCGTGCCATAGGTTCGCCATCACTGCTCTAAAAGGTTGAGCATGGTTTGAAAATGGTGCTAGGGCTTCCGTTGTCTCTTTCCTACGAAGGAGTCGATTCTTAAAGCAACCACCTCTTCTTTTTCCTTCTCAGGAGGACTCAAAGCAGCCACATCCCGGGGGGGGGGGGAACCCATTGCTTTATGGAGGACAGAGATGCTGCGCTTGCTTGAGATTTGAAGCTTTTCTCCCTAATAATTTTTGAAACATGCATAACCAATTTTCATTTTAGTCCATTTCTCTGCACACAAAAAATGGTGTTGAATTTTCTGAACATTCAAGGACCTTGATAAAACTGGAGGCCAAGGACTGAAAAAGCCCTACGGGATATTGCAAAATAGAAGAGAGCAATATTCAGCATGGATAGAGAAGCTGTAACCAGGAGGCCTTATTTTCTGCAGAATTGCAAATAAACCAACCATAGTTTAACTTAGAGGTTGACTTAGGTTGACTCAGCCTTCCATCCTTCCGAGATCAATAAAATGAGGACCCAGATTGTTGGGGGCAAGAGGCTGACTTTATAAACCGCTTAGAGAGGGCTGTAAAGCGGTATATAAGTCTAAGTGCTATTGCTATTGCTAGAGAGCTACACGGAAGCAGCCCAAGATCTGTATTCTTATATCCTATATATGATGTAGATTTTGAATCCAATAATTTTCCTAATTTTGCTTTCGGTCCATAGCTTAGGAGCCAAGGTGGCGCAGCGGTTAGAGGCAGTACTGCAAGTTACTTTAGCTGACTGTGATCCGCAGGTCAGCGGTTCAAATCTCACCGGCTCAAGGTTGACTCAGCCTTCCATCCTTCCGAGGTAGGTAAAATGAGGACCCAGATTGTTGGGGGCAATATAAATATACATTGCTTACTGGTGTAAACCGCTTAGAGAGTGCTTGCACTGTGAGGCCGGTATATAAATCTCACAAAATAAATAAATAAATAAATAAAGTGATCCAATTTTGAAATTACAATCTTCCTTTCAATGTAGCAAACAGTACATACTCTAAAAGATAACTGTGCTTTAATTTACATCTTGGTCTGGGATGTAAGTTGACTTGTTGAAAAATGTTGATCAAATGAAATGCTTCCCAAGATACTGTTGAGTTAGGTGCTGGACTAGGAATTGGAGACCCAGGTAGACACTCTTCAATTCATCAGATGATTTTGGGACAACACCGTCTTCCAATCCAGTCTATTTCAAACAACTGTTTTCACGCAAATGATTTTGGAGAAGAGAATAGAATGGATGCTGCCTTGAGTTACTGGGAGAAACTTTGCAAATGATTTTGGAGAAGAGAATACAATGGATGCTGCCTTGAGTTACTGAGAGAAACTTTGCTACAAACCTAACAAATAAAGCCAATCTGGAAAGCATCCAGTAAGCACCCAGCCAACCAAGATTCAGGCTTAAGTCTTGAGATGCAGTTAAAACCTTTTCTAGCGAACGCTGGCTTTCTAGGAGCCTTGGATGGATAAGGAAAGTACACCGAGCATATTCTTGTTATCCTATCCTAAATTCCTAAAACACACATGGGAATTTATAGTATTCCAGAAGAGGATGGTGGCCTCCCTAGGACTGACAGTGTGTTAACAGAATGAACTATGCGTATTCATGAGTATTTCAGATGTGGCTTTAAACATCAACAAATATGTACTGATTTCGGTACAGGCAGATTGATCACGTATTCGACACTCTAAAAATCCTCTCTGTTTTTTTGGTCTGAGTGGATGATCCAGCTCTGTTGTCAAGCTAAGAGCATTCCTGCATTTTTCTTCTGCTTCTGAGTTTTGTTCAGCAAGCACGCATCTGTTTAGCTTACTCACTATTCCCCACACCCTCTGTAATAAATCTGGTTTCTTTTAAAATACTTCCCCTATTTTTGTCTGTTAATATCATTATGTATAGTTTGAGGAGTCAATTCTCTATTTTTGGCACTTTCTTATCTTTATCACAAGGGTTTCTGGAAAGACGCCACCTTAATTCTTGCAGCTACCTTCAACCTAGTGTATATTTGTACTTATCATTCCTGTCCATTTGATTAAAAATGCCTAGTTTATTGAAAACAGATTTCCTTTGCCACATTTTTGCTTATTTTATCAAACCAGATAAAATTGCGTTTCCATTCGGTTCCTAGATGTTTCTCTTCTCTTTCCTTAATTTATCCATCTTCCATAGGACATGTCTTTATTTTATTAAAGTGAATAATAAAGGCCCAGGACTCTGTCACTCATTTTTCCCCAATCTTGTGTCCTCCAGGAATACACGGTACCCCAAAACACATGGAGAACATCAGGCAGGAGAAGGCTGAACTAAATGCATCCCAGAAATGGCAATAACAACAGCGAGTAAGGCCTTGATTGTTTCCATCACTCCTTCTAGGATCAAATTTGAGAGGGAGGTGCCAAGGAAGTGAAGCCAAAATTAGAAAACAGAAGGCGTTCTCGGGAGCTTTGTTTTAAAAGACAGATTGCCCCCAGAAGCGTAGAGAGACCAACAAATTCAGTTGTCGACAATGGGTTGGAAAAACCAAATTGAAAACTGCAGTAGGGAAAGAAGTAGAACATCCATTGCTTCTGGTCCTGAAGGCAGGACCAGAAGCAATGGATGGAAGATCATTAAAGAGAGGTCCAACCTAGAACTACGGAGAAATGTCCTGACAGTGAGAACAATTCACCAACGGAATGTCTCACCTTCAGAAGTTGTGGGTGCTCCATCACTGGAGGTTTTCAAAAATGGGATTGGATTGCCATTTGTCTGAAATGGTTATAGGGTTTCCTGCTTGAGCAGGAGGTTGGACTAGAAGATCTCCAAGGTCCCTTCCAACTCTATTATTCTATTCTATTCTATTCTATTCTATTCTATTCTATTCTATTCTATTCTATTCTATTCTATTCTATTCTATTCTATTCTATTCTATTCTATTCTATTCTATTCTATTTTGTTATTCCATTCCGTTTCCATTCCATTCCGTTTCTCTTCCCTTCCCTTCCCTTCTATTCTATTCTATTCTATTCTGTTATTCTATTCTATTCTGTTATTCTATTCTATTCTGCTATTCCATTCCATTTCCATTTCCATTCCATTTCCCTTCCGTTTCCCTTCCGTTTCCCTTCCGTTTCCCTTCCCTTCCCTTCCCTTCCCTTCCCTTCCCTTCCCTTCCCTTCCCTTCCATTCTATTCTATTCTATTCTATTCTATTCTATTCTCAAGATCTTCAGGACAGACTCAAACGTGACCTACATTGCAGCAGAACATAACAGTGCAGGTTGATCATCCAT
>JALIGW010000012.1:11437536-11580036 GCA_023053685.1 Diadophis punctatus similis | reverse complement strand
CAATACTGCATTCTAACCACAAGAAAGGAAGGAAGGAAGGAAGGAAGGAAGGAAGGAAGGGCATTTAGATTTATATACCGCTTTACAGTGCTTTACAGCCCTCTCTAAGCAGTTTACAGAGTCAGCATATTGCCCCCAACAATCTGGGTCCTCATTTTACCGACCTCGGAAGGAGGGAAGGCTGAGTCAACCTTGAGCCAGTCAGAATCGAGAATAGAACTGCTGACAATCAGCAGAATTAGCCTGCAATGCTGCATTCTAACCACAAGGAAGGAAGGAAGGAGGGAGGGAGGGAGGGAGGGAGGGAGGGAAGGAAGGAAGGAAGGAAGACCACACCTGGAATCCAGTTTTGGTCACCACATTACAAAAAAGATGTTGAGACTTAGGAAAAAGTGCAAAGAAGAGCAACTAAGATGATTAAAGGACTGGAGACTAAAGCATATGAAGACCGGTTGCAGGATTTGGGTTTGGCTAGTCTAGAGAAGAGAAGGACAAGGGGGGACATGATAGCAGTATTCCAGTATTTGAGAGGCTGCCACAAAGAAGAGGGAGTCCATTAATTTTCCAAAGTCCCAGAGGGCAGGACAAGAAACAATGGATGGAAACTAATCAAGGAGAGAAGCAACCTGGAATTAAGGAGAAACTTCCTAACAGTGAGGACAATTAACCAGTGGAATGGCTTGCCTTCAGAAATTGTGGGTGCTCCATCACTGGAGGTTTTTAAGAAGCAAATGGACGGCCACCTGTCTGAAATGGTATAGGGTCTCCTGCTTGAGCAGGGGGCTGGACTAGAAGACCAGCCCTTCCAGCTCTATTCTGATGGAAGGAAGGAAGGAAGGAAGGAAGGAAGGAAGGAAGGAAGGAAGGAAGGAAGGAAGGAAGGAAGGAAGGAAGGAGAAATCGATGAGTGAGAAAGGAAGGAAGGAAAAATTGATGAGTTAGAGAGGAAGGAAGGAAGCAATGAAGGAATGAAGGAAAAATAGATAGTAGAGAGGAAGGAAGGAAGGAAGGAAGGAAGGAAGGAAGGAAGGAAGGAAGGAAGGAAGGAAGGAAGGAAGGAAAGGCCTAATGAGAAGACTTAAAGAAGTCTTTTAAGTCCAGTGCACATATTTGGCATTTGGGATATTTGGGGGGGTCACAAAATGGCTGTCAGAAGTCAAGCTGGTGACGGTGGCCCTTGCCACCTTCTCAAATGCCCACCAAGATGCTCTCCAACAACTCTTTGGCCAGCTTTCTTTGGCCTCTTTTTCTGGGCATCAACCCAAAGCCCTGGCCTGCAGCTCCTGCCATATTTATTTTCCAGGGGCCTCAGATGGGGATAGAGGCATTCCTCCAATAAGGATGACAGCGGAGGTTGGTATTTTTATTTTGCAGCATGCTGTCTTCCGATCTTTTTTTTTTAATTAAAAAAGCTTTTTTTTTTAAAAAAAAAATGAAGCTAGAATGGGCCAGGGGCCATTTGGCTAGCTAATAACCTCATGCGTTCTGTTCCAAATGGAAATGTTTTCATGTCAGCACACACATGGAATTTGCGCTTTTGCAAGGAGACGTGGAGCTACTTTCTAACAGTCAAGAGCTTTTTATTAGCTCGCAGCAATCAACAAAAACATTAAAAGCAAAAACAAAAGTGCAACAACCCACAAGAACCCCAAGGAAAAGGAAAACATCCAGAAAATGAGCTATATCAAAACAAACAGGGAAAAAAAGTGCATAGTTTAGGATTCCATATAAATGCGTCGGTAATCCTAAACAGATATAATTTTAAACCTTTTCAGTCTTTCCATTCAAAGGTTTATTTGTACAGAAAGAGGCAATCTAAGAGGAATTACTTCGTTGATGAAATAAAAACCTTTTGAATTAAAGAATTCTTCGTGGCCTGGAATAATTGTTCGTGTCTATTGCCCAGAATTAAATACCATTGATCCAAATTAGGATACCCAACCAGGAAAGTAAGTGTGTGTGTGTGTGTGTGTGTGTGTGTGTGTGTGTGTGTGTGTAAAGAAATCCTCTGGATTGGCTGGACAATCTATCTCTATCTCTGTCTGTCTGTCTGTCTGTCTGTCTGTCTGTCTGTCTGTCTGTCTGTCTATCCATCTATAATGCTATGATCATCTATCTATCTATCTATCATCTATCTATCATCTATCTATCTATCAATCATCTATCAATCATCTATCTATCCATCCATCCATCCATCCATCCATCTATAATGCTATGATCATCTATCATTTATCTATCTATCTATCTATCTATCTATCTATCTATCTATCTATCTATCTATCTATCTATCTATCTATCTATCTATCTTCTAATATCTACCTACCTACAGTACCTACCTATGGTACCTGCCTGCCTGCCTGCTTACATTAGTACATTAGTGTTACTAATTTAACAATTAGCAGTGATTCACTAAACAAATGCGGCGAGAAAAGTCATAAAATGGGACAAAGCTCACTTAAGAAATTTCTCCCTTAACGATGATAATTTTGGGGCTCAATTGTGGTCGTAAATTACCCGTACGGGCAACCCTGGTTATTATTTGTGAAAGCAACGAGGCCATCAACATTCTCTGGAACTGGATGGTCTCACAGTTAGCATTCTGATGGGGGTGAAACCCGAAGTAGAGAATAATCATAAATCCCAGAGAACTGCAGCACTGTCAAACATTGCAGCCCTGGTCAAAAGGGCCCAGCAGAGATTATACTACCTGAGACTTCTCAGGAAACAACTGAATGAAAAACTGCAGGTGACCTTCTACCACTGCACCACAGAGAGTATTTTAACTTGCTGCACCTGTATATGGTTTGCCAATTGCACAGTGGCAGATAGGATAGTGCTCCAGAGGGTCAACGTCATTGCCCAAAGGATAATTGGTTGCCCTCTCCCCTCTTTGGAAGAGCTTTATAGCTCCCGCTGCCTTAAAAAAGTTCAAAACATTCTTAAGGCTCCATCTCATCTTGGGCACCAGAGGTGGGATTCAGCAGGTTCTGACCAGTTCTGAAGAACCGATAGTGGAAATTTTGAGTAGTTCGGAGAACCAGTAAATACCACCTCTCACTGGCCCCATCCCCATCTATTCTCTGCCTCCCGAGTCCCAGCTGATCGGGAGGAAATGGGGATTTTGCAGTAAACTTCCCCTGGAGTGGGATGGGAATGGAGATCTTGCAGTATCCTTGCCCTGCCATGCCCACCAAGCTACGCCATGCCCACCAAGCCACGCCATGCCCACCAAGCCACGCCATGCCCACCAAGCCACACTCACAGAACCGGTAGTAAAAAAAAATGACTCCCACCACTGCTGGGCACCCCCTTTATTTATTTATTTTGAACTATTACCATCTGGTAGGCGGTACAGGGCAATAAAAACAAGGACACATAGGCTGAAAAACAGCTTCTATCCCACAGCAGTAACTATATTGAATTCTACTGTATAGTACAGTATTAATGCAATATCAGGGGTTTTCAATTCAATTGTATAGAATGTGAAGGATGTGTGTTTTTATATGTATAATGTACACCGAAGATGGCATTTAATTTCGTTGTACGGGGTGCAATGACAATACAGTAAAGTAACTAAACTAAACTAATTGGAAATCGCTGTACACGAGGCTAGGGGAGGAGGGTCAGTCCAAAGCTAATCCACCCTCCAAATTTCTTGAGCTGAAACAGAGCCCCCAAGTTCCAGATTTTCTGGCAACATGTCTGCAGGCTGGAAGGGCTTCAAATATGCTGAGCTTATGTGACTGGGTATTGTACTTCCAGACTATAAATAGCCAGGCTGGAATCCTACAGTAGGAAAAGCATCTCCTGGACTGTTAAGCCCTCAGGAATGGGGGAAATATGCTGCCTTGGAAGTCGTCCCACGATTCAGGAAACTCCCCCCCCACAAAACACTACTCTCTCCTTTCCTAGATCTCTGGATGCCACGCCAGGCATGGGTACTTTCCCAAAACCTACAAGCGGCGGGTTACAGGGAGTCCTCGACTTGCAACAGTTCATTGAGTGGCCGTTCAAAGTTACGACGGCCCCGAAAAAAGGGACTCACGCCCCATCTTACATTAAAAACAATTCCAGTCACAAAGACAAAAATGACACCTTGACTCCTTTCATTCACCTAAAGCTCGGCTTATTCCCTCTGTTAGCATTAAAGGGAGTCCTCAACTTACGACAGCTGGTTTAGTGACCGTTCAAAGTTGCAACAGCCCTGAAAAAAAGGGGTGATGTCGTGGTTATGTCAAAATTCAGATGCTTGGCAACTGATCCATATTTATGACGGTTGCAGCGTCCCGGGATCATGTGATCCCCTTTTGCGACCTTCTGACAAGCAAAATCCGTGGGGGAACCAGATTCACTTAACAACCACACTAGTAGCTTAACAACTGCAGTGATTCATGGAACAACTCTGGCAAGAGACGTCGTAAAATGGGGCAAAACTCACTTAACTGGTTTAGCAAAGGAAATTTGGGGCTCAATTGTGGTCATAAGTCGAGGACTACCTGTTAATAGTTATCTCCTGGATGGACAAATTCTCAAAAGATGGCTACATGATGAGCCACAGTGGCGCAGTGGTTAGAGTGCAGTACTGCAGGCTACTTCTGCTGACTGCCAGCTGACTGCAATTTGGCAGTTCGAATCTCACCAGGCTCAAGGTTGACTCAGCCTTCCATCCTTCCGAGGTGGGTAAAATGAGGACCCAGATTGTTGGGGGCAATAGGATGATTCTGTAAGCCGCTTAGAGAGGGCTGTAAAGCACTGTGAAGCGGTATGTAAGTCTAAGTGCCCTTTCCTTCTCTTCCCTCCTTGTGGTTACAATGCAGTATTGCAGGCTAACTCTGCCAACTGCTAGCAGTTCGATCCTGATCAGCTCAAGGTTGACTCAGCCCTCCATCCTTCCGAGGTTGGTAAAATGAGGACCCAGATATGCTGACTCTGTAAACCACTTAGAGAGGGGTGTAAAGCACTGTAAAGTGGTATATAAGTCTAAGTGCTATTCCTATTGCTACATGTGTGGGAAGTAAGCCTTAGCTCTGCACCTATCCTTGAGGGAGGAGGACAACACAGCTAGACTGCTTGATGCTTCATTATCAGGAATGGCTCCAAAGCAAGCAGACTGGAAGATTCTGATACCAGATAAATACAAATAAACAACAGTGTAATATATCACTCTTTAGCCAAGGGCTACGATAATAACATGCATAGTTTAAACATGCAAATGCAAAATATAATTTGAAAAGATTATAAAAACAGTCTTGGACATAAAATCAACACCTCGTTATTCTGCCCACTTTCTAGAACGACTGGAATTTTTTTCTTCTCATAAAGCAGACATAATCTACTTTTTCTATATGGGGCCCTCCAGATATGTTGGGCTCTAATTTCCGGAGCATCCAGACAAGTATTAGCCAAGCGGGATGGGAATTCAGCCTATGCTCAAAATGTCACACCAAAGGACATACCGGTACTTACATTTTGGTTGGGTTTGCCTAACATGCTACTCTAGGCCAAAACGGAGCTGGGTGATTCAGCCTGTTGTGGAACCCAACCTCGTTGCAGAATGTTCTAGGAATGAGGTCATTACATTAAGCCGTAATGGGGTTCATTTGTTATGCAAATGCAGCAATTGTCTTTGGTTAATTTGGGTTCTGGTTGTAGCATGTTAGGCGAATCCAGCCCTTGAGTGATGTACCAGATGCCAGAACAGAAATAGAATTTTATTTAGTTTTAATTTTAAGTTAAATTAAGTGTGTTAGGATGATTAACAGATAAACATCATATTTCGCCTTCCGGGCAGGTGAACTAGTTAGAAAACTGATGAGAGTTAGTTTTATATCTCCGCCCCAGGTTCTCTGAGTGATGCCATGGACATCCCTATCCCAGTGCCTCGAGGCTGTGAGGGCCTGGATGGAGAACAATAGACTACAGCTCAACCCAAGCAAGACCGAGTGGGTTTCTGTCCTTCCTGGTGCTGAGAGACCTTCTAGCTTTGGTTCTGGATAGGGTGGCACTCAGGGGCGGGTTCCTAATTTTTTTACTACCACTCTGTGGGCGTGGCTTATTTTGTGGGTGTGGCTTGCCAGCCATGTGACTGGGTGGGCGTGGTTTCTCGGACTGCTGAAGGGAGGGAAACTGAGATAGGTCCTGCCGCCCATTCCCCCTCCTCTCAGCAGCTCGAGAAGCCTCGAATGTGCAAAAATGCCTAGGATCATCACCGCGCATTCGTGGCTTCTCGGACTGCTGAAGGGAGGGGAATGGAGTTAGCTCCTGCCGCCCATTTTTTCAGCGTCTCAATCGCTCCCTCAGCCATCCTCTCCTGCTTGGACTCATTGTGGGGTAGGAAGGCAGCGCATGCGCAGTGCCGGAAGCTCGGCTTCTGAGCATGCGCAGAAGAAATTTTAAAAAAAAATTTAAATTTTTTTTTTAAAAAAATGGCGGTGCCCAGGCACCGGCAACTGACCGCACCGGTACTGTGACGTCACCAGCGGGTTGCTACCGGTGCTATAGAGTGGACCGCACCTGTAGGAACCCACCACTGGTGGCACTACTTCAGACAATCCCAGTGTGTCGACTTACACATTGCAATTTGGTGGCAACTTCTGGGAGCCTTGAGGACTACATCCAGGCTTTCAAGAAGTGGTAGAGTTTATTCAGGCTGCAGGAATCAAAATGATTTTTTTCCTCTTAGTCCTGATAAGTACCCAGCAAGTAGAGATGTCAAGAACTTTGGGACCTTTCCCCACAGAAGGATGCAAATCAGGAAAGTCGTTGCACGTTGAACACCAAGTTGGCAGCGCGTGAGCATGATAACTATGGGAAATTCTATTCTATTCTATATGGAATAGCGTCAACAGGAGAAAGATATTAGCGCACCATAGAATCTTGACAAGTAGCTAAAAAATATTGGACAGAAGTTCGAATATGGATTGAAAAGATTTTAAAGCAAAGCATTGATTTAAAACCTGAAATATTTCTATTAGGCATATTGCCAGAAAAATTTAATAAAGAAGAAACAAACTTAATTATTCACATAGTGACTGCTGCTAGAATTGCATATGCACAAAACTGGAAGTTGAATAGAATACCAACAGAGCGAGAAGTACTAAGAAAGATCATGGACTGTGCAGAAATGAATAGACTTACAATGAGATTTAAAGATAAAGAAGACTCGGAGTTTTATAAAATTTGGGGAAAATTTTATGAATGGGTGGAAAAAGAAAATAGATAAGCTATAGATAAATGATAGAATATCAAATGTAAATTTAATATAAAAGAATTAAAGAAATTGAGAATTATGATTTAGATAACCCGGAAGGCAAAAAGAGAAAAGGAGGCAGCGTTAGATAAATATGTGACATATACTGAAAATAAGCTAGAACAGAATGGAAATAGAGATTAGGATTTAATAATATTACTGCTAGAATAGAAAAGTAAGAAAATTAGTTTGGTTTGCTGTTTTAATATCAAAGTTATATTTTTTGTTTTTATTATTGATGCAGGATGAACAGTAGATATTATGAAATGTGATTTATTTCTATGTAAGGGATATTATATATATATATATATGGTTACTTATGGTACAGTAATCCCTCATTTTTCGTGGGGGTTACGTTCCAAAAAGAACCCGTGATAGGCGAAATCCGTGAAGTAGGAACCTTTATTTTTTTTAACCCCTCCTACCCGGCATCTGCGTTTTCGGCGCCCAAAAAAAGCCTGAAAAATCCTCCAACCTCTCCCTCTCTTGACGTCTGCTGTGGCTGCTTGGCACTGATCTCCTGAGCAAGCTTGTAGGCCATTCCCTCGTCGATTTGGCCCGAACGGCCATTTTCCCTCAGGGAAAGCTGGCAGCGCGGCCCGCCCTACAGCTGATGAGCGGCAGTCCTTCTGCGCACGCGCAGAGCTCATCGGACCGCTTTACTCGCCTGCCGCTGCCAGACTGAAGCAGGAGACCACCACGCAGGCGCAGAACTCATCGGAGAGGTTTGCGAGTCCCGGAGCCGTGCGCTTTGCCGCTGACTGCCTGGCCGCCCACGCAAATCCGTGAAGCAGCGAAACCGTGAAAGGTGAACCGCGATATAGCGAGGGATTACTGTATATGTGTTATTAAGTATGTATTTTCATGTTGGAGAAAAATAAAAAACTTTTTGCAAAAAAAAAAAGAATCTTGACAAGCAAGCATCTCCCGTAGCATCTTCCCAGAGCATCCTTCTTCTGTGGGAAGTTCAAACTTGAAATTGTGCGGCAAACACGAGAATGAGTTGTCAGGTTGCCCTACTGAACGGAGACATGACCTCAGCTCGGAGAGGAAGGCTAAAAGTGTAGCTTATCAGATGCATGAATCAAAGACAATACAGCAGTTCTCTTAGTCAACAAGCCCATTTGATGGGATTTGCCAACATTCCACAGTACAAACAGCAGTGACTCCTGCTTTAACTGACAAGGCTGTGTCAAAGTCTATATATAAAATGCATTATGCGGTGTGGGTTCGGCAACCATGCCAGCCCTTCATCAGCTGTCAGATGGGAAAATGAGTAAGCATTTAATTGCCTCTGTGTGGCACACCCACAGGGAACAATCTCCCAAGCTACAAGTAGGAGACACCACATGTTTGGGCCTGAGAAACACATGAAGGAATCTTGCAAGTTCAAACACCAATTTTCCGTTTCGCAGAACCACGTTCACAAACGTCTACCAAGGTTAGGCATCGTGTCAAGAGAACGCGCGAAGCTCGGAGAGCCAACTTAAATCAGCCGAGAAGCTCTGGAATCACGCTGTACTGCAGTTTAGTTCTTTTAAGATGGTTCTCTGACAGCTATAAATAGTTAACTAGTGCAAGTGTTCTGATTCTCCTTGCAAAGATTTTGTTTTTAAAAAGCTGTGTTAAAACATTGCGAAGGATCTCATGGCATCCTAACAATCGTTCTCAAGATTTCACACACATTAAGCGCCCTCATCCCAAAAAAGAGAGCACAACGCAACAGATGAGTTGTGCTAAGGTTCTGTGACTCTATGCAATGTTACGAAATGTTCTGTTCTGTTCTACTCTATTTATTTATTATTTATTTGTGAGATTTATATACTGCCTCACAGTGCAAGCAGTCTCTAAGTGGTTTACACCAGTAAGCAATGTATATTTATATTGCCCCCAACAATCTGGGTCCTCATTTTACCTACCTCGGAAGGATGGAAGGCTGAGTCAACCTTGAGCCGGTGAGATTTGAACCGCTGACCTGCAGATCAGTGTCAGCTAATGTGGCCTGCAGTACCTGCCTCTAACCACTGCGCCACCTCTACTCTTCTCTCTACCCTTCTCTCTACTCTCTACCCTCTACTCCTCTACTCCCTCTACTCCCTCTACACTCTCTACTCCCTCTACACCCGCTACACCCGCTACACTCTCCTCTATACTCTCCTCTACACTCTCTTCTACACTCTACTCTACTCTCTACACTTTACTCTCTACTCTATTCTATTCTACATTCTATCCTATCCTACATTCTACCCTACATCCTACCCTACCCTACCCTATCTTCTATCTTATCCTATCCTACATTCTATCCTATCCTACATCCTATCCTATCCAGTCCATATTAACTCTGGGAGTTTCCCCCCTTTGAGTTAGTAACAGCATAGAGATCAGTCAAGGGCCCTACAAGGTAACCATATGGAACACGTGAAAAGCACCTGCTAAACCCCATGTCACTGATTTCTTTAGGCTAAGGTTTAATTTTCACTGTCTAATGCTCTCTCCTGCTCGTATGTACAGTATGTGCTTTGGTATCCCCGCACTCCCATGCAAAAAGAGATAGAATGTTTGGGCCGTGAGCCCAAAAGACATTCTGAAAACATTTTGGATAGATTCCTTCAACATTATCTTGTATGGTAGGTGGAGTGCCAAATTTGACCACAACCGAACATTTTATGGAATAGTCCTCAACACGTATTGTTGGAGAGCACAACCATTATTTATTGCGTTACCAAGCTATATATAAGTTTGCTCTTTGGAAATGACCCAAATCTTCTCATATTTGAAAGCCCAGAAGGGATCTGGAAGATTTGGCTTTTAGGAAAAATTGATGTGATCCCATTTCTCCCCCCCCCCACCTACTCCCACCTACCCCGGACCACAAATCTTTTCAACTATGCAAGCAGAGGAAGAGCGAAACTGACACGATCAGTTCATCAATTATCTTTCTTGCTCTGTGGAATGCAACGTAATTTTCATATACAATACTACATTCCTTAGGATCATAAATCAGTACGACTTTGTATACGGTTTAACTGGATTGGAAGCCATGACGCTAGGCCATCGTTTGGGATGGGGAGTGGGGAATCCATATTGAGACAATGTTTAAACTAATATGATTATTTAGGTGCTTGGAAAGCTGACAAGGACACAACGCATAGCACAGGGGTCGGCAACCTTAAACACTCAAAGAGCCACAAAGGTCCTAACCGGAAGCCCCCCGTTCAATTCTGGAGCTGACCGGAAGTCCAGTTCCCCCACCATAGAGTCTCCTCCTAGCGCGGCATCCTTTTTCCTCTACCTGTCCTAACCGAAAGCCCTATCAATTGTGGAGCTGACCGGAAAACCCGCCCCTTTCCATAGAGTCTCCTCCTGGCGCGCCCTGCTTCCCCCCACCCTAACTGGAAGCTCCTCTCAAAATTGTGGTGCCGACCAGCGACAGGGAGCCGCAGCAGAGGGATAAAAGAGCCACATGCAGCTCCAGAGCCATGGGTTGCTGACCCTTGCCATAGCATAATAAAATTGATCGGGTTGGATAAAGTCCTTGGCCTTTGGCCTACCTTTTATTAAACATCATTGCTTGTTTCTAAACTTTACATTTAATTAAATCAGATAAAACGAAATCCACATTAAAGCAGGACCCTGTAAATTAGTGTCCCCTCTACCAGTACAGGCAGTCCTCAACTCACGACTTGCAACAGTTCACTTAGTGACCATTCAAAGTGGTCACACACAACACACAATAGCACTGAAAAAAGTGACTTATGACCGTTTATTTTATTTATTTTATTATTTATTTATTTGTGAGATTTATATACCGCCTCACAATGCAAGCACTCTCTAAGTGGTTTACACCAGTAAGCAATGTATATTTATATTGCCCCCAACAATCTGGGTCCTCATTTTACCTACCTCGGAAGGATGGAAGGCTGAGTCAACCTTGAGCCTGGTGAGATTTGAACAGCTGACCTGCGGATCACAGTCAGCCAAAGTGGCCTGCAGTACTGCCTCTAACCGCTGCACCACCTCGGCTCATAAATGCCGTTGAAGCATTCCCAATGGATGCCGTTGAAGCATCCCCAAGCTCACATGATTTACATTTGGATGCTTGGCAACCGACTCACATTTATGACAGTTAGAGTGTCCTGGGGTCACGTGATCCCCTTTTGCAACCTTCTGACAAGCAAAAGTCAATGGGGGGAAGCCAGATTCGCTTAACGACCATGATGCTAATTTAACAACTGCAGTGATTCACTTAAACAAATGTGGCGAGAAAAGTCGTAAAATGGGGCAAAACTCATTTAACAACTTTTTCACTTAGCAACATAAATTTGGGGCTCAGTTGTGATTGTAAATTGAGAACTACCTGTACTACGTTAGTAGGGATTAAAAGAACAAAGTTGGTTAACAGGTTGTTGTAAACAGGATTAACAAGATTAAAGCTATAACACATGTGCCTGTGCAAAAGTATTTAATTAAAATAGAAGTTTCCATTTGTACCAACAGATGGAAGCTTTCCATGATCCCAAACTTTTATCCCTTGCATTCAGATCCAAGAACACAGTTCTACCAAAAGCCAAAAGGGAAATGTGCATCTAGGTGCATGGCCATTCATACACATCTTCTTCTCTTTTGTTCGATCCCACAACATAAAGCCAACAATCCTAAAGAATTCAGAAGCTCTTGTTTTTTAACCTTTATCTCCCTTTGATAGCCCTTGCGAGATAAGGGGGATTTTATAGGAGAGGAAAGAGCATATACGTTGAATAATGCAATAAATAAAACAAAACAGCTATCTCACAATGCACAACTTGGTTGTATGAGGGCTCACAACTTATCTGTAGCACAACCTGAGCACACCACAGAAATTCCGCTAGACTAGAGGATACATCAACAGCATAAACTTAGCACTTCATCATGAATAAGCTTCTTATACCAAATCAGACTTTTGATCCAATTGGCTCGATCCTATCTATGTTGATGGGGTATTATTCTCCCTAATCAGGAATGGACAGCCTACAATTAACCCTTTTAATTAGGAAGGGAATGGATTTTTCCCTGAAATAAAATATGACGGCTTAAAATTATAGGCCAAGAACCATATTGTTAGTATTTGGTTGGTTTTAATCCTAATGTGCAGGCTTGTCTAGAGTTGCTTCTGTAACTGAAGCAGTATATACAATGAATGAATGAATGAATGAAACCGGAGGTCTTCAAACTTGGCAATTTTAAGACTTGTGGACTTCAACTCTCAGAATTCTCCAGCCAGCTTTTTGGAGTTGAAGTTCACAAGTCTTAAAGTTGCCAAGTTTTGGGATAAGAAACCACAAGCCATATCTGGACAAGTATGTCCTCCCTTTCATCTGCCCTCCAAAGGACAGAAAAATTGTAGCTGAAAAACCGACATTGATTCAACCCCTAGTAGGAGTCTTCTATTTCTCCTTGAATAAGTATATTTCATGTCAAAAGTTCAACCTCTGCTCTCATATCTATGCCATTTACTATCTCCCCCCATAGAAAAATAAAGTGAGCTTCCTTGCTTTAAAAAAAACACAGTCCCCTATTATTAATTAACCAAAACAATTCAGAACAAGCCACCGATCTAATTATTATCTTTCCCCATGTCTCGTCTGCTATGGATACTTCTGGATGAGAAGTCATGACCTTATTTAAAGTATTTAAGAAACTGCCTTGATGATACTCTACCCTCTGTTTATCTCTCCCACTTTTCCCTGTTGATTCTTCAATCGTTTTTTTTCCTTCCAGAAAAAAAATACCAGTTAAGATGGAAAATAACAGATCTTCAATCAGCTCCGTTGAATTGTCAATGCTAGAACCCTAACCCTTTGAAAAGACTATTTGGACAAAGCCTCAGGAAGATCGTTCAGTGCCAGAAGGCACAATGGACAAAAATGAGAAGTCAGTTGCCAGTCCTTAAAAAATAAATAAACAATAATTGTTCACTAGAAGACTTGATCAACGCAACCAATATTTTCCAGGATTTTCAAGAAAGTGGAAAGGAATCAAATGTCAAATAAAGCTTTCTGTGTTACCACTAGTAAAAGCACTTCTCTGTCTAGCAAAAGGAGTGAACCTCCTAAAATAAAGAGTTGAAGAAACTCGGTGGTGTATGGTGTCTCATTCTCCAAAGAAGTGTGTAAGAAAGGGATTTAAAAATAAATAAATAAATCATACCATTAATTTTCCCTTGGCTGCTCCAGCTTTCAGGTCAGGATAGCAGTATGAACTTGTCTTGCAGGTGGAAACATGGAGTAGACAGTGATGGCAACAGTGATTTCACCAACTGGTCACTTGATCCATCAGATCCAGAATGATTCCTTTCAACACATCAGACCCATAATGGGTACTCCTGGGAAAAGGTGGACAGGGCAGAAAGAATGGAAATTAGTCGTGCTTACCTTTAGATCTTTTCCACAAGGTCACTCTTTGCCCATTTAAAATGTCAATTTTATTTAAAAACATTAATCCAGAACCCAGAAGAGCAAGAACCAAAACTTTGTATCTCCCTTGACACCCAAAGTGGTAGAGGAGGAGGAGGAGAGGGGAGGGGGAGAGAGGGGAAGGGGGAGGAGGACGACAATCCATAAGCACTATAACTGCCCATCTTTCTTTAAGGTCATTTATTTCAAATTCCATTTCAGCTAAGCACCTCTTTTAAAACAGTGGCACTTATACCCTTTAACATGCCTACTTCCTTTTGTCAAGAGAATGAAAGGAAGAAATTCAGACAGTAGGGACAACTGTTGTCTACAGAAGAAATAAGACCATCACAAGATAAAAGGCTGAGGTAGCCAAGTCCGTAGAAGCTACTGCCAGACAAAATATTTCTTGGGCTGGTGCAGAGGTGGGTTTCAGCAGATTCTGACCAGTTCTGGAGAACCGGTAATGGAAATTTTGAATAGTTTGGAGAACCGGTAGTGGAGATTTTGAGTAGTTGGTGCAGTATTAAATGCAGCACTGCAGGCTACTGCTAGTTCAGCAGTTCAGCTGTTCAAATCTCACCGGCTCAAGGTTGACTCAGCCTTCCATCCTTCCGAGGTGGGTAAAATGAGGACCCAGATTGTTGGGGGCAATATGCTGAACTCTGTAAACCGCTTAGAGAGGGCTGTAAAGCACTATGAAGCGGTATATAAGTCTAAGTGCTATTGCTAAGTGCTATTGCTAGTTCGGACAACCGGTAAATACCACCTCTGACTGGCCCCACCATCTATTCTCTGCCTCCAGAGTCCCAACTGTTGGGAGGAAATGGGGATTTTGGAGTAACCTTCCCCTGGAGTGGGGTGGGAATGGAGATTCTACATTATCCTTCCCCTGCCACGCCAACCAAGCCATGCCCACCAAGCCACACCATGCTCACCACAGAACTGGTAGTAAAAACATTTGAATCATACCACTGGTGGGCTCATTGAGAATTTTGGGTCCAAATATTAGGGACCAAATGTGAAACTATGTCAATTTTGATCAGGAACCAGAAACTACTGTGAATTACCTCCTCAAACACCCTCTGTCTAGGTACAAAACTCAACAATGGTTCACCTCTTCTGGAAAAAAACTCACCAGAAACTTTCCTAATCTTTCAGCAATAAAACCATTACAGTAAATTAATCCGTTTCTTCTCATGAGCCTCAAAACTATTTGTCTCAGGAAACTGTTTTGGTGTACATAATGGTAAAGCTAATCCAGGCTTTGTGGAAACTTATGATGTCTAGATTGGAAGAACTTCAAAGTCCAGAACAGAGAAAGGAAAGGTGCCATACAAGGAAAGAAGCAGATCTGGTTCTGTAAAGGAGGTTTATTGAGCCTGAGCAGCAGATGGTGCTCAGAAGACATTGAACAGAAATGGGTAATAGGCAACTATGCCAATTTCATTTGATTAATGGTCCTGCCAAAGGGTACTATTGCAATCTGATAACAGCTGGGCAGTGTTTCTCAACCTCAGGACCTTTTAGTTATATGGACAATAATAATAATAATAATAATAATAATAATAATAATAATAATAATAATAATAATAATAATAATAATAATAATAATAATAATAATAATAATAATAATAATAATAATAATAATAATAATAATATAATCCCTGATCCTGCCTTTTGCCATCAACAGGCAGTTAGATTCCTTCCCCCCCCCATCCCTGATCCTGCCTTTTGCCATCAACAGGCAGTTAGATTCCTTCCCCCCCCATCCCTGATCCTGCCTTTTGCCATCAACAGGCAGTTAGATTGCTTCCCCCCCATCCCTGATCCTGCCTTTTGCCATCAACAGGCAGTTAGATTCCTTCCCCCCCCATCCCTGATCCTGCCTTTTGCCATCAACAGGCAGTTAGATTCCTTCCCCCCCCATCCCTGATCCTGCCTTTTGCCATCAACAGGCAGTTAGATTGCTTCCCCCCCATCCCTGATCCTGCCTTTTGCCATCAACAAGCAGTTAGATTGCTTCCCCCCATCCCTGATCCTGCCTTTTGCCATCAACAGGTAGTTAGATTGCTTCCCCCCATCCCTGATCCTGCCTTTTGCCATCAACAGGCAGTTAGATTGCTTCCCCCCATCCCTGATCCTGCCTTTTGCCATCAACAGGCAGTTAGATTGCTTCCCCCCCCCCATTTCCGCTGTTGCCGGTCCCAAGCCCGGATGAGAAAGGAGGAGGGTTGGGGTCAGGTTGGCAACCTGGCCTCATAAAAAAAACTCGCCAACCCATATAACATGGTGAAAGAAATGAAGAAAAATTCTATACCGCATCGGTCGTCATGCGTGTTAACAAGGGCCGCGGCGGATGTTGAGGTCCCTGGACATCCGTCGACAAGTGGGCTACAAGTGGACCAGCCAACAAAACGACAAAAATATAGTGCAGATGAAAATCGTGCCATAATGGCCTGTTATTACAACTCAGAGCCAGAAAGAAGAGGTTATTTGAAGCGAATGCATGAACTTAAACAAAGTGGATACAAGACTTTGAGAAAAGTGTTGGCAAGAAGCAAATGCAAGTATTAGAAATAACAACTGAGATGGTCAAAAATCGAGTAAAAAAAGTAAAGAACTGGACATCACCTGGAAATGACCAATTACATGGTTTCTGGCTCAAATATCTGACCAGTTTGCATGCAATATTGGCCAAGCAACTGAACGAAATGCTACAAAATGGTCAAATTGATGAATGGTTGACAACTGGAAAAACATACTTGATTCAGAAAGATGCAACTAAAGGAACAACACCTGGAAACTACAGACCAATAACATGCTTGCCAACAACCTTCAAATTACTCACCGGGATAATTGCAGATAACATAATGGATTATTTGGAAACAAATAACATCTTGCCAGTAGAGCAAAAAGGCAACAAAAGAAGGAGCAGGGGCACAAAAGATCAGCTCCTAATTGACAAAATGATACTAGAAAACTGTAAGAACAGAAAAACGAACTTGAATATGGTCTGGATTGATTACAAAAAGGCGTACGACTCACTGCCACACAGCTGGATCATCAAATGCTTAGAAACTATTGGCATCAGCAAAAATATTACATCATTCATTGAAAAAGCGATGAAACAATGGAGAACTGTGTTGGCAGTAGGGAATGAGAACTATGGAATGGTTAATATCAAGAGAGGAATTTTTCAGGGAGATTCACTTTCACCCCTCCTCTTCATCATCGCAATGATCCCACTATCAGTAATCTTAAAAAAAATGAAACTTGGATACCAAATAGCCAAAGACGCTGAAAAAATTTCACATTTATTGTATATGGATGATTTGAAACTGTATGGAAAGTCAGAAATAGAAATCCAATCACTGACCAACACAGTCCTAATATTCAGCACAGATATCTCAATGCAGTTTGGCATGGAAAAATGTGCCACTGTATCTATGAAAAGGGGCAAAATCACTACATGTGACGGAATTGAAATGCCCAATGGCCAATTAATTAAATGCAATCAAAATGAAGCCTATAAATATCTGGGCATTCTGCAGTTGGATAACATCAGACATGGAGAAGTGAAAACTATCATTAGAAGAGAGTACACCAACAGAGTTAGGAAAATTTTGAAATCTAAATTAAATGGTGGAAACACCATCAAGGCCATGAATACCTGGGCAATACCAGTCATAAGATACACGGCTGGTATAATTAACTGGACACAAGCTGATTTGGACATTTTGGACCGAAACACCAGAAAACTAATGACAATGCACTACAGTTTACATCCACGTAGTGACACTGATAGACTTTACCTGCCCAGAAAATCAGGTGGCAGAGGACTACTACAAGTAAAGCAAACAGTTGAAGAAGAAAAGCATGCATTGGCGGATTATTTAAAAGAAAGTCAAGAACATCTATTAATTGAAGTAAAGAACAAAAATCTACTGAAGGTCCAACAGACGAAACAAGAATACAGAAAAAATGTGATAAAATCAAGAATGGAGAGTTGGCAAAATAAAGCATTACATGGCCAATTTCTGGAAAAAATAAAAGACAAAGTGGACAGTGAAAAAACTTGGTTATGGTTAACATCTGGTACTTTAAAGAAAGAAACAGAATCATTGATCCTGGCCGCACAAGAACAGGCAATTCGTACAAATGCCATAAAGGCCAAAATTGATAAATCTTCAAATGATGCTAAATGCAGATTATGCAAGGAAGCTGATGAAACTGTAGCCCATGTGCTCAGCTGCTGCAAGAAAATCGCACAGACTGATTACAAATTACGACACAACTCTGTTGCACAAATGATCCACTGGAATTTATGCAAAAATTATAACATCCATACTGCTACAAACTGGTGGGAACACAAGCCTGAAAAAGTCACTGAAAATCAGATGGTCAAGATCTTGTGGGATTTTCGTATACAAACAGACAAGGTACTGGCGCATAATACACCAGACATCACGTTGGTCGAGAACAACAAGGTGACTATAATTGACATTGCAATACCAGGAGATAGCAAGGTCGATGAAAAGGAACACGAAAAAATTGCAAAATACCAGGACTTAAAAATTGAAATCCAACGATTATGGCACAAACCAGCAGTGGTAATTCCAGTAGTGATTGGAACACTGGGTGCTATCCCAAAAGCACTGGAATTACATTTAAAACAGCTCAAAATTGACAAAATCACCATCAGTCAAATGCAGAAAGCCGCACTGCTCGGTTCCGCACATATACTTCGAAAATACATTACGACTTCCTAGGCCCCTGGGTGGGGCTCGACTAGTAATCAATGCCAAATCCGGCGAAACAACTGGCCGCTGTGATACAATTGTATAATAATAATAATAATAATAATAATAATAATAATAATAATAATAATAATAATAATAATAATAATAATAATAATAATAATAATAATAATAATAATAATAATAATAATAATAATAATAATAATAATAATAATAATAATATGACTCTGGCATAAACCAGTACAGGTGGTCCCAGTGGTAATCGACACACTGGGTGCTGTGCCAAAAGACCTTAACCAGCATTTGAAAACAATAAACATTGACAAAATCACGATCTGTCAGTTGCAAAAGGCCACCGTACTTGGATCTGCGCGCATCATACGAAAATACATCACACAGTCCTAGACGCTTGGGAAGTGTTCGACTTGTGATATAGTGATACGAAATCCAGCATATAAATCTCGTTTGCTGTGTATTACTTTTTTTGTGAATAAATAACAACAACAACAACAGAGTTGGAAGGGACCTTGGAGGTCTTCTAATCCAAACCCCTGCTTAGGCAGAAAACCCTACATCACTTCAGACAAATGGTTATCCAACATCTTCTTAAAAGCCTCCAGTGTTGGTGCATTCACAACTTCTGGAGGCAAGTTGTTCCACTGATTAATTGTTATAACTGTCAGGAAATTTCTCCTTAGTTCTAAGTTGCTTCTCTCTTGGAAGAATCCTGGGAGTTGAAGTTCATACAACTTAAAGTTCCTGAGATTGAGAAATGTTGAGCTAGAGGGATGTACATTTTCTCTTCCTTATGGTAGGGTTTTTGGGGAAACTTGGACAGCAAGTTTAAACAGGCCTGGTTTTACATTTCTAATGCCTTCTCTCCCAACTCTGATCAGTCCATTTAACAGAACTGTACCGAGAGATATAGATGACAAGGAAACTGATTTAACTGTTATCAAAAGTTTGAAGTTAGCATCTAAGCCAACGTAGCCACTTATCTGTTCCAGACCCTGACCTGCAAGAGATCAAACAGTTCTTCACTTTAATCTAAGAAAGGAAGAGACCCGAAGACTCGCTCTAATTCTTAGAAGCACAATTCTTAAGCCAAATATTAGCTAGTGAGAGCTAAAAGGAGAGACTGCTCTGACTTTCTAACTTTATCAAAAAGAAGTTACTTCTTATTTTTAAAGAAAGTTAAAGACTTGATAAAAAATATCAGAGAGTGTTGAATGTTATCACGTTAATAGGGAGATAGTAGGGAGATAAGGCTCAGCGTTGCTTTGCCTAATCTGCATTCCAAGTATCTTGAATTTTAACTTCCATCAACCCCGTTTTGGGTGAGGAAGGATATCACGTAATATGTTAGCTGGGAGGCACAGCACCTTGTCTCCGGCGGTCTCTTGAGTTAGGGAAACCTGATTTAGAGAGACAAAAGATAAAGCTGAATAATTTACCTTGATATGAGAGCAGAAACACCTTTGTTCCAGCCACATGAAGCACTGACTCTGAAGCGAACCGTCTTCACATGTTTTAAGACTTTTGCTGCTATTGCCAACCATGTTATATCCTTCCCTTGGGAGGGCAATGCATCTTCTTTAGAGAAAACTATCTTGCTTCCGAGGAGGTTCACAACAAACCAGGACAGTCTGGAGTAAGACAAAGATGTGACAAACAATATTAGATTAGATTAGAATTCTTTATTGGCCAAGTGTGATTGGACACACAAGGAATTTGTCTTTGGTGCATATGCTCTCACTGTACATAAAAAGAAAAGATATATTCATTAAGAATCATAAGGTACAACACTTAATGATAGTCATAGGGTACAAATAAGCAATCAAAGCATACTAGGAAACAATCAATATAAATCGTAAGGATACAATATCCATGAGACTCAGACCTCCATAATAAGACAATGCCGGATGTCAGATGTGTAACCATTTGGTTAGTTTTAGGCAGGTGGAACATTGATTTAGAAACTTTAGAAACAAATATGCAGATAAATAATAATAATGTTATTTCATTTATTACACTTCTCAACTATTCAACCAATTCAGGTACAGTAGAACCTCTGGTCACGACCAAATCGAGTTGCGACCAAAGTTATGGAACGAATAACAAAGTTATGACCCAAACCTAATTTTGGAAATTTGGCGCTTACAAAAAAAAATGGCGTGGAAGGGGAAATCAGCTGCAGAAAAAAAATGTTTGTGAATTTTTTGGTCGGAACCCGTTTTGTTTGTGGTCAGAAGCGTTCATGACCAGAGGTTCTACTGTATTTTGTTTCTTTAACACATAGATGTAAATTAACATATAGACATAAATTAGGATTTGTAAATTTATATCAGGGCTGCAGATTTAACAGTTAACAGATCAAACAGGGAAAAAAAGTATAATCATTCAAGAGTTACAGAATTGGAAAAGATCTCAGAACTTATAGCAATAACAATAGCATTTAGACTTCTATACTGCTTTATAGTGCTTTACAGCCCTCTCTAAACAGTTTACAGAGTCAGCATATTGCCCCCAACAATCTGGGTCCTCATTTTACCAACCTCTGAAGGTAGAAGGCCGAATCAACTTTGAATCAGTCAGAATTGAACTCCTGACAGTGGGCAGTTTGACTGAAATACTGCATTCTAATCACTGCGCCACCATCTTATATAGTATATATAGTCAAATCTCCAGCTTAATCTCACGTTAATTTTAATAATGAGCTTCCAAATCATCTTTCGCTTTAAAGTTAGTCAGTTCCCAGAATTGACAATTATATGTACATGGCTCTCAGCCTCAAAATCCTGCCTTAATTTCAAGGAAATGCAAAAATACTGTACATGAGTAAAATATATTGGATACCATTCCCACAATTTAGTGCCCTTGAGAGGTTTTGGAGCTGCAGCTAGTTTCTAAACTGAAGACTGAGCAACAATAACACCACAGTGGTTTGTGTGTGTATACAAAATAGGTATGTAAAAATTCTTCACAGCTTCATATTCAGCATTTCATATAAACTCATTGCCTTTTTTTAAAAAAAAGCCAGCTGTAGCATTCAGCTTCTCTCAATTTGCAGTTTTGAATTTCCAGGAAAGCCATTTTGCTTGGTTCCCTGACATAGCCTGTCTTGGCAAATGTGGCAAGACCATGAAGATCTCATATTTGAGAATAGCAATAGCACTTAGACTTATATACCGCTCCATAGTGCTTTACAGCCCTCTCTAAGCGGTTTACAGAGTTCAGCCTATTGCCCCCAACAATCTGAGTCCTCATTTTACTGACCTCGGAAGGATGGAAGGCTGAGTCAACCTTGAGCCGGTGAGATTTGAACAGCTGAACTGCTGAACTAGCAATCAGCTGAAGGTTGCAGTGCTGCTTTTAACCACTGCGCCACTTCGGCTCCTATCAAAGGCCTAGAGCAGTGATGGCGAACCTTTTTTTCCTCAGGTGCCGAAAGAGCGGAAGCGTACTCTATCACATGGATGCACATGCCCAAACCCACAATTCAATGTTCCCCCCTGTGCCCCACCCCCTGCACATGCGCACACATGCGTGCACAACCCTCCCATTTCCCAACTTTCGGTAGGCCCATTTTTCGCCGCCCCCAGGCTCCAGAGGCTTCCCTGGAGTCTGGGGAGGGCAAAAAGGACCCCAAAAAGGCCCCCAAAAATGCCCTCCCAGAGCATGAGCCAAAAATCAGCTGGCCGGCACGCACATCACGCTGGAGCTGAGGTAGGGCAACAGCTCACGTGCCGGCAAAAATGGTTCCGCGTGCCATAGGTTTGCCATCACAGGCCTAGAGATTGCCGGGGGAGGGGGGGAGAAACCTCTTACATCCTAAATCAGCAGCCTCCATTACTATGACCCAGAGAAAAAACAGGTTTCTTCTCCCTCGACTAGAGGATTTCGAGTAAAGATTGGACAGCTGTTATTAAGAACGGCCTTGATCTCATGCTTTTTTAATTAAACATTGGGTCGGTTTGATTAGAGAAAGATCAATAACTACATTTATTAATGGTTGGAAAACTCTTATGGACTTTTTTCTGATCTTGCAAAAAAAGTGGCTAGTCTAGTAAAGAGAAGGACCAGGGGAGACATGATAGCAGTGTTCCAATATTTGAGGGGCTGCCACAGAAAGGAGGGGGTCAAGCTATTTTCCAAAGCACCTGAAGGCCAGACAAGGAATAATGGATGGAAACTGACCAAGGAGAGATTCAACCTGGAAATAAGGAGACATTTTCTGACCGTGAGAGCAATCAACCCATGGAACAGAAGTTGCCTTCAGAAGTTGTGGGAGCTTCATCACTGGAAGCTTTCAGGAAGAGACTGGACTGCCATCTGTAAGAAATGGTGTAGGGTCTCCTGCTTGGGCAGGGGGTTGGACTAGATGACCTACAAGGTCCCTTCCAACTCTTTTACTCTGTAAAAATTTGTAAAGTAACTCTTAAAAGAGGAGATGCAACAGGCAACTTCACAACAAAAAAATGAACGCAGCCTGGATCTAAGCAACCGTTTTGCCAGTTCTGCAATGGCAAAAACAACCATCTAGCCAACCCACTTCACTTCACTTCTCTCTCCCAAGTGGGAAGAAATGGATCAAAACAGAGCAGTGAGATACAGACAGCTCAGTATGAATCTGCAAAGCTGAATGCTAAAGACTTGGGCTCCTGAAGGGACCATTTCATTTGCACCTTACTAGCAGAAGCGAGAAGGACAGTGAAAAACGAGAGCTTTGCTGCCCCTCTCTCTAAAGAATAAGAAAGAGGAATCTCTTGCCTGAACAAGACACCGAGTGCAATGGAAATCTGGGATTTGCTGCCAGCAATGCAACAGTTAAGAAAGGGGCCAGGAGCTGTCCATGGTGGCACTACAGTTTTTCAAGACTCTTCCCCAGTCAAGGAATTTGCTGTAACACCCACAAACTCTGAACACAGAAGGTGCTGAGTGACAGAAGTTAACCAACATTACTGCAAAGCCTTTACCTTGCTAGATCTGGATTATCCTGAGAAGAACCTAATTTTCCTAATTTGGTGCCTTCCAGATACTCTGGACTACAACTCCCATGATGCTGAATAGGGACCGAGTAATAGGAGCTGTTATCCGACACAACCAATTCATTCTCTGGCACGAAATAAAAACTGGTCTCCAGTTCTTTCCTTAATCTCTCTCTACTTTTCCCTTTATCTCCCTTTCTAGATTGTAACCCCCCTTTTGCGGCATGGACTTTAATTCTTCATCCAACTCTTAAGTTCTTTTCTACCACTAAACCAAGGCAGAGAAGAGATTCCCGTTTAATTGTCAAGATTTTTAATAAATGAATGCAGGATAATGATTTAACTGAAGGAAGATATATACCGTATTTTTCAGAGTATAAGACGCACCGGAGTATAAGACGCACCTTAGTTTTTGGGGAGGAAAATAGGGGGGAAAAATCTGCCTACCAGGTATTCATCTGGCTAGCGTCCTTAGTCTGGTCAGCTTCAGCACATTATTTTATCCCCTGGTTAGGACTTAAAAAAACCTTCTTCTGAGAGAGTAACAATGAAAGAGCCTGCAAGCCAGTAAGAGCTGGGAAGATAGATAGCACCTGGTTAGGGCTAGAAAAAAACTTATTCGGAGCAAGTAGAGCTGCAAAGACTTAGGGCTGGAAAAACATTCTTTGGAGAGAGTAACAATGAAAAAGCCTGCAAGCCAGTAAGACCTGGGAAGATCTGTTAGCACCTAGTTAGGGCTGGAAAAAAAGCTACATTCAAAGCATAAGACGCACCCAAATTTTCAGCCACTTTTAGGGAGGAAAAAGGTGCGTCTTATACTCCGAAAAATACGGTAAGTTGCATCTACATAGACCTGAAGCTGACAAAGAAGTACAGAATCTCCCAGAGAATAAACCTATCTATAGCACAATTGTCATAACAACTATGTTTGACCCACGGGATCCAAAGATGGGTGTACTTGTTGCTAAGGAACATATGCAGGTGCTTACTCTCACAGTCACACTTGGCTTGTGTGGGTCAGTCAAAGACATTTGGTCAATCACTGTGAAAAAATAAAGCATCCACTGGATTGAACCAGCATGGCTCTCAAGAGCCAGAGATTCTACCAAGCAATTGTTTTGCAGCCAGCAAAAATCAAAAGGGATGAACTGATTTATTGTACCAAGCCACTATGCGGTTTTGTCAGTTGGCTTAGGGTGATGCGGGAATCTCAGCTATTAAGGTCTGTAAACCATGGTTTTTGACAAGAAGGAATGGTTGGCAACTAATCAAGGAGAGAGGCAACCTGGAATTGGGGAGAAACTTCCCGACAGTGAGGACAATTAACCAGTGGAACAGCTTGCCTTCAGAGGTTGTGGGTGCTTCATCATTGGAGGTTTTTAAGAAGAGACTGGACAGTCACTTGTGTGAACTGGTATAGGGCAGGGGTTGGCAACCTTAAACACTCAAAGAGCCATTTGGACCCGTTTCCCACAGAAAAGAAAACACCAGGAGCCACAAAACCCTTCCTGTGCCTGATTATTTCTGAGCGGCCACAGAACTAGCATATGTAGTTGAACATTCTGTTTTCTTCTGAAATTTTTCTTTTCTTGGATTTATCCAAGACTGGCCTACCGGGGGTCGAAAAGCTCAATAAATCGCATGCCAGCAGGTATCACACATTGGCGATTGTGACGCATATTTTGAGCAACAGGTAGCCGCAGCAGAGGGATGAAAGAGCCACATGCGGCTCCAGAGCCGCAGGTTGCTGACCCCTGGTATAGGGTCTCCTGCTTGAGCAGGGGGCTGGACTAGAAGACCTCCAAAGTCCCTTCCAGCTCTATTCTGATTCTGAAAGCTCAGCATGCCATGTGAATCTAGCCATTTGTGGCCTACTCGATCAAACTCCAAAAACAGCAGCACAGTTTGAGATATTTTTCCTCTCAAGCTTTTCAAAACAAGGATTTTTAGGGCTGTCAGAGAAAAGAGCCTGACCAGATTATCCAAAGGAAAACAAAACTAAACTAAAATACTGCTCAATAATAATATTAAAAAAAACAAGAGTAAAACCAGAGTGTGCTAATCAGCTTTGATCCAATACAAATCATCACACTGATTTCATCCATCAAACTGATTTGCATCTATAATTCAGATCAGATTTGTGATCCAAACCAAACTGATTTGATCTGATCCAGAAAAGAAATGTATTTTTGATTCAAAAGCATTCTGTTCACTTTGACACACTCAATCCGTAATTTTATTTGAAGGGTTGATTTAACTGAAATACCTCCAAACTGACTCGGAGTCAAAGCTTGACACAGCTCTTGTGAAAATTGGACAGAAACAATGTCAGAAACAGAATTAGCACAGTCCTGTTCCAACTGCATATAAACAATCTATGTTCTAAAATTTATACACATCCAGGCTTTATTCTTAGTCAACAACAACAACAAAAAATGACACATGTACAGACAACATTTCAAGAACAAATCCACATTCAAAGAGGCTAAGCTAAGGCTAAAATTGCACAATACAATAGGTCAAGTTATTTATTTATTTATTTGTTTATTTATTTATTTATTTATTTATTTATTTATTTATTTATTTATTTATTTATTTATTTAGTGACATTTATATACCGCCTCACAGTGCAAGCACTCTCTAAGCGGTTTACACCAGTAAGCAATGTATATTTATATTGCCCCCAACAATCTGGGTCCTCATTTTACCTACCTCGGAAGGATGGAAGGCTGAGTCAACCTTGAGCCGGTGAGATTTGAACCGCTGACCTGCGGATCAGTGTCAGCTAAAGTGGCCTGCAGTACCTGCCTCTAACCGCTGCGCCACCTCAGCTCTAAGTTAAAATTACTTAGCCTTAAAGTAATGTGTAGTTTGACCCCCATGCTTATGTTTAAAAACTAGCAAGACTATTTTTGATTTAAGCAACCTACAAATTCAAGAAAGGCATGCATAAAAAATGATCATTCTGTAACTTACCTTACTTGCAGGATGCAGGATGATTTTGCTACACAGAAAGATCTTGAGAAGAAGTCTCGTCTCTGGGGTTACACTCTGGGCTGAAGAATCTCCAACGGCCACAGCTGCTACGTGGCATGGAATTCCCAAAGCTTTCCACTTTCACACAAGAATCTGAGTGTCAAAATGTTCTGCAACCACCTTCTGGGCAGACGTGGCACCAAGAATCCAAACATCAAGGCCTCAAGTCCTCCAAAACCTTTTAGAGTTGCGAAAGTCAAACCAGAGTCCCCATGTGTCCAACCAGAAGCCCTTTTGCCACACACCTCCAGTATGCTTTCTTGGCCACACCCAGGAACATTTTGCCACAGCTTTTCACATCAGCTCCTCCAACATTTTCCTGCAGAGACAAATGGTAGAATGTGGACAAGGCTCAGAATCCATGTGCAGAGAGTTCCACCATCTTTCAAGAGGACTTGAAGAATTAGAATAGAATAGAATAGAATAGAATAGAATAGAATAGAATAGAATAGAATAGAATAGAATAGAATAGAATAGAATAGAATAGAATAGAATATAGAATATAGAATAGAATATAGAATAGAATAGAATATAGAATAGAATAGAATAGAATAGTAGAATATAGAATAGAATAGAATAGAATAGAATAGAATAGAATAGAATAGAATAGAATAGAATATAAAATATAGAATAGAATAGAATATAAAATATAGAATAGAATAGAATAGAATATAGAATAGAATAGAATATAGAATAGAATAGAATAGAATAGAATATAGAATATAGAATAGAATAGAATATAGAATAGAATAGAATAGAGAATAGAATAGAATATAGAATATAGAATATAGAATATAGAATATAGAATATAGAATAGAATATAGAATAGAATAGAAAATAGAATAGAATAGAAAATAGAATAGAATAGAATAGAATAGAATAGAATAGAATAGAATAGAATAGAATAGAATAGAATAGAATAGAATAGAATTCTTTATTGGCCAAGTGTGATTGGACACACAAGGAATTTGTCTTTGATGCATAAGCTCTCAGTGTACGTAAAGAAAAATAAAATACATTCATCAAGAATCATAAGATACAACACTTAGTGATAGTCATAGGGTACAAAGAAGCAATCAGGAAACAATCAATATTAATATAAATCGTAAGGATACAAGCAACAAGTTACAGTCATACAGTCATAAGTGGGAGGAGATGGGTGATAGGAACTATGAGAAGACTGATAGTAATAGTCTTCTACATAGAGTGGCTCTTCAAATTTTGTGCAAAGATCACAATCCCTAGAAGGGAAGCCAAAATATCATATTTTTGTCCGCCCCCCCCCCCCCCGAATAGATAAATATAGTATAAGGCAGTCAAACCCAAGTTAGGGGCACTCCAGATGAGTGGACCATCTCCCAGAATTCCCCAGCCAACCCAGCTGAAAATTCTGGGAGAATTAAAGGCACACATCTGGAAGTTACCAGGATTGGAGAATGCTGGGACAAAAATTAAAAGCACCAGGCTGCCATTCAGAATGTCACAATTCGAATGTTGTTGCTGCTGCTGTTGCACATTTACCAGAGAGTCATAATAACCGATTTGCAATTTCAGCTTCCCCATCTGCAATTCAAGATTAATGCTGACTTGGCACAAAGACTGTATATTCCTAAAGGAATTACTATGTGGTGATATAAACAGAAATAATCCAGTTATATCATATGAAGACAAATCACCTTCAAGTGGAGCTCAACTCCCGGTGATTTTATAAACACATCCCGGCAATTGTCTTGGCAACACTATAGAAGCGATTTGTTGCCATTTCTGCTTCTGCTTCCATTTTCTAGGCTAGCCTAAAGCGCTAAAGATTTTTGGTGAACTCCCATTCACAACCTGATCAAGGTTTGTCTGCTTAGCCAGGGTTGCCTAGAAGCTATCATCAAGGAATAAACCATGCCAGGAGTATTTCTTTCTCCTTGATTGTAGCTAATTTGTACAGTGCATTAAAATTTATTTATTTATTTTGTGAGATTTATATACTGCCTCACAGTGCAAGCACTCTCTAAGCGGTTTACACCAGTAAGCAATGTATATTTATATTGCCCCCAACAATCTGGATCCTCATTTTACCTACCTCGGAAGGATGGAAGGCTGAGTCAACCTTGAGCCGGTGACACTTGAACCGCTGACCTGCGGATCACAGTCAGCTAAAGTGGCCTGCAGTACCTGCCTCTAACCACTGCGCCACCTCGGCTCATCTTAAAATCATAATGTAGACAGCGTGCTTTCCAGCCAGAAATGAAGAGTTAAGTCAACCACTTGTGGTTTGAAAGTCCTTTTTGCTCTTATGTGAAAACTTTGGAGTAGTAAAGCTTCAACAGGACAAGATTAAACATGGGGCTTAGTATGAAGCCATCTGCATTTGTTCCCAGTTTATAATGTGGCACTCGCAAGAGCTTACTATGGCATCTGAACCATGGCCCAGATTAAAAATGGTTTGCCCAGCGTCGCATGCCAAACAAGCCTGGGCTTCGCATCCACATTAAAAACATCAAGCAGCCCTTCTTAAAGGCTGAGAGTAAGGATCAGCTTTAAATATCAAATAAAAAATAGCTGAAGTTAGAAACCTTGGAGAATATGAGCAATCAAGTAAAACATGCAAAGAGGCGCTTTCCAAATTCCTGTGAATCTCAGAAGTGCTATGCTCTGGTTTCTCCCAACCACCCCTAACAATTTTCCAGGGGAGCTGGATTGGGCATTTAACTCCCCCTCCCCTTCCATGTCAATCAGAGGGTTACTACTACTACAATCTTAGGGAGGGAGGGAGGGCAAAACTTGATTTCCCCAGCGCCCAAATGGATGGATGCAGTCCAAACTGGCACGTGCCTGGGCACAAATTCCACAACCTCAGCATCTCCTTCTGCCAAGCCCCGACACGTGCACGGAGTTGAACCACACGTCGGTTTATTTATTCCTAAAGCTCCGCTTTGAAAGTCAATGAACCAGGCAGGCTGGGAACGGGGAGAACCGCTAAGGAAGGGGAGAACCTGCTCTTAGCAATAGCACTTAGACTTATATACCGCTTCATAGTGCTTTACAGCCCTCTCTAAGCGGTTTACAGAGTTCAGCATATTGCCCCCAACAATCTGGGTCCTCATTTTACTGACCTCAGAAGGATGGAAGGCTGAGTCAACCTTGAGCCTGGTGAGATTTGAACAGCTGAACTGCTGAACTGCAGTGCTGCATTTTAACCACTGCGCCACCTCGGCTCTTCTGGATTGACCCCCCCTCTCCTTTCAATGGCGCTGCTCATCTGCCTTGGGGATTCCTCCCGAGTAAGCCCCGGGTCCAGCTTGTTGAGACTCAGAAGCCAAGCAGGGGGCGGGCGGAATCCCTTAAGAGAGGCGACGGAGAGGAGACCACCAGGAAATCCCAGATCGTAAGCCCGACTGGGAAAGGGGCAGAGCGAGAAAAAGGCAACCCCCTTCTTCGAACTGCTGCCTGCAAAATATTCCCAGGGGCTCGCCTCCACCACTTTAACCTACACACACACACACACACACACACACACACACACACACGAGCGCCGCTGGAGCTTCGCACAGCTGAGCTTACCTTTCGGGCTTAGTCGAGTGACGACTGAAAGGCTTCCAGCCTTCCAAGGACGGAGCCTGCTCTCGGACCCACCAGGGCTGGGAAGGGGCTCTGTGGTCGTGTCCTGGTTTGTCCCGGAACCAGGTTTGGTCCGCATGGGGGGCATGCAGGCAGCTGCGGGCAAGAGAGGGAGAAGCGGAAAGCCGCCAAGGCTTGCCAGGCTGGCTGGCTTAGCGGGCAAAGGAGGGCGTGTTAGCCGGGTCAACTACTCACCTGGAGACGCTCCGCAAATCCGGCGAGAGGCGAGAAGAGAAGAGAAACGCGCTTCTGGAAGGGCCGAGCTGCGAACCTTGCTCCGGAGCCAGCTGAGCCAACACACCTGCCCCGCGCAAGCGCTGCTTTCTCCAAGTCTACGGGCTGTTTTCTGTCCGCTCCCTTAAAGGCGCCTCGGAGCGGAGCTTACCTGGCCCGGCAGCCGCCTCCTCCGCTTCTCAACCCCTTGCCCCGCGTTTGGGGAGGGGGCTCCTCGGAGCAGGACAGCCGCCTTTGACCATCACGACTCCAAGTTCGGAAGAAGCACTCAGGCAAACCCCTCAATTCCTCCCCCTGCCTTCGCCGGGTGGGGGGAGGCTTGCTTCGGAGTAAGCGCGTAACGGGGTTGCTCCGAAGTAAGTTGCTCTCCGAGCGCTGGCAAAAAAGAGCCGCTGCGGCGAATCCAGCGGCAGCGGCGCCCCCTGGTGGCGATGTGGAGCGGGTGGCCATGCCAGCGGCTCTTACCTATCCGCGCGACCCACACGAGCGCAAAAGCGAGCAAGTTGCCTTCCCTTACCTCCTTTCCTCCTCCGGGGAGAGATGGCTTGGTGGCTCCGGCGGCGATCCTCCAAGCTGCCCTCTGGGTGACTGGGATCGCGAGTGAGCGGCTCTCCTGCCCCCAAGGCTCTCCTGCAGCGCTCCGGTGCCCGGCTTTTCCCTTGCCCGGCCGCCGGTCCCGCTTATTTATAGGATTACCGGAGCGCTGTTGACTCGGCTCCTCCCAGCCAGTGACGCCTCCTGGCACGCCGGGCATCTCTGCTGGCGCCCGGTGGAAGGGGGGTGGGGGAGCCGGTGAGGGAGAGGAGGAGGAGGAGGCGGGAGGCGGAATGTGCAATCTCGAGAGGGGGGGGGGAATCCCAGGCAGGGTTGGAGGAACGCCTCCCGCCCCCCCTCCCCTTCTCCGCTCCTCCGGTGTAGCGCTTGCGGTCGCGCTGCTCAACTTCCCGAGACAGTTCTACGGAGAGAGATTCACACTTAGCAAATGGGTGGCTAGCTTCTTCCCCCTGCTCCCTGATAAGCTTTGGTTTGTTTAAGTGTGGTTTGCCGGTCCTGACCAAGCTACATTGGATGGGTTCCTGAACTAGAGATTAGCAAATTAAACCCAAACCATGATAGTTCCTCCTTTCCCTTTCCCTTTCCTTTCCCTTTTCTTTCCCTTCCTTTCCTTTCCATTCCCTTCCCTTCCTCTCTGCCCTTCCCTCTTCCCCTTGATTCCTTCCTTTCCTTTCCGTTCCCTTCCCTTCCTCTCTGCCCTTCCCTCTTCCCCTTGATTCCTTCCTTTCCTCCCTCCTTCTTTTCCTCCCTCCCTCCCTCCCTCCTTCCTTTCCATTTCCTTTCCATTTCCATTTCGCTTCCCTTCCTCTCTGCCTTTCCCTCTTCCCCTTGATTCCTTCCTTTCCTCCCTCCTTCTTTTCCTCCCTCCTTCCTTCCTTTCCATTTCCATTTCCCTTCCCTTCCTCTCTGCCCCTCCCTCTTCTCCTTCCTTCCTTCCTTCCTTCCTTCCTTCCTTCCTTCCTTCCTTCCTTCCTTCCTTCCTTCCTTCCTTCCTTCCTTCCTTCCTTCCAGTGAGTGTCAGCCTACCCCTCTCCTCCATCATCTTCCCATTTGAACCAAATGCCCTAACATTTAAGACTTTCCTTTTGCTTTATGGAAAAAGATGCAACTCATTTTAATTGCTTCCCCCCCTTCACCTCAACCCCAAACACCCACTCAGCCATGAGTTAGAATGTACCATCATTGTGAAAAAAGGCAGAGCACAACAGGTCTTGCAAAAGTTTTTCTAACCCATACCTTGGGGGGGAGGGGCAGGAATCATCCCAGGGAGATTTTCTATCAACACTGCAAGATGATAGTTAGATTTTTTCCAACAGTTCTCCACAACATAGCATAACATAGCATCTTTCAGTTCATCCCTTTGGCTTTTTTTTAAACTATTATCCTGGTTTGTACAACATAGATCATGGCTTGTTTAGCTGCATGAGATGCTGACCCCAAATGAGACTTTCTCATCTTAATTTTTTGTGATGTGCAAAGTCCGCCTACCTGATTATTTCATGGTTCACTGTTGTGCAAATCCAGAAAATTGGCTTAAGTGAATGGTAGGTACGTGCATTATGCAATCATGATGTTCATCCATTGTGTTCGAAGAGGACCTTGACATCTGGGGGGGGGGGGAGGATGTCAAGACCTGCGCGTGAATTGGATTAAAGTGAGGGAGAGGTGCTCATAGTCAGTCTCACTCTCTCTTCCCAGATCCCATCTTGCTCCAAATAGCAGGACAAGAGTCGAGACAGTTGGAGATGGGTTGGGCGCAGTGGTTGACCAGGGCGTCTTTTGTGTCTTACCGTGCTCTTAGTGTACCACATCACTTGCAGAGACCGCCTTCATGACTGTTGTCCTATTCTAGTAGGTTTCATCCGCTCAGTCCTCCAGAATCTGACTTCACATGCTCGGGATAGACAAGTCCCTATCTCACCGAAGGTCAATGACCCAACGGCTACTCTCAACCTGGTTTGGCCAGCCTGTCGAAGCTGTTGCCCGGGGTGTGGCCGCTGCGCATGCTACAGCTGCTAGGAGCCACAGGTGAGAGCTGAGTGACAGGTGGGGACCAAAGGTGAACGAGCTGTCCTAACAGCTGCCCTAAAATGAGCTGCCGTAAAAGGACACGACATGCCCCTACACCAGAGGTGCTACCCCTCCCTGAGCACCCCATACACCCCAGAATAGAATAGAATAGAATAGAATAGAATAGAATAGAATAGAATAGAATAGAATAGAATAGAATAGAATAGAATAATAGGATAGGATAGGATAGAATAGGATAGAATAGAATAGAATAGAATAGAATAGAATAGAATAGAATAGAATAGAATAATAGAATAGAATAGAATAGAATAGAATAGAATAGAATAGAATAGAATAGAATAGACAGTATTGTCAGTCTGAATGTACACTAATAGGCATGCATTAAAATGAAATTTTGTTGCATACAGCTCTCAAAGGGTCACCACCTCCAATATACACTACATAAATGACAAATAAATACAAAATTATGCATATGCCCACATATATTATATGACACAGAGAAACAACACAGTCTCGTTCGGATGTATACATGTACATGGGGAGATAAACGAATCTTGCGAGTTTACCAGACGGATGATGTAGGGAACAAAGCTGTTACAGAATCAGGAAGCCCTGCTAGAAATAGAATAGAAATCAATCTGATTTTCTGATCTAAGCCCAGAATCAGTCAGAAGTTGGGCACTTTCAAAGATCTGACAATGTGTAGAATATCAAGACGTCCATCATGTTTTGTCTTTTCTCAAGTTAGCCATCGTATGGACAGTCCCTAAACTACACATCTTCTATACTTATTTATTCCTTAACCTGAATTCCTTTCATCATTGTCACTTTTTATCTTGCATTTTATGACTGTTGTGAGAGATGGGCACGAGAAATATGTTAAGGGGTTAAGATTTAATGTTCCTCTTTAGGTCTTTCCACCATAGCAAACATTGTCATTGAAATTCTAAGAAACAATGTTTTATGGCTTATTCCGCAATGTGCCTACTCAGAAAATGCTCTCACAGATTTCATGCAGCGTCCAAGCAGGGTTGCAAAAGATGCCATATATTTATATTTCACGTCAACTCTATCAGTAAACAGAGTTTTGGAATTTGGGGGAAAATTCAAATGAACAGCCTTCTCTTGAATGCTTAAACTTGCCCTAAAAAAGCTAAGCCATAATATGCCTTGATTTTTAGCAATAGCAATAGCTCTTAGACTTATATACCGCTTCACAGTACTTTACAGCCCTCTCTAAGCGGTTTACAGAGTTCAGCATATTGCCCCCAACAATCTGGGTCCTCATTTTACCCACCTCGGAAGGATGGAAGGCTGAGTCAACCTTGAGCCGGTGAGATTTGAACAGCTGAACTGCTGAACTGCAGTGCTGCATTTTAACCACTGCGCCACCTCGGCGCCACCTTTTGTGGTCAACGGAGAATCCTGATTTACAGTTTAATAAAGAGGTCCACAAACTCTGTGGGTCCTGACTACCCCACTCCCCAGGTCTCGAATCACAAATATTTTTTAAAGCCGATGAGGATTATTCCAGCAAATTTGGGGATCAACAAATCTCACTTCTGTTTTGGGTGGGTTTGTGCAAGCTAAGTCGGGACTAGCATGTGGGGGTAATGGTTAGGGCCGTGATGGTGAACCTATGGCACATGTGCCAGAGGTGGCACGCCGAGCCCTCTCTATGGGCACACCCGCTGTCACCAGCTGCTCTTCTGGGTTCCGTCCCGCGCATGCGTGCCGCCCAGCTTCTCTCTTCTGGGTTCTGGTGCTCCGGTGCGCGCGCTCCAGTTTCGGCACTTGGTGCCGAAAAGGTTAGCCTTCACTGGGTTAGGGCATCAGGATAGGAACCAGGAGACTGTGAGTTGTAGTTCCACTTTAGGCACAAAGTCAGCTGGGTGATTGTCAGCCCTTCCAGGTAAACCAGACAGGAAACATAACTAAATGAGCTCAATCGACTTTATTGTAAGTCTACATTAATAGAATCATGCAAATCTAAAGGTATAAACTTCCCTCCTGGGCTTTTTACTGCCAGATTCATTCGGGTAGATCCCTTCTAAGTTTCTTCCTCTGACCCTTAAGCCACTGGGGGCTCCTCCCTCTCTTGTCTGATGGTTTCCTAGGCAGTATCTCTTTCCCCCTCCTTCCAAAATCTTGCCAAGAAAACTGCCCAGGCTTGTCTAGGTAGGTGCCAGGAACCAACGCTGATTCAAAGGCATTGATAAGTGCAATTCATCCGAAGCAAGTCAGATCAGAATCAACCTTAGCTGCTATTTCTCTAATTCTCTCCCCCCCCACCACCCGGTACATCATATGAGACCTAGAACTTAAGCTGCTCTGGCCTAGAGGTAGAGCTCTTGCCTCACAATCAGGAGGTTGTGAGTTCAATCCTAGGTAGAGGCAGATGTAAGGGTCTCCTGCTTGGGCAGGGGGTTGGACTAGATGACCTGCAAGGTCCCTTCCAACTCTGTTAATCTCTTATCATCATCTCACATAAATGGAGACTGGCTTTCAAAATTGGCATGCCCAAGATGCTGTATTCCTCCACTTCATTTCTTAGCAATAGCACTTTCTTAGCAATAGCACTTTACTTATATACCGCTTCATAGTGCTTTACAGCCCTCTCTAAGCAGTTTACAGAGTTCAGCATATTGCCCCCAACAATCTGGGTTCTCATTTTACCAACCTCAGAAGGATGGAAGGCTGAGTCAACCTTGAGCCGGTGAGATTTGAACAGCTGAACTGCTGAACTAGCAGTCAGCCTGCAGTCGCAGCATTTAACCACTGCACCACCTCAGCTCTCTTTCATCCACAGGTCTTCCGATATATTGGACTTCCGTTCCCATCATTCCCAACCGACATGGAAATCCCGATAATATTTGGAGCGTATGAATAATGCTACGATACTTGTTTTCTAGCAGGATTTGAAAAATAGGATGCTGAGAAATATTCTGGTCTGGTCCAATAGAGATCTTCTGGAGATGTTTGGATTCCTAGCACAAGGAGATAGCAGAACGTTATCACCCTAACCTTTGGAAAGCCTATATCCTAGGGCAGGGGTCGGCAACCTTAAACACTCAAAGAGCCATTTGGACCCATTTCCCACAAAAAAGAAAACTCTGGGAGCCACAAATCCTTTTGACATCTAAAATGAAGATAACACTGCATCTATCTTTTTTTTACCTTTATGCTATGTATAAAAAGCCTATAATGTGTTGCATTTATGTAATCAATGAACTGCTACATAGAAAACAAATTTTTATTTCTGCATGCAACAAAAGCATTTTGAACTCCGGAAAAAAAAAAGATGGGTCGAAAAGCTCAATAAATCGCGTGCCGGTGGGTGTTGCACATTGGTGGTTGTGACGCATATTTTGAGTGACAGGGATGAAAGAGCCACATGTGGCTCCAGAGCCACGGGTTGCAGACCTCTGTCCTAGAGAGAGACAGATGAATGTATGGCATCGCAACAACTATTCAATATCCTGCCAAGGATCAGGGTTTTGGAAACCAGGCCCAGAGATTGCACTTAAAGATTGCACAATAATTTAATCTTGAGGAACATAACAATCTACCTTGTATCAGTTTGGGAGGCCTTCAGCTCCGGGACCTTCCGGGGCCGGGCAGCATCGGGGCACGCACCTACAGAGCTCCTCCAGCCTCAGGCTTCGGGGCTGGCGGGGGGCCGTGGCGGGGCAAGGAGATAGTGATAGGGTAATCTTATTATTCAATCTTATAGGCCGCCCAACTCCCTAGGGACTCTAGGCGGCATACAAAATAAGATGAACAATAGGTTAAAACAATAAAAGTTAAAAAATACATTATAAAAGTTTAAAAAAACATTTTTCACTCATTCATACACGGGGTGACCATTCCAATATATTATCACTGGTCTCTATCCCCACGCCTGCCGGAAGAGTCAGGTTTTGATAGCTTTACGGAAGGCCAGCAAGGTGGGGATGGTCCGGATCTCCGGCGGTAGTTGCTTCCACAGAGACGGAGCCGCCACAGAGAAGGCTCTCCCCTGCGGTCCTGCCAACCGTCATTGCTTGGTTGACGGGACCTGGAGGAGACCAACTCTGTGGGACCTAACCTGTCGTAGGGAGGTATGTGGTAGGTCTCGAAGATATCCTGGTCCTGAGCTTTTGTTGTTGTTGTTGTTGGAGATTGTGGGTCTCCAACAAAATTCTGAGGAGGTACTAAAGTGTGCCCAATGGGGCAATGCTCTTTAAGAGGATTCTAAACAGATCTTCTTTATTACTGAATATAGCAGAATTTCAACTCTGAACCTGATCTCAGCCATGAATGCATTGGCCAGTTTGCACAGTTCCCTTAATCATAGGCTGTTTTAAGCCAGAATGGCTAGGCTCATGCATTGCACTAAGCTATAGACCATGGTTTATAAGAGCCGTGGTGGCACAGTGTTTAGAATGCAGTATTGTAGGCTAATTCTGCCGACTGCCAGCAGTTCAATCCTGACCGGCTCAAGGTTGACTCAGCCTTCCATCCTTCCAAGGTCGGTAAAATGAGGACCCAGATTGTTGGGGGCAATATGCTGAACTCTGTAAACCATTTAGAGAGGGCTGTAAAGCACTGTGAAGCGGTATATAAGTCTCAGTGCTGTTGCTATTGCTATGGTTTACAAAACCCAGTGGCTGCTTTGCAGAGATTATGTTAAAACAGAGAAGCATCTCATTATGTCTTGTCGTGATGGGTATCTAGCTACTGAGGTGTGTAACCAGTCTCATTATTTACAGCCAATCTTGTTCCTCAACCAAACACTATATGGGACCACAAAAGACTGACGAACCTTACAAGGATAACAAAATAACGTGCGAAATGAATTTGCAGTGACTTTATTGGGACATTAGTGGAAGGTCATCTGTTTGACTCCGGTGGAATTTCGGAGCGGTTCTGTTTGTGTGTCTATTTGTTCGTTCCTTTCTCCATCACCACCAACTGTTGGCTCGGTGAGATCATCTGGGGGATTTGGAGAACGTGATATCTCACAACTTATTTTTCCTCAATTTCATCTGAGTCAAGATAATGTTGTTGTTGGAAGGCCTGAATCACACTCTAATTTGATAATGGGATGGGCGAGTCCTGATCGATTCAAAATCTTTTGTTGACGATATGGAACATTAGGTGTACACCCGATCTGGATCCAGGAATTTAGTTTGGAGATATTCCCTTGATACGCAATTGTGAACAGATATTCTGGACCCAAAAGCATCCCAAAGGTGTTTTTCCAAAAGGCAACTGGACTTTCTTGGTTTTTTCAGAACTGAAGAAACTTCTTGGATGAGAAGTGAAACATTATCGAGGGAACACCCTCCCCATCCCCATAAAAAGTCCAGTTGCCTTTTGGAAATGCACTTTTGGGACAACGATGACCTGGATGATTGAGCATTTCCATGGATATCTGGCAGTGGTGGGTTGTAAATAATTTTGCCACCGGTTTGCACTCGCGCTCACACATGGCACTTTTGCACATGCGCAGAAGCATCCCGGGTGGGTGGGCGGAGCCTCCCATCGCCGGCGCTGCCTGTTCTAAGGACCGGTCCGAACCGGGACAAACCCACCACTGATATCTGGACCTCCTGGGCTTGGAGTATCCTATTCCAAGGTCATCTGGTTTCCTAGCAATAGCAATAGCACTTAGACTTATATACCGCTTCATAGTGCTTTACAGCCCTCTCTAAGCGGTTTACAGAGTCAGCCTATTGACCCCAACAATCTGGGTCCTCATTTTATCGACCTCAGAAGGATGGACGGCTGAGTCAACCTTGAGCCGGTGAGATTTGAACAGCCGAACTGCAGCTAGTAGTCAGCTGAAGTAGCTTGCAGTGCTGCACTCTAACCACTGCGCCACCTCGGCCAAGCACAGGGCTTTCAAAGTGATCCGCTTTCCAAGACATCCTTCCTCAACCTGGTGCTGGCTAAAGATTCTGGGAGTGGAATAAAAAAAAAGAAAACAGGAGTGGGTGACTTTTGTCCAGTTCAGCAAATTTTAAAGGTTTTTTTTTTGTGTAGAGTTAAACATGTGGGGATTCAGGTGATGGACCAGGAGCTCCTATGTAAAAGGTGGCATGTAAAATTCAATAAACACATGATAAATAATAAGTTTGCCTCCATCAGAGGTGACGTCTTTCCCCATAGTACTTTCAGGGTCAAAATGTCTTACTCACCTCAACATCCTTAGTGCAGCATGACTAATTCTAGAGTCATTGCAAGCTTTTTATCTGGGAAAAACTATAGAGCAATAGAAAAAAAGAGGAAATATTTTTAATGAAGGTCAGAACTATTTCAGACCCTCATAAAAACTAGTGAATAAGACACGGGACAAGTGTTGCACCAACAAGAAGCCACAACTGAAAGAATTCCAAAGTTGGAAAAACGTTTTCACCAAACGAGGAGCCTGTAATTTCCACTTTGACCAACAGGGGTCCCTTTAACCCATTAACCCCATTTCTAATAGCCTTCCTATCAATTTCCGAAGGACATCGATTGTGTTGGGAAACGCCAGTGTCACAATGTATAGGTTTCATCTACGTTGAATTATTGGTATATCGAAATGCCACAAGCAACTGATAGTGATCCACAAACATTTCCTATGACACCCAGTGAAGGGGACCATAATAAAACATTTCCTATGACACCCCAGGGATCATAATAAATATTTATTTTATTTTATTTTATTTTATTTTATTATTTTATTTTATTTTATTTTATTTTATTTTATTTTATTTTATTTTATTTTATTTTGTTTTATTTTATTATTTTATTTTATTTTATTTTATTTATTTTATTTTATTTTATTTTATTTTATTATTTTATTTTATTTTATTTATTATTTTATTTTATTTTATTTTATTTTATTTTATTTTATTTTATTTTATTTTATTTTATTTTATTATTTTATTTTATTTTATTTTATTTATTTTATTTATTTTATTTTATTTTATTTTATTTATTTTATTATTTTATTTTATTATTTTATTTTATTTTATTATTTTATTTTATTTTATTTTATTATTTTATTTTATTTTATTTTATTATTTTATTTTATTTTATTTTATTTTATTTTATTTTATTTTATTATTTTATTTTATTTTATTTTATTTTATTTTATTTTATTTTATTTTATTTTATTTTATTTTATTTTATTTTATTTTATTTTATATTTTATTTTATTTTATTTTATTTTATTTTATTTTATTTTATTTTATTTTATTTTATTTTATTTTATTTTATTTTATTTTATTTTATATTTTATTTTATTTTATTTTATTTTATTTTATTTTATTTTATTTTATTTTATTTTATTTTATTTTATTTTATTTTATTTTATTTTATTTTATTTTATTTTATTTTATTTTATTTTATTTTATTTTATTTTATTTTGTGCTCTTATATGCCGCCCTACTCCCTGGGGACTCAGGGTGTCGTACAACATTTGAAGAACAATTAAACAATATAATTTAATAACAATTTAAAATGCATTTAAAAGAAACATACAAAATCATACATAGGTGGGGGAGACCAAGGTGAAAATTGTCTCAAAACCCCAATTGTCTCAACCCCTACTAATATCAGTTAGTAGGCTTGGAAAGATAATGATTGTACTATCAATCTTTCTCTCCTTCCTAGAAATAATTGAAGATAAGTCTAAGTGCTATTGCTATCTATCTATCTATCTATCTATCTATCTATCTATCTATCTATCTATCTATCTATCTATCTATCTATCTATCTATCTATCTATCTATCTATCTATCTATGTATATGTATATGTATATGTATATGTATATGTATATGTATATGTATATGTATATGTATATGTATATGTATATGTATATATATAAAACAAATATGCAGTAGCATATAAACAAATATGCGATAGCAATAGCAATAGCAATAGCACTTAGACTTATATACCACTTCATAGTGCTTTACAGCCCTCTCTGAGCGGTTTACAGAGTCAGCCTATTGCCCCCAACAATCTGGGTCCTCATTTTACCCACCTCGGAAGGATGGAAGGCTGAGTCAACCTTGAGCCGGTGAGATCTGAACAGCTGAACTGCTGAACTAGCAGTCAGCTGGAGTAGGTTGCAGTGCTGCTTTTAACCACTGCACCACCTTGGCTCCTCCATCATAACATCCATCATATTATAACATGTGTTGTCTTCCATTATGGTGTCGATTATATAACCATCAAGTAAATAAATAGCCTGTCTGTTTTCCTTTCTCATATACGCCATATTTCATCCAATTTTACAACGACAGCCCATCTCTTTCCGTCTTCCTTCTCTTTCCCTCCCTTCCCTTCTCCCCTCCACTTCCCTCTCCTTCCCTCTTTCCTTCTCCTCTCCTCCCCTCTCCTTCCCTCTCTCCTTCTCCTCTCCCCTCTCTCCTTCCCTCTTTCCTTCTCCTCTCCTCTCCTCCCTTCTCCTTCCCTCTCTCCTTCTCCTCTCCCCTCTCTACTTCCCTCTCCTTCCTTTTTCTCTCCTCCTCTCCTCCCCTCTCCTTCCCTCTCTCCTTCTCCTCTCCCCTCTCTCCTTCCCTCTTTCCTTCTCCTCTCCTCTCCTCCCCTCTCCTTCCCTCTCTCCTTCTCCTCTCCCCTCTCTACTTCCCTCTCCTTCCTTTTTCTCTCCTCCTCTCCCTTCTCCTGTCTCAGGGCAGTCTTTATCAAGGTAGACGTAAGGGGAATCAAAACTTGGGCGGTGGAACAACGGGGGAAAAAAAGTGTCCTGCATCAGGTTTTCCATAGCAACAGGTGCATTTTCTCAGTTGCTCCCACTTATTCAAACAAACATTTGCAGGCAAAATAACCCGATATGAAATCTATTTGGGCTATTTCTGGGAAAAAACCGTTTTGCTTTATCATAAAAAAGGGGACATCCTAAATGGTTGCTTGAATATCTTAGGTCAGCATCTGGCTGGCAAGCAGGAAGTCAGAGGAGGAGGAACCTGGCAAAGACTAGCAGAAGGGAAGTAGGCAGGAAGACTTTCTCATGGCCATCAGAGGAGCTTTTCTGGTAAGGAAGAGCTCTTGGGTGGCAACCAGGGGTGATATCCAGCAGGTTCTGACAGGTTCTGGAGAACCAGTAGCGGAAATGTTGAGTAGTTCGGAAAACTGGCAAATACCACCTCTGGCTGGCCACAGAGTGGGGTGGGAATGGGGATTTTGCAGTATCCTTCCCCTGCCACGCCCACCAAGCCACGCCCACAGAACCGGTAGGGAAAAAATTTGAATTTTACCCCCGCTGGCAACCCATCTCTGATCTCTCTTGCTGGAGAAATGTTGGGCTCCAGACTTCAAAAGAGTCCAGCTGATAGGTTCAGCTTGGCCAGCAGTTCTGGCTGTTGCTTCTAAAAAAAAAAGAAGGAACAGGGGAAAAAAGCTGCCTTACCAGAAAAGTTCCCCCAAAAGGAAGATGTTCAAAAAGCTTTCTATTTTTCAACATCTTCACATTTTCAACATCGGCAAAGAAAATTCCTTTCATCAGAACATCACTAAGACTACTGGGGGAAAAGCTCTCACCATTCCCTTCTTTTTAAATGTTAATAATGGGTAAATCACCCGAAGTCATTGAGACGGGCAGCATATCAATGTAATAAATTATTATTAAAAAGCAAAAAGAGATTCTGGTCTGGTGCAGGCAAGCAATTGGATCACCTGTTTGGATCTTTCAGAGGGGAAAAAATGCGATGCCCAACTAGTTTGCCCCATGAGTTGCTTTTAGCGAGATGGGTAGCAAATAAAAAAAATAAAACATGCACCAAATTAGCAAATGAACCCAAGTGCCTGGGCTCATACAATTTTTAAGTAACAAGTTGGCACAACAAGGTGGACCACAAACTAGGTCCAAAGCATTTGGCAATTGGTTCCCAATGTGTTTTGTGCAAACCACATACCTAAAGCACCAAAGGATGGATCACAAAGATTTATCATAAACCCCTGGGATGAAGGGAAAGTAAGAGCTTTCCCCAACTTTTGCCCATGTGTGCTTTGCTTTAACATAGTTTGTTGTCTAGGGCCAGGGGGTCTCCAACCTTGGCAACTTTAAGACTTGTGGACTTCAACTCCCAGAGTTCCTCAGCCAGCTGGCTGAGGAACTCTGGGAGTTGAAGTCCACAAGTCTTAAAGTTGCCAAGGTTAGAGACCCCCTGGTCTAGGCCCCGATTGGCTGGATGTGTGCATTAGACTACTAGACTGTAAATTGTGGCTTACAAAAACACTGTGCTCTAAACTGAAATCAAACCATGTTATGGAGGGCACGAAAAGGAACTCAAGCTATAAAAACCACAAAGCACTTGTCACATAGTGAATATTGCCAGTTGTATGTCTATGCAGGGTGATGCATCTCTATTCTAATCTTATGGTACATTCCAATACACCTGATGTGATCTTCTGCGCATGTGTGCATTCCTGATTCTCCATTATTACTATTCTGCCTTTGACTCTCACCGAAGCGGTCACGATTTATTAGCAAGATGTAACTATATGATTTATTATTTTTGTACCGAAATAAATATTTTCTATTAGACTTTTAATCTCGGCTTTATTTCTAAATGTCTGAATTCCAAGAAAAGATCCACATCGCCTCTATGAGATTTATTCTCATCTTCACAGCACTGCAACTCCTATCCTCCGCAGCCTGCATTAATTCTTAGGAAAATCTCTCCATGTCCGAAAGATGGAGAGAAAAGGAGAATGCCCATACCAAACGGAAAGCGTCTCTGCATCCGTTACATTTGCTGATAACGTTCCTTCTTGAATTCATGGTCAGGCGTAGGAGCCAGAGATCACAATCTCGCCGTCTTGGGAAGGGGACGGCGAAGAATGATTCTCGCAGCTCTGGGGCGCTTCGGATTCCTCTAGGTCTAGGAGGAAGCCAGGGACCCTCTCCTCATCCCCGAATAAATATTTACACGACCCCTGAGCTACTCCCGGGAGGACTATCCTCGTCCTGCGCCCATTTTGGGGGATCCTGGAGAGGGATATGTCACCATCAGTCCGGCCGGCTCAAGGAGAGGAACGCGAGCGCGCAACGGAGGCGCAGTAGATTTCCAAAAGGACCCCGCGCTCCTGCCGCCACCTTCTCTTTATTAATCGGAGGCAAGTCTTGCCGAGGCCGTTTCCCCCCAGCCGGACCGCTGGAAAGCATCTCCCCCTCAGGTGTGGCTCCTCGGGATAAGCGGCCAACTCAGGTTGCAACCAGGCGCCTCCAGAGTCACCCCAACTGTGCGACTCTCAAGCGTCACGGGGCTGCCCGATCCTGGCGCAGAGAATGGGGATCCTGGAAGGGGAGGGAAGAAAGCGCACGCCTTGGGGACCGAGAGAACATCCTGCCAAGCAACATCCACAAGGAGGGCGTCTGGTGGACCGGCGAGGGATTTCGAGCAGAGCGACTTTGCTGATGGAGAAGCGCGCAGAGCAAATATCCCCGCCGCGACCTGCGCATAATTCACGAGAAAGCCCCCCCCCCCTTGAATCTGAAACCCACAGAGAGGAGAGTTTGCCCCCAGGCTTCCCCAGGACCAGCTCCCCCATCGCTGCATCTCTTTACAGCTGAAGGCCAGTCAACCCCAGCCCCCACCAAAACCCGGGAAAGCGCGCCTGAGTTTTCGCTGGTGCTCCGAACCTCTCCATCCCTTCCTCCAGGTTTCCTCTCTCTCCCGCCTCGAACTACGCGCCGGTATCTCGCCTTGTTAACTTGAGGATAAGTGCGCCCTTTTTCAGCCCAGAGCCGTTTTTCAGTAACGTTTTGGATCAAGCCAGCGCAGGAAGGACCGTTACATAAGCTGAGAGCCCCTTCAGTGGCTCCCACCCATCTTTACTGATCGTCCGATGGACCAGCACCAGATCATTTTATTCTGCACCCATTTCCAAAAGCGATGAAATGAACACATCTCTATGGAGATTCTCAGACATGGTTGTCCCAAAGGTGCTTTTTTCCAAGAGGCTACTGGGCTTTCTTGGAAACTTCTTGGATGGGAAGCGAAAGGTCTGGGTCTTGAAGTCCACAAGTCTTAAAGGTTGGCAGAAGCTGGGACAAGTAAAGGGAGCTCACTCCGTTACGCGGTGCTAGGGATTCGAACCGCCGAACTGCCAACCTTTCTGATCGACAAGCTCAGCGTCTTAGCCACTGAGTCAACCCAGTCGTACTTTTTGGGTCATGGTTAGGACTTAGATTGACTCTTACACAGACAACCAGCCAATGCTCCCATCGCTTAGTGCAGTGTGTAAAGTCAGATGGCATGTTGAATTCCTTCCACGATTCAAACTCCAATGCTTCCTCTCTCCTGGTTAGGAGTTTTATAGGGACCAAAATAGTCCAAATTTTGGACTAAAGTGGTCCCTATTTTTCTACTTGCATTTTTTATGTGCTTTCGAACTGCTAGGTTGGCAGAAGCTGCCTGTAAAATACGCCAGTATCTTCCTTATGCAGCTGCTTCACATGCATTGGAAGGCAGGTGTTTATTTGAGTCAGTCCTGCAACACTGAAGTTCTTTGTCACATTCAGAGTTTACTTATTGACAGCAGAGAAGCCCGTGTCAGCCTCTCATAAATAACAGCCCTTGGAATAGAAATGGCCAAATACGTTTTGCAGCTTGCATCTAGGGAGGCCTGTGTTTCCTCCAGCAAAGATTTCACAGTGCCAAGGTCAGGATTAAAAGGTAGCTTGCCAGTCCCCTAAGAGCTCTTCTGCCATTGTGTGCTCAGGGGAAGGGTCTGCTTTATGTCATTAAACCAGTAGTGGGTTCCTACCGGTGCGGTCCACTCCACCGTTCCTGTAGGGGCCCACCAATTGTGCAACGGCTCCGGTGCTTTCTTTGCCGGTCTGTGCGCGCTGCCATCTTTTTTTTTTTGGAATTTTTCATGGTTATTGGCTCTCTGCGCATGCGCGGAAATAAAATTGTCCTTCTGCGCATACGCAGATAGCTGAAATCACATGAGGATGCGGGCACGCACACATCATCGCAATGCGCACCGGTAGGAGAAGGTAAGAGGAACCCGCCCCTGCATTAAACCCCCACCACCAGCAACCAGCTTACGTAGGATAGGCAATCTTTTGATAGCCAGAAACCACAACTAACATTTTTGGAGAGATTGGGGGGGGGGGGAGGGAACACGCTACAGAACGAACCTGAGAGTCAAAAATCATGATGCAATACAGGCTGGGAGTTCTCTGTGCTTGGCTGCTTCTTCCCCATAAGAGGAATGTTATAAGTCTGTTTCTGGGGCTTCCACACAATTTTTGTGGTTGCCGTGACTCAGAATGCTAGGAAACGGTGCCATTGGAAAGAGAGAACTCCAGGGGTTGAGAACGATGAAATACTACATTGGTCTACAACAGTGGTTCCCAACCTTTTTGTGATCGAGTACCACTTGGAGGTCCCGTACAGTCGCCGCGTACCACCTGGTTCCAGAGAAACTAAATTCGATCAGATATCACTTTATTTCCAAAATTGTACAGTTCCTTTTTTGGCCCCGCGCCGCTGGGACCAGGTGGGTGGCGTGTGGCAACAGTTGCAAATTGTTGCCAGATTATCTTGTGTTAGGCAGTAAACATTTTTGTGAAGTAAAACATAACTAACTAAAAATCGTTCATGACCCCGAAAGTGTTCGCGTACCACCTGGAAGGCCCTCGCGTACCACTAGTGGTACACGTACCACAGGTTGGGAACCACTGGTCTACAATGTGGCCCTGAGACACAATATATGGGCTAATACTTAGACACGCACACGAAACACTTGGCGGAATTTTTAGTCCCTAAAGAACCAAAGATTTGAATGCCAGTAAGCTGGAATGAAGCTCTGTGTAAAATCAAACACAACTAAACCCAGAATAGCCAACACAGGGCAGAACACAAAATGATCCCAAAAGAGACGCTGTTTCTAAAATGGGGATTAGCGATTTAAATTTCCCTGTTTTGATTCCAACAGCAACATCAGTCACCATGCTTCCATACTGCAACAAAGTAATATCTCAAATGAAAGCTCCTTTCTTCTTTCTATTATCCTTTGGCAGATACCAACAGAAATATTTGGTTATGCATTCTCCATTACAGTACAGCGATTAGGAAAAAGCAATACAATAATTGGCAATCTCTATTCCATGCATCCTTTATTCCATTACAACCACTGTTGTTGCATTCTGGCAACAAATACACAAACCATAATCAATTGCAATCTGTTTGTACAACAATCAAAGGCTTACAGTACATTTAAGGCCATTCAACTTGGGGACAAAACTTTAGGCCTTTTAGTGTAATGATTTAGAGAGTGTTTTGCATATTCTGTGCAATTCCAGTGTCAGAATGAAAAATTTCCCCTAAACAAACAAACAAACAAACAAAAAAAGGACCAGTTTCAATGAAAGAGTTACACAAATTCATCAAAAAAATGAATGTGCAATTTGTTAGTTGTCCTGGCAATCTTATAAAACCTTTAATAGCAAAGCAAGGCAGGGATAAAAACTTATAACAAAACATATTCATATACAAACCAGAATTTGTTAACTAGGCTTAAATTTTATCAATTGCCAGGAGTTATGCATTAAAGGAAACCCACTTATATACAATATTTTTTTTAAAAAAAAACAACCTTAAAAGGAATGCAAGTCACACAAGTAACTGCCAAAGCTGGCTCTTATTTAAGATTGAGAACATTATCTTAGGAATGGGGTTAGTAAATTTGTACATTTCTTCCAGTTTTTTTTTAAAAAAGAATTAATATCCATTTAGTTATTATAACTTTCCAAGTATTTCATTTTGTAAATTTGCAAAAAAATAAAAAAGACAATTGAAACATTGCTCGAGAATTGCCTGAACGGACCAAACTGTGGGCACTCTCCAGAAAATTTCATTCAATATTGTAGTTAGGAAGGAAAAGTCACCCAAAATGCTCCCCTAAGAAACACAATGAAAAATCACCACAAAATTCCTTTCCAGTTACAATAACACAGTTTTAAAAACGTGACATGGGAAATGTTCTAAGACTGAAGTTGTGGTCCAGATCCTTTGCATTCCAGATCATGGGAAGATTTTAAAAAGAGTGGGGGGAAGAGAGGGGGGAGGGAAAGAGAGAGGGAGAGAGAGGGGGGGGGGAAGAGAGCGAAAGAAAGAAAAACCCTATACATACAGATTATCTAAGACGAACTACCTGAAGGGCAGGATAGGGAAATGTGGAAATATTATCCTGCACTTAGATTAAATAGTGTCCTCACGTTCATCCATTGTCCTTCCACATCTCCAGCTCTTCTAGTGTAATGAAAGTACAAAATATTGTGTGGGTTACAGTAGTGCCCATTAGAATAGCTTCCTGATATAAAAAAAGGAGACAGTCACGACTTGATCGGATCCGCCCTATCCAAAGGGCTTTTCTTCATAGTATAAAGCTATGACAGTTAATCCAGTTAATGCATGTGCAAAAACAGGTAAATTCTTCTATTCACAGTTAAATGAGGTAAAAAAAAAAAGCAAAGGGAAAAAAAATAAAGGAAAAAAAATATCAAGTACTGTAGGTGTCTTCAGGAATTAGGAAGTTCGTGAGATATGAACTGTTTTAGTCGTTCTAGATATTGTGCATAGAGCTCTATGTCATTGTGGCCAGCCCCTTCAACCCAAAGGGGCTCCACCGCCCGGGGGCATCGCTCATACATTGCCAAACCGTGGGAAAAATCTATGACTTCATCTTCAGTACCGTGAATCACCAAAACCGGAGAGGTGACTTTTGAAATCTTGTCAATGCTGAGGAAAGAAGCACAAAAGTAAATACGTTATTAAAGAGGATGCAACATTCAGCCATACTTTTGTTTCTTCCTTTAAAAAAAAAAGGAAGCCATCCGTTCTATGGAGGGGTTCAGTAGCAATAAATGGCTCAGAAAAGCACATGTATCAAAGCATCCTTCTCAAACAACTAGATCAGGGGTCCCCAACCTTTGGCCCACTACCGGGCCGCAGCTTGTTCAAAACCGGGCTGCAGGAGAAAAGGGCAAGCACTTATGCGCAAAACTCCACTCACGTGAGCGGAGGGCAAGCTCTATTAGTGTGAATGGAGCTTCGTGCGCTTTCATGGGAAGCTCCATTCGTGCGAGCAGAGGGTGTGTGCTACATAACGTTTAAATGGTTCCTCCGTAACTGATAGTGTCTGATAAAGTACATTCCCCCTAGAACAGTGATGGCGAACCTTTTTTGGCTCGGGTGCCAAAAGGGTGCGCGCGCGTCCGATAGCGTGCGCGCATGTGTGTGTGCCAACACCCATAATGCAATGCCCTCCCCCCTGCGCATGCGTACAACCCCTGCGCTGTCCACCCGCACATGTGCACAACCCCCTCGCATGTGCACAGACCTCACTGAAGCCTCCGGACTTCCAATAGGCCTGTTGGGCTGTTTTTCGCCTTCCCCAGGGTTCAGGAGGCTTTCCTGAAGCCTGGGGAGAGCGAAAACGGCCAAAAAGAAGGCCAAAAATAAGCTGCCGCGAGCTGGAGCTGACATAGGGTAATGCCTCGTGTGCCCTCAGCTATGGCTCCGCGTGCCACAGGTTCGCCATCACTGCCCTAGAAGCTGTCTTCAAGGAATTAACAAAACTGTCCATGTACTACAAGGAGATCTGTCTGGCATGTTTCAGGGGGAAATATTTTGCTTTGTTGTAAAAAAAAGGAATGAAGTGGTAAATCTAGCAGAATAGGAGGTAGGCAGGAGGAGACTTTCTTATGGCAGTCAGATGGGCACCAACATATTATCTCTAATCTTCTTTCTTGCTGAAAAGAGGAATAGTCTTGAGCAGGGGTGTCAAACTCAAGGCCCGGGGGCCAGATCTGGCCTGCGGGGTGCTTAGAATTGGCCCGCGGGGCCGCCTTGGAAACAGTGAAGGACCGGCCCGCAGTGCCTCTGCCAGCAAAAACAGAGCTCGCAAGGGCCACAGGCAGCCCTCCCGAGCTCCATTTTCGCTGGTAGAGGGTTGGAGGAGGCCGTCACACCTGGAAACGGAGCTCAGGAGCCCGTTTTCGCTGGAAGAGAGTTCGAGCCACCACAGGCGCCCCCGACACGAGTGACGTTGAGCTGCCCCCCCCCAAGGTCAAACACAACCCTTATGCGGCCCTCAATGAAATCTAGTTTGACACCCCTGGTCTTGAGAATCCAAAAGAGAGTGAGCTGGGTGAGCCCGATGGCAGGCCTGGCTGTTTGTGAAATTCTATTTTCTCTAGAATTATAATTCTGAATTTTCCAACTAGTCCAATGTTTGTACTACCAAGTCTATGAAAACTTTTTCAACGGCATTTTCATACTTGCCCGATTTCACCGGAAAGAACAATGCCCAACCAGTTTGTGCTTACTTGCTAAGCAGCTTTACATATTTTGCAGCCAACAGTCTCATTTCACAACCAAATAGTATAACATCACACTTTGCTCCAAGCTCTAGGTCAGGGGTAGGCAAAGTTGGCTCTTCGATGACTCATGGACTTCAATTCCCAGAATTCCTAAGCTAGCATGATTGGCTCAGAAATTCTGGGAGTTGAAGTCCACGAGTCATAGAAGAGCCAACTTTGCCTACCCCTGCTCTAGGTAATCACCCCAAAGATCAGATTTACTTCAGAGACAATGGAATTTAGCTATTTTCCCCCTCTAACGCTGCTCAGCTCTGCTGTGCTGCTATTCTTTTAGAGAACAGAGACCCCAGATTATTATTACCCTTTTCACAACTTACAATGTACTTTAAGTTTTTTTTCTTTAAGGCTACATATGGAATTTAACTGTTATTTAACGAATGGTGCTTCCCACTGATGGAATTTTGCACATACCTTGGAAAAGCATCAAAGCAATATGTTTTTCTGGTGTCAGGGAAAGCTACCCGCAATCCAGACATCAAAGGTGAATGAAGGATTACAGCTGCACACTCGTACCGAGATGCCAGGTCTACTGTGGGCACAGTTCCAATACTCTGTCCATACAGAATGATGTTTTCAGGACTGACACCATACCTGCAAGGCGAAGCAAAGGAGATCAGATATGTGCTTTACTTTTTAAAAAGTCATTCTTTCTTTTAAAAAACCCAATTGTTTTTAGATATGACGTTTTTAGAAAAAAGACTTCCTTTTTTAGATATAAGATATACACTTTTTTAGATATAAGATATATACTATTAACACACTGTCAAATCCTGGGGATGGTTCTATACAGTTCTATACAGTGGGAATATATTATTGATATGGCTTTGTATATAGCTCATATGCAAACATGAATTACACTTGGGGTATGATAATGGGAAATAGCGTATTTTTCGGAGTATAAGACGCACCGGAGTATAAGACGCACCTTAGTTTTTGGGGAGGAAAATAGGGGAAAACAATCTGCCTACCAAGTATTCATCTGGCTAGCATCCTTAGTCTGGTCAGCTTCAGCACATTATTTTATCTCCTGGTTAGGACTTAAAAAAACATTCTTCTGAGAGAGTAACAATGAAAGAGCATGCAAGCCAGTAAGAGCTGGGAAGATAGTTAGCACCTGGTTAGGGCTAGAAAAAAACTTATTCGGAGCAAGTAGAGCAATGAAAAAAAATTCTGCAAAGACTTAGGGCTGGAAAAACATTCTTCTGAGAGAGTAACAATGAAAGAACCTGCAAGCCAGTAAGAGCTGGGAAGATAGTTAGCACCTGGTTAGGGCTAGAAAAAAAACTTATTCGGAGCAAATAGAGCAATGAAAAAAAATTCTGCAAAGACTTAGGGCTGGAAAAACATTCTTTGGAGAGAGTAACAATGAAAAAGCCTGCAAGGTAAGAGCTGGGAAGATCTGTTAGCACCTAGTTAGGGCTGGAAAAAAAAAAGCTACATTCGAAGTATAAGACGCACCCAAATTTTCAGCCACTTTTAGGGAGGAAAAAGGTGCGTCTTATACTCCGAAAAATACGGTACATGAGGAAAGACAAAAAGCACGAATGTATCAACCAAGTTATCACTTTGGCCTTAATTCTGTATATCTGGACAGTAATTACCACTATATTTCTCTGTCAGAGAAATATGTTTCACATCTTGCCACATACCTAGCGTTTAATAAATTTTCTTAATAAATACTTTCTATTTCAGCTAGACATCAATATTTCAGATAGCCAGTGCCAAGTTCCTCATGCAGGAAGAAGATGTTAGGAAAAGATGGGGCGAAGAAGGGAAGCCAGGAAAGATGAATGAAAGAGGCAATTAATTATTATACATTATTTGAGTAAATATCTACCATACAGGGGTTCTCCAGGCCTAGGCATGAAGCACTGTTCTGAATTCTTTACAAAGGCACTACGTGGATCTGAACGATAATTTATTTCTGCCTCAATTTCCCTGCTTGTAAAGTGGGAAAACCTGCTTATTTCAAATGGCTGGTATGAAGACACTTCGGCATTCATCATAAAGTGTATATGACTATGGCATGATTGATTTTGGTGCATGCATAAGATATATTTAAAGCATTACTCGAACATATTTGTCCTGCAGTATAGGTTTTAGGCTGTCTGAGCCAAGTCCCTAGTAGTCCGGCTTTAGAGTGCCCCATGCATTTTAAAAGCAAATTGTGGACTCACTCTTAAAAATATTTTCTTTGAAGGAAAAAGGGAGGGGGAAATGTCTCTAAGAAAACAGAAAACTGATGTGACTTTATGGAACATGCAGAATAAAATTTATGAGCAAGCTGCTCCTGGACAGATCATCCTTTATAAAAATCCCTAAAACAACAGGATGCCAACCGCATGCTTGGAGGAAGGTAGTAGAAAAGATGGGCACGGTGGAAAGATACAGAGTTGAAAAGGTAAAGTTTAGTACATTTTGGGACTGGCTGACAGTGTACTTGCATTCTGAAATAAAAACACGGTGTCCACATAAGCGGACATCAGAAGGTACACCAGAAGTGACAGGTCCAGCTTTTCCCAAACCAATTTAAACACGGCATAGGTTTAAGACCACGACGGCATTGCTTTAAAAAAAAACTGTGAAAAAGGGGGGGAGTCAAGATCTGCAACAAAATTTATTTATAAGCTGTAAACAATTATCCATGCTGCTATGAGAGCCAATTTATTATGATAGAACTACTAATGTCCCAGAACTTGTATATTCTGATATACAAAAAATGCCGAGAAAAGATTTCAAAGGGTTTTTTCTTCTCTTTTACAGTTCAGGATCTGATAAACAAGCATCCAACTCTTTGCCTCTTGTTCTCTAATAATCAGCCTTTTGTGAGGGTTTTTTTGGGGGAGGGGATGGGGGTAGTTGCATATATAAAAACATAGCTATTAACCTAGAAGAGGAATCAGATCAGTGCTTCAACAGCAGCAATTTTGCATATAACAGCACTGGGTTGATGCTGCCTTGCAAGCTACTATTCCCCCAAAAGGAGATCCTTCGCCCACAAAATTGGGGTGATATTTTCTAACTTACAGAAATACTTTAGAATATGAAATTCTGAAAAACTTTCCCCACACGAAATTGTACCAAAACAAATCACTTAAAGAGCTATGGTGGTTGCAGTGGTTACAATGCAGTACTGCCGGCTAATTCTGCTGACTGCCGGCTGCCTGCAGTTCAATCCTGTCTGTCTGAAGGAATTGACACTTTGAAATACGTTTTCTCACCCTTTTTGCTGAAGCATATTTTACACCCCATTTGACTTAATAGTTCTCTTTTCTCCCAGATCCCTGAGAATATAAGAGCCGTGGTGGCACAGTGGTTAGAATGCAGTATTGCAGGCTAACTCTGCTCACATTGCCAGGAGTTCGATTCTTGACTGGCTCAAGGTTGACTCAGCCTTCCATCCTTTTGAGGTCGGTAAAATGAGGACCCAGATTATTGGGGGCTAGAGGCGGACTCTGTAAACAGCTTAGAGAGGCTGTAAAGCACTGTGAAGCGGTATATAAGTCTAAGTGCTATTGCTATTCCTATTCCAGTTAACACCCCCACTCCTGCCTTTGTTGAACAGCACACAAACTAGGATTTTTATTACCATGCTACCTTTTTAATTCCAGAAAGATTCCAAGGCAGCTTAAATAAAACCCCATTGGGACTTCCTCCATCTGTCCTTTTGCAAATACGGCTCTGGGATAGTGTTACCCTTCCCCCCCCCCCCAATCTGGAACATTAGCATGAGAACAAATATTCAGCTTTTCCAATATGGTACTTTGTGCAAACTGTTACTCAAAGCTAGTTGCCGCTTACTCTCTGAATTCCCAAGTTATTTTTCTATAGCAAAGGGTGGATGGAGCTAAATGCAACTGCCGCTTCTTGTATCAACTGCTAACATTGGTACCCGGTACTACTGGACTTCTTCAACTAAGGAAATTTGCAAAGCATGGCGTAAAATTTTGCAATGGATAAGGTTAAACACAAAGCCTGGGTTTTCAAGTTACAACCATAAACACTTGCACGGTGTTTTTTTTTAACATTCTGGTTTGTTCAGAAAAGCTAATTTTTGTACGCACGTTTAATTAGTTGCATTTAATTGAAGATGTCCTTCAGCAAAGGAAATATTAGAAATCTCAAGGATTGTTTATCCCAAGAAGGAAGCCACTTAAGGATTCCCTTCACTGAGCAAACTATTAATAATTCAGAAGAAAGCTACATTTCTTTACGGTGTTTTGTTTTGAATTGGAGAGATACACAATATCTGTTCAAACTCAAGCTCTGGCAAACAATTCTGCAATAGATACCCATCAGAGGAAGTTCTCCTCCAGGTTTTTTGGAACAGGATACAAGCTTCCCTCCCCCCCAATCTGAATACTTTACAACAGTGTTTCCCAACCTTGGCAACTTGAAGATGTCTGGACTTCAACTCCCAGAATTGAATTCGCTGGCTGGGGAATTCTGGGAGTTGAAGTCCAGACATCTTCAAGTTGCCAAGGTTGGGAAACACTGCTTTACAGGCATCTATATTAACAGGAAGTTGTCTTATAAATAAGCACCCACCTGTGATGAGTAAAAATGGCTCCAGGAAATCAGACCACCTAAAAAAAAAACCTAACAAATAGTGCTGTTTTGGAGTGAGACCCAAACCCATCTTCATCCAGGCAAATTCACTTAGTGACTTTGGATACATTATTCTCTCCACCAAATCAACCTCAAAGGCTCTTTTTTTTTTTTGGAGATAAAATGGAGACACCCCATGTAAGCTTCTTAGAGCACAGTGGGGTGCAGACCTAACATGCGATAACTTTTGTGCTTATGCAATGTATATGCACACAACAACCAATAAGGATTTTAAAGCCACTGTTGTTGAATAGAGTAGATTCTCACACTGTATCTTTTTTTTCCCCATTGTGGATTAGTGTCTGTGCAAAACCAACTGGTATGGTTTATAAAACATGGTGAACAGCTTAATATGTTTTTCAGTTTGTGGATTATTGAATAAAAACCTGGCAAAATAATGCAGCCTAAGGTATAAAAGCCAGACATTAGTTGAAGTTTACCACATAGGTTTATATCAGAAAGTTGATTACTGACTTGCAGGAAAAGTATTTTTAAGTTACTGATGTTTTTTTGAAACCCAGACTCTTATCACATGCTAAAGAATTAATATTTTCGCATAAAAGCAAAAAATTAAAAGGGATCACCTTGGTAAAACAAAGTTTTAAAAGTATGGCTGACTCAATGTATTTTTGCCTCATACAGCGAATCTGGAAACTAGTATCTTGACTTGAATCACTGTCCAAAGACTGGATACAATTCTAAGCAATAAATAACAGCTTGATCACAAGAAAGATTAAACACCGCTGACTTAATCACACTAGGAATTATTTATCTCAAGACAGTTGAGTTATATCACAGCTTCACATATTATCTAAACCCAATTGGGAAATAAACCAATGGTTAAGTGCAGGATATGCATAAAGCAAGCCCTCTCTTGCAGCATTGCTCAGATTCTCTATTTCACTTTTTTTAGAAAATGTATCGAAATGAAGGCAATTCAGCAAGAAATTAATCTTTCTCAGCTCATTATAAGGAGCTTCAACCCTGATCAGACCTCTGAACAATTACTTTTCTCTGTTATCAGTTACTGAATATTACTTTGCAATTAAAACAGAAAGCTCTGCTCAGCAAAAATTATGCCAGCTCATTGTATCTCAGTTTTCTGACTGAATACGATCAGTACTTTTATTAACTAGGACTGTGACTGTGATTATTCTATGATGAGCACACAGCATGTACCTTTCTGGTTTAGAAAAAAATAAACTTGTTCGATACTACATCAAGAATTAAAACATTAAGAGCTAAATATGCGTGGATTCATCACAGTTGGAAAAGGAGTCACCGTATTCCAAAAAGATTTAGATACTTCCTCTTACTTAGATTACATAAATTATAAAAATACACAGGTGCAAAATGAAAGGGACTCGCTTTCTCATCAAGATAAAAGGAGTCTATGTGAAGGGAGGGTTGGGGGAAAATTGCACCTCAATTTCCTTATGATGGAAGGCGTTTCACCCTCTGATCTCAACTGACTTGCCTGAAATGGTGTAGGGCAGAGGTCTTCAAGCTTGGCAACCTTAAGACTTGTGGACTTCAACTCCCAGAATTCTCCAGCCAGCATAGCATAGCTGGCTGGAGAATTCTGGGAGTTGAGGTCCACAAGTCTTAAAGTTGCCAAGTTTGGGGACCCCTGGTGTAGGGTTTCCTGCTTGAGCAGGAGTTGGACTAGAAGACCTCCAAGGTCCCTTCCAACTCTGTTATTCTGTTGTTCATTTCAAAATAGGAGACAGTAAAAATAAAACATCTCTGAGTAGAGCTCAACTCCAGCTGACTGCATGAATGGCAACAATACTAACTAGATCTCACCTATATATCCCAAACTGAGAGATTACTATTCATAGAGCATAATATTCTATATGTAAGCTTGGGTGTAAGTATTTAATACAGGTGGTCCTTGACTTACAATTGCTTGTTTAGCAACAGTTACAATGGAACTGAAAAGAATGCCTTGTAGCAGATCTCCATGCTTATAACCGCTGTAGCATCCCATAAAATTTGGATCCAAATTTGGATACTTGGAAACCATATTTATGACGGTTGCAATGTGCCAGGGGTCATGTGATCAGCATTTGCAGGCTTTAGTCAAGCAAAATCAATGGGGGAAGTCAGATTTACTTAACTGCCATGGCAAAGAAGGGTCATAAAAATGGGGGTGACTCGTTTAACCACAGGCTTGCTTAGCAACAGAAATTCTGATCCTAATCAAGTTGAGGACTGCCTGTAATCCCTTCTATTATGCTCAATTGGACTCATTTCCAGGTATCTGAACATAATTTTCATTCCCTCTTCATTGAGAGCAGGAGTAATAGATTGAGGAGCTGGAAGAAAATATAAAAGATTTCAACCTCAATGTTGATTGGGGTTTCTCTCATTGGCCAGTTTGAACTTGGAACAATCTCCTAACATCTGTCTTCCAGACTGCAGTTATTCAATATTAATTTCAAGCCAGACACTAAACTGATATACTCAAATTAAACTGCTAAATCCAAAGCACGTTTGCTATCAATCTCCTTTGAAACACATATATTATACCAGCAACAACCTGCCAAATATTAAAGTATGCTACCTCAACTTCCTGAATTTCAGTTCTCAGGTAACACGATCTTTCATAAAGCCAAAGCCCTAAAAGTCAACAAATGCTACACTTCCTGATTATTACTGGTTGTGAAAAACTGGTTGTGTTGAACAACTAACCTTGTGGTGCGACCGGAACAATCTGGAACTGAACACACTCAAAACCATAGAGATGGTGGTAGACTTTAGGAGAAACCCGCCCATTCTATCACCTCTTACAATACTAGACAACACAATATCAACAGTAGAGACCTTCAAATTTCTAGGTTCTACCATATCGCAAGATCTAAAATGGACACCTAATATCAAAAACGTCATCAAAAAAGCACAACAAAGAATGTTTTTTCTGCGCCAACTCAGAAAACTCAAACTGCCCAAGGAGCTGCTGATACAATTCTACAGAGGAATTATTGAGTCTGTCATCTGCACCTCTATAACTATCTGGTTTGGCTCTGCAACCCAACAAGACACAGACTTGAGGATAATTAGAACTGCAGAAAAAACAATTGCTACCAACCTGTCTTCCACTGAGGATCTGTATACTGCACGAGTCAAAAAGAGGGCTGTGAAAATATTTACAGACCCCTCGCATCCTGGACATAAACTGTTTCAACTCCTACCCTCAAAACAACGCTATAGAGCACTGCACACCAAGACAACTAGACACAAGAAGTTTTTTTCCCCGAACGCCATCACTCTGCTAAACAAATAATTCCCTCAACACTGTCAAACTATTTACTAAGTCTGCACTACTATTAATCTTCTCATCGTTCCCCTCACCCATCTCCTCCCACTAATGACTGGATGACTGTAACTTTGTTGCTTGTATCCTTATGATTTATATTGACTGTTTCCTAATGTGATTTGATTGCTTATTTGTAACCTATGACTATCATTAAGTGTTATACCTTATGATTCTTGACGAACATATCTTTTCTTTTATATACACTGAGAGCATATGCTCCAGGACAATTTCCTTGTGTGTCCAATCACACTTGACCAACAAAAAATTCTATTCTATTCTATAAAGAATTTTGAACTTATTAAAATCTATCTTGGTGAGAGAAGGATTTTTATGTGACCGTCCTCACCTACGTATTACAGGTTAAGCAGTCTAACAAAATAGGTTTGATACTACCTAGTTAGCACAGTACAACCATAGCTGTATTTTGACTGTCACCGTGATATTGTTGTGTTGTCTAAGAATGCAGAAAACCAAATCTCACGGTAAAGAGATAAATTACAAAACATCACGCTTGTCTTTTTTGTTACCTGATGTACAATTAAAGGCTTGTGGGTCCCTGGTAGCAACCTCCCATTTTCAGTTCAATCAGAGACACTCAAGAAAGACTGCGATTTTGTATAAAAATGAACTGTTTAAGAAAGATTTGTTGTGTAGCATTGGCAGTAAGAAGCTTTCTATTTAAGAAGCACAAAGGTCTCTTACATGCAAGGACTGACAGTAGCTGGATATTTGGGATTGCAACAAAGCCAGCATTGCAAACATGACTGCAAAGAAACAACAAAAAAAGAATACAATAGTCAACACAGTTGCATCAGTGACAACTCTCGTAATCATTTTGCTCCAAACAGAATAGTGCCCCAAAGATGCGATTAAAACTACCTGCCACCATTTCCTCAGGTTATTTCTTGCTCATCTTGCATTTACCTGGTTCTTAAAGCCTGCCAAGCTGCATCGATGTCTGCATAGAGGTTTTTCTCCGATGGTTTGCCAGTGCTGACTCCATAACCAGAGTAATCATAGGAGAAGACATTACAGTTGATGCGGGAGCCGAGGCCAATATAGAAGCTGCACATCTGGCCCAGGTCAACAGCATTGCCATGAGAGAAAAGCAGGGTATACCGGCTAGAAGGAGCACAGCGAACAAACATGCACCCCAGCCGATTATCCCGGGATGTGCGCGAAAAGAAGACTTCAACGGCATCCAGTTCTCGTTGGGAATACTGCCAGTCGGCCCGTTCAGTCAAATGGAGGCTACAGCTGCTGGTCGGCGTCCCCACCGTAGCAGCGCTTTCTTGCTGTTCTAGTTGCATCACAGTGTAGGTGGGTTCCGGGGGCAAAAAAGCCAGTTTGGCCGCTATGCGACTGGGGCAAGGCGGGCAGCAGAAGAGCCAACATAGCTCGCCTAGAGAGAAACCGTTCATTCTGGGGCCTTGTTCTGGCATCAGAGATGCTGGATGAAAAACCGCACCGAGAAGAGACGGGAAGAGGACTTGAGAGATGATCCCGGAGGAAATGTTTCACTTCAAGCGACACAGATCGGAGACAACCCGTTTCATCAACTCGCAGAATTATACTCTTTAAAAATTCACGCCCAAAGAGTCCATGGCTGCTAGGAACACCTGAATGGGCAGCGAGAAACTAAGTCCATCCTCAATTTTTCTCCTGAAAAGCCTCCTAAGCCCCAATAAGGATGGTTTCCGGGTGTGGCCCTTAGCCGCTGGGCATTCAGCCTCTCTTTTTATCCACCATGAAGCCTTCTCGTCTAAACTGTCACCTACCCCAGGTACCTAAACCTGGCATGATCTCTACAGACTCCCCCTAAACCAACATGGGAGATGCCAAAGATCCTCCCTGGCTTATGGAGAGAGCAACTCTACAATTCTCTTCTAAGGAAAACACAGCACCTTTATGGGTTGTTGTTTTGAAAAATGAAATTATGGCAGCCCTTATTCCTTCCTTCCTCAACGAAGCCCCTCTCAAAATGAACGAAGCCCCTCTCAAATCACCCCCACACAACCACTTCCTCCTTCTCTTTAATCCCTGAAGACTTCTAAATGCTTGGGACTCCCACCTGCCTTGTTTGAAACTCACCCTCCCAGCCTCAGCTAGAGCCCCTCCCTCTGGCTTTATCCCCCCTCCCACTAAAGTTGGGGAGACCCCCACCCACCCAAGCAGCCCCACAAAAGGAAGGGCCCACCCTGCCAAAAGGACCCCCGCCCCCTAAGCCAGCCTGAGGGCTTCTTCACGTTCAAGGCGGCCTGGAGGAAATGGGAAAAGGGGGGGGGCTCCAAGGGACGGAGCGAGAAGGCCTCGAGAGAAAACCAGGCCCGGATAGTCAGGCGGTCCCTCCTCCCGCGTTCTTCGCCCTCCAGGCGGCTGCAGGGGCGTCCCGAGACGGAAGCGGGAAGGAGGCGAGCCGGCGGCTTCAGAGCAAGGCCGGGCCTCCCTTCGTCCTCGTCTTCTTCCCCGGACTACCTTTCCGTCCTCCCAATCGAGTCGGCGACGAGCGAGGGTTCACTTCCGGGTCATGGCCCGCCCCGTTCCCACGGCTGGGCCGCGAAAGAGGAGCGCTTTACATTGTACCGCTGGAAGGGAGAAAAGGAAGAGAGGGGGTGGGGGGAAAAGACCAACTGACCAATCAGAAGAGGGGTTGGGTTTTTTTTCCTCCTCCTTCGCCTCTGTCTCACCCTTCTGCGCCTGCGCGTTCTTCACCTCTTTTCGTCCCTTCTCCGTAATAACCATAGAGTCCTCCCGCGACGTACTACTGCCCCCTGGACAGGCGCAGCTAAAACTGCTGCGGCTGCTTCGGAACAATCCCGCCCTAGTTCAGCCGGCTTTTGGCACGTGCAGGCATTCGGCGCTTTAGCTGCTCCTGTTCAGACTACCTTGGCTTGATCCGTGTCTGAAGTTGCACTATGCAGACTGACATAGGAGAAGTCCCCACTTTGTCCAAGGGAGGTGGGGTTGCTTTTGAGTAGACCTGTTTGGCATTACAAAAGTCCTGACCTTAAGCAAAACATGAATAGAATAGAATAGAATAGAATAGAATAGAATAGAATAGAATAGAATAGAATAGAATAGAATAGAATAGAATAGAATAGAATAGAATTCTTTATTGTGATTGGACACACAAGGAATTTGTCTTCTGTGAATAAGCTCTCAATGTACATAAAAGCTACAAGTGATAAATCATGATCATAGTCATCATAAAAGAGACATTCATAATAAATCATAAGATACAACACTTAGTGATAGTCATAGGATACTAAATAAACAATCAACATAAATCATAGTAGGAAACTAAATAAAACAATATAAATCGTAGAGATATAAGCAACAAAGTTCTAGTCATAAGTAGAAAGGAGATAGGTAATAGGAAGGATGAGAAGAATAATAGTAATACAGCCTTACTAAATAGTTTGACAGTGTTGTGGGAATTAGTTATTTAGCAGAGTGATGGCATGTGGGAAAATACTGTCCTTGTGTCTAGTTGTTCTGGTGTGCAATGCCCTATAGCATCGTTTTGAGAGTAGAAGTTGAAACAAATATATTTATTACCGGTATATATATAATAAATTGTTTATAAATGAATGAATGAATTATAAATGAATTGTTTATACATTATATATTATATATAACCATATCACATTTATCTCCCTTGGGGCAGAATCCATTGAAAAAGACTGAGGTCAGGACTTTTGTAATACCACTTAATACCACACACATACATATATATGGGTGTGAGTGGGGTTATATACATACATACGTACATACATACCTACTGAATCCTGGGAAGTGGTTCCTGGATAACCTGAATAAAGATTTCTCAGTTAATAACAATAGCTACAGATATAAAATATAAAATATGTTGTTAGTTGTGAAGTCGTGTCCGACCCATTGCGACCCCCATGGACAACGTTCCTCCAGGCCTTCCTGTCCTCTACCATTCCCAGGAGTCCATTTAAGCTCACGCCTACTGCTTCAGTGACTCCATCCAGCCACCTCATTCTCTGCCGTCCCCTTCTTCTTTTGCCCTCAATCTTTCCCAGCATTAGGCTCTTTTCCAGTGAGTCCTTCCTTCTCATTAGGTGGGCAAAGTATTTGAGTTTCATCTTCAGGATCTGGCCTTCTAAAGAGTAGTCAGGGTTGATCTCCTCTAGGACTGACCGGTTTGATCGCCTTGCAGTCCAAAGGACTCACAGGAGTCTTCTCGAGCACCATAGTTCAAAGGACTATACAACTCGACCAGGGCAAAGCATTAGACACAATCTACATAGACTTTTGTAAAGCCTTTGACTCCGTAGTACACGACAAACTACTCCTAAAACTAAAAGCTTATGGCATCTCTGGCTCCCTACACAAATGGATAACTGCATTCCTGTCAAACAGACAACAAGTGGTCAAAATAGGAACAGATCTATCAAACCCTGTACCTGTCAACAGCGGTGTTCCCCAAGGCAGCGTTTTAAGACCTACTCTCTTCATTCTTTACATAAATGACATTTGTGATAATATACAAAGCAACTGCGTCCTCTTCGCAGATTATGTAAAACTATTCAACACCACTGACAATACTACAATCCTTCAAAAAGACCTTGACTATGTATCTGAATGGTCAAACAAGTGGCAACTACCAATCTCAATCAACAAATGCTCAGTTTTACACATTGGCAAAAATAATCAAAACACAAAATACAAACTTGAAGATCATGACCTTGATGATGATCCTCACTCAGTAAAGGACCTTGGAGTACTCATCTCTAATGATCTAAGTACCAGAGCCCACTGCAACAACATAACCAAGAAGGCATTAAGAGTGGTTAACCTAATCTTGTGTAGCTTCTTCTCTGGTAACATTGTACTCTTAACCAGAGCATACAATAGCAATAGCAATAGCAATAGCACTTAGACTTATATATCGCTTCATAGTGCTTTACAGCTCTCTCTAAGCGGTTTACAGAGTTCAGCATATTGTCCCCAACAATCTGGGTCCTCATTTTACCCACCTCGGAAGGATGGAAGGCTGAGTCAACCTTGAGCTTAGTGAGATTTGAACAGCTGAACTGCTGAACTAGCAATCAGCTGAAGGTCGCAATGCTGCTTTTAACCACTGCGCTATCTCAGCTCATAACATACAAAACATTTGCTAGACCGATTCTTGAATACAGCTCATATGTCTGGAACCCACACTATATATCAGACATTAACACAATTGAGAATGTCCAGAGATATTTCACAAGAAGAGTATTACATTCCTCTGTTCACAACAGAATACCGTATGAAACCAGACTTGAAATTTTAGGACTTGAAAAATTAGAACTACGCCGCCTTCGATCCGACCTAAGTATAGCTCACAAAATTATCCGCCACAACGTCCTACCTGTTAATGATTACTTCGTAATACAATCATAATTTTACTGTTTATACTTTGCTTTAATCATATATGTTTGACAAATAAAACAAACAAACAAAGGCCTCGATGTTGTGGTCCGCCAGCGGCCTGCGGAGCTGGCAGCAGAGTCGGACAGCGAGGAGGCTGGGGAGGAACCTGGGCCAGGCCTGGAGTCTGGAGGAGGCTCGGTGCCAGAGGCAGGGATCCAGCCAGGGCCATTTGGGGGGTCTGTCCCACCTCCAGAACCTCCTGAGGCTGACATGAGCGAGGCAGAGGAACAGGAGGAACCTGTTCCCAATGCGCGCATGCGCAGAGCTGCCAGAAAGCAAGAACAGTTCCAGAGGAGAAGGACTACTCGGGAGTAAGGTTTGGGGATAATTGGCCACTCCCATAGGCTATATAAGTGGAGAACACAAAAGGGTTCATTGCAGGAAGCAACTCAGTTCATCTATAGCTCTCATCACTGCAACTCGGATTCAGTTTTTGTTGCTGTTTGAACTTGCCAAGTTTTTCTTGCAAATTGGTCCTTGGCAGTTTGCCAAAGAAGAGCAAGGTTCATGTGTGTTATCTGCCTTTCCCTGAAAGACTTTAGTCGGACTTGTTTTCATTTGTTTGGACTTATTACTACTGCTAATGAAATTAAAATAAAAGAGGTTTGTGAGACGCCGTTTGTGCCATCTTATGTAATCAGGAAGCCTAGATCAGAACACTCAATTCTTTGGCGCTCAGCCTTCCTTATGGTCCAACTTTCACAGCCATACATTGCAACTGGAAAAACCATAGCCTTGACTATACACACTTTTGTTGGCTGGGTGATGGCTCTGCTTTTTAGTATGCTTTCTAGATTTGCCATAGCTTTCCTCCCCAGCAGCAAGCGTCTTTTAACTTCTTGGCTGCAGTCCCCATCTGCGGTGAACTTGGAGCCGAGGAAAATAAAATCTATCACTACCTCCATTTCTTTCCCATCTATTTGCCAGGAATTGAGAGGGCCAGATGCCATGATCTTAATTTTCTTAATGTTGAGTTTTAAGCCAACTTTTGCACTCTCCTTCTTCACCCACATCAAGAGGCTCTTTAGTTCCTCTTCACTTTCTGCCATTAGAGTGGTATCATCTGCATATCTGAGGTTGTTGATATTTCACAGTCGGCTCCTGGTCTTGTTTTTATTGACTGTATAGAGCTTCTCCATCTTTGGCTGCAGAGCACATAGTCAATCTGATTTCTATGTTGACCGTCTGGTGATATCCATGTGTAGAGTTGTCTCTTGGGTTGTTGGAAAAGAGTATTTGCTATGACCATCGTATTCTCTTGACAAAATTCTATCAGCCTGTGCCCTGCTTCATTTTGTACTCCAAGGGCAAACTTGCCTGTTATTCTGGTTATCTTTTGGCTTCCTACTTTAGCATTCCAATCCACCATGATGATAAGGACATCATTTTTTGGTGTTAATTCTATAAGGTGCTGTAGGGCTTCATAGAACTGGTCAATTTTATCCTCTTCAGCACCAGTGGTTGTGGCATAGACTTGGACTACTGTATAAACTGTATAAAATCTGGAACTATTGTTATTAACCAGGATGTCTTTATTCAGGTTATCCAGGAATCACTTCCCAAGATTCAATACATGTTATTCCCTAATCTGCATGTTCAGTATTGTAGCTCAAATTTGCTTCCAAGTTAGTTGGACTGGGATGGCGTAGGGTAGATTACATTAGTTTGATTTTTATATCCTGCAAGTCTCAATTCATTTACTCAAATTAAGGTTACTGCTATTTCAAGAACAGAATGCTGTTGTAAGGACATTACTAATAAAATCCCAGTGCTTCTTTTATAGATTATAGTGTTGTAGTTCTTAACACACTTCCACCCTATGAGTAGCTGATGGCTTTCCTTGTTCTGTTCTTTCACTGGAGACCTTGAAATGGAAATACTGCGATTTTCTTGTATAGTAAGGAAGGATGTTACTCTGTCTTCTTCCCCACCTGGAAATTGGATGTATTGCAGGCACCAAAACCACCTTTCATAAAAGAATTGACGCACCAAAATTAGGCAAGCAAATCAGCTAAACCAACAGTGTACTAAGGAGAGCTTTTGGCTGATATCACAATATAAGGAAATTACTCAGCCTGATTCTGCAAGTTTTTATTTTTTTAAAAAAATAAAGTTCTATTGGTCTCCCACATCCTGACAAGAGCGTTCTCTGTAGGGTAGGGCTTGTACAGTAGAGAAAATCCATGGAGTAGTTCCTTTGATTCACGCCAAGAAAAATGTGAATGCGAAGAAAAATCACTAATTGCAGTTTTAGATTGCCAATTTTACTTCTGCAACCACCCTGCTCCCATTAGGATTACTCTGCCTTGCTGCTAACATCAGCATTTAAGGAAAAGGGGTCATGGGAGCAAATATAGAAAAGGGGTTGTTTTTTTAAAACCCCACCCATCCTTTCCCCAATGGAACAATTTCCTTTGAGCGATTCCGTAAGCCTCAGGGTGCGTTTCCTGCCATTTCCGCCTTTATTGTTTTCTTAAACTTATCCTACAGTTGCTCATGATTATTCAGTGCCATCATCAGCTCAAGAGCTTCTATTCATATATCAACTCTTCTTGAATGAATAACCACGGCCTTGTTGGAAATATCAACACTAGAACTTCCTCTTTCTCTCTTTCACTTAGAAATTTGAGAGCAAATTTTCCTGGTCAACATACAGATCAGGGGTGAAATGCTACCGGTTCGGCCCGGTTCGCCAGAACCGGTAGTAACAAATGCGTCCAGTTCTCCGAACCGGTAGTAAAAATGCTTTAAAAAGTTAAAAAAAAAAGGTTCCGAGGGAGCGTGACAAAGCTGATTGTCACAGCTGATGAACCTTTTTTTTTAACTTTTCTTAAAAGCATTACCTATTCGCTGGAACTGGTAGTAAAAAAGTCTTTAAAAAGTGGGGAAAAAAAGGTTCCAACTATCAGCTGTTTGATAATCAGCTGAGAGGGGGAAACTTTAAAAAAAAAACTTTTAAAGGCATTTTTTTTAAACTACCTATTCACCCGAACTGTGACTCTGTGAGGTTCCTGCTTGTTGCAGGGGCCATTTTGTGTGAAGTCCAGCTGCTCCTGCATTGTGTGTGAGTCAGTTGTGTGGCTTTTGTGTTGTTTGTGTTGTTTGTGTGAAAGTTGGTTTTTGAGCTCTTTGTCGCTGTGAGTTTCCTGCTTGTTGTTGCAGGGGCCATTTTGTGTGCTTTTGCATTGTGAGTCAGTTGTGTGGCTTTTGTGTTATTTTTGTGTAAAGTATGATAGTTGGTTTTTGAGCTCTCTGTGACTGTGAGGTTCCTGCTTGTTGCAGGGGCCACTTTGTGTGAAGTCCAGCTGCTCCTGCATTGTGTGTGAGTCAGTTGTGTGGCTTTTGTGTTGTTTGTGTTGTTTGTGTGAAAGTTGGTTTTTGAGCTCTTTGTGGCTCTGTGAGTTTCCTGCTTGTTGTTGCAGGGGTCATTTTGTGTGCTTTTGCATTGTGAGTCAGTTGTGTGGCTTTTGTGTTGTGTGTGAAGTGTGAAAGTTGGTTTTTGAGCTCACTCGGTCACATGACCATGACCACCAAGCCACGCCCACAGAACCGGTAGGGAAAATTTTTAGATTTCACCACTGATACAGATATATCTCAAGGCTATAGGCAAGACTGAAAACTTGAAAAAATATTGTGAAAGAGAGGAAGATAGAGAGATTCAGATGGATGGAGAATCAAAGCAGGTGGTAATTCCTATGCAAACAATGATTGACCCTGAAAATATAATGAGGGTTAGACCTGGTTAATATTGTAAGGTTCTTGGTGCTCTCTGGGCTTGGCTGTTTTCTTGCAGACAGTTCTTTACCCAACTAGGTAATATCATCAGTGCTGGAAAGGACTGAGGTTTGCTCTCTGTTTATATGGTTAATGCCTGTTACTCACTACCTGACTCTGTGGTTTCATCACCAAACCCCCAAAACTTTACCCTTAGACTGTCCACTGTTGACCTCACCCAATTCCTAAGAGGTCAGTAAGGGGCGTGCATAAGCGCACCAGCGTGCCTACCGTCCCTGTCCTAATGTTCCCTCTTTTCAGCACCCATCTTATGTACAGTATATAAACAATGTTATATCTATGTATATTACCAACACGTACTTGACAAAATAAATAAATAAATAAATATACAAGTGGCTTCTCCGTCAGTCCCATACAATATTTGTCCGAATACTTATATGTGAGACAATAAAAAAAATCAAGGTTGTAGACTAGATTAGGAAACTGGAATAAGGGAAGAACAATCCACTCCGTATTGTTGGAAAGAAATATCAACAACAATGGCAATACAGTTATTATGAAATGAGAATTGAGAAATCTTCACCTTTATCTCTAAGCAGAATTAGCAAAGAGTAGGTAGCAATTTTTGTTTAGTTATTACTATGATTTTAATAAAAATGCTTGACAGACTATAGATACTGGCCTGGTTCATATAACACTCTAAGTAATATTTTGCAGAGTTGGGCAGCATATAGATTTAATGAATTACTATTGTTTGGTGTGAAACTATGAAATGGTGGCTTATTTGGTAATCATGGTCAAAGCAATTCTGGCTTGGATAATGTGTGAAGTTAGTCACGGGATAAATTCACTTTTATTCTAATGTTGGTTGAATGTGCATAAAATACTAAGCCCAAAATGGAGAATTCAAAGTGCTTACTATATTGTGTGAACCCTTTTAATTTCTTTGACGGAAAGTGTTGCAAATATTTTTTAGCCATTATTTTACGGCACATCATTCTGAAAACAAAATTGTGGGGAACACAATTACAGTAACATCTGTGTGCATCATAAAAATGGTAAACTCAATTAAGCTTGTTTTAAAATGAAACAGATTTCTTCTGGGAAAAGACAAAATTGAGCAAAATGTAAATTCTGTATTCTTCTAAACCTGGAAAATTATTTCCACAAATTTGCAGATATAGCAATGTTTTTATTAAACGGTAGGCACATCCTCATTGTCACAAAGCCAATTCTGGAGTTTTAATTTCTGAAAACGAAATTGTGGGGAATACAACATTTACAGTAAAATCCGTATGTGTCATAAAATATGGTATAATCGTTTTAGCTTGCTTTAAAATGAAACACATTTGTTCTGTCTCTTTCTCTTTTTTTCTGTACACAGAGCACGCTGTTACTGGTTTAACTTTTTTGGGGTAATGTTATAAATCTTGATACATGCATTATTTCAATACAGATATCGATGTAGTAATACTGAAAATATTTTTCCCCGTTTCTTTTGGCGAAAGGTAAAATAGGGCAAAATGCAAATATTATTTCAGAACTGCGGAAATTATTCATATGAATTAGCAGATACAGCACAGCAATTTTAAAATCAAACTCTATGCACATCCTTATTTCGCAAAGACAACTACCCAATTTTTCTATATTAAATTATAAAAATAAGTGTAGCAATTGAAGGAAAAAAGGAAGGCAATGATTCAGCAGGACCAGAACACAAAACGAAAGAACTTTTAGCTTGAGAAATTTCCTGGCCAAAACCAACTATACATCATAATTTCTACTTATTCAGTACTTGGGAAGTGATCATATCCTCGTTGCTTTAATTATTGTGTTACTGTGCCTTTTCTATGATGCAGTTGCCATGTTCCAGAAATTCCCACCCAGATGCATTGTACTCTTTCAACTCAAATACATATGCAGTGTTTTTATAAACTGTAAAAAAAAAGAAGACGACATTTTTTGCCAATCCTATTTGCCGCCAGTTTGTACTTTCTCAACCTTTTCATTGACCAATATCCATGATTTGAGTGACCCAGTAGAAGACTGCAAAAGACCTAACCCTCAACCGGTTAGGTCCCACAGAGTGGGTCTCCTCCAGGTCCCGTCAGCCAAACAGTGCTGACTGGCGGGACCTAGGGGGAGGGCCTTCTCTGTAGGGGCCCCTGCTCTCTGGAACCAACTTCCCCCGGAGATCCGAATTATCCCCGCCTTGCTGGCCTTCCGAAAAGCCATTAAGACATGGCTCTTCCTGCAGGCAGGGTGAGTTTGAGACGATTTTATATCTGATGTCTCCCCCATGTATGGATGGTGTCTATGTTTTTTAAAATTGTTTAAAATTGTCGTTTTTAATTATTTGTTTGGAGTTTTTATAAAATGTTGCATGCCGCCCTGAGTCCTGAGGGAGTAGGGCGGCATAGAAAAACTGCCAAATAAAATAAAATAAAAGGAAATTAAGACTCTCTTCAAACAACTAGCATCCTAACCATATTTCTTTCAAGGGATTTGTTATATTTTTGGGAGGGTCCATTGTATTGACACTTAAAAGTTCAGAAATTATAGGGGTTTTGATAACATGAAATGTCTATGTTCTAAATGCAATTTTTCTTAGGATGCCTTCAGATATGGAATGTATTATGTAATTCTGTTTTCTCATAGGATTTGATCAAAGGTACGGATGATAACATCTGTATTTATCTTGAGTTTACTGCTACTTCTTCCACCTCTATCTTACTACTACTTAATGCACCCTGCCCCATAAACTATATCATCTGTGGGGAGCAGAAAACAAATTTTCTCTGTTGCTGAATCTGCCCACCCAGAGATCCAGGGATGGGTTCCTCCCGGTTCGGACCGGATCACCCGAACCGGTAGCGACCCGCTGGTGACGTCACTGTCAGTGCCATTCTGTGCGCACCGCCATCTTTTTTTATTTTGTGCGAATTTTTCCCCTTACGCGGCTTGAAAAAGGAACCCCTCGGCCGGCCGCGGGTGAATTCTGACCTTTATTTCTTCGCCCGAAGCACCGCTGATGAGCTCCTCAGCTGTGTTTTGGACTCATTCCTGCTTCTGAGCATGCACGGAAGCCAAATCGCATGAGGGGACGCAATGCGAACCGGTGGCGAAGGTAAGTGGAACCCACCCCTGCAGAGATCCATAGGGCACCTACCCCGATTATGTCTGAACAGGCTTTTGAAACATGGCTCCCTTCCCACATCATTGGGTTAGATGAGGGGTAGGCTGTAACGGGGCAATGGATGTTACGTTAAGATGTTTCATCGCTCACCCAATGTGCATGGTGCTTTTTCTTTGATTGCTGTTTTGGGACTTTTTTTGATTGTTGTAACCCACCTGGAGGTTTCAATGCAAATGAATGAATGCATGAATTATGGTGCCAGGTTATTTGAGAGACATGACCCAAAGGTGTTTTCTTTTTTCTTCAAAAGGCAACGGGACTTTCTTGGGTGTTTTCTGTTCTGACCTAGGCTTCCCCAAAAAGCACGAAGCAGAATTCTGGTCCCGACAAAACCCCATTTATTAAACGAATGTGAATTCCTCTCATTCACATTCAGCAAAGGCCTGGCAAACAGTCTTTCAAAGGTGAATTTATGACCACAGACCTTATCTAGCTTGGAAAGCTGCCATGTAAATATTTTCCGAATGCAGTGCTGTGCAAGGAAAGACTTGGCACAGTCTCTCTGAGATTCACGGACAGATCTTCACACTCCTGAACTGAATAATCGAACGAAGGAATTGTTTCCTGCAAAAGCCCACTCCCCTTTCACTCCTCTTTTATTTCCTATGGGGGGGGCATTCATCGTCCACCTGTGGCTTTACTCCCAAGTCGACCCTGATTTCTTAGCTGTTCTTTTCCTCTAGCAGCTCTGCGCATGTGCACACTGGGAACAGACTCCAGCTGTTCCTCTGCCTCACTGCTGTCTAGCTCTGGAGGCAGTTGATAACTGCCAGACGGCCTTGGCCCCCTCTCTGCCTCCGATGCAGAGCCCTCGTCCGAGCCTTCCCCAGCCTCCAGGACTGACCCATGTTCCTTCCAATCTCCTCACTGTCTGACTCTTTTGCCAGCTTTGCTGGCCGGCCACATTTTTTTTGAAAACGTTTCACTTCTTGTCCAAGACGTTTCTTGGATGAGAAGAAAAATATTTACAAAGAAAACACCAAGAAAGTCCAGTTGCATTTTGGGAGGGAGAATTTTTGGGACAACCATGATCTATTGATTGAGAATCTCCACAGACATTTGGGGGACATCTCTCCTCGTTTATGGCTAGCTGCCACACCAGATCTAGGAGTAGAGACTGCCATCTAATAAAGAGTTCCATTGGTAGGGCCCACAAACACAACCTTTTCTGTCATAATGCCTGCTTTTTGGAACCTCATTCCTCAGAGATCAGATTAGCCCCAACCCTGGTGGGCTTTTGTAAGGCTTTGAAGAGTTGTTTCTAGCACTGGGCATCAGAGTTAGGATATATGATGGAGTCTGTGTGAGATTACTGTAGCTTTTACCTTGGCTACTGGTTTGTATTTATTGTACTATTGTGTTGTGATAATTTTTAAAAACTGTTATTAGCTGCCCAGAGATATGACATCGAGGTGAACAACCATTTACATTAAATAAAATGCCATGAGTATCAGAGAATATACTGTATTTTTTGGAGTAGAAGACGCACCTTTCACCCCCTAAAAGAGGCTGAAATTTTGGGTGTGTCTTATACTCTGAATGTAGCTTTTTCGAAGCTTTTTCCCCAGCCCTAATGAGGTGCTAACGATCTTCCCAGCTTGCATGATTTTTTCATTGCTACTTCCTCTGAAGAAGTTTTTTTCCAGCCATAAGTCTTTGCAGGCTTGTTTTCATTGCTACTCCCTCCGAAAAAGGTTTTTTCAGCCCTAAGGAGGTGCTAACGGTCTTCCTGGCTTGCAGGATTTTTTTATTCCTACTCCCTCCGAAGTTTTTTTCCAGCCCTAAGTCTTTGCAGGCTTGTTTTCATTGCTACTCCCTCCAAATAAGGTTTTTTTCAGCCCTAACCAGGGGATAAAATAATGTGCTGAAGCTGACCAGACTAAGGACGCTAGCCAGATGAAAACCTGGTAGGGAGATTTTTTCTCCCTATTTTCCTCCCCAAAAACTAAGGTGCGTCTTATACTCCAAAAAATATGGTATGTCTTTCAGAACCAGCTGTTGGACAATGTTCAGAATATGTAAGATTTTCTTCTTATCTTCCCATCTGTCTCTTTTGGAGATGAGGTATGTCCTTGGTCTGATTGAACCGAGAACTTTCCTATGTTCTTCATGCTGTGGTTCACAGATCACGTGAAGCTGCAGTTGGCTCAATGACGGTTTATTGGTTAAATGACAATTGACTAGATTCCATAGAACCTACCTGAAAAACCCCAAACCAACCACCCACATTTGTAGGTTAGCACAGTGTGACTCCAGTCTTTCCTTGCTTTTGTGGGGGGAGGCTAGAATGAGCTGAGGTGGCGCAGCGGTTAGAGGCAGTACTGCAGGCCACTTTAGCTGACTCTGATCCGCAGGTCAGCGGTTCAAATCTCACCGGCTCAAGGTTGACTCAGCCTTTCATCCTTCCGAGGTAGGTAAAATGAGGACCCAGATTGTTGGGGGCAATATAAATATACATTGCTTACTGGTGTAAACCGCTTAGAGAGTGCTTGCACTGTGAGGCTGTGTATAAATCTCATAAATAAATAAATAAATAAATAAATAAATAAATAAATAAATAAATAAATAAATAAATAAATAAATAAATAAATAAATAAATAAATAAATAAATAAATAAATAAATAAATAAATCAATCAATCAATCAATCAATCAATCAATCAATCAATCAATCAATAAAAATTTTGCTTTTATGTTACCAGCAATATTCACCTATCAATGCTGGGAACAGAGGAAGTCACCATGCAGTCATCTGGAGCTATCCCAGTACTTTGTAGGCATGGTTTGTTCCCAGTTCAGGGAAGGATTTTCAGAATTACACAACTCTTAACTAACTGAGCCTCGAGGCCAAGGAAGGAGGCTTTCTTACAACATGGTCAATTAGAAAAGCTGGAGGTTGCATCCAAATGGGCAGATGTCAGGGTACGTTTAGATCCAAGTGGAAAAAAGGGGGAAAAGGTCTCAAATTCTGTTGACTTTTTGTGTTATTATTGTTATTTCTTCTGCAGCTTGGATCTTTATTTCCCTGTAGGTCTTTTGGCAGGGCAGGCTAAGTGTGGAGATTAAAGGAAGAGAAAAATCAAGATTTTTCTTTTACAATGTCAAAAAAATGGTATTTTTTTATCCTTAATATATTTACACAGCTGCTCAGCTACTGTTCAAATACTTTCTCATGAAGCAATATCTGGTGACTGGCATCATTGGGGGAGGAGTGCCATGGAAAAAGAACCGGGGTCAGAACCGGGAAACTACCAGTTTTCCAACACATCTGCTTGAGCGGGGGGTTGGACTAGATGACCTACAAGGTCCCTTCCAACTCTAGTAATCTGTAATCTGTAATACTTCTATGACGTTTCATTTTGCTACACATCCCTTTGGAGAAAACAATTACTTCTCTCCACTTTGAGATCTATGAGACATAGACATCCCAAAATTTCCATTCGCAAATTATGCCCATGCATCTCTTTGGAGGAGACACTTCCAAGTGATGATTTCTTTAAAAAAAAGTGTCTTTATCTTCAGTTCCCACAGTCTTTGAGAATGTTCTCTAAATGCACCTTAACAGAATAACAGAGTTGGAAGGGACCTTGGAGATCTACTAGTCCAATCCCCTGCTCTCAGGCCTTCTTTGTCACTGGACTTGACAATTTTAGGATTTTGACTTTTTGTACTAAAATGCTTTATACCGTCAGCCACTTTGCAAATTCGTTTGGAGAAACAATATATAAACATAAGCAAAAGAAAGACACAGTGAAATCCTGTATTATTTTTAAAAGTAAATCTGAAGTATAATCATTAAATCAATGAAAAGAACCACATTATCCTACAGACTGGAATCAAACAACAGCTCTACATTCCGTGGTAAGTAGCTTATGACCTTTTATTATTTTAATGAGATTTTTAAAAGGCAAGTTATTCATTATATCGACACACAAAACTGCTTTTGCTACATAGAACATTCAGAAGTACAAAACACATTTTTATCCACAGCACAATTCCACACACAGACATGAAAGAGTTCAACAGAGATTGATGCCAATGGTAAGAAAAGTCATTTAAATAAACGAAACTTCTGTAGTTATCTCTTGGGGGGGCGGGCGGGAAAACTTGATGCAAAATAACGTACAACCCGGAGCCGAGAATGAACACATTGCGATCTCAATGGGAAATTTTCAAGCATTTTTCCCCCACCGAAATAAACTCAGATGATTTCACCATTTATTTCAGGAGAAGATAAGATTGCTAGTGGGTGGAGATCAAAAATATTTTCCTCTTATGCCCAGACAACACGCTGTTCGAATAGACTGGAATTTTTTTTTATGTTTTTAAAGAAAACATGCATTTTAAAAAATATTTCCCTCTTGCCTTCATCCAGGAAGGATCAGAAGGACAGAAGCTGGAAAAGAATGGGATGGCAGTGAGAATTTTGAAGGAATTTATCAGATCAAAAAATCTAGGCTGGGCAATCTAGATTGTATAGTAATGGGTGAAACTAATCCAGTCTACCGAGCAGAAAACAATAAATCAACCACACAATTGTTACGTGTTTAGTGTAAACTCAATTCATATTAAAAATATTTAATGTGACGATTTACAGCAGGGGTGTCAAACTAGGGAAGCCGAGGTGGCGCAGTGGTTAAAAGCAGCACTGCAACCTACTCCAGCTGACTGCTAGTTCAGCAGTTCAGCTGTTCAAATCTCACCGGCTCAAGGTTGACTCAGCCTTCCATCCTTCTGAGGTGGGTAAAATGAGGACCCAGATTGTTGGGGGCAATATGCTGAACTCTGTAAACCGCTTAGAGAGGGCTGTAAAGCACTATGAAGCGGTATATAAGTCTAAGTGCTAAATGCTAAACTCAATTTCATTGAGGGCCACATCAGGGCTGTGGTTGACTTTGGGGGGCCGGGTGGGTGTGGCTGACTGGGTGGGCAAGGCCATCTTGAGGCCACTCACTGGGCGTGGCTGACTGGGTGGGCGTGGCCAGCTGGGTGGGCGTGGTCAGCTTGACACCACTCCCCAAACTGCTGGCATGTTTCCTCTTTGCATTGGTTTACAGATTTAACAGAGTTGGAAGGGACCTTGCAGGTCATCTAGTCCAACCCCCTGCCCAAGCAGGAGACCCTACATCTGCCTCTACCTAGGATCGAACTCACAACCTCCTGATTGTGAGGCAAGAGCTCCACCTCTAGGCCACCATTGGGTAGACCGGGCCGAAGCCACGCTGGCCCGATGTTTCCTCTTCACAATGAGTAGACCGGGCTGAAGGCACACTGGCCCGATGTTTCTTCGCATTGGGTAGACCGGGCCGAAGCGATGCAGGTAGACGGGCACAGCCCCACGGGTCGGATTCAACCACGTCATGGGCTAGATGCGGCCCGCGGGCCTTGTGTTTGACACCCCTGGTTTACAGTATACTAATTTGTCAATAGCCCCAACAGGCTGCCTCAACTACTCTGCATTACAGTACTTTCTTCCCAGCTAAGATCAATATTGCATAATTTAAGGATGACCAGAGGATGTTTGCACCTAATAGCCAATATCTTGGGTATCCATGCAATTGGTAAGCAAGAGACGCAGATGGATACCATAAAATCACCATCAAAGGCGACACCAGCCAGATCACAGAAAAACCCAGAGAAGTAGTGCAAGATCAGAAGAGGTGGAAAGGCCTGGTCCATAGAATTGCCCTGTCGGACATGACTGAATGGATAAAGTCATCATCATCAATGTAAAATATCTGCTCCTCCAGTGTCATTGCAAAATGTCTTAATAGTATCCCAAACCTATCCACATTTAGTAATACCTCCCTTCATTTGAAAAACTAAGGTGTCAGTTTCTTCTTTCTAGCTGTCCCTCAAACAAACGCACCCAAATTAAACAAAATATCTATTGGGTAGCCTATATAATATCTATTATCTATTATATAATCTATTATGTAGACTGCACATCTGCCAAACGTTTAAAAGAGGGCTGATGAGAGAAGCATAGTGCATATATAAAAATGTATACACTAACACCAGCTTGGCGTGGGGAAACACATCAATATTGTTAATGCTGGACTAAAATGAATTCAGAACTTTGAAAAGGTTGGCTTGCAATTCCATATTTTGTTTTCTACCCAGGAAAAGAAACCAAACTATATATAAGCACTGATGACCAAAACAATGGTGGAATTCACATGTAACACAAAATCGGGATTTTTTTTTACCTCAGGTTTGTTGAAAAACAAACAAACAAGCAAAACGCCACACTGGCTTGGTTTGCCAATAACTTTAAACCACGTTGTTCAAACACTGTAAAAATAAACATCGCTTAAGGCTTAATGCTATGTACAATCTGAGCTAATTTACTAATATCAATAACACTAATTTAGGCTTTTTAAAAAACTATGGTTTGAAGACGTTAGAACAAGGCAGAGTGAATCTTATAAACTAGTGAAATAATCAGGACTTTTTAGACAATTCTCTATTTTCTCTATTCCTTTTGCCAATATGTAAAAAAAAAGTGGGCAGAGCACAGAAATAACTTTACATTTGGCTTCAGATATAAGCTGAAGCCACGACTAAAACAACACACAATTTATAATCTTAAAAAAATAAGATTTTAAATTATGGTTTGTCATAAAAAGCCCATGATGTCTTTTTGGCGGGGAACAGATACACCACACAAAGAACATCACATTAAGCTAAATACAAACAAAATCATATTATGGCTTCGAGCTTTGTGCAACCAGTCCAAAGGTTGGAACTACTTATTACACTCAACTGGGTTACTGTGAAAATAATTTCCTGTATCAAGTGTGAGAGCTAAACATTAGAAGTGTTTCCTGCTATCCTTGTTCACATCCTTTCTGTTGATATTATTATTCATATTAGCTATGTTTGCAGGATATGCTGGGGTGGGCTAACATGGGATTGATAATCTATAATTCAGGATGTTGTGAGAAATAGACATCACCTTAAAAGTCAAAATGGGGTTTGTTTGGATACAGCATGTTATGCAAATGCAGGAATTATTTTTGTCAACTTGGGTTTAGCAAGATCGGTGGATCCAGCCACTTTTTCTTGCTTGTATTTAAGACTATTTCTGGTGGAATGTAAAAGTTGTTCCTTCAGTCTGATGGATTCTTCTGGATCTACAGCTGCAAATCTGCTGCACTGTGTCATATCTGGGAATAGCCAAGGCACTGAACATTAAGAATACTCAGTGCACATGCCAAAACTCGGCTTAACGCAATTTGTAAACTCAAGCATTGGTTTGTAAACCATGGCTTATGGCTCAGCAATAAATGTGAACTCAGCCACCTGTGGCATATGGACTACCGTATTTTTCGGAGTATAAGATGCACCTTAGTTTTGGGGGAGGAAAATAGGGGAAAACAATCTGCCTACCAGGTATTCATCTGGCTAACGTCCTTAGTCTGGTCAGCTTCAGCACATTATTTTATGTTGGAATATTCATGACTGGGAGAGCCATGTGATTGAGTCAGCCAATCCGGCTGAAGTGTTAATTGAGCATGTCCAGAAACTTAGCAAGAAGAAGGGTGTGGTTTAGTCTGTCCACCATTATACTCCAGTATGAAAACATCTCAACATGTGATCTGAAACAAAGTGTGGTATTGTTAATGTTTTATTCTACTTATAAAGAAGTTATTTGAATCAGCAAAATGCAGTTATCTTTTGAAGCTTCTGATTTATTGCGTAACTCTGACAGGTTATGGGCCCAGAAATCGCTCAAGAAGTAAAGTAAAACTGCATTGTAATTTAAAGCTGATAAGAAGCTGTCTGTGTTGTTAAAGGAACAGGCAGAGAAGAAAAATAAAGCAGGATGGCTGCTATGGAATTTAAAGACAGTCCAATACCTAAATTGGGGAAGAAAAATTATTTAATTTGGGCTGCAAAAATGGAATGTTTTTTGAAAGCAAAAGAATTATGGGACATAGTAGCAGACCCCCCGCAAGTGCTTGGAGCAGCAGATCAAAAGGCTCATGACAAAGCTATGGCTTATCTTCTGTTAAGTCTGGGGGATGATCAATTCTTAAATGTAGCTGAATTAAAGTCTGCAAAAGAAACATGGCAGAAATTGAGAGCAGTACATGTCAATGTTTCTGCGTGTAATGTGGTCCAACTTTCGAGAAAGCTTTTTAGAGCCAGTATGCAGCCAGGAGATTCTATGGAAGATCATTTAATGAAAATGCAGTCTAATTTTCTAGAATTGGAGCAACGTGGAGTAAAGTTTCCAGAGTCCCAAAAAGTTTTATTAGTGTTAAATAGTTTGGATCAAAGCTGGGAGACTGTATCAGCTATTTTTGAAAGTAAGCCAGAAGCAGATTTGAATTTGGAGGCTTTGAAATCGTGTTTATTGAATGAATATGAGAAAAGGCTTTTCAGCCATGCTGATGGAAAATTCCACAGGCAGGGGCCCAACAAGGAGTACAGTGGAAACTTACAGCAAGTCTCCAGTAAAATTTTCCACAGGCTGCCTATCTCTAGCAACAGCCGAGGTGTCTGCAGACAAGAGGAGAGCAGAGGCAGGAGAGATCAAGTTACACAGCAACAATTCTTCAAGCAAGTTAAAAAAGCATGTTTCATTTGTGGAGAGACAAATCATCTGCAGAAAAGCTGTGCACAGAGAAGAAATATGCAAGACAAGAGACATTATTTGCAAGGACAGATTGCAGTTGCAAAAGTTTGTTATAATAACAATAGAGACAAATGGTTGATTGACAGTGGGGCTAGTCAAACAATTGTTAATAATTCTGACTTATTTTCCAGATTTTTCCCAGGAAACAATGAAGAAGTGGCCTTAGCCAATGGTCAAAAGGCTAAAATCATTGGAAGAGGCGATGTGCAAATTCCATATTTGAAATCCAGGTTTACTGATGTGTTATGTGTACCTGAAATGGAGCATAATTTGTTAAGTGTGTCTAGTTTAGACAAGCAAGGTTATGAAACCACATTTGTAAATGGGAAGTGTCTCATCCAAAGAAATGGGAATGTTTGTGCACAGGGCATAAAAGAGGATAATCTTTATGTATTGCAGGGACAAAAGGTGCCACATTGTTCCCAGATATTTAAAAATGTAGCAGAACACAATTCGTGTGTTCATCTTCTGCACAGACGACTTGGTCATGCTAATTTTAAGGTTGTTCAACAAATGAAAGAATTTGCAGAAGGATTAGATTTGAAGGGATGTAAGGCATATTTGGATTGTGCAGTATGCAAAGCATCGAAATCCAAAGCATTCCCAGTGAGCAAGTTTAGCACAAGACAAACCACAAGAGCTCTAGAACTGGTACATGCTGATTTAATTGGGCCTATGCAAGCCAGTTTGGGAGGAGCAAAGTATGCGCTGGTCATTGTGGATGACTACAGCAGGTTTGGGTTTTGCTACTTACTTAAGAGTAAAACAGAGGTGCTACAGCAATTTAAGCAATGGTTAAGCTTTGTAGAGAGAAGGTATAAACAACAGGTATGTCAGTTGCAAACTGACAGAGGTTCTGAATTTATGTCAACAAATTTTCAACAATGGTTGAGACAATTGGGAATAAGACACAGGCGCACAAATCCTTACACACCGGGGGAGAACGGAGTGGCTGAAAGGAGGAATGGTGTTTTGCAAACAATGAAAAACTCATTACTGGAGGATTCTGGTATGAGCAGGTCATATTGGGGTGAAGCCATACTGACTGCAAATTATTTAGTAAATAGGCTGTGGAGTTCATCCATCAATAATACTCCATATGCAATGCTATATGGGAGAAAGCCTTCTTTAGCACATTTAAAAATATTTGGAAGTACTGCATGGGTACATATTCCAAAGGCAATCAGAAGAAAGGGACAACAAAAGGCTAGAAAGCTCAGATTTGTGGGCTATGAGCCAGGCTCAAAAGGGTATCGCTTTAGCGATGGAAGTAAAAGGATAGTGATTTCAAGGTCTGCTAGTTTTGCAGAACAAAATTGGAACAGAATTGATGCAAATTCTGAAAATGTCTCACTTAGTGACGGTGATCCACTTAGCGACGGCGATCCACTTAGTGACAATAACTCATGTAATGATGGTGAATCATTTACTGAAGGTGTCAATGTTCAGGGAGGAGAGTCTGAACAAGATATGAAGCCAGAAAAGCTTGAAACACAAGTACAGGCAATGCCACGTAGGTCAGAGCGTAGGAACAGAGGGGTTCCGCCAGACAGGTATTCTGCCAGTAAAGTTAAAGTTTGTAATGTGTGGTATGAGCCAAGAAACTATAAGGAAGTATTGGCATTACCAAAAGTTGAACAAGAAAAGTGGAAGGAAGCCATGGATAAAGAGATGAAATCCATGGGCGATCATGAAGTGTTCACATCTGTGAGTTTGCCACAGGGTACGAAAGCTGTAGGATGTAAGTGGGTATATAAAAAAAAGGTATTACCCAATAATGAAGTACAGTATAAGGCAAGGTTGGTGGCACAAGGTTTTTCTCAATTAAAGAATGTGCACTATGATGAGGTGTTCGCGCCAACTGTAAAACGTGAGAGCATAAGACTAGCACTGGCATTAGCATCAGCATACAGGCATAGAATTTGGCATTTTGATATAACCACTGCATTTCTCAATGCTGAATTAGAGGAAGAAATTTATATGGTTCAAGCGCCAGGGTATGAAAGTAAAAAACCTAACATGGTGTATAAATTGAACAAGGCCATTTATGGGCTGAAGCAGTCAGCCAGAAATTGGAATATCTGTTTAGATACTGCATTGAAAGGTCTTGGGTTCAAGAGTTGCAAAGCTGATGGTTGCATATACACTGGAACGTTACAAGGTGGGAATTGTCTACTATTAGCATTTGTGGATGATCTTTGTTCCATTGCAAAGGATGCATCACAAGTTAAAGAATTTGCTAATAAGTTAGAAAAGAAATTTGAATTAAAGAATTTGGGAGAAATAAAGAATTATCTCGGTGTAGAGATACAAAAAACTGAAAAGGGTTATATTCTCAGTCAAAGGAGAAAAATTGAACAATTATTAGAGAAATATAACATGAAAGATTGTAATATTGCTCCTACACCTATGAGCACAGATTTTTACAATAGTTTGGGTGAGGACAAAAGTGAAGCCTGTGATCAGGAGATATATCATTCTGCAATAGGGAGTTTGTTATATCTGTCACAGTGGTCCAGACCAGACATAGCTTGTGCAGTGAGCATTCTAAGTCGCTTTACTGCTACACCTACAAAGTTGCATTGGATGGGTGTGAAAAGAATTCTCAGGTATTTGAAGGGAACTGTGAATTTGGGTCTTCAAATACAGGTCACTGAAGAATTAAAATTGAAATGTTATGTTGATAGTGATTATGCAAATGATGTAAAAACCAGAAAGTCTAATTCTGGAATTGTAATAATGTTTGGAGGGGCTTTAATTGGTTGGAAGTCCAGAAAACAAACAACGGTTGCTATTTCAACTGCTGAAGCAGAGTTTATTGCATTGTCTGAGTTATGTTCTGAAGTAGTTTGGTATGTACAGTTGTTACAAGATTTAAATGTAAATGTAAATGAAGCTGTAACTGTTTATGAAGATAATGCTGCTTGTATAAAAATGGCAACAGGTGACAGAGTGAAGAACAGAAGTAAACATGTGGACATTAAGTATTGTAATGTCAGGGAAGCTGTAAAAGAAAAATTGATACGTTTACATCATTGTTCTTCAGAGGATAATTTAGCAGACATGATGACCAAACCATTGGATGGCGTTCGTTATAGGAAATGTTTAAATCCAATAGGTCTGATGTCTCTCCCAGTAATGAAGGGAGGAGTGTTGGAATATTCATGACTGGGAGAGCCATGTGATTGAGTCAGCCAATCCGGCTGAAGTGTTAATTGAGCATGTCCAGAAACTTAGCAAGAAGAAGGGTGTGGTTTAGTCTGTCCACCATTATACTCCAGTATGAAAACATCTCAACATGTGATCTGAAACAAAGTGTGGTATTGTTAATGTTTTATTCTACTTATAAAGAAGTTATTTGAATCAGCAAAATGCAGTTATCTTTTGAAGCTTCTGATTTATTGCGTAACTCTGACATTTTATCCTCTGGTTAGGGCTGAAAAAAACCTTCTTCGGAGAGAGTAACAATGAAAGAGCCTGCAAGCCAGTAAGAGCTGGGAAGATCATTAGCACCTGGTTAGGGCTAGAAAAAAACTTATTCGGAGCAAGTAGAGCAATGAAAAAAACCCTGCAAAGACTTAGGGCTGAAAAAACCTTATTCGGAGAGAGTAACAATGAAAAAGCCTGCAAGGTAAGAGCTGGGAAGATCGTTAGCACCTAGTTAGGGCTAGAAAAAAAAGCTACATTCGAAGTATAAGACGCACCCAAATTTTCAGCCACTTTTAGGGAGGAAAAAGGTGCGTCTTATACTCCAAAAATACGGTAATTCATTTTTAAACCCATGGTTTAAACAAATTGTGCTATCTATAAACTCAGCTGCAATCTGAACTTGTGACATTCCACCAATACATTTATCACTGATTGTATGTAATGGCCTCTCTTTTAACCTGGGGACACAGACCTACAAGTCCCATCATACCTGCCAGGGATGAAGGAGGCTGTATCCCAACTCATTTGGAGGGTGCTAAGTTCTGGACAATCAAGGATTCTGCAAATTCATGTGTAAAGAAAGCCACAATGACTCAACAAGTGTTGTTCTTCCTTCACAGAAAGAAAAGGGAAGATTGGATGAACTGGACTAATGCAGTCATTCACATCTATTCTCTAAGACCACATACCACGTCCAGTGGTGGGATTCTCTGTCCTAATGACTGGCTGGGTGGGCGTGGCCGGTTCTCTGCCCTAATGACTGGCTGAGTGGGCGTGGCCAAGGTGGGTGTGGCCAGGGGGTGTGACAGGCAGCACTCAGCCTCCTGCACCCCCCTGGGAGCAAAAACGGCCCCAAAAATGCCCCGTTTTGGGCCTGCACTTACCTGGGAGCCAAAATGGGGCACGTGGGGACTCCTGGAAGGGGCGGGGTGGGGCCAGCTAGCAATTTAACTAACAGTTCGCCCGAACCAGCTGAATCCTACCACTGCGGACGTGACATGTATATATCTCCTGTTCCAAAGAGGAGAGCTTACTAGATCTCAACGTAGGTCAGCTGCCTTTCAATTTTGTTTTATAAATTCCATGCTATCATGCACCCTGTCCAAACAGCTTCCTTTGTTGCAGCCTTCCCATTTCTACAGCAAACTCAAATCCAGACAGACAGAGAGACAGACAGACACAAAGAACTGAATTCGTATGATACTAGATATACAGATGGTATAAAAATGTCTACATGTTCAAGTTTAGCTGGATTTAACATGGAGTTAGAAAGACCATAAACATTTTTTTTTGCCAGAAAGCACCAGATTACAGGAATGTAACCTTACATTCAAACTGGCCTAGAATGATTATAAGATAAATAATGAAGGCATTAACACACACATGCACACTTTCCTCGAGAAAATGGGTGAGCCACGTCATCACTGGCCCAATCTCACAATTTACTGGCCACTTAAGTGATCCCTGCCATAGAAGTCACAATCTTTCTGTTAATCCTTCTTTGCAGTCACAAGAACAACACATTTAAATAAGGCAGCTTGCAAACATGACACCACCAAACAACGGTATGAACAAGTAGATTTTGTAGTGTGTGGTATACTTCATAATAACATAATTTCTATGCACTATATCCACAATACATTTCTTTCAGTGTCATTGATGTACATTAGCATTATATTTATTGCCAATTTGGGGAGAAAAATGGTTGAAAGAGCTTGAAAGAGCTCAAGTTAGTAAGAGTTACTGTTTTGGCCTGTCGGCCACCAGCCGAATCAGAGAAGGAGGCGGCGTGGGAGTCAGGATCAGCATCAAGGCAACCTGAGAGCTCCGAGGGGGAAGAGGGAATGGAGCTGCCAGAGAGAGAGACAGAGGCGGAGCCCCGGCTGTCAGTCAGCCCTCAGATGGAGAGTCAACAGTCCCCAGGTCTGGAGGTGGCTAATGAGGAAGAGGAGGAACAGCTGGGTCCAGTGCCTGACGCGCGGATGCGCAGAAGGCAGAGGAGAGGAGAGCAGTGGAAATCTGTCGGCCGGTCCTTGGGATGGAAGAGCCACCGCTGCTAGCGTAGCCCAACTCTAGCTCTGGGGACAAAAGGCAGGGGGCGGAGATGAATAGATGTGGCAGACAAGTATTCATCTTCCGGCCAGACGGACTTGTTAGTCTGCGGTGAGAGCCCCTTTTTGCTGCGGCTGCTGACACTCCTAATAAAGGAATCTTTGAGTTAAATTCAGAGGGTTTGTTGTGTTTGGGGAGCTGGGTCAGAACAGTTACCTTACTAACTTGAGCCCTGTGGCGCAGTGGTTAAAATGCAGTATTACAAGCAAATTCTGCCCACAGCCTGCAGTTTGATCCTGACGGGCTCAAAGTTGACTTGGCGTTCCATCCTTCCAAGGTCAGGAAAATGAAGACCCAGATTGTTGGGGACAATATAGAAATAATGCTTCTACATTGTAAACCATCCAGAGAGGATTGTAAAGTACTTTGGGGTGGTGTATATATAAGCCTAAATGCTATTTCTATTGCTACAACAACCTTATTGTCCAAACAGTTTAACCAAAAGTTATTGATTTGATGGAAAGGAGTTGGCCAGAGCTTCAACTATAAAAACTATTTTAAAAAATCAGAGTTAATTTAAAACTAATGTGTTAGCATGGCACAGATCTATTCTTTTTACTTCAACACAAAACAATGCCACTTCGTTGTATGTTTTTCTATTACTGCATGTATGTGTATGCAGTATAAGTTTCTGTAGGGTACACTTTTCTATGTATGCTTTTTTAATTACTACAAAACTTTGTAAATAGGTGGCAAGGAGCATAATGGAGCATAAACAATCATGCTGAAGGTAAAGTCATATGGCACAACAGCTTTGGTTTCGGTTTTGATATATTTTTTCTAGTTCCAATCTAGAGCAGATCCTAAGAATAGAGAAGCTATCCATTTTCTACTCTAGTCAATAACTTTTATCATCCTGGACATTCTTGATCTAAACTACAACATTTGTGATCCAGGAGGGCTAGTATTGTTGTTGTTGCTTGTTACTATTTTAACTGATACTCCCACATGTTCAAGGCATCACAAACACAAAAAAGGCATCACAAACATTACTTTGACCTTGGTTGCAATGTGAGCTGAGAACTGGTTACAACCTCACAACCATAATAATTCTATCTTTGTGTTGTGCATAGTCGGTGCTGCCATATACTCAGCATATATATGCAGGAAAAATTTAGTTTAGAATCACAGTAGGTAGGGCCTTGCCACCCCTTGTTAGTCAAGTTCTTTTTAAAGGGTTGGGCTGCAGTGATTAAATCCACAAATGCATACCAAGCAATTTAAGTATCTTGCCCGCAGTGAAGCAAACTATGGAGGCTGAACTGTGTTTCTTTTAGTCCATCCCAGCCCAAGACTGCTATGCATTACTCATTAAGTGTCCTTTGTTCAAAGTTCTAGAGGAATCTGGTGGGTTTGTTTTGAAGAGTGGGTGAAGGATTGGTGCGCCTAATATTTAAGCAAGATAATTTTCGTGGAAATGGGAAATTAGCAACGATTCACATTCTGATGTTAAGAGCTCAGGACAAAAAAAAATCACAAACTGCCTCCCCATTCTTCCCCCCCCCTTACCTTCACCCATCCAACCCTCACCTCTTCTGCCAATGGGAATGAAATACAGATGGCCCTCAAGTTACAACGGTTCATTTAGTGATCGTTCAAAGTTGCAACGGCATTGAAAAAGAGACTTACGGCCATTTTTTTTTACAATTACAACCTTTGCAACATCCCTATGATCATGTGATCAAAATTCAGATGCTTGCTAACTGGTTCAGACTTATGACCATTGCAGCATCCCGGGGTCATGGGATCACCTTTTGCAAACTTCTGACAAGCGAAGTCAGGGGGGGAAGCCAGATTCACTTAACAACCGTGTTACTGACATCTCAACAGCAGTGATTCGCTTAACAACTGTGGCAAGAAATGTTGTAAAATGGGGCAAAGTTCACTTAACAAATGACTCACTTAACAACATAAATTCTGAGCTCAATTGTGGTCGTACGTCGAGGACTACCTGTACAAATCGAACCCTTATACGAGTCCTGTCTAATACGATGTAAATTATTAGAACTTGTATGGTTAACATTGGGGAGGAGAGCAAGTTATCTCAAAGAAAAGAATGGAGGCTTCTTGTATAAGAGCTTCTATGATAATGTTAACACCAACAAACAAATGAACAAACAAAAACCAGAGCCCAGGCTACATCAGTAGGTTTTTCCCCAACCCTGTGCCAGAGCAGGTTATCTGGCAAGTTAAATTTACTCAGAAAATGGTGGAAACATGCCCAAATCAGCAAAGTCTTCTATGTTGTAATTGCCAGTGCCTTGTGTTGGATCCCCTGGAATAGGTAGCATATCCTGTAGTAGAAGAACGAAAAAGCAAAAGAAAATGTGGTTTTGGTTTTGGGTAAAAAAAGCACTCTTTTGAAATGTCTGCAATTCAAGACTAACACTTTGTTTTGTTGCAAAGGAGTTAACTGAAAAAGGAGCAGAGCAAATGGCAAAGAAATGCTTCCAAAATAAAAGTAAGACCAAGGATATCTGTACCTGGTATCCTTCATCAGCTTACCCAAGGCTGTCCATGAGTCAGCCATGATCTCCTGTTTTTGTGAATTCAATGCTGCCCACTGGAGTTGGCAGCCAATAAATTTAAATACATTCACACTACATGCATACATTTCCCACTGTGCTTATGCAGCCCATTTTCTGTCAATCTCTACTACGTGGTAAGCAGAGGTGGGTTCCTACCAGTTCGGACCGGTTCTATAGAACCGTTAGTAACTTGGCGGCCTGGGTCGCTGGAACCGGCAGCGACCCAGGCCTGCCACGCCCCCGAGCCGGTTCTCTTGGTGGCATCTTGGGTTTTTTTGTACTGCACATGCACGTGCGCCCGTCTGCATGCCTGAGCAAACCGGCAGTAAAAAAATCTGGAACCCACCCTTGATGGTAAGATATCATGCCTTCAATTTAACTCTTCTGAGTTTTGCAAATCTAGCAATGAATTAGTTTTAAATACATACTGGATTATCCTACTTCTCTTGCTCCTTTAAATCTAGGGATCTCGAGAAGATGGTGAGGAATCTTTTCCAAATCACAAAAAAGTAAATACCTAAAATTCCACCCTACACTGGCTAGGCACTTCATGTTAAGAAGGATTTGTCAGAGAATCTAAAATGGATAGGGGCCAATAATGATGATGACCGTGGGACTGTAAATTAAATCTTACTGTATAAGAGGAGATTGAAAAAGTTAGTATATTTAGCCTTGAGGAAAAGTGCTCTGGTCTGGAGGATAGGATAGCATTTTTAAATACCAGAACAGGTGTCACGCAGAAGAAAGATAAGAATAGTTGCCTTAAAATACAGGACCACTGGTTGAACATTAGGAAGAACATCTTTAAAAGTAAACGCAGTTTTCCTAGAACACGATCTAGGTAGTGGTTTTTGAAACTGGGGTAATTACTTCCAAGAGGGAATGAAGCAAATTGTTATTGCTTAGTTGTGTGTTGAAAACCAGTTTGTATTTGCCACTGCCAGGCAGAATTTGGTTTTGCTGTAGGAGTTAATGACATTATTTGAGATTGGGAAAAGGGATAATTGAGTCAAACATTTTAAGATGAGAGCCATGGTGGCGCAGTGGTTAGAGTGCAGCACTGCAGGCTACTTCTGCTGATCACCGGCTGCAAGCAGTTTGGCAGATCGAATCTCACCAGGCTCAAGGTTGACTCAGCCTTCCGTCCTTACGAGGTGGGTAAAATGAGGAGACCCAGATTGTTGGGGGCAATATGCTGACTCTGTAAACCGCTTAGAGAGAACTGTAAAAGCACTGTGAAGAGGTATATAAGTCTGTGTGCTATTGCTATTTTAGTTTTGCATCTTGTGTGAATTTAGTCTATTGGGTTTAATGCATCATGCAAACTGGATTAAGGGTTAATTTAATAATTAGGAAGCATGTTGGTCATGAAGTGTGGGAGACGGCGTAGCATGGAGGTTAAGGTGTTGCATTGGGATTGGAGATCCAGCTTTAGGTTTCCAGAGACATGGTGGCCCAGTGGTTAGAGTGCAGTACTGCAGGCTACTTCTGCTGACTGCTGGCTGCCAGAAGTTTGGCAGTTCGAATCTCAGCAGGTTGAAGGTTGACTCAGCCTTCCATCCTTCAGAGGTGGGTAAAATGAGGACCCAGATTGTTGGGGGCAAGAGGCTGACTCTGTAAACCGCTTAGAGAAGGCTGTAGAGCACTGTGAAGCGGTATATAAGTCTAATGCTATTGCTATCTAAGGAGTTCTCCTGTTCTGGATGTCTCCAAGCAGAGACTGGACGGGCAGTTGTTATGGATGCCTTAACATGAAATCCAATAGCGAGCAGGAGTTGGATGTAAGCGTTGCTATGGCTCCTTCCAATTCAATGACTCTATGGAATCCCTAAAGCTAGAACAATGGTGCCCAAACATTTTTGGGTGGTTCTCACTTACCTGGAACACTTCTGTCTGGCTAGTTTGCTGGTGAGGATGCTGCTCACTGTTTTGCTGGTTATGGTGCTGGCTTTGCCACTGGGACCAGACCTCTGAAGGCCGTCCTTGAAACTGTCCACTACTTTGGCTGCTCTCCGCTGAAAAACAAAAACAAAAGAAAACCACTGCGATGATTCTTGTTAGAAGCACCCCTTTCTGTGAAACAAAATGATAATGCTAGCATTTTGTCTGTTGGTGAATTAGCGCCAGCACTGGGAACCTTAAAAGGCCTGTGGATTGGACTGAATCTGTTAGCTGCAAGATACCGGCGGACAGAATATCTTATCCTTCTAAGTCTTTCCTCCTTCCAAAGCCCTCGTTTTGTGAACAAATCAACCAGTGATAAACAGTAGAGTTTCACCTTCCATGAGATCATTCTATGCTTCTCTGTGCAAGGGGAAAAAAATCTCCCTTTCTCTAAGCAATGAGAGGCACAGTGATATCCAGGCTGAAGAACATCTGAGCAAGATCTTTGCAGAATACAATTTAAGACTCACGGCTTGTCTTTGATGCTTAGGATAGGGCTTCCCTCTCTTTTCAGTCACTTCGCACAATATTCCTGCGTACAGCAAAGAAGCCGGGGTGAAATGCTACCGGTTCGGCCCGGTTTGGATGTACCGGTAGCAGCGGCCACCGGTGGGTCGGAGAACCAGTAGCGGTAGCAGCGTGAGGCTCCGCCTACCAGCCCGGATGTTGCCATTTTCTTGTCTTTAACCTTTGTGCATGTGCAAAGCCTTCTGTGCATGCACAGAGGGTAAAAAAGAGTGCGTGACAGTGGCACGTGCTTGCGCTTCCAAACCGGTAGGGAAGGTAAATAGATTTCACCGCTGAAAGAATCCCCTTCTTTAAAACATTATCTAAATGCATACAAAAAGGTCTGCCAAGAGTCAAAAGGAGACATTTTGCTCCCAACCCTCCAGAAAATGAAGAGTCTTTCCAAGATTATTCCTCAAAATGTATGTTCACTCTTCCCAAAGGATAACATTAAACTTCTTTATTATAATAAGAATTAGAAACTTGCACTAACTTTTCTATTTGTGAATGTAGTCCAAAAGACCTACTTTTTATATTAGTTATTATATTAATGATACAAACAATGGTATGATTATCAGCATGGGTTTTTTGCAGATAAACATCGTTTGATGCTGATCTTTTTAAAACAAATCTGGTTGGTAACTTTTGATATTAGAAGAACCAGTGTCCTGAAAACACACACGCTAGACATTAGATTCAGTGTCCGGAACAGCTAAATCAAGTTTTGCTTCCCCTTCTCCTTGCCTTAGGCTGGAATAATTCACTGTAGAACTTTTAGAAAAAGAAAAAGAAAGAAAGAAGACCACAGATATTTTGGTTTGATGTTTATGTGCTCTCTCTTCACCTTTTGTTTCTGGCATTTCCACTCACACCCTGTTCTGAACTTTCAGTAAAGTCTGTCTTGGTCAGAGATAGTGCTTCAATTTGCTGAATTAAGAACACATCCTGTTCAATTCCCCCCCCTTTTTTTTTTCTGGGGTATTTTTTTTTAAAAATTCAAACAGGAGCAAATTGTCAGATGAAAAGGAATCAGCCTGGAAGAATACTGGGCTAATAGCCAATCAGAATTCTTCAGTCTATTTTCTTTGCAGTCAGAATGCCCTTATGAACATAGAGTTCAAGTCTTATATTTTGGCTAGCATCACTTTTGGAAAAGTCTGTTCGGTATTTTATTCCTGAAAAAGGGCTTGCAAGGGCCAGTGTCATGGAAGCTGCCAAGAGTAATAAAGATAACCCTTGATAGGGGCCATGGAGTCAAATCTTGTAGACCAGTGGGTGTTTTTTTCCCCCTCAAACTTGGCAACTTTAAGATATGTGGACTTCAGCCCTCAAAATTCCCCAGCCAGAGTGGAGAATTTTGGCAGTTGAAGCCCTCATATCTTAAAGTCACCAAGTTCTAGACAATATTTTCAGAATATTGCTTTGCCTTCTTCCTCTTAGTGACGACGTGAGAATAAATCCTCACAGAGGCGAAATAGATCTTTTCCCCGGAATTCTGACATTAGAAAAGAAACCGCAGTTTAAAAGTCTAAGTAAAAATGTTTATTTCGGTACAAAAACAATAAATCTCATTAACTACATGCCTGATATAAAAGTAGGTCTTCCTTCAATGGAAGCCAGGAACAGAAGGAAGGAACGGAGAATGGAATGCACACATGCGTACAAGAACATATCAATCACGTGCTCAGGAATAAACCATTATAATGAATAGGGATGCACTCCCTGCATATACATATAACAGGCAATAAATCACTGCGTGACACTTAGAGCTGAGAAAGGAACTACCCCAAAGTCACCTAGCTAGTGGGACTAGAATTCACAGTCTCCCAGTTTCTAAACTAGTGTCTTTAACAACTACTCCAAACTGACCAGAGGTGGGTTTCAGCAGGTTCTGACCAGTTCTGGAGAACCGGTAGCGGAAATTTTGAGTAGTTCGGGGAACCGGTAAATACCACCTCTGACTGGCCCCGCCCCCATCTATTCTCTGCCTCCTGAGTCCCAGCTGATTGGGAAGAAATGGAGATTTTGCTTCCGCTGCCACGCCCACCAAGTCACACCCACAGAACCGGCAGGGAAAAAATTTGAAACCCACCACTGAAACTGACCTGCTAGTTCTAAGATGCGACAACCACCTTATGTATACTATGTTTCTTTTTGACAATTTCTCTATTTTTCTCAATACAATGAATAAAAAGGTAACCACTGAAGCCTCCCCATGGTCATGTGATCAAAATTCAGAGGCTTGGCAACTGACTCCTATTTATGACGGGGTCCTGTGATCAACTTCTGTAATCTTCTGAGGAGCAAAGTCAATGGGGAAGCTAGATTTGTGTTACTAACACAACCGTGTTACTAACTTAACAACTGCAGTGAGAGAGGTCGTAAAATGGGGCAAAACTCAACCAAACAAATGTCTCACTTGGGAACAGAAATTCCTGGGCTCAATTGCGGTCGTTAAGTCAAGGACTACCTGTATATTTAATTTAATTTAATTTAAATTTAATAGATTTGTATGCCGCCCAACTCCCGCATATTAATGCATTAATGCAGTTATGAACAACTTCCATACCTACCGAAGCCCGTCGTCCTGTTAGCTAGGCTGGAATAGGCGTTTCCACTTGGAGAAGACGTAGCTGGACTGGAAAGGGGGCTGAAGGAAGCTGGATCAGCAGGGTAAGTATGGCTGGATCCAATCGCAAAGGGCGACGATTGTGCCTTGCTGGCTTGCGAAGGAATTTGCTGAATGGAGAGTAAAAAAAGATTTATTTATTTATTTATTTGTGAGACTTATATACCGCCTCACAGTGCAAGCACTCTCTAAGCGGTTTACACCAGTAAGCAATGTATATTTATATTGCCCCCAACAATCTGGGTCCGTAGCCGCCGTTTAGAAGCATCCACGAATGCTTTTTTGAAGCATCAGGAACTACCAAGCAGGAGGAGCTCGGCGAGCAACTTCTTCCCTGGCGACCACCGGAACCTTTTTATTGCTTGGCTATTGTAATTAAAGGAACTTGTGGAACCAAACAATTAACTTGTGGAACTGACAGTTAACCAGTGGAACGGCTTGCCTTCAGAAATCATGGGCACTCCATCACTGGAGGTTTTTAAGAAGAGACTGGACAGTCACTTGTCTGAGATGGTATAAGTTCTCCTGCTTGAGCAGGGGGCTGGACTATAAGACCTCCAAGGTCCCGTCCAGCTTTATTCTTATTCTTATTCTTCTATTCTATTCTATTCTATTCTATTCTATTCTATTCTATTCTATTCTATTCTATTCTATTCTATTCTATTCTATTCTATTCTATTCTTTCCTCATTCTATTCTATTCTATTCTATTCTATTCTATTCTATTCTATTCTATACATTCCATTGCATTCCATTCCATTGCATTCCATGAAATATTTCTCAAATTTGCAGCAGACAGAAACCTGATGGGATGCTGCTTTCAGGTGTTGGAGACAGAAACCATGTCCTCGCTCAGGGATATTCCAAAGCATCCTTTGGAGAGGAAGTCTCGTTATCACTCTACCTTCAAACATGCCTCTTGTGATCAAAACGTTAGAGCCCCAAAATGTAACACACGATTGCTCTGCCCAAAAATAGATGTAAAACCAGCCTTTTGAAATTAGTTGCCATACCTGTCCGGAGAATGGAGGGCGACTTCCTGTCCAGGTAACTTGGCTTTGATTTAACTGCCGAGAAATCTGTGACAGGTTCTGTCCTGTTGATGAAGAGGACTGGATGTCGTTGACACCTGGTACGTGCACTACAGATGAGCTGCAAAGAAGAAAATGAAAAGGGATTTGGAAGATAAAAGATTTATTTATTTATTTATTTATTTATTTATTTATTTATTTATTTATTTATTTATTTATTTATTTATTTATTTATTTATTTTTTATTTATTTATTTATTTATTTATTTATTTATTTATTTATTTATTTATTTCTTTATTGGATTGGATTGGATTGGATTGGATTGGATTGGATTGGATTGGATTGGATTGGATTTGTATGCCGCCCAACTCCCAAAGGGGACTCTGGGCGGCTAACAACATATCAGATACAAAATCTAAAAAACAGTTAAAAATTTAAAAACAAAATTAAAACAATGTACCAATTGAGAAAAACATTCAATCATCCAATCAATTCATTTCGTGGGCCAATATCAATAAATAATTCATTGGCCCCAGGCTTGCCAAAAAAGCCAGGTCTTCACGGCTTTTCTGAAGGCCAATAAGATGGGGATAGTCCGAATCTCGGGGGGTAGTGGGTTCCAGAGGGTAGAGCTGATAGAGAGAAGGCCCTCGCCTGCGGGCCCACCAGCCGACATTGTTTAGCTGACGGGACCCGGAGCAGGCCGACTCTATGTGATCTAACCGGTCGCAGGGAGGTATGTGGTAGCAGGCAGTCCCGAAGATACCCTGGCCTTGAACCATATAGGGCTTTAAAGGTAATCACCAACACCAACATTGCTTGACCTCTAGTCCTTCATTCTACATGGACCAGTCCAGATATACTGTCATTGTATGTGAGGTATTTGGTGCTCTCTGGGCTTGATAGTTTTCTTGAAGACATTTCATTGCCCAACTAGGCAATATCATCATCAATGCTAGAAAGAAGTGGGGTTTCTTGAGAGGAAGAGGAGGAGGAAACTGTGGGGTCCTTGATGCTTTTTGAGCTTGGCTGTTTTCTTGGCAGACATTTCATTACCCAACTAGGTAACATCATCAGTGCTAGCAAGGACTGTGGTATGTAGAGAGGAGGAGGAAACTGTGGGGTCCTTGGTGTTTATTGGATTTGGTTTTCTTGGCAGACATTTCTTTACCCAAGGAGGTAACATCAACAGTGCTAGAATACCCAGATAAGCAGAGATTAGTGCCACGATTAATACAATCAATAAGTAAACACTATTAATGCACTGATGGGGTTACTAAGATAATGAAATGTCTGCAAGAAAACAACCAAGCTCAGGGAGCACCAAGGACCTCTCATTTCAAACCTGAGCTACAAATATTCTCTTCTATTGATATAACTATATGTTGAATCTGGCTATTTCTGAGCTCTAGTTTTCCCCTAATAACACCGTGGTCAAAAGATCCTATTCACTAATGCTTGCTCAATGTATGCCAAGTGTTGATTCGCTGCCTTTATTCATTCTGCCATAAGTCACAGTACCTGAAAGATTTCCCAGAATGTCCTGGTTGAAATGGGCTCCCTTGAGAGTAGATCTGCTGGTTTCCTGTTGTGGAAGCTGAAGGCATCATCTTTTTATCTGCTGCAAGTGTAACCAACAGAAAGAGACGATTCAAAACAAGGCAACCATCATACAAACCAGGTTTAGCTTCAGTCCTACCACTGTGGCTGCCAAATTGGCTTCGTAACCATATCCTGCACCTAACCCTCATTCCATGTGTAACCCACAAATGCTGTTTCATACTTCTGAATCTCTTCTAATCTTTTAACAACAAAAGACAACAATGGCAACATCACCAACCCTTTCAACATCACCAACAATGTTGTGGATAGGTGGCCTTCCAACTAAATGCTACGTTCTTGTCTTCCAACTATGCCTGTGGGGTGATGACAAAATTCCTCCTATGCAACGTTGCATTTAAATGAGATTGCTCGTGTGATGTTGCCACAAATCAGAAGAACATTCTACAGATGTCCCAAAGATGCTTTTCCAAGTTGCGATTGGACTTTCTGGTTTTTCTTTGAAGACATTTCGCTTCTCATCCAAAGAAGCTTCTTCAGCTCATGACTGAGAATCTCCATAGACATTCTACAGATGCATTTCGCATATTCAACTAGGTTGACATATTCCTTTTCGGTTGGTTTCTGCTGTTCTTATTTGATATTTGCTCATATCTAAGCATAGTATATGGTTCCTTTTTTTGTGTGGCTTATCATATTGACCAAACCTTACTGTATGGTTATTTTATGCTTTAAAATTCTCTGCAAAGCCATTAAATACATTAATTCAGTAAACAGGTTATGTCTATGGATGACTGCTGCTCTCTTCAGTCCATGAGGAAGGGCGATTCACTTCTTTGGAATCTCTCCTTCCTCTTCATTTTACTGCTCACAAGACTCCCATTAAGGAGATTACGGGGTCTGTAGCACATTAGATCTTTCCTAGGTTGGATCACATGATGAGAAAATCTCTTCTTGATCAACAGAGGGCTGATGTCTGAATTGCAAACTTTGGATTTATGCTTCCAATTGTACCTCATCCTCACACCACAAGTTTCAAAATCAGGGTTTCAGAAGTAAGGGTCAAATGCAGGCAGAAATAGAGTAAGCAGCTGAATTATCTAATAACAAAAGTTCATCAAGGGCATCCCATTGCTTCTCTCTTGGCTTCTGTGGGAGCAAATCATGAATACAGCGGGTTCAAAAATTAAGTTGCTGACCAGGAAAGCAGAGTTCAGCTCAGTTTAACCTTATTTATTTTGGCCGTAAGCCATGACTTGAAGAACAATGGCAAAGCTGTACCAAATTGCAAATCCACCCAAGATGTTGCAAACTACTGTCTAAAGACATTGTATTTATAATTGACTCTTGGGATACACTTTGAAAATCTTGGCCAGATTTAGCATTTGCTGAACAAAACTGTCTATGTTAGAAGGGGCAGTTCAGTAGAGTGACAGATTAGGATTAAGGAGGGTCAAATTTCAGTCTTCAATGTCCAGAATGTGCTGGTGATCTTAAGTAAGTCATTCCCTCTTAGGCTAACTAAGCATACAGGACTATTGTGTGGATACAATAAGGGTGCATGTAGAAAGAACCACATATCATTTTCTTGGGGAAAAAGCAGGAGGGGCATAAATCAGTGGTGGGTTCCTACTGGTGCGGTCCACTCTATAGCACCAGTAGTGGCCCGCTGGTGACGTCACAGTACCGGTGCGATCTGTTGCTGGTGCCTGGGCGCCGCCATTTTTAAAAAAATCATTTTTTAACATTTTTTAAAATTTTCTTCTGCACATGCCCAGAAGCCGAGCTTCCAGCACTGCGCATGCGCTGCCTTCCTACCCCACAGTGAGTCCAAGCAGGGGAGGATGGCTGAGGGAGCGTGTGAGACGCTGAAAGAATGGGCGGCAGGAGCTATCTCCATTCCCCTCCCTTCAGCAGTCCAAGAAGCCGCGCGATGATGATCCTAGGCATTTTCGCACGTTCGAGGCTTCTCAAGCTGCTGAGGGGAGGGAGAACGGGCGGCAGGAGCCTAGGATCATCAAATGGGGAGAAGCATTCAGGATGGACGGAACCTCCTAGAAGAACCGCTGCCGCGGTCTTGCTGCTCCCGCTGCGTGGGGCTGTGTTGCGGGTGGACAATGCCCCCTGCTTCTCCGGCCTCTGCCACGCTCCCGAGGCCCACGCCCACCCCGTCACATGGCTGGCAAGCCACACCCACAAAATAAGCCACGCCCACAGAGTGGTAGTAAAAAAAATTAGGAACCCACCCCTGGCATAAATGTATTATGGTTGGCAATCTTTTTAGCTATGGATGCCTTTTGCAAATTATATGCCCACATCCCCAGCGAACTAACACTCAAAAAAGAAAAGAAAAATAGGAGGGGGAAGAAAAAAAATGAGATTTATCACTTGTGCATTCAATTCTCATAAGGCGTTGGTGTAGTGCAGCCAAATCAGGTGAATTTGTGAAATTTTGGTCCAAATAATAAACATTTACGTCACATTTTTGGAGGCCAGGGGCACCTCTGTTGCCAAACTTAAAAAAAAATACATTTGGCATGACTATTTTTGCTAATAAGTCAATCAATCTTCAATCAGAATAGAATTGAAAGGGACCTTGGAGGTCTTCTAGTCCAGCCCTCTGCTCAGGCAGGAGACCCTGTACCATTTCAGATAAGTGACTGTCCAGTCTCTTCTTAAAAGCCTCCATTGATGAAGCACCCACAACTTCTGAAGGCAAGTCCTTCCACTAATTAATTATTGTTACTGTTAGGACATTTCTCCTCAGTTCAAAGTTGCTTCTCTCCTTGATTAGTTTCCATCCATTGCTTCTTGTCTTGCCTTCTGGTGCTTTGGAAGATACATTGACCCCCTCTTCTTTGTGGCAGCCCCTCAAATACTGGAACATTGCTATCAGGTCTTCCCTAGTCCTTCTTTCTCTAAGCTAGCCATATCCAAGTTCTGCAACCGTTTTTCATATGTTTTAGCCTCCAGGCCTTTAATCATTTAAATTAACCATTTAATCATTCCTTCAACTATTGAGCAACATAGGCACTTTCACCAAATGGGCATCCTCGAAACGTGCCAGACTACAACTCCCATAATGCTTAGCAAGCATGGCTGTGCAGGCTGAACATTTCCAGAACTACGATCCAACATGATTGGAGAGGGCAAGTTTAAAGACAGCTGCAGTAGATCAAGAAGGTTTCTTGACACTGAAAGGAACTCCATCTGGAAACAAACAGCATCTGGGATCGCTGTCATTACATCCCAGACAGAAAACAGAATAAAAATAGTAACAAACATTTGTCTATTATCCAGAATTTTCACCCGCCTCCCCCCCAAGCTGAAATTCAAATTGCGCATGAGGACTTCTTAATGGGAACTTCTCAACGGCAGAAAATAACGTTTGGATTCGGGCTTAAATTAAAAAATGTGGAAACGGTGCCACGATGTTGAGAAATCAATGACAAATTGGTCCGAGAGACTGCACAGCATCATTTGAATGTCTTTGCTCACAGCACCAAAGCCAAGAAGCCAGGTTTGCCAAGCAAAAAGCCATCTAGCAAATCTGATTTCTGATATTTAGATATTTGTTTCTATTTTTTTATTTTTTTTGGCCGGGGATAAAGGAGAAGTGAGTTATATCTAACTTGGGAGATGCAGTAAATGCAGATATTTAAAAAGTTCTTCCTGCACTGTATTTTTTTTTGAAGATGTTTTTTACAGGATCTGTTGCTTATAAACACATGGTAGGAGCAATAGGGGATATTTTCATTCCCCCCCCCCTTCTCCTGCTAAGATACGTGCTTGACGTCTGCAGAGCAAATGTCCCTAGCATGATAGGCCTCTCTGTGCAAGCTCCAGCTATTTGCACGCACTGGCTCAGAAAAAGTCAATCCAAAATCAACATTATGCAAAATATGTAAAAGTAACAAGTACTTCGCCTCTATTCCTTTTTAACTGCATCCTATGTCAAAAATAGTTCCTTTGTGGCTTGAAGCAAGTGCAAGGAATTTAATTTTTCCACCCCAGTTGAAATTAAATTTTATATTTACCGAAAATAGTTTGTCACGAAAGCGACTGCCTGCGAAGGCTCCTGGATTGGGGCTGAAAGGCGGAAGTGGAAGCCGTCCCATATTTGGGTAGACCAGGTTGCCCTGATGAAAAACACTTTTCCAGTTGAAGGCTGCATCCCTTTGGCATCGTCTCTTGGGAGTTACATGGTGAGCACATCTTAAAACTCAATACTGGTAGGAACCACTCGATTTTCTTTCTGATATCCTCCTTTTTTTTCTCGCCCTCTCTCTGCCAAGCAACAGTCTATAGAATCAGAACTGCAGAAAAAACGATTGCTGCCAACCTGCCTTCCATTGAGGACCTGTATACTGCACGAGTCAAAAAGAGGGCCGTGAAAATATTTACTGACCCCTCGCATCCTGGACATAAATTGCTTCAACTCCTACCCTCAAAACGTCGCTATAGAGCACTGCACACCAAGACAACTAGACACAAGAACAGTTTTTTCCCGAATGCCATCACTCTGCTAAACAAATAATTCCCTCACCACTGTCAAACTATTCACTAAGTCTGCATTACTATTACTATTAGTTTTTCTCATCGTTCCTATCACCCATCTCCTCCCACTTATGACTGTATGACTGTAACTTGTTGCTTGTATCCTTACGATTTATATTCATATTGATTGTTTCCTGATTGCTTACTTGAACCCTATGACAACCATTCTTGACAAATGTATCTTTTCTTTTATGTACACTGAGAGCTTATGCACCAAAGACAAATTCCTTGTGTGTCCAATCACACTTGGCCAATAAAGAATTCTATTCTATTCTATTCTATTCTATTCTATTCTATTCTATTCTATTCTATTCTATTCTATTCTATTCTATTCTATTCTATAGAAAAGAAGTCTAGGATAGTCTACCTCTTCTAATGTCCTAATTTTTTTCCTTGTAGCCACACTACAATCTTCACCTTGATTCCAAGAACACAGAACCGAGTGAAAGAATCTTATTAAAGTAGTGCTTTATGATTTGTGCACTATCTGGACCTATTTTGAACTAGAATGTAGGAATTCACCTTCAAAAATAACACTGAGGAAAGATCTTTTTTTTTCTTTGGCAGAACTGAATCTGATTCCTGGTGAGAACATTTCAAGGAGGCCTTTTAAAGGTTGCTCCTCTCTCTCAATCAAGGGAGACATGGACAAGATAACAGGCCTTCTCGGTGACACCCTACAGTCTGTAGTACCCCACTCTTTACTTGGGACTCTTTACTTCCAGAGATTTATAAAGCTCTACCGTCCACGATTTTTAGAAGACCTTGAAAAGCCATTTCACCAGGCCTTCAATCCTAACTATGTGTTATCGGTGTCCAGCTATAGTGATTGAGTGTCGATTATTGTTGAATTTCATAATTTTGTTTCATGTCTGTTGTGACTTGCTTAGATGGGATAAGATCTCGATATGGTAAACAAACAGTGGGAGATTAAATGCCATGGGCATCTTCTTAAACTCTTCAAATGAGATCCATTGGAGGTTACTTTAAAGCAGAGGTCTTCAAACTTGGCAACTTTAAGACTTGTGGACTTCAACTCCCAGAATTCTCCAGCCAGCATAGCTGGCTGGAGAATTCTGGGAGTTGAAGTCCACAAGTCTTAAAGTTGCCGAGTTTAGGGACCCCTGCTTTAAAGAGAGTTATAAGAATAGCTATCTCCTCCACATGGAGTGAGTGTCTCAAATAGCAATAGCAATAGCCTTATATTCTGCTTCATAGTGCTTTACAGCCCTCTCTAAGTGGTTTACAGAGTCAGCCTCTTGCCCCCAACAATCTGTGTCCTCATTTTACCAACCTCGGTAGGATGGAAGGCTGAGTCAACCTTGAGCCGGTCAGCATCGAACTCCTGGCAGTGGGCAGAGTTAGCCTGCAACACTGCATTCTAACCACTGTGCCATCATGGCGCTAACCACCAAATATACATCAAAATCTAGGGTAGTCCACATGGCTCCAAGGTGAAGGGACAACAGTCGACAGAAAAATGTATTTCAGTAGCAGATCCTGTACTTTGGATTATTCCATCTTGCATTTAGGATAACACCTTTGTGTAATTCTTCTATAAATTAGTGAAAATTGAGCTATTCCAGAAAAAAAATCATCATGATTGAGGGATGTTACCCTGTATGGATTGAAATTCATTTTTTTCCTCCAACAATAAAATAAGCTTTATGGTTTTGATGATGCGCCCTTTGTTTTATTGATTGCAGCTTTCGGGAGTTGATACAGTTAGGGTAGCTATAGAAGTAAAATAAATAAGTAAAGGTAAAGGTTCCCCTGCACATGCATGCTAGTCGTTTTCGGCTCTAGGGGCGGTGCTCATCTTCGTTTCTAAGCTGAGGAGCCAGCGCTGTCCGAAGACGTCTCCGTAGTCATGTGGCCGGCATGATTAAACACTGAATAGAATAGAATAGAATAGAATTCTTTATTGGCCAAGTGTGATTGGACACACAAGGAATTTGTCTTTGGTTCATATGCTTTGGTGCATAGGCGCACGGAGCACTGTTACCTTCCCACCAAGGTGGTCCCTATTTTTCTACTTGCACTTTTTACTTGCTTTCGAACTGCTAGGTTGGAAGAAGCTGGGACAAGTAACGGGAGCTCACTCCGTTACGCGGCGCTAGGGATTTGAACCGCCGAACTGCCGACCTTCTGATCGACAAGCTCAGTGTCTTAACCACTGAGCCAAATGCCTACATAAATAATATTAATAATAATAATAATAATAATAATAATAATAATAATAATAATAATAATAATAATAATAATAATAATAATAATAATAATAATAATAACAACAACAACAACAACAACAACAACAGAGTTGGAAGGGACCTTGGAGGTCTTCTAGTCCAACCCCCTGCTTAGGCAGGAAACCCTACACCACTTCAGACAAATTGTTATCCAACATCTTCTTAAAAATGCCCAGTGTTGGAGCATTCACAACTTCTGGAGGCAAGTTGTTCCACTGATTAATTGTTCTAACTGTCAGGAAATTTCTCCTTAGTTCTAAGTTGCTTCTCTCCTTGTTTAGTTTCTACCCATTGCTTCTTGTTCTACCCTCAGGTGCTTTGAATGAATAGTTTGACTCCCTCTTCTTTGTGGCAACCCCTGAGATATTGGAACACTGCTATCATGTCTTTCCTAGTCCTTCTTTTCATTAAACTAGACGTACTCAGTTCCTGCAACCGTTCTTCATATGTTTTAGCCTCCAGTCCCCTAATCATCTTTGTTGCTCTTCTCTGCACTCTTTCTAGAGTCTCAACATCCTTTTTACATCGTGGCGACCAAAACTGAATGCAGTATTCCAAGTGTGGCCTTACAACAATATTGGTTGTATTTTGCTTAGAGAAATAAAGAGGTGTGAAATTATCAATAGGCGGGGATCGTTCAGTTTGCAAGATCCTAGAAGTTCGCCCAGCGATCCAGGGCTGTTGTTGTCACTGGAGATTAACCAGCTTCAGGGAGCAATAACTGTTAAAAAAAACATTTTCCATGATGGATGGAAGAAAGATGACTGCATCTCGAAAAAAGGAGGCCCAGCTGTGCTTCTGTCTCCCAATGACAAACAGTGAGATGCTTCTGCCTTGGCTAAGAACGCTATGCATGGTGATTAATTAATAACGAATGTTAAAACTTCATCAGCAGCAGGGAAGGTTAGGAACAATAAACAGAGGGAAAGATCACAATAAAAAGAATCCTAAAATACTTCTGGGAAAAAAACCCACCCCAACAACATTTCTGTCCCCTCTCTGGAAAAAGTTAGGCTGATTTATTGGCTTGCTACTCGTGCCCAGCTATCAGCTGACAACAGTTATTAAAGATGCAAGTATCTAATATTTTTTTGTTCCCTTAAATAGCAAAAACATACAACTGAAAGGACTGTTTTGAATCCAAGCCCTTTTCCCTATGAAGAAATCCAGGATTTTCCATTAAATATGTAGCAATGAATTGGGAACTGGGGAGAAGTCAACTCTTACATCCACTGCTAAGAATAGAATAGGTTGAAAATAAAAGAATAGGCAGCCAACTACTACAGTTGTAAGATTTAGCCTCTGCAAAGAAGACATATTTTTACAAATCAACCTGAAGATTGGGTTGTTTGCTGGGTGAATTTACCCCTTTTGTAAGGGCTATGTACGACTTTTTTTATTTTAGTTTCTCCTAATTGGAGAAGACTTGAGATCTTCCAACAAAGATGCCTTCATCGAATCCTAAAACTTTGCTATTTTGACCATGTACCTAATGAAGAAATGCTCCAAAAGAGTTTCTCCTGCAAATTACATATAATTGCCGCATGCAGAAGACTCCAACATGCAGGTCATACACTTTGTAAGGAGAATAGCAATAGCACTCAGACATATACAGTATCACTTCATAGTACTTTACAGCCCTCTCTAAGAGGTTTACAGAGTCAGCATATTGCCTCCAACAATCCGGGACCTCATTTTACTGACCTCGGAAGGATGGAAGGCTAAGTCAACCTTGAGCCGGTCTGGATCGAACTGCTGGCAGTCGGCAGAATTAGCCTGCAATACTGCATTCTGACCACTGTGTCACAAGGGCGCTATAATCGAATAATCAAATTCACAAGATGGCAATGAGATGGACTCCCTTGATGCAAAATGATCAAGAGGATGCCCTCAAAATATATGGAAAAGAATGTATGCAGGTGACTTAAAGACCTTAAATATCAAATACCCGAACTGAAAATACTTGCTGCTTGATATGCTACGTAGCATGGGAGAATCTAATGCTAATACTAATAGGAGATACCTTCCTACACTGCCATTTGGTGAGAGTGTTAACACTCTCCAAGTGCAATCATCCATTGTCTCCCAAATCCACAGGCAAGGAGTTAACTTAGAACAATTCAACTTGGGTTTCAATGTCTCCTTTTCTCCTGAAAAGGAGTTTTTCACTGAAACAGAGTGTGAGGTTTAGGGTCTCTTGATGGGATATCAGCTGAGAATCCAAAGTAACAATGACTTGACTTCTACTGAAGATGAAACTTAGAGAACATATTTTACTTACAAGCAGTTATGCCAGCAAACATCTCCGCAAATCGTGGATCTCTTTCCTGGGTGAAGATGGTGTCCGGCTTTTCCACGGCTTTCCCCCCCTCGTGAACATTAGACTGTATACTTGGAACTGGCACCTAATTACAACAGGCAGAGAGAAGGAAACCGCAATTTCTTTGATGGCTAAATTTCCACCAAATTTAGTTAGAAACAAGTCCTTGTTCCCTGTTGTGGCCCGCTAGCGACCAGCGGAGCTGGCAGCAGATTCTGACAGTGAGGAGGTTGGGGAGGAACAAGGGCCAATCCTGGAGTCTGGGGAAGGCTCTGACGAGTGCTCTGCATCGGAGGCAGAGATGGGGCCAGGGCCGTCTGACAGTTATCAGCTGCCTTCGGAGTCAGACATCAGCGAGGCAGAGGAACAGCTGGAGCCTGTTCCCAGTGTGCGCATGCGCAGAGTTGCCAGACGAAGGAACATCTGAGGAAGAAGGGTCGACTTGGGAGTAAGGTCACAGGTGGACGATGAATGGCCCCACCCATAGGGAATAAAAGAGGAGCGAAAGGGGAGGGGAGTTTGCAGGAGACAATTAGTTCATTCCTGCATTCTTGCCAAGTATTGCAGCGTCTGAAAGATATCGGCCTGGCCACTTTCCAAGCCTGATAAAGGTCGGTAATTATAAACTATCTTGAAAGACTGTGGGAGAGGACAGATTTTGCTGGAGAAAAATTCACTGTACATTAAATAAAAGAGGTTTTATCGGGGCGAGGAGTCTGCTTCGTGGTTTGGGAAAAGCCTAGGTCAGAACATTCCCCAATTTGCTTTCTGCAATAGACATATTTCATTTTTGTATTGCTCTTTTTATTCCTTGGACCGTAAGCATGCTGACTTGGTAGTTTGCAACAGTAATGAAGCTGTTGCTTGAATGGTTATGGATCCAGCTAAAATGGCCTGCAGTTGAGGTGGGTGAGAGACACCAAGTGAACAGTTGCAGGAGACAAACACAAGATATCAGAAGCATTCTCACGTTCACTCATCTCGAGGTGCTTCTACGTAGAAAGATTCTGCAGAATTTTGAGAGGATATTCTACAGAAGTTCTCTTATTGACAATTTGGGATGGAAATAAATGACGAAAGGAGAAGAAAAACACAGAGTGAAAACAAAGTAGAACTTCACAGGAAAACTGGGAATATGCCTTTGTTTTTGTCCCTTTCCTAGGAGAAGATATAATATACCGTATTTTTCGGAGTATAAGACGCACCTTTTTCCTCCCTAAAAGTGGCTGAAAATTTGGGTGCGTCTTATACTTCGAATGTAGCTTTTTTTTTTCCAGCCCTAACTAGGTGCTAACAATCTTCCCAGCTCTTACCTTGTAGGCTCTTTCATTGTTACTCTCTCCAAAGAATGTTTTTCCAGCCCTAAGTCTTTGCAGGGTTTTTTTCATTGCTCTACTTGCTCCGAATAAGTTTTTTTCTAGCCCTAACCAGGTGCTATCTATCTTCCCAGCTCTTACTGGCTTGCAGGCTCTTTCATTGTTACTCTCTCCGAAGAAGGTTTTTTTAAGTCCTAACCAGGGGATAAAATAATGTGCTGAAGCTGACCAGACTAAGGACGCTTACCTGGTAGGCAGATTCCCCCCCCCCCATTTTCCTCCCCAAAAACTAAGGTGCGTCTTATACTCCGGTGCGTCTTATACTCCGAAAAATACGGTAATCTAATAATCTAATCTAATCCTTAGGCATCAGACATAAAACCAGGCAAAAAACCTTGAAGGATCAGGCAAAGGAGTCATCTGGTCTAGCAGTCTGGGCCACCATGAATATTAAAGAAGCTAACAAACTTCTCCAGATCTTACTGAAGGTGTGGGAAATCACCAAAAGTCCTCTCTTCTGTGAATTAATCTGGCCTTCTTTTAAAGCTATTGACGAATCTCCTGGTGACAAATTGCTTGGTTTAGCTATGGATTATTCTAAAGAACCCAAGGTCAATTCAACAGGGGCCTCTTACCTGAGTTAAATCATAGGAGGAAAGTCCATCTCTCTGGTGTACTTCCAACTCAGCTTGTTGCTGCTGAAGCTGCCTGAAAGGAAACGAGAAGAGCAGTGGTAATAAATTCCTCTGAGATTATCATGGAGGAAGACTTGTGTTGTCCTGCCAACTTGCCAATCAAAAGCCCAAGATGCCAGTCAAGTCATTCTAAAGCCTTGTTGAGCTTTAGAATGACTTGAGAACAGACCTGAAATACTGGGATTAGACAATTTACAACTACGTCGCCTCCGATCTGATCTAAATGTAGTTCATAAAATCATATACCAAAATGTCCTTCCTGTTAATGACTACTTCAGCTTCAACCGCAGCAATACACGAGCACGTAATAGATTCAAACTGAATGTAAAGCGCTCCAAACTCGACTGCAGAAAATACGACTTCAGCAACAGAGTGATCAATGCCTGGAATGCACTACCTGACTCTGTGGTTTCTTCCCCAAACCCCAAAAACTTTAACCTTAGACTGTCTACAGTCGACCTCTCCCCGTTTCTAAGAGGTCTGTAAGGGGCGTGCATAAGCGCACCAGCGTGCCTACCGTCCCTGTCCTACTGTCCTATTGTCCTCTTTTATCGTTACTTTTTACTTATGTTTATACAAATTACTACTATACATGTTTGACAAATAAATAAATAAATAAATAAATAAATAAATAAATAAATAAATAAATAAATAAATAAATAAATAAATAAATAAACAGAGGAAATGAAGCCTACAGATCACAGTCCAATTAGTAAAACTTCAAAGAAAAAGTTATGAGATCACATTTGGTGCCATTTCACAGAAAATGGACACATCCAATCCAGTAAAGAGATGCTGAAATCCATCCAAACTACCTCTATAAGTCATAATTTAAATGCAGGGTAGGTAGAAACTTTGTCCAGCATCAAGGGCTTTGACTTTGAGAGAATCACAGCAAGGCTTTAATCTGAAACCTGTAAAAATAGCTTATACACTGTGTGTGTATCTAATCACAGGCAATTAATTTGGTGAGTTTCAATTTGTAACTGATCGGTTAATCAAATGGCTAAGGCAACTCTGAAAAAAATATTTTATCACTCATATATCCAAGGAGATCAAAATGGCATAGTCTCATTTTTTTCCCTTGTTTTCCACAACAGATCTAGATTAGGCTAAAAATGCAAAAACCCAAAGTCAACTTCTTGAGTGGCTTCTCCAGGTCTCCAAAGCTTGAAGTACCACAGTGACCCTCTCCAGTTTGAAATGGCACTTAATTTAATTTAATTTAATTTAATTTAACAGATTTGTATGCCGCCCAACTCCCGAGGGACTCTGGCACTGTTTAACTTTTATCAGCCAAAGTTATCACGCCTACCATGGGACTGGGAAAACCTGGAAGTCTGATCCCACCATTTGGTCATGGTGGCGCAGTGGTTAGAATGCAGTATTGCAGGCTAACTCTGCCCACAGCCTGGAATTTAATACTGACCGGCTCAAGGTTGACTCAGCCTTCCATCCTTCCCAGTTCGGTAAAATGAGGACCCAGATTGTTGGGGGAAAGATGCTGATTCTGTAAACAGCTTAGAGAGGGCTGTAAAGCATTATGAAGCAGTATATAAGTCTAAGTGCTATTGCTATTTAGGAAGAACTTATTACATGTTCACAGGTGTGGCTTTTAAAAATAACATTAAGAAAATGCTAACATACACTTTCCAGTGAATGGGACTATCTTTTAAATATGTTCAAATTGTTCCTTCATCTTTTTTTTTTAGTTAATGAATCAATCAGTTAATACACATTCATGTGTATCACCATCATACAGTCACTGCAGGCTACTTCAGCTGACTGCTAGCTGCAGTTCAGCTGTTCAGCTGTTCAAATCTCACTGGCTGAAGGTTGACTCAGCCTTCCATCCTTCTGAGGTGGGTAAAATGAGGACCCAGATTGTTGGGGGCAATATGCTGAACTCTGTAAACCGCTTAGAGAGGGCTGTAAAGCACTACGAAGCGGTATATAAGTCTAAGTGCTATTGCTATTGCTAAGCAGGAAGTTCAGCAGAACTTTTGACCTTTCAACAAATGCAGGAAATTAATTTGTTTATACACAAGTGCCATTGATACCCTACATTCACTGCATTTCTGACCCAATGTTGAGTACTAGTACTTAGAACCATCCAAAAATACTGAAATGATCTCTTTTTTGTGTGTTGTCATGGGAGGAAACGCAAAGGGAAGAAGCAGAACAGCTGCTCAATTTCAAAACTAATAGACCCTGGAAAGGTTGTGTGTATGTAGGAAGACGAATACTGCATTTTACATTAGATTCTCTTTTTCAACAAACAAAGAAATGTTAAATGCCAATGTTTTACTTCTGAGTTTGGATGACTATGCCCAAAACAAACTTTTGCAGAGGAGAACATGAACATTTGAACTTAGCATTTAGTTGTCTTTCCACACAGAAACCAGATTAGGAAAGCTGATGGCCTCAAGCCAGGTGTCAGTATCAAATAAACACAATTCTGATGATAATTACCAGTGTCCTTATAGCTCTCTATTTAAAAACAAAACAAAACCCTAAATAGCTTCATATATATCAAGTCTCTTTTGTTTCTTGTTCACACCTTCATACTTAGAGTGATATTTAGCCCTGCTTTCTATTTATACAATCTGAAATCTTTTGGATCTTTTGACCTGTAGTTATTTTGACTTCTTTTTTTGGAACTTTTGACCTATAAAGACCTATACAGTCTTAAAGGTTTGCTCTTGGATTAATGCAGATGGGAACAGTTGGAGGGGACAAGCCTGGTTAGCCCAAACAGGAATAATCTATTTGAGAAATGTTTCTTTCTTCATTTGCCCTCTTTGACCGATAGTTTTTCATTGGAAAAACCTCATTAGCTAAATATTTAACTGTCATTAGACTTACTATACATTAAAATTATGCAAAGAATAAGGCCTTACACAATTCCAATCAATTCCTAATTACCATTTAAGTGGGCTCCATTGTAAAATCAGGTCCAGTTATAAATGGATCTTATCTATGGCAGAGGGCGCTACTTCTCTCCATGAAATTCCTTCATCGAAGGATACTATTTCTTTTAATTATTTTCACAATACCTTTGATATAGCAGGGAGAATGAAAAATGTGGGTTATCCAGCAGGGAGCATAAGTGTCTTACAGCAGGCTCTCCAATCCATTGGACCAGGGGTCGGCAACCTTAAACACTCCTTAAACACTTGCATGTGAATTTTTACTGTTGTGAGCCGCCCAGAGTCTCTGTGGAGTGGGCGGCATACAAATGCAACTAATAAATAAAATAAATAAAATAAATAAACACTCAAAGAGTCACAAAGGTCCTAACTGGAAGCCCCCTGTTCAATTCTGGAGCCAACTGTAAGTCCACTTCCCCCACCATAGAGTTTCCTCCTAGCGTGGCGTCCTTTTTCCTCTTGCAACTGGAAGTCCGGTTCCCTCACCATAGAGTCTCCTCCTAGCGTGGCATCCTTTTTCCCAGTGGTGAAATCCAATTTTTTTTACCACTGTTTCTGTGGGCGTGGCTTAGTGGGCGTGGTGTGGCATGGTGGGCGTGGCAGGTGAAGGATACTGCAAAATCATCCATTCCCACCCCATTCCAGGGGAAGGATACTACAAAATCCCCATTCCCTCCCCACTCCTGGGGAAGGATATTGCAAAATCTCCATTCCCACCCCACTCTAGGACCAGCCAGAAGTGGTATTTGCCAGTTCTCCAAACTACTCAAAATGTCCGCTATCGGTTCTCCGAACTGAGGACCCAGATTGTTGGGGGCAATATAAATATACATTGCTTACTGGTGTAAACCGCTTAGAGAGTGCTTGCACTGTGAGGCGGTATATAAATCTCACAAAATAAATAAACAAACTACTCAAAATTTCCGCTACCGGTTCTCCAGAACCTGTCAGAACCTGCTGGATTTCACCCCTGCATTTTTCCTCTACCTGTCCTAACCGAAAGCCCTATCAATTGTGGAGCCGACTGGCAACAGGGAGCCGCAGCAGAGGGATGAAAGAGCCACATGCGGCTCCAGAGCTGCGGGTTGCTGACCCCTGCATTGGACATTTAAGTATCTGTCCCCAGATGATAAATTTTGACCAATTCCATCAATGACACTTAGCTTCCTTTCCGGTCTCTCAAAGAACCTGATCCACTCATTTCAGATTCAGGTTGTTTCTAAACATTTTTAAAGTGTCTGTAAAATTGTAATCAATCAACTGTATCTCTACGCCGCCCTGAGTCCTTCGGGAGTTGGGCGGCATATAAGAATAACAAAATAAATAAATAAATAAATAAATAAATCTCTAGCTCCTTCGGTTATTTAGAATGCTACAGATGTACTGCAACTTTCTAAAACTAGTTAAAAAGGCTTTCTCACACAATATATGGCTTCCTTAGAAAAGAGCAACATTAGCCCATAGCAGCCTACCCCCATATTAGGGAAGGATGCCTAGCTTGTTTTGGTAAGTCAATTGAGGATAAATATGACAGAATCCAAAGAAGGATTAAACATTCAATTTCTTTTCAAGTGCAATGCTATAGATGCAACCTTGAAAGGGAAAATTCCTTGCTCAGTGTCAACGTAAGTAATTTATTGGCCCAAATAAATGACTTTTTTATTTTTAGGTCGGCCTAAAAGACTTCTGGCTGAACAGATTTGTTTATGAGCTCCTCCTGCCTCTACCATCTGACCATGCAGAATAGACATTTATTTATTATCCACGTTTTGGTTCCCCTTTGGACCCAAGTCAACTCCAAGATAATCTACTGATCATATCAACAAAACATTAGAATAGCATTCTGGAAAGTGTCCGTGTTGTTCTAACTGCAGGTCCTCAAACTTGGTGAAAAAAAGTGAAATGAATGAGCTTTAGGAGAAATGGAGAAGAGAAAATTACAAGTTTAAGAACTTGTAGTTTAAGAACTACAAGAAATATATCACTTTGATTAGTCATTCCCACTTGAAGAAATTTTTATTGTATAGGGGCAACCCCAAGGAAATCCTGTTCCTTGTGGGTCACGAGATTGCCGTCAGATAAAATTGAGATTTTAAACAAGGTCCTATTTATATGTTAAAGAGCGATGGTGGCGCAATAGTTAGAATGCAGTATTGCAGGCTAATTCTGCTGACTGCCAGGTATAGGTCCAGCACACTTTTAAGCACAGAGGTCCAGGGGGATCCAGCCAACAACAAGCCAGGGTTTATTGCTATGTTGTGTTTGAAATGGCTCAAAGAAGCTCACCCTCGTAACACGGGTGAAAAAAAAGTCAAGAAGACAGCCAACCCATGTGGTCACACAACACTCATGAGGCCTTGACATGGTTGCATGGTTGGACCTGCTACTTTGTTTTTATTCCCCCCCCCCTTTCCCTTCCCCCCACCACAAGCAGACACTCCTGTCTACGTGCACGGTAATTCTTAGGATCCGTTGTGTCATTTTGTGCTCACACACACAGAAGGTAACCCGGAAGCACAGCCCTCATTCTAAAACAAAACCGCTTTCAAGAAAGGAGGACGTTCCTTAGCGTTTAAAGGACGCACTTGACATTCGTGTTGGTGCAGATGATATACTCGATCTCATCCGAATACGGGTTCTGAAATGTAAAGCTGCTAGTCCTGATTAACATCCATTCCCGGTTCTTGGTACGAAAGCGATACATCACCGAGAGCACCTGGCCTTTCAGCTTCACCACCTGCAGAATCATGGTAAAGATCAAGGGAAGGAAGATCACGTTCCAGTCCAAAGGGGAGGTTTACAGAATAGCAAAAAATAATGAGCCGAGGAGGCGCAGCAGTTAGAGTGCAGTACTACAGGCCACTTTAGCTGACAGTGATCAGCAGTTCAGCGGTTCAAATCTCACCGGCTCAGGGTTGACTCAGCCTTCCACCCTTCCCAGGTGGGTAAAATGAGGACCCAGATTGTTGGGGGCAATATAAATATACATTGCTTACTGGTGTAAACCGCTTAGAGAGTGCTTGCACTATGAGGCAGTATATAAGTCTCACTAATAAATGAATGAATGAATGAATGAATGAATGAATGAATGAATGAATGAATAAATGAATAAATAAATAAATAAAATAAACCACCTTCAAAAGCTTGCTTTTTAAGCAGGGAAATCCTCACCTGATGAGATAAGCTGCTTTTATCCTTGGATGTGACTTTTAGGAAGGTCACATTAGGAAATTTTGGGCTCAGTTGTGGCTGTACGTCAGGCACCACCTGTAGTAGTATTTATTTGAACAGCAAGGGTTTATATCTCTTCTTTTGCCAGCAAAATACCTTAAATGTGCTGTGTCACTACAGAATGTTGTTTTTTCTTATTTTACAATGGATAACTCGAAGCTGGAGGAAAGTCAAGGAACTTGTGCACATCCCAAACAGCTAGCTCATTAACATTCAGCCTTTCGGCAGGAAAACAAGAAAGTGCTGAGTTTCAGGTAAGGACCAAAGCGATCTAACCTGCAGCTAAACATGGCACGGAAAGAAGCTGGAATGTTGGCCTGGTAACCCGCCAAAGCAATTTGTCAAAAGGCACGCTGGATAAATCAAAATCGATTCGTCTTAACCATGACACAAATTCCAATTTCTCCTCTGAAAACCATGGAGCTCAGCACAGAATTGGTTCCACATGCTCTTTAGCTCTTTGATTTGAATTATTTGCCCAGTTAAATTTTTTGGGGGAGCTAGACATTTATTACTACCAGTTGTAAGAAAGTTTAAAAATAATCCGATATCTATAAATCATTGATTGAGATTTTCCAAATGCATTGCATGACAACTTGAGAGTCAAAATTGGCAGAATAGCACTCGCTGGCTTGGGCTGCGGGAGTTACAGGCATTTTAACAGCTTTGGTTTTTGTTAAACATGAGATGAAAGGTGACAAGTAGGCAGAGGTGGGTTCCTGCCTGTTCCTGCCGGTACGGTTAATAGCTGTTGTTCGACGCAGAGCCGAAGACGCTGCTGCCATTCGCGGCGCGGGGGCTTTCCCCGGGCGCTGCCGCCGCCCGCATGGACGCCACCAATTGCATTCTTTTGCCCTCTGCGCATGCAGAATGCTTTGCGCATGCGCAGAGGGCAAAAGAACGCAATTGGCGGCGTCCATACGGGCGGCGGCAGCGCCCGGGGAAAGCCCCCGCGCCGCGAACGGCAGCAGCGTCTTCGGCTCTGCGTCGAACAACAGCTATTAATCGTACCGGCAGGAACTCACTACTGGAAGTAGGGATGGTGTATTGAGCTCATTTTCATAACTAAAAAAGACCTGAACTTGAAGCTCTAACATGCAAAACAAGCAGAAGACTGTATTGATACATAGCATTGATACATACATAGCATTGAAACTATGATTTGTAATAGAATTTCTGCATGCAATGAACAGCTTAAGGGAGTATTGGAGAATATAATTTTGTGCTTCCGTATAGTTCTAGGATTCGACATGAACACACAGAGCATATACAGAACATAGAATAATAGAGTTGGAAGGGACCTTGGAGGTCTTCTAGTCCAACCCCCTGCTTAAGCAGGAGATCCTATACTATTTCGGACGAGTCGTTATCGAGTCTCTTCTTAAAAACCTCCAGTGATGGAGCATCCACAACTTCTGAAGGCAAGCTATTCCATTGGTTGATTGCTCTCACTGTTAGGAAATTTCTCCTTAGTTCTAAGTTGCTTCTCTCCTTGGTTAGTTTCCATCCATCATGTCTTGTCTTGCCTTTTGGTGCTTTGGAAAATAGTTTTGACATCGTTGTAGGAGCCCCTCAAATATTGGAACACTGACATCGTTGTAGGAGCCCCTCAAATATTGGAACACATATCTCCCCAGGTCCTTCTTTTCATTAGACTAGACCAGGGGTCAGCAACCCATGGCTCTGGAGCCGCATGTGGCTCTTTCATCCCTCTGCTGCGGCTCCCTGTCGCTCAAAATATGCATCACAACTGCCAATGTGCAACACCCACTGACGCACAATTTGTTAAGCTTTTCGATCCCCGGTAGGCCAACCATGGATAAATCCAAGAAAAGAAAAGTTTCAGAAGAAAACAGAGTCTTTAATTCAACTATATATGCTAGTTTTGTGGCCGCTCAGGAAATAGTCAGGCACGGGAAGTTTTGTGGCTCCCGGTGTTTTCTTTTCTCTGGGAAATGGGTCCAAATGGCTCTCTGAGTGTTTAAGGTTGCCGACCCCTGGAATAGACACAGCCAATTCCTGTAACTGTTCTTTGTATCTTTTAGCCTCCAGCTCCCTAATCATCTTTGTTGCTCTTCTCTGCACTTTTTCTAGAGTCTCAACATTTTTTTTAATACTGTGGGGATCAGAACTGGATGCAGTAAGTGTGGGCTTACTAATGAACTCAAGATTAACAAACTTAAATTCTTTTACATTAATAGCAATAGCACTTAGACTTATATACCGCTTCATAGTGCTTTACAGCCCTCTCTAAGCGGTTTACAGAGTTCAGCATATTGCCCCCAACAATCTGGGTCCTCATTTTACCGACCTCAGAAGGATGGAAGGCTGAGTCAGCCTTGAGCCAGTGAGATTTGAACAGCTGAACTGCTGAACTAGCAGTCGCTGAAATAGGTTGCAGTGCTGCGTTTAACCACTGCGCCACCTCGGCTCTAATTAAAAATAATTGTTTTATGCTCTATTACATATTTGCCTGCAATTATTATCTTATACCTGATTTCACATTGGGATGAAGAATACAAAGAGACTGTATGAATAAAGAGGACGTTACCTGCTGGAAACTTTCTCTTAAATGGCTTTGATCTTCTGGATGGCAGAATTCTAAAATATCTTTCCCCAAAAGATCCTGGTAAGCAAAACATAGGAGGAGAAAAAAAAACCACACCAGTTTAAAAAATGTTACAAATTGCCAGAGGAATAATTTACTCACAATGAATTCACTAAATGTTTAAAAATAAATTTTAGAGCTGATTAATAGAAAAAATAAGCAAGGCTGCAATAATTTGTTTGCAAATTTGTCAGACGAATACAATGTCTCAAGACGTGACTTACAAAACAATAGCAGAGATAAGAATGATTATTTTCAGATGCTACCAGTCTCAAAGTATCTACCATACAATAATACAACTGAATCAACCATAGTTTTTCATTTTACATTTAAATTTGCACTTTATGTATGGAGGAGAGCCAATAAGACTAACATAATATATATATTTATAGATGATACATGATTTAATGAAAAAGGAATGTTATTTAAGACATTTAAGGCTCAATCTTCCTTCCTTCCTTCCTTCCTTCCTTCCTTCCTTCCTTCCTTCCTTCCTTCCTTCCTTCCTCCCTCCCTCCCTCCCTCCCTCCCTCCCTCCCTCTTGAGAGCCCAGCCTTCCATTTCTGGCTCTGGACCTCTTTAAAAATATGCAGAGGCAAACTCTGAATATTTGATGACTTAGGCAAAAAGAACAACAGACCTGTGGCTGATAGCCAATAACACTGATGCATCTTGGATCCACAAAGGTAATTATTCCATCTGAACTATGCCTGGATAAGAATTCTGTTGGGACCGACATTCCATTCATATCCATGCACACCGGCGAACTGGTCACCTGAGAAAAATAATTTACACATGCTTTATTCCATAAAAATGGCAGGGGTTGGGGGAATCATCAAAATACAATTTACAAGAAATGATTTTACTGGTGCTTGTGAAAGAAAACTGCATAACAGTTTATAACTGGATGCAACATTCAATAGATTTTACAGTGTTCCCCAACCTTGGCAACTTGAAGATATCTGGACTTCAACTCCCAGAATTCCCCAGCCAGCGAATGCTGGCTGGGGAATTCTGGGAGTTGAAGTCCAGATATCTTCAAGTCACCAAGGTTGGGGAACACTGCAATAGAAGATTGAATGGTTATGGATCTGAGCCTGTAACTTCCCATCTCAAATGGGAACAATCATTCAAGCAATCAGATAGGACAAAGGAAGGTCTGGCATCCAGGACAATTAAATAATATATAAAAAAAGGGCAGGCTGGGTTTCTAAACAACCTTCTTGAAAATGTTCAAAACCACCAGAACATTGGAAGCAAAAGATTTAAAATACCAAGGACTCCATTCAGTGCTAATAATTCCATTGAAAAGCAGACCCAAACTGTTTGAATGCACCTGCAAACAGGAATGAAAATTTCCCAGAAAACTGCTGCTGAGGAATATGGTCATTGGGATAAAGTCAATGGGTTAAATAAATCAGGAGTGAAATCCAGCAGGTTCTGACAGGTTCTGGAGAACCGGCAGTGGAAATTTTGAGTAGTTTGGAGAACCGGCAAATACCACCTCTGGCTGGCCCCCGAGTGGGGAGGGAATGGAGATTTTGCAGTATCCTTCCCCTGGAGTGGGGAGGGAATGGAGATTTTGCAGTATCCTTCCCCTGGAGTGGGGAGGGAATGGAGATTTTGCAGTATCCTTCCCCTGGAGTGAAGTGGGAATGGAGATTTTGCAGTATCCTTCCCCTGGAGTGAAGTGGGAATGGTGATTTTGCAGTAACCTTCCCCTGGAGTGGAGTGGGAATGGAGATTTTGAGTATCCTTCCCCTGGAGTGGAGAGGGAATGGAGATTTTGCAGTATCCTTCCCCTGGAGTGGAGTGGGAATGGAGATTTTGCAGTATCCTTCCCCTGGAGTGGGGAGGGAATGGAGATTTTGCAGTATCCTTCCCCTGGAGTGGGGAGGGAATGGAGATTTTGCAGTATCCTTCCCCTGGAGTGGAGTGGGAATGGAGATTTTGCAGTATCCTTCCCCTGGAGTGGAGTGGGAATGGAGATTTTGCAGTATCCTTCCCCTGGAGTGGGGAGGGAATGGAGATTTTGCAGTATCCTTCCCCTGGAGTGGGGAGGGAATGGAGATTTTGCAGTATCCTTCCCCTGGAGTGAAGTGGGAATGGAGATTTTGCAGTATCCTTCCCCTGGAGTGAAGTGGGAATGGTGATTTTGCAGTAACCTTCCCCTGGAGTGGAGTGGGAATGGAGATTTTGAGTATCCTTCCCCTGGAGTGGAGAGGGAATGGAGATTTTGCAGTATCCTTCCCCTGGAGTGGAGTGGGAATGGAGATTTTGCAGTATCCTTCCCCTGGAGTGGGGAGGGAATGGAGATTTTGCAGTATCCTTCCCCTGGAGTGGGGAGGGAATGGAGATTTTGCAGTATCCTTCCCCTGGAGTGGAGTGGGAATGGAGATTTTGCAGTATCCTTCCCCTGGAGTGGAGTGGGAATGGAGATTTTGCAGTATCCTTCCCCTGGAGTGGGGAGGGAATGGAGATTTTGCAGTATCCTTCCCCTGGAGTGGGGAGGGAATGGAGATTTTGCAGTATCCTTCCCCTGGAGTGGAGTGGGAATGGAGATTTTGCAGTATCCTTCCCCTGGAGTGGGGAGGGAATGGGGATTTTGCAGTATCCTTTCCCTGCCATGCCTACCAAGCCACGGCCACAGAACCGGCAGGGAAAAAATTTGAATTTCACCCCTGGTTAGATTAGAAAGTAGTACTTATTATAAAGAGTTTTTCATCAGCAACCCAAATGTTTTGGCAGCAGTGGGTGAGATCTTGGCCAGCCGAGAAAGGCATGCGAGTACAGAGGGTATTATGACGAAATGGGCTCTAGACCAGATTGCTCTTGTGTGAACTCTTCTCTCCACCCCACAGTGTGCCAGATGCACTTCTTAAGCAAAGAAGCACGTCCCAGCGTAGTTAGCCCTTAAATGTTCTTCCCCCCAGAACTGAAACTGTGTCAACCTAATGAAGGAGAAGGACTCTGGCTTCCAGCTGGATTATGTACTTCCTGGGGGGGGGGAGAGATAAAAGTTCAACATGTACGCTCTTCCTGATTTCTTTGCGGTGACGCTTCCCTAGCTGTTGACCTCACAGCATGGCTTGGGTGAAAGGCTTTTGGTTCCGAATAATCCTTCGGAACCGCCGTCTTATTTTGACAGCTGCACTGTTAGCAGATTATGTTCTTCCTCTCCCCGCTTCTGCAACCCCTGAGTGATGTTTGGCTTTCGTACTTAAGGCGTAAAGAAGTCAGCAGTGCCAAGACCGCACTTTGCCTCTTCAAGGAAGTCCACGACATAGAAAACCAAATGAGACTAAAGACTCCAAAGCATACTTCCAGTGTCCAGGACTTTATGTGAGCATATCTACCTTCAATAGTATTCAGGAAATACTATTGAATAAGTATAAGTATGAATAAGATTCACCAATGGATGAGTCTTATTCACGTATCCAGCTTACCTGATTAGTCAGTATGTAAAATAAGGCCCCTGGCTTTGTCCTATTCAATGAAAACTTGTCACTCCTATTATTGCCCATTGACCCTGATCTGGGTGTATGGACTCAGCCTGTGATGTGGAACATCATGTTTTGGTCAAAACAAAGATCAATGGTCATCACAAGGCAAGGATCAGGACAAGGCTGTCTTGCCTCCAGAAGTTCTGGGTGCTCCATCACTGGAGGTTTTCAAGAAGAGCTGGCCAGCCATTTATCTGGAATAATATAGAGCAGTGATGGCGAACCTATGGCACGGGTGCCACAGGTGGCACGCGGAGCCATATCTGAGGGCACGTGAGGCTTTGCCCTATGTCAACTCCAGTGTGCATGTGCGTGCTAGCCAGCTGATTTTCGGCCTTCTGGAGGGCGGGGGGAGGCCATTTTCACCCATTTGGGTGTTTTTTGCCCTCCCCAGGCTTCAGGAAAGCCTGTGGATGGCATAAAATAGCAAACAGGTCAACCAGACGTTCGGAAATGTGGGGGCAGTGCGGGGGGGGGGGGTTGTGTGCGCATGCACGAGGGGAGGCCATTGCATTGTGGGTGTGGGCACGCGCCATCACACGTGAGCGCCCTTTTGGCACCCAAGCAAAAAAAGGTTCGCCATCACTGGTATAGAGTCTTCTGCCATGGGCAGGGAGTTGGACTAGAAAACCTCCAAGTTCCCTTCCAACCCTATTATTCTCTGTTCCTTCTATTGATTGACTGGGCCATAGCTCACAGGCATGGTACCTGCCTTGCATCTCAAAGCTCCTTGGTTCTGTTTCCAGCATCTCCAACCAGGTATGAAAACCAATGCTGGAGAGTCTCTGCCAGGTAGATCAATCTTCCTCATCTTAATGTGTTGAATCCCTGCCGCAAGATGCCTCAAAGTAAAAAAACTGGGACATATGGTACCATACATATAGCTTTTGGTGTAATTTCCAAAGCCTGTAGCAGGAGAACATTTCAGACTTCTGGTAAGAGCCAGCAGTGTTTTACAGATTAACAGAATTGGAAGGGACCTTGTAGGTCATCTAGTCCAACCCCCTGCCCAAGCAGACACAATACCATTTTTGACAGATGGCAGTCCAGTCTCTTCTTGAAAGCTTCTAGTGATGAAGCTCCCACAACATCTGAAGGCAAGCTGTTCCATTGGTTGATTACTCTGTCAGGTAATTTCTCCTTATTTCCAGGTTGAATCTCTCCTTGTTCAAGAGATGCTTTTCCTTTCCCCATGGGCCACTGGTTGAAGAGATGGAAAGGTGGAATGCTGCAAAGGAATGGAGGTCCCGTTCTACTTTGGGCATTGATTCTAACCTGTGTTGACTTAAATCCTGTCTCTTATCTTTGAGATAACGTGATGCACAGCAGAAAGAAGACTATCCACCTTAAGCGTTAGATGAACCAGAGCTTTGACCCCAAACAGATTCCTTGGTAGGGAAGAATAACTCCTCTAGACATCAAGAAATGATCCATTGTCCCAAATTATATACAATGAAGTATGTAGATCTTATATGTATTGGATAGTGATATATTTGGTAGTATTGTTATATATCTGTTCTACTGGCCTTACATTTCAGCTGGCATTACTGTTGTTATTTGAAGTCCAATAATTTAGAATAGAATAATAGAGTTGGAAGGGACCTTGGAGGTCTTCTAGTCCAACTCCCAGGTCAGGCAGGAAACCCTATACCACTAATATTAATTTTTTAAAAAGATAAATAGTATTTAGTGCAATATAAAAACGCAAATAATTTTTCTGCGGACCACCAAAATTTTCTCATGGATCACCAGTGGTCCATGGACCACTGGTTGGTGACCGCTGCCCTATACCATTTCAGACAAATGGTTGTCCAATCTCTTCTTAAAAATTTCCAGTGTTGGAGCATTTACAACTTCTGGAGGCAAGTTGTTCCACTGATTAATTGTTCTAACTGTCAGGAAATTTCTCCTTAGTCCTAAACTGCTTCACTCCTTGATTAATTTCAATCCATTGCTTCTCGTCCTGTCCTCGGGTGCTTTGGAGAATAGCTTTTATAATAATTTCAAACAAACAAACAAACAAACAAACAAACAAACAAACAAACAAACAAACAAGCAAGCAAGCCAGAGTGTTAACTTCTGTAAGCCTTTTTGTAACCAAAAAGTATTTTTTACCTGAAGTCTTCCTATCGCCACCAGGCAATATTTGCTGCCTTGTCCCACTTCAGCATCTTCTTCCGGTATGGTCATTCCTAAAATTATTTTCCCAAAACAAAAATTTGTTAAAAAAAAAAGTTAGAAGGATCAAAAAAATAAGAACGATCTCATTAGCAACTCTGCCCCTGGGAAGACAAGATGGCCCGACTTGAGCTAATTTTCTGGTAAAAGCATATCAAAGCTGTCCTGCTGTTAATAATTTTCAGTCCAGAGATTGAAAAACACATTTCTGCTCCTTTTAGTTTTGAAATACTTTAGTTCTTGAACCCGTTTCATTCGCAATTTGCTTTTAATGGTTTGTTTTTGTATACTGCCTTGCTGGCCCATGCTAAACCAAGTAGATGTTTACAGACATTCCTATAAATGCAAAATAAGAATAAAAATAGAAAAGTGATAGGATCATCCAGATATTAGACTTGTCATTTCAGGGCAGTTGTTTTTACTGTAAATCACCAACATATTGTATGATGTTGAAAAGAAACAGCTGCCTGCAAAGGAAAAAAAACCAAGGACTTTCATTGCAGTTTGTTTTCAATCTTTTAATGGAATTTGATGCTATAAACATGTTAAAAAACAAGGCAGGTCAGGATGCTGTTTTTTTAAGTGCCTTGAGGTTGCGTAAATACCTTTGATTGGTACATCAGCATAATATCCCCACCGGCTTTCCAAGACTTTTAAGTAATCTGATTTCCCAAATTGAGTTTTGGGGCCAGAAACTTCCTATAAATTCTTGAGTTATTTAAAGTCTTACTCCCTTGGGATTCACATCATACAGGAGTACTGAATCACTGGGAGAAGAAATTTTGGCCTATTAGTCAGGTTCAGGAGAAAGGAAGCTCATGGTTTACCAGATTGCAAGAACGGTCAGACGATGAGGCCCGGACTCTCACTGGTAGCCTCACATTGCAATGAACAAGGACGTACATTCAGTTTTGCAGCTACTAAGATTGTTGGCCGAGCAGGTACAAAAAATAGCCAGGGAAACGATTGAAGCCTTAACTGCAGCGATTCGCTTAACAATCATGCCAAAAAAAGGTCGTAAAATGGGCCAGGACTCACTTAACAATTGCCTTGCATAACAACAGAAATTTTGGACTCAATTGTGTAGTGTATAACAACACAAGTGTTTGACACTTAGGTATTAAGACTGGCTTCTGAATAAGTAAGAAAATGATTAGGTTGCTAGTACCTACGCCAGTGAAAAACTACATTAGTCGCAAAACCATTACAGTTGTCAAAGTGTTGCACCCAAAATTAAGCCAAAGCCTTAAAGAAAACAAATATTTTAGGGGCTGGTGGAGAGCCAAGGAAGAGACCAGAAAGAGAAATGCCCTCTCCATGGTGCTACTGGCCTTTTAGACAACGCCACTGTTGCATGAAGGATTAGCATGCATTTGGCATGCTTCAAATGCATCCACTGGGCATTATGAGCTCATTGGTGTGGGCTGCAGAGAAAGACAGCTGCCATTTTGCTACAGCACCTGGAAGAACAGACCAGGAACACATGATGCATGTTTACCTGCCCTTTCCATAATACGAGTTCCATTTTCTTCTTGGATGAGCTGTGAGAATTAATTAATTAATTAATTAATTAATTAATTAATTAATTAATTAATTAATTAATTACATGCCGCTAGCCCAGGGGTCCTCAAACTTGGCAACTTTAAGACTTGTGGACTTCAACTCCCAGAATTCTCCAAGTTTGAAGACCTCTGCGCTAGCCTATCATGGCTCATATACTGAACAGGATGAGATCAGATCTGAGTTTGTGGGGACATTCTGAGTTTGATCTGAGTTTGTGAGGAAGCATGAAAGCCAAAAAGGAAGGGAAGGAAAGGAAAGGAAAGGAAAGGAAAGGAAAGGAAGGAAGGAAGGAAGGAAGGAAGGAAGGAAGGAAGGAAGGAAGGAAGGAAGGAAGGAAGGAAGGAAGGAAGGAAAAAATAAAGGAAAGAAGGAAGGAAGAAAGAAAGAAAGAAAAAAGGATTTTTTTGCATTATCAATATTCTGATTACTGTGGGTATCAACTGTGCAAGACGTGCATCAATGTGCCGTCTGGAGGGGAACATTTGTCCTACTTCGATTCCTGCAGGCATGCACATCAAGCTACAGCATGCCTTTCTAGCAAATATTTTCCCTCCATTGTCATGCAGTGAACAAATCTGATTAAGGGGGAAAAAACATCATATGGACTGCATAAAAATTCATTTCCTTCTCAGAAATATGAGATTCCTTAATTGAAATGGAGCAGGGGGAGGGGAAGGCAAACGGTTGTTTAAATAAAATAAAATTGGTAAACTTACATACCAAGCAGTGGGAAAAGTACATTTCATTGGGGCAATTCATGGGCTCAGTTAATGCAGTGCATTGGAGGACATAAGACACTCTCAGTGAATTGGCAGGAAAGTATATGGACAAAATTTTGAGGGTAGAATTCAAACAGGGCATTTTATCTACTAATGTTCCAGCACCAAATTTTGTAATTTATTGTCATGTACATCACTGATGAGTCCAGATCACAATTCATTCAATCTATCTTTAGTTTTTCATTACAACCTCATGTTCTATTTACTAGAGTCACATACAGTTCTTGGAGTCAGTTCTTTTTCTTCCATGTCTAGTCTCAACCAAGAAATGCTCTGTCCTACACATTGGCAAAAAAAATCAGAACACCAAATACAAGCTGAATAGTCAAGACCTTGCAGACGACCCTCACTCTGTCAAAGACCTTGGAATACTCATATCAAATGACCTAAGTGCCAAAGCCCACTGCAACAACATCGCCAAAAAGGCTTCAAGAACTGTTAACCTAATCTTACGTAGCTTCTTCTCCGGAAATATCACACTACTAACCAGAGAATTCAAAACATTCACCAGACCAATCCTCGAATACAGCTCATCTGTCTGGAACCCACACCGCATATCGGACATAAATACATTAGAAAGTGTCCAGAGATAATTTACAAGAAGAGTCCTCCACTCCTCTACTCGCAACAGAATACCTTACGCAACCAGACTTGAAATCCTGGGCTTAGAAAGCTTAGAACTACGTCGCCTTCGGCACGACCTAAGCACAGCTCATAAAATTATCTGCTACAACGTCCTTCCTGTCAACGACTACTTCAGCTTCAACCACAACAATACACGAGCACACAACAGATACAAACTCAAAGTGAACCGCTCCAAACTTGACTGTAGAAAATACGACTTTAGCAACAGAGTGGTAAATGCCTGGAACTCACTACCTGACTCTGTGGTTTCGTCACCAAACCCCCAAAACTTTACTCTTAGACTGTCCACTGTTGACCTCACCCGATTCCTAAGAGGTCAGTAAGGGGCGTGCATAAGTGCACCAGCGTGCCTACCGTCCCTGCCCTAATGTTCCCTCTTATCAGTACCCATCTTATATATATAAACAATGTTATATCTATGTATATTACCAACACATACTTGACAAAAATAAACAAACAAAATAAAATAAAATAGATCAAACTTTAAACTGCCCGAATGAAGCCACCTTCTTGGCTTTATCGTTGGCCAAAAATGAATCATTGGTACAGGTTTCTGGTAGTAGCTGACATTAGAGTCAGTGACTGGTCTCCTGGACATCAATACACCCATGGAAATAACCCAGGACAGCCATCTGATCCTCAGTCTCAGCAGATTTTTAATGTTTCGTCATGTCAGTTAGAAAAAACAGGATGTCGATCATTGTAAACCAAAACACTAAACTGCTAATATGTCTATTTCCAGACTGGCTCTGGAAGATGAAAATGCTGGGTGACTGCATTCAATTTGCAAGATGAAAATTCTTCTTCCAAAAAATAAAAAAGGCATGCAGGGAAGGATTTAAAAATACCAAGATAGTGGTCACAATAAACATGGTTGTGGCTGAGATCTCTAGTTGATGCTTGAAAGCTGGTTTGAAGATGTCCTCTTCATAAAGAGTCATCCAGACTGTTGCAAAGGTACTGTTTGAAAGGCAACTGAATAGAATAGAATAGAATAGAATAGAATAGAATAGAATAGAATAGAATAGAATAGAATAGAATAGAATAGAATAACAGAGTTGGAAGGGACCTTGTAGGTCTTCTAGTCCAAACCCCTGCTTAGGCAGGAAACTCTATAGCATTTCAAACAAATGGTTATCCAATCTCTTCTTTAAAACTTCCAGTGTTGGAGCACCCACAACTTCTGGAGGCAGGTTGTTCCACTGATAAATTGTTCTAACTGTCAGGAAATTTCTCCTTAGTTCTAAGTTGCTTCTCTCCTTTATTAGTTTCCATCTGTTGCTTCTTGTCCTGCCCTCAGGTGCTCTGGAGAATAGTTTGACTCCCTCTTCTTTGTGGCAGCCCCTGAGATATTGGAACTCTGCTATCATGTCACCCCTAGTCCTTCTTTTCATCAAACTAGACATACCCAATTCCAGCAACCGTTCTTTATGTTTTAGCCTCCAGTCCCAGTTGTTTCTTTCCTTGAAAATGTTTTGCTTCTCATCCAAGAAGCTTCTTCAGAACTGGTAAAGCACCCTTGGGACAACCATGACTTGGATGATTTGAGAATCTCCATAGACAATCATCCGAATGAAATATGGAAGGGAAAATAAAGAGCAACCGGGATGCCGAAATCATCCAACCAACCATTCATATCTGGATGGTAGACTGCGTAGCAGACGTACAGATTATTTGGACATCGCCTTCATCTGCTGTAATGAAATATTTTGCACTTCTACTTAAAACCGAGCAATTATTTCTAAAGGTGCCTCTAGGACTATCCATTAGCAGATGCAAATGTTACACAAACCAAGATCCTTTCCCCCCCCAACAATGCTGTTTTTGGCAGGGAGTCAATAGACACTCTCCAATTTAGGCACTGCATGTCCCAAATTACTTATACAACTTGAAAAACGTGGTGCTTTTTTTTCCCACAAAAGGCAGTTGGGGAGGCTGATGTAATCGAGAGATGGTTCTGGAAAGGCCTGTCACACTTCCTTTCCTTCTATCTATGAGGGAGAACTTTCAGCCTCCTCTCAGCATGGATGAAAGAGAATAAAAACTACTTCTTCTGAGAGGAAAATAAAAGGTGAAATTAGCATCCTTTATTTACTGGGTGAACAAAGATCCTGGTGACTCTAACCTCAGGAAGGAGGCAAAAATGAGCCGAAAAACAACTCCCCCCCCACACCCCAACCCCTGGTGTGGAGGAGGGAAAAAAATTCTTCCTTTGTTCCCTGAAATTCTTATGAACTGCAACAACAGAGCCGAACAGCTGAGTGTGTAACTCAGATGAATCTGACACAACGAGATCTGTTTTTTATTTTATTTGGAGACATCTGTTTGGTGCTATATAATAAAGAGCATAGGACTATGTGGAATGTTTGGCAGGCATGGGGTTGTTTTTTAGTATTAAAGAAAGGACAGAAATAAAGTCATACTGAGTTTCTGAGAGGTCAGCTCCGTGGCTTCCAAGTTTGGATGCAAGCGAGTACTGTTTTAATGGAAAAAAACCGAGGTCTTGTTTAGAAGGCAGAATGGCTTCTACCAAGCCACCCATACCTGTGATATTCTCCTTCCGCTTGTAAATCCTAGTGGTTTATTCTGGCCATAGCCAGAAGGTTTAGTGATCTTTCAATCTTCAATTTCTTTCAGGACCCAAAAGATTATAGCCCCTAGAATTCGCTAAATTTCCCATGATCCCCTGCAAGGCATCCAGTTGGGAAAGGCCAGCATAAATAATAAGCTTCTAAGCCAGAAAAGAACCACTAATGTACCGTATTTTTCGGAATATAAGACGTGTTAGTGGAGAAATCACTCCGGAGGTCGATGGATCGTTGCTTCCCTTTTGAAAACATACTTACTTAGAAAATAAAACCCGAGATTCAAATCTAATTAACAAAATATTTATTTCAGTAGAAAAGTAATAAAAAGAATCCTTATTAAGCTTATTAAGCTACATTTTATCGGCTAAGGAATAAATCACTTCTACCTTGGTAGAAATGGCGAAGAAAAAAGGAAGGAGGAGACCTCTGGAATGCAGACATGCGTAGTAGAATATATCATACGTCTGCTTGACCATAGATACAAGAAACAATAAAAAACATAGAGATGCACAACTGGTAATATTCACACCATGACACGACGCACCTTTTTCCTCCCTAAAAGAGGCTGAAAATTTGGGTGCGTCTTATACTCCGAATGTAGCTTTTCTGAAGCTTTTTCCCCCCAGCCCTAAGGAGGTGCTAACGATCTTCCCGGCTTCCTACTCCGTCTTTGCAGGCTTGTTTTCATTCCTACTCCCTCTGAAAAAGATTTTTTCAGCCCTGGCGATTTTTAAATTCCTACTCCCTCCAAAGTAGTTTTTTCCTGCCCCAAGTCTTTGCAGGCTTGTTTTCATTTCTACTACTCTGAAAAAGGCTTTTTTCAGCCCTAACCAGGGAATAAAATAATGTGCTGAAGCTGAACAGACTAAGGACGCTAGCCAGATGAATACCTGGTAGGTAGATTTTTTTCCCCCTATTTTCCTCCCCCAAAACTAAGGTGCGTCTTATACGCCGAAAAATATGGTAATTACTCATCACCATCACTGGTGAGATAAGCAAATGTTCTTACACTTCTGAGGAGACTTTACCATCTCCCAATTATTTTGTTGATTCTTTCACAATGAAGTTGAAATGTATTTGTTTTTCAAAAGACCCTGAAAATGCCAAGGAAGAATCCACTCCCCCCTCCACATTTTTTCCATTGTTGAAGGGTACAGAGCTACCATAAGAAGCCAATTAGGCTAAGCCGTAATTCAAAGGCTCCTGAAAGGCCCTGAAAGAATGCAGGGTGTGCTATATCCTTGCACGCATTCAACAAATACACATACACACATTGCTTCAGAGCAGATGGAACAGACCTGGCTCCATTCACATTCTTTTCACCATATTCACTATTACATCTGATGCAGCTCATCACTCAGACCTCTCGGGAGACATCCTTAAAACAAACATACACACAATTTAAAATGGAAAGGTTCGCTTTCCAGAAATGTTTGAAATACTTCGAAGTTTAAAAAATGTGCTATTCCTTTCTTGCTTTCTTTCTTTCTTTCTGAAAGATGGGGAAATGCTTTAGAAGGCAGCTGTTTGCCGTTACATATTGTCCATCTCTGAATCTAAAAAAAAGGAAAAAAAAGATGGTTGTCCGATTCCCCTTTTTTTCTAAGAAGAAATCACAGTCGTGATTTCTTCTTAGACCACAACTGAGCCCAACATTTCTGATGCTCAGTGAGAAATGTGTTAAGTGAGTTTGGCCCCATTTTACGACTTTTCTGGCTGCAGTTGTTAAGCGAATCACTGCAGTTGTTACTAAAATTGGCAACCCGTGAAAGTGGTTTCCCCACGGACTGGGCTTTTCAAAAGGTCGCAAAAGGGGATCACTGCAACTGTCACAAATGTGAGTGACTTGCCAAGCATCTGAATTCTGACCCATGTGACCACGGGAATGCTGCAGTGGTCATAAGTGTGGGAAAATGTTCATAAGTCACTTTCTTCAGTGCCGTTATAACTTTGCATGGTCACTGAATGAACTGTTGCAACCGTTGATCAGAAAGGTCGGCAGTTCGGCGGTTCGAATCCCTAGCGCCGCGTAACGGAGTGAGCTCCCATTACTTGTCCCAGCTTCTGCCAACTTAGCAGTTCAAAAGCACGTACAAAATGCTTATTTATTTATTTATTTTATTTGACAGTTTTTCTATGCCGCCCTACTCCCTCAGGACTCAGGGCGGCGTACAACGGCGGCTTAGATCATTTGAGATGAGTACTCCAAGGTCCTTGATAGAGTGAGGGTCGTCTACAAGGTCATTTCCGCCCAACTTGTATTTGGTGCTCTGATTTTTATTGCCAATGTGTAGGACAGATCATTTATTCCCTGAGGATGGGCTCCAGAAGAATCCAAAAGCTTGGAAGGCTAAACCTATAGTCCTGGTGGATCCTGCAAAATCCTCTTCCTTTCCTGAACACAACATAATTTATTTAGTTATTTTATTTATTTGTGGGATTTATAGACCGCCTCACAGTGCAAGCACTCTCTAAGCGGTTTACACCAGTAAGCAATGTATATTTACATTGCCCCCAACAATCTGGGTCCTCATTTTACCTATCTCGGAAGGATGGAAGGCTGAGTCAACCTTGAGCCGGTGAGATTTGAACCGCTGACCTGCGGATCACAGTCAGCTAAAGTGGCCTGCAGTACTGCACTCTACCCGCTGCGCCACCTCGGCTCTTTTTTTATTCTTTTTGATTAATTATTCTTTGCAGACCTCTGGAAGAGCCACACTGCAATATATGATCCACGAGCAATACCTACAGCTCTACAGTAAGTTCAACCAGACTAAAACCTCATGCAGCCTTAGTAGGATGGGACATGGTGATATTTGCAACCCAAGGAAATAAAACTACCACTGCTTTAGGCTGGTAATACATCCAAATGTCAACAACCAAAGATATACTCCTGTTCTGATTCACATCAGCAGGGGCTGTCAGAGAGAAAAGACATTCATCAAATCCAAGAAATAAGGTCAGCCAAACCATCTCTTGACAGCATTGGACACAATCCCCCCTTGGGTTTCCAACTGTTTCCCACATTTTCCCGTATGTAAATATCCCCGTGTGTGATATTGAGTTACAGCATGTTTAGAGTACAGTGCAATGGGCCAAGAAAACAAATATATTCCCAGAAGACCTCATTCAAAACAGAAATGCTTTATTGAAGAACTGAAGGGTGTGGTAGCTTGGAACGAAGGCTTACGTAGGCTTACGGTTTTTTTTTAAATCAGATTTTCTTCTCTCAAAAAAAAAAATCCTTTCAAAATTCTCCTACGACCTAGGTTCAGAATTGGCCATCAGGGAGGAAAGATCACTGTGGGAGAAAAATGTATAAAAGCTTCTGGGGTTTTAAGAGTTGATCTTTTTATATATATATATATACAGTTGCTAGCTGTGGACCTGAAGAACTGTAGACCATGAGATGTGCTGTGTTGCCTATCCCAGCGTGGCCTGTAGAAATTTGCTAAGGGTGTTCATTTCTTGAGATAAATAGTACTTGAATTGAGTGTGTATGGATGGCTCCTCTAGAGTAAAGACTCAAAAAAATACCTTGGCATATAGTTATGGAATTCTGAATCACGTTCTCTCACCCGATGATAGACAATTAAAAACACAGAGATAAAGATATTGTGAATGCTGATTTCATGTAGGAAAATCATATAGAATGTGATTCAGAGCCCTGGGATTCTAAAATTTTGAGGTTCTCTGAGGTCTCTATAAGAGAAGCTTCTTTGTTCCAAGAAAGAACAAAAGAAAGAAAGAAAGAAAGAAAGAAAGAAAGAAAGAAAGAAAGAAAGAAAGAAAGAAAGAAAGAAAGAAAGGGGAATAAAGAGAAAGAGAGAAAGAAAAAGAAAAAGAAAGAAAAAGAGAAAGAGAAAGAGAAAGAAAGAGGAATAAAGAGAAAGAAAGAAAGAGAAAGAGAGAAAGAGAGAAAGAAAAAGAAAAAGAAAAAGAAAAAAAAAGAAAGAGAAAGAGAAAGAAAGAAAGAGGAATAAAGAGAAAGAAAGAAAGAGAAAGAAAAAAGAAAGAAAGAAAGAAAAAAGAGAAAAAAGAGAGAAGGGGAGACTGAGTGAGTGAGTGAGTAAAGGAAGGAAGGAAGGAAGGAAGGAAGGAAGGAAGGAAGGAAGGAAGGAAGGAAGGAAGGAAGGAAGGAAGAAACCTTGGCCAAGAATCTCTGGTCATGAATGAGCTTCCATGCCTCTCTTGTTCGCTTCTGGAAACAACCCAAAGCAAAGATATCCATACGGAAGGTTTTATACTCTGCTTTATCTATTTTACCTGCTGGGGGCCATGCCTTGATGTACCCGGTACAGTGGACCACAGCATATTGTGCTTCTCCTTCCTTCACTGGGCCCAGGCCGTTTCTAAATAGAAAGCAGAGTAAAAAAAAATAACCATGTTTGTTTTTCAATCAAGACAATCCTTCAGATTTATTACCACTACTCTCTGAATCCTCTTTTCATAGTTCAATCAAAGTGATTCACTTTGAAGCCGAGATGTTTCCTATTTGGCCCAAATTTCAAACTCAGGCGCTCCCTTACGTCAATTGGAAGCCACGGAAAGAGACGATAGAAGAAACCGGGTGAGTCACATACAGCGTAAAGCCGCAATTTATTTCTTTTATTTATTGTGTAAGATAATTTGGAAGTCAGTGTTACTTTTTTTAAAAAAAAATGCCAATAAATGGATGTCGTTTCTCAAACCTTGGAGCAGGACAAAACATTTGGGATATGAAATCTGCAAATGAATATATGTGGAAAGAACCAATTGAAAGGAACAGCCACCAAATTTGTTGCAGTATTTATATTCCCTTCTCTCTTCCTGGTCTTCTCTACTTGAAATACAGCTAAATATACACAAATAAATATTGAAGTGTCTCTTATACATACACAGACATACTTAAAACGCATATACACATACAAATGCACGCAGGCAGTCATTAAGCAGAAACGTGCACAAACCACATGCATTTCGTTAAATTAAATTCCCCATGAAACGTAATTAACAGGAGCAATGACAAACAATAAATCTTGTTTTGAGCACATTTTAAACCCTGCAATTTAAGAAAACAGATGGTCGTCTCAAACTAAGAATAATTGTGGTTTAGTCCTAAACTTTGGCAAAAGCACATTGGCAAAAGGGTTTGGGTGAGCATAGAACGAATCGTTCTATGCTCACCCAAACCCTTTTGCCAACGTTTTAATTTGATGGGTCTGTTCAAATTCAACTAGCCCACTGGCACATTTGCAGAATTCCTTAGAGTCCATGTGTCAATCATGAATGCCTCCGCCATCACTGTGAAAGCTGATCCCAAGGCCCACAAGAATGAGAACAGATGCTTCTGAGCCTTATCTTGTCAACCCAAGCATTGCCTATTATAATAGGTCAACATTTTTCTAAGGGTCTTGGATAATGACCTAACCAACTAAGGGTTATGCCAGGGGTCTGCAACCTTAAACACTCAAAGAGCCATTTGGACCCGTTTCCCAAAGAAAAGAAAACACTGGGAGCCATAAAACCTGGGTGGGCGTGGCCAACTCGACATCACTCACTTCCACCAGTCACAGGACCCCCTAGCCACGCCTACCCAGCCTATCATTAGGGCGGAGAACCAGTTGTTAAAAAACACCGGGAACCACAAAACCCTTTTGACATCCCTCTCTCTCTCTCCCTCTCTTCCCCCCTCTCTCTGTATCTATGTCTTTCTCTCTCCCCCTCTCTTTGTATCTCTCTGTCTTTTCCCCGCTTCTCCATCCCACGCCATCGCCCTTACCTTCTCAGGCCAGGCGAGAAGTGACTGGGAGGGGAGGGCGAGGGGCGGGGCCAGCCAGTGGTGGGATCACCAGACAGGGAGCCACAGCAGAGGGCCCAAAGAGCCACATGCGACTCCGGAGCCGCAGGTTGCTGACACCTGGGTTATGCCAAAGAAGGAACAGAAAACACCAACCTGTATCTTTTCCTCATGGTGGTTATCCTGTTCAGAGGTAAATGATCCAATGGAGCATTTCCACATCTAGAAATGAAACAGCATAAGACAGTTAGCAATCCTACTTGGTTGCAGGGAACAAACCACAACAATAGAGTAACACAACTGCTATCAGGCCTGGAAACTACATAAGTTCTTCTTTGGACAAAATGGTAAACAAAGCAAACTAAGGAGAGTCAAAAATTGCTGATGTCCAAACCATGTGGTCCACGTTTAGTGACAGCTTTAAGATGGTTATAAGAATCCCAAATATTTATTTTAGACCAAAAAATGGTTAAACCATAAGCCACAGGCCGAAGACAAGCTTAATTATTGCCATACGATGGGATTTTTAAAAATAAAGTATTTAAAGACACCTAAAGTATTTCAAAATTGGAAAAATGAAGATATTCTCAAAAATTGCTCATGTGCCTAAAATTAGCTGGGTGATTACTTATTTGTGTTCTTTCCCCTTATAAATAAAAAATGTGGTGTGTTATGAAACAGAAATAAGGCCACATTTCCATTCCGATCTTAGGTCTCAGAAATAATAATTTGAATAATAATATAGTAGGATGACACAATGGATCACATTCCATGGTCAATCTGACAATTAAATTCTGGTAAACACAACCAAGGAAAGGATGTGAGCTACTGACTCATATAAAGTTTCAAAAAAACACAAGATGCAGATTTATGGATATTATTAATGAAAACAAGCACCACATTCTGAAAATTGCTAGTTTGCAATTGGGATCATTCTTTTCTGACAGTTATAGTACTTATTCTCCAAAGCACTTAAAGACAGATCCTTGATGGTGGGCTTCTTTGGCACTGGGATGATAGTAGAGTGTTTGAAGCAAGAAGGAACATAGCACATCTCTAGCGATTTATTGAAGATTTGCGTGAAGATGGGGGCCAATTGGTCAGCACAGACTTTTAAGCAAGAAGGAGTTACCTTGCCTGGGCCTGGAACTTTTCTTGGCTTTTGTCTGTGAAATAGGTCTTGCACTTTCTTTTCTGTGATCACTAGGGGTTGTGAACCCAATGGGATGGGGTTAGTTGTAGGAGGTTTGGCTGTTACTGGTGTGTCTGAGATGGGGGTTGTGGAGATACGTGGCTGTAGTTTCCTTTCAAACCTGCAGTAAAACACGTTCAGATCATCTGCCAGTTGTTGATTTCCTTCAGCCTGGGAAGGTGGTTTGTCGTAACTAGTGATGTTTTTAAGAGTTTTCCACATGTTTGCTGGTTCGTTTGTTGAGAACTGATTCTTTAGCTTTTCAGAGTAGCTTCTTTTTGCTGCTCTGATCTCCCTTGTTAATACATTTCTGGCCTGATTGTACAGCATTTTATCACCTTTTCTGTAGGCTTCTATAGAAGGTCCCTTCCAGCTCTATTCTGAATGAATAAATGAATGAATGAATGAATGAATGAATGAATGAATGAATGAATGAATGAATGAATACCAGTGTGGTGCAGTGGGTATTAAGGTACTGGGCTAGGAGGGAGGTTCTAGTCTTCCCTTAAGGATGAAAGCAGGAATAGCATACCTCATTCTGCATATGAAGGAACGCCTGGATCCCATGCACATTCTCATTGAAGACTGTTGACCTTCCTTCTTTACTGTGCCAGTTTTCAAATCCAAAATCCTCCCTACGCAGTGGGAAGGGCAAACAAGAACAAAAAGGTGAAAAAGATGGGTCACCAAGAAGGCAATTTGACTCAGAGACCACCACAGCCTAAATTCAAATCATTTCACAGTGTTAGGAGTATAATATTTCATAACCGTGTTATAGTTCCATACAATATGGGCAGCGAGGAGGAAAGAGAAAGCAGAGTGGACCAATCAAGCAATTGCAGCGTCTTCATTAAGCCTGTGATTCATACCTTTCACACCTTTTTAGCTAGTTTACTGCACATCTGAACTCACCCTGAAATATACCAAGAGTGAGGTGTTCTACAGTGGCCTGGCTATAGCCAGAGGAGGGTTTATTTATTTATTTATTTATTAGTGACATTTATATACCGCCTCACAATGCAAGCACTCTCTAAGCACTTTACACCAGTAAGCAATGTATATTTATATTGCCCCCAACAATCTGGGTCCTCATTTTACCTACCTCGGAAGGATGGAAGGCTGAGTCAACCTTGAGCCGGTGAGATTTGAACCGCTGACCTGCGGATCAGTGTCAGCTAAAGTGGCCTGCAGTACCCCACTCTAACCGCTACGCCACCTCGGCTTGGTTCTACTTACCTTCCCCACCGGTTTGTATCGTGATGGAAGTGCACGTTTTGCGCACGTGCCTCTTCCCGGAAAATAATCAAAAAATAGCTTCTGCGCATGCGCAGAAGCAAAAATTAGCTTCTGCACATGTGCAGCAGCAAAATCCAAGATGGCAGCAGCCACGGACCGGCACTGACAGAACCAGCTCCATGACATCACCACCGGTTTACTAACGGTTCTAAAGAACCAGTTAGAACTGGTAGGAACTCACCTCTGGCTATAGCTGCATACCCATTAGAAGCTCAGCAGTTGAATTTGGCATAAAAATGTGTGAATGCGTTACACAAATTCTAAGCAGAAGTCAGAGTTTCCGCCACTGAGATTCCTAGGGCAGGGATACCAATTTTTGTAGTAGGCATAGATTAAACCTGTGTCAATTTCTATGCAATCATAATGACATTTTTGGTTTATGTATTAGAAAAAATAATCAGCCACCATGAAAAGAGAGGATTAAGTTTGCAGAATTAGAAAGACGATCCTTGATTTAAACCAATACATCAGCCCAGGAGGCTCAAATAATTGTACCGCCGCAAGTAAAACCACATTTAAACCAATAGAAGCCGAGAAGATTGATTGGAATGGAAGGATTTACCATCTCTCGCAGCCATAAAATAAACCGTGTATAGGAGAAACAAAGCATCCAATGAAAGCAAGCATATATTCTGAGAATTTGGACCCTGCAGCAACAAGACAATGTGTTGTCTTTACTAGATGATTTATGACAAACCTCGGTCATAAATCATCTAGTAAAGAAGGAAAAATCCCCATGCTTGATGCTCACAGTTAAGTCACATACTGGAAAACGTATGTGATTTTTTTTTCTTCCTTCGCTCCCAGTGCTGAGACAGTTATGAAAATAATAATTTCTTCCATGTGATGCTTTTTCTGGCTTGGGACACCTTTAATGAAGCAAACTGCCCACACTTGTATTTTTGACTCCTTACATCTTCACTTAGGAATGCTGTCGGAGATGTTTGAAAGATGACCAGCAGACGCGGGTTCTTCTCCTGAATCACACACACTGAACAATCCCAATGACCTTATTTTCAGAAATGGCTCAGAAAGTGGGAGAAGAAATGTATGACCTAACCTCCAATAATTTGGGGGTACCCATGGCTGCATTTGTTATGTGCAAGATGCAGATTTTTTTCATACAGCAAACCAAAGTAATAATCACTCAAACCAACACTCCTGGAAGTCCCTACATTCTCAACATTAAGCAATGCGTAAACTTTAAAGGAAAATATGTCTTTCCCATATTTTTTCCAGTAATTGTTCATTTTCCCCAAGTTTTCACTCTACCAGGATCTGGCTTACTCAAAAGAAAGAAATTAAGAAAACAAGGCCAATATTGGTTGCCACGATGCAAAAAGGATGTGGAGACACTAGAAAGAGTGCAGAGAAGAGCAACAAAGATGATTAGGGGACCGGAGGCTAAAACACATGAAGAACGGTTGCAGGAACTGGGTATGTCTAGTTTAATGAAAAGAAGGACTAGAGGAGACATGATAGCAGTGTTCCAATATCTCAGGAGTTGTCACAAAGAAGAGGGAGTCAAACTATTCTCCAAAGCACCTGAAGGTAAAACAAGAAGCAAGGGGTGGAAATTAATCAAGGAGAGAAGCAACTTAGAACTAAGGAGAAATTTCCTGACAGTTAAGACAATTAATCAGTGGAACAATTTGCCTCCAGAAGTTGTGAATGCTCCAACACTGGAAGTTTTTAAGAAGATGTTGGATAACCATTTGTCTGAAGTAATGTAGGGTTTCCTGCCTAAGCAGGGGGATGGACTAGAAGACCTCCAAGGTCCCTTCCAACTCTGTTGTTGTTGTTGTTGTTGTTGTTGTTGTTGTTGTTATTATTAGCAATAGCACTTAGACTTATATACCGCTTCATAGTGCTTTACAGCCCTCTCTAAGCGGTTTACAGAGTTCAGCATATTGCCCCCAACAATCTGGGTCCTCATTTTACCGACCTCAGAAGGATGGAAGGCTGAGTCAACCTTGAGCCGGTGAGATTTGAACAGCTGAACTGCTGAACTAGCAGTAGCCTACAGTGCTGCATTTAACCACTGCGCCACCTCAGCTCTAAAAATCCAAAGCTCTATTATTAGAACTTTGTCACCTCCGCAGCCTATTGCTTCCTGTGACAAAAAAAGCTCCTTTATTCATCATTTGCCCTATCACTTTCCCCACAAAATGATGAAATCAGGACCAAACTTCACCGCCATTTTTTTCATTCTCTCTTTTGCGATTCCCACTGAATCACTTGGTTCTACCTCCTGATTCAAAACTGCCCTTTTCTTTCTTTCTTTCTTGGATCCTCAGATTCTATAGTACAGGTATTCCTAGACTTACGACCACCACTGAGCTCAAAATTTACGCTGCTAAGTGGGAAATTTGTTAAGTGAGTTTTTGTCCCATTTTGCGACTTTTCTTGCCACGTTGAACCAAAATCCTGTACAAGAACACATACTTCATCTTCAGAAAATCTCAAGCATTTTCTGGCAATCATCATCATCTTCTTTTAACGACCCCATAATCCCTTGCGGGGTGGGGCATGGGCAACCGAATGGAGCTAGCAGAGTATTTACTGGCCGGATGCCCTTCCTGTCACCAATGCGGAGTTTCGTTCAGCAGATATATTCTCATTATGCCCAGAGAGAGAAATATCTGCCTCTACCTGGGATTGAATTCACAGCCTCCTGATTGTGAGGCGAGAGCTCTACCTCTAGGCCACCGCACCACTCCCCAAGCATTTTCTGGCAATGTTGGAATGAAAATATGCCTAACGTCTAGAAATCAACTGCCCATGTTGTCCAAATTAAATTAAAAGGACTAATAACCAAGCAGGACAATAGCTTGGTAGGAAGCAAATGCATAGATCTGGTAGGGACAACTGGATGAAGTACTCCGGAAATAGGTTGCACAAATATCTCCCTTTTTGAGGGGGGAGGAACACTTTTACCTAGATTTTCCAAAATTTTGCAACAGATACTCGGCCTTGGTTCACACAAACCCGTGCATTTTGTTTCAAATAATGCATCAACCATCCAACCTGACTTCACATTCTCTGCCACCCACGCTCTTATGCGACTTGTTCAACAAACTATAACAAAAGCATCCTACATTACAACAATGTGTGAATGCACTTCAGGGCAAGTCTACCTCTCAAGCTATGATCCATGCCCTTGTTTTTTATTGCATCTTCTTTCGGTTGGGGGGTGGGTGGGAAACCCAACCAAGTTGAGCAGCTGCAGAAGACTTGCACAAACCTAGCCACGGTCTCACTAAGACCGAGGTAAATCTTGATATCCTTAAATGCCCCTGTGCACTCGTTCTTATGCTCCCTGCTGTTGCTTTATACAGAGAAATTCAGTTTGACTTGGATAAGATAATAACAACAATCCCACTCCCCCAAAAAAGATTCTGCTCCAAGAAAAATATCCCACAGGCTATTTGGGAAAAACAACAGAAAATGGGAATTAAAAACAAAACAAAACACCAGAAGAATCTTGGTAGACTCTAAACTATTTCTCCTTTGTTTTAATATAGAGAAACAAGGAACCTGCAAGATAATGGTACAGAAAAGCAAATGGTGAAGAGCCTAATCAAAAACATAAGCAACTAAAACTATCTGATGCTTTTTTTAATCACAATAAATTGGAATGTGGTTCCAAGCTCTTTGGAAAGGAGGCTTACTAATACGTGCCTGTTTTTGTGACTAATATTCTAGTAACCTTCAAAAAGCAACTTGCTGTTAGGTTTCCATAAAAGCATGGCAGAGAGAGGCCATCAACCACAAATGATGATCAAAGTTTTCTCCAATTATGAAACCAATACTGTTCTTGAAAGTTTTCCTTAGAATTTCTTGGGGCAATGCTTTTTAGCTGGCTTGGTAATTGTGAGCGGATGCTGGCACTGTACTTGGCTGTTTTGCCTTGTTACCCAATGCTCGCTTTATCACTCTCCAATCCTCATGATTATGCAGTCTTCTAATTTGGGAAAGTCTCACTAGAGAAGTTCTTGGAAGAACTTCTCCTCTCCTCTCCTCTCCTCTCCTCTCCTCTCGTCTCCTCTCCCCTCCCCTCCCCTCCCTACCTCCTCTCCTTCCCTTTCCTCTCCTCTCCTCTCCCCTCCCCATCCCACCTCCTCTCTTCTCCTCTCCTCTCCTCCCCTCTTCACTGAAGAACCCAACAATCAAATAAACAATACCCCAATCAAGAAACTTGGTTGCTTGGGCAGGGCGTTGGACTAGATCAGGGGTAGGCAAAGTTGGCTCTTCTATGACTCATGGACTTCAACTCCCAGAATTCCTGAGCTAGCATGATTGGCTCAGAAAGTCTGGGAGTTAGAGTCATAGAAGAGCCAACTTTGCCTACCCCTGACCTAGACCAGGGGTAGGCAAAGTTGGCTCTTCTATGACTTCAACTCCCAGAATTCCTGAGCTAGCAGGATTGGCTCAGAAAGTCTGGGAGTTGGAGTCATAGAAGAGCCAACTTTGCCTACCCCTGACCTAGACCAGGGGTAGGCAAAGTTGGCTCTTCTATGACTTCAACTCCCAGAATTCCTGAGCTAGCAGGATTGGCTCAGAAGGTCTGGGAGTTGAAGTCCACGAGTCATAGACGAGCCAACTTTGCCTACCCCTGGACTAGATGACCTACAAGATCCCTTCCAATTGTTAATCTGAATCAGAGAGCACTAAAGATTCCCCAGAAGTTCTTTTATCAAGTACTCCCTTGAGTCGTAATGAACATTTGAGAAGTCAGGGAATTTGCAAGTCTTAGACAGAATGACTATCTGCTTATGCTCTCTCTCACTGATGCTCATATGCACACAAGCATTACATAAGTCCCTTTGAAGGATCTGAAATCCTTCTTCCCAAGTGTCATGTCATCTGGACTCAATTGGCATTTTTGATATAAACTGTCAACTAACTCATTACCCACTATCTCTTCATTGTTTATGTTTGTTCTGTCTTCCACTTTCCTTTCCCAGCTTCCCATAATGGTTCACACTTAATTCTTTTCTTATGGATCATCTTTCATTGTTACTCTCTCCGAAGAATGTTTTTGTAAATCCTAACCAGGGGATAAAATAATGTGCTGAAGCTGACCAGACTAAGGACGCTAGCCAGATGAATACCTGGTAGGCAGATTTTTTCCCCTATTCTCCTCCCCAAAAACTAAGGTGCGTCTTATACTCCGGTGCGTCTTATACTCTGAAAAATACGGTACTAATAATATCAATAAGCCATGGTGGCACAGTGATAAGAATGCAGTATTGCAGGCAAATTCTGCCCACAGCCTAGAGTTCGATCCTGACCGGCTCAAGGTTGACTCAGCCTTTCATCCTTCCAAGGTTGGTTAATTGAGGACCCAGACTGTTGGGGGCAATATGCTGACTCTGTAAACTGCTTAGAGAATGCTATAAAAGCACTATGGAGTGATATATAAGTCTATAGCAATAGCAATAGCACTTAGACTTATATACCGCTTCATAGTGCTTTACAGCCCTCTCTAAGCGGTTTACAGAGTTCAGCATATTGCCCCCAACAATCTGGGTCCTCATTTTACCCACCTCGGAAGGATGGAAGGCTGAGTCAACCTTGAGCCGGTGAGATTTGAACAGCTGAACTGCTGAACTAGCAGTAGCCTGCAGTGCTGCATTTAACCACTGCACCATCTTGGCTCTTAGGTGCTATTGCTATTCCAAAATATAACTATGTATATTGAATATTCTATATGACACAGCTACTGTCAACCCTGAAGCAAACCTGGCTGGGGCCATCTTTGAGGCTTCAGGACTGCCACTAGATGGGAGTGGGAGGGAAATGGTTAGCTGGGGCGTTGTAGTCAAAATAATAAGTTTTCCTGTGAGAACCAAGGTCATTCCAACAGGTGGCTGGGAGAGGAGGAGTGAAGTAACCAAGCAACTGGCCAGCACCTTGATTGGACCATGTGACTGATGATTTGGGGAAGGGGGGAAAACTTTCTTTTTTAATTAGGTGAAAACTACGGGCACTTTCAGAGTCGGTTTTCACCAGTTGTGCCAATATGATGTATCCAATAAAATTGTCCTTTGAGGAATCTACCTGCCTCGGAGTTCTGCTTTCTATGGGTGCATTACTTGGAACACTGACAGCTACAAGGAAAGCATGGGTCAAAAACATAAAAAGAAAAAAGAAATGTGAATGCAACTACCAGAATTCAGGGTTATTTATGGATCCCACTGCAGGCAGCTCTGCTAGAGGAAAAGGGTCAAACATAAAAGGACAATAACAGTAACATATTTAGGTCACGTTCAGAAGGCAAAAGGAAGAGAAGAATGGGGAATTCACTGGCATGACCTGTGACGTTAGCTTTTGAGTAATTCTATTTGGAGCCCCACCCTTTAAGAAAGATGCAATCTGGAATAATTCAAAGGAAGCATAGCAAGGATGATCAGGAGATTAGAAATTAAGACTTTAGAAGAGAGTTGAAAGAATTGGAAATGTTTCGCCTTGACGAAATAATTTAATTCGGAGGAGTGGGAAAAGAGCGTGATATGTTTTGAAGGAAGAAAGTGTTCTGACCCAGCTGCCCGACCAAGGAAGATAACACCAACCGCGTTCAAACAAACCTTGTTTTAATATTTACAAATTACTAATTAACTTTCTTAGTAGTGTTTTTTAAAGTCAATGAAATGGTAAATCAGTCTTTTGGTGCAACCGCTGTTAATAATCCTTCTTAACAGCTGGCAATAGTCCAAGCAACAAGAACCCAGAGTCTGTCTGATAACAGGAGATAAGCCACTCAATCTTACTGTGGTTGGCAAAATGCCCAGAAGCAATTTGCAGGAAACTGGATGACTTTCAAATACGAGCGGAACAGGAGTTTTGCAATCAAAGACCAACGTGGAATGAACGGAGTTGTTTCCTGCAAATTGGCCAGTCCCTTTCCTCACTTAAATAGGCTATGGGAGTGGCCAATTATCCCCAAGCCTTACTCCCGAGTAGTCCTTCTCTTGAGGAGCCATTCCTGCCTCGTGCACATTGAGAACAGGCTCCTCCTCTTCTTCCTCCTCTTCTTCTGCCCTCATGACAGTCTCTGAAGGTTCTGAAGGCCCTGGCTGAATCCCTGCTTCTGGCACCAAGTCTTCTCCAACCTCCTCACTGTCCGACTCGGGTGCCAGCTGCACAGGCCGCTGGCGAATCACCACACCAACCTCATCTCTGTCAGAATCAGCTACCAGCTGCACTGGCTGCTGGCGGGCCACAACAGAAAGTCTAACCTTTCATGTGGAAGAAAGTCAAAACTTGATTTCTATTACATTTATTCCCATCAAAGCTCCCAGTTTGTATGTCCCAACAAACTGAAGACGGATGCCAAGATCTGAAGCTGGTTTTCACTTAGGAGATGTTAGGGTAAATCTGGCTTCAAAAGTAAACAGGAAGCTCTTGCTTCCTTGTTAGTTTCTGGTTTGCTGTGCCCCAAGTTTCCTAGCTTGTTGCCTTCTTTATCCAGTGCATCAAGAGAGATAAATTGCTTATGAATCAAAAGTCAGAATTTCAGCCATTCTGGATAATCCTTGCCTTCAAACACACAATCTTACTGAAATTGTTGGAATGCTATAAGAGCTGTATAATTATCATTTTTAAAGGTCCTTATATAAGATTATATAATTTATCAATTGAATTTTTTGTGGTAGAGATTTTAGATAATTAGGGGTTCTTTTTTTCTTTATTATTGTACATTGGGAAGTTGGTAATGTTATTAACCAACGGATGGAAGTGTAATGATGAGATTAGAATTTGTTTAAATATGGAGAATGAGTTAAAATAAAAAAATTGAGTAATAAAGTTGAAAGGGAGATATGACATGGGAAAAGAGATCAGAAATTTAGGGCATTCCGAAATGACAGAATTTAAAAAAAAGATGAGTAAAGATATAAATTGAGGTAAGGGAGGAGTACGGCCTAAAATTAAGAGGTACAAGTGATAATGAATATGTCTGGAAGATAAGCTATAGTGATTGATTTGGAAAAAAATTGAAAATTAAAGGTGGTAGACCCAGGAGACAAAAATAGGAGGTAAGGAGGCAGCATTAGAATAACAGTAGATATACCTAGAAATATATATATGTATGTAT
>JALIGW010000012.1:11252536-11435036 GCA_023053685.1 Diadophis punctatus similis | reverse complement strand
ACTCGGAAAGGGCCTTGAGGTAGCCAAATGATTTGCCAGGTTCAAAGTCAAGGCAGCCACATTATTCTCCCCCGGGAGGAAAAAACAGCTTGTTTCCTCTGGTCCTCCCTGCTTCTCCTTCCAAGCTTGCTAACCCAGGCAAGGTTAAAGCGAAACAATCCAATGGGAGGAAAAAAAATAACAAATACCGTCCATTAAAAACATTTTAGTAGTTATTAAGATCAGAGAGTCTCAAACCAGCCACAAAAACTGGATGGAACAAAAAAAAAAAAAAGATTTGATGCCTTTTCCAAAAAACCTGTGAAAGCATCGGTGGAAGTTGAGGATTAGAAGAAGAAAAAAACCCCAGCAGCACTTCTGCAGAATTTCATTCCTAAGTATGTGAATCCAAATGGTGTTTTTTTTCTTCAAGTCTGCAACATAATATTTTAGATGAAGCAGCAGCGAGCGGAGGAAGTCAAAAAGAGAACGGGGAGGGGGTTGGGCAAGGGGAGGGCAGGTGAAATAAAGTAAGAATAAGTGTCAGAAAGACAGATACAAAGAGGATGTCGGGAGAATAGAAAAAATGGTCAACTTTAAAAAAGGAATGTCAGGACGAGGGATAGGGGGGAAAATATATCTGTGGGTGAGATGGGTAGTTCCAAAATATCACAGAAAGACAGATTATACATGGAGAGGGAGGGAGGGAGGGAGGGAGAGAGAGAGAGAGAGAGAATTATAAACAGACAGACAGATTATAGATGGAGAGAGAGAGAGAGAGAAAGAGAAAGAAAGAGAGCGAAAGAGAGAGAGAGAAAAAAAGAGAGAAAGTGAGAGATTATAAACAGATAGACAGACATATTATAAATGGGGAGAGAGAGAGAGAGAGAGAGAGAGAGAGAGAGAGAGAGAGAGAGAGAGAGAGAGAGAGAGAGAGAGAAAGAAAGAGAGAGAGAGAGAGAGAGAGAGAGATTATAAACAGACAGACAGACATATTATAGATGACAGATAAGGGGTGAAATCCAGCAGGTTCTGAAAGGTTCTGGAGAACCGGTAGCAGAAATGTTGAGTAGTTCAGTGAACAGGCAAATACCACCTCTGGCTGGCCCTAGAGTGGGGTGGGAATGGAGATTTTGCAGTATCCTTCCCCTGCCATGCCCACCAAGCCATGCCCACAGAACTGGTAGTTAAAAAATTGGATTTCACCACTGTGACAGACGTGTGATGATAGATAGATAGATAGATAGATAGATAGATAGATAGATAGATAGATAGATAGATAGATAGATAGATAGATAGATAGATAGATAGATAGATAGATAGATAGATAGATAGAAAGATAGGCAGGCAGGCAGGCAGGCAGGCAGGCAGACATATGAAAGAAAGAAAGAAAGAAAGAAAGAAAGAAAGAAAGAAAGAAAGAAAGAAAGAAAGAAAGAAAGAAAGAAAGAAAGAAAGAAGGAAGGAAGGAAGGAAGGAAGGAAGGAAGGAAGGAAGGAAGGAAGGAAGGAAGGAAGGAAATCTCAGGCATAAAGAGAGAAAGGAGGGGATGCCAGATAGAAAAATATGGTGCCAGAGAAACAGAGACAAAAGAAAGACGGTACCAAAGGGGAAAACAAAAACAATGTATTATTATCTTTTTTGAGCCCTGGTAAAAATTTCATGCAAAAAAACAAAAAAAAGTTGCAACCGAAGCAGATGAAAGTCCTTCAGGAAAAACAAGAGTACATTTAGGGTCAGCACTCAAAAAGGAAAGGAAGTCTAATCCATAAACAGAGAATCCTGAAAAAGAAAAACTGTGCAGAAAAGCCAGAGGCAAAATCTCCCCCGCTCCCCCCCCCCCCATCCCTTGCAAACAACTACTGTAGATGGAAATTCAGCAGCCCAGCCAAGGGACAGGGGAAGCCATGGCCAAAATGAAATGGAGGCAGTGGCTCAAAGGAAAAGAAAAAAGGACAACAGTAACAAACTACCTAGAGATCAGCACTGCATCACAAATCATCTTTGCTTCCCTTTTTTTCTCTCACCGATAAGCATTTCACACAAAACCACAGAAGACCTTCAATTGTCCGGACTTCTTTTGTATGCATTCCAAACTTACCGGCTATACAGTTTTCTTTTCTTTTTTACTGTCATAACCAAACACAACCTACCGTATTTTTCGGAGTATAAGATGCACCTTTTTGCCCCCAAAAAGAGGGTGGAAATGTCGGTGCGTCTTATACACCGAATACAGTAATTTTTAGTCTCCCAAAGTCCCACCCCCGCATCCAATTTTTGCAAAAAATGAGCCCTTTTTTTGCAAAAATGGGGGGGGTTGCCTTCCCCCACCCCCTAGGAGTGCTCTGCAGGCTTCCCAGATCCTTTGCATGCCCTGTTTTTGCAAAAAAACGAGCAAAAAACGGGCCGTTTTTTTGTAAAAATTGGGGCGTTTTTGCCTTCTAATTACCCCATCTAGCATGACTGGAGGAGGAATTCTGGGAGTTGAAGTCCACTAGTCTTAAAGCTGTCAAGTTTGAAGACCCCTGGGTTAGGGGTTAGGGTTGCAAGGGTCTTCAAACTTGGCAAGTGTAAGACTTGTGGACTTCAACTCCCATTCCTGAGCTAGCATGACTGGAGGAGGAATTCTGGGAGTTGAAGTCCACTAGTCTTAAAGCTGTCAAGTACATGGTTGTAAAAAGTATACATGATTGTAAAAAGTATTCTGCTACACTGGCATTTTATAAAATAATATATTACTGCACCATTTGGTTCAGAATACTTTTTTCCTTGTTTTCCCCCTCTAAAATCTAGGTGCGTCTTATACTCCGAAAAATACGGTATTTAACACGGGGGGGGGGAATTGTTGTATCAGCACAGCTGGAGATTAAATTTAGATGGTGCAGTGAAAAACCACCAACAACCCAAAAGACACAAAAACAATAGAAGGGAGAGGATAAATCAGAGCTGACACTGCAAATGTTTATTTGAAGAAAACAAGGAGAAACTGGGAGAAATATAAAGGGATAGTGGAAGGGGAGATGAAAAATAAGCACAGATGCAATTCTTAAATAACAGTGGGGGCTGTGTTGCTGCTGTTTTTTTTCCTGCACCAACGTGCCCTTTTTTCACCCAAATCGAAATATACTGAGTCACTGGCAGTGAGATGGGTGGCATATGTTAATACATTCATGAACTGGTAGAGCCATGGTAACAAGGTCAGCCAATGAATAGGCATAGCAACTAAGTCAGCCAATGGGAGCTTGAACACATCTGAGTCTGTGCAGAAAATTGAAACTGAAAGTTAAGCTAGAAGGGTGGGCGTGGCTCAGCCCACTCTACTCTCTCTGCTCTGAACTAGAAACTACTTGTAACTGCTGCTACGTTAAAGAAGAACGCTGCTACTGGTATTGTAAATACTCATCTGTTATTATGTATGTTCTGTCCCCAGTTACGAACGTATAAAAAACACACCGGTTGAATGAACTTAAGTTTAATTAATGAACCACTGCTAATAACTGGCTTAGCAGTGGCAAACACACAAATCAAAAGAAGCAATCCTGTCTTGTATCAGTCAGCTGCTAATTTGAATTCATTAGCAGCTGGCGTAAGTTCAGTCAGTCTTAGCTCAAAACAAAGGCAATTAGTTCTGGTTATCTCACATAATGTCCGAAGGCTTGGCCAAATGCCCAGGAGACTTTCTTGATAAGAAATCCAAAGCAGGGAAACAGGACTTCACGATACAAAAGCACAACAGATATCCAAGTCTGAACTATTGTTTCCTGCAGCTTTTCAGTTGCCTCTACTGTTCTTAAATAGACTAGGGGAGTGGCCAATTAGCCCCCAGTCTTACTTCCAAGGAGACCTCCTCCAGAGTAGCCATTCCTGCCTCTTGACAGCCCTGCATGCTCTTGCATTAAGAAAAGGAGTAGCCCTTCCTTTCACATCACTGCCAAGAGGTGCTGGAGGTTCCAAAGGCCCTGGCTGCACAGGCTGCTGGCGGGCCACAACAATATATAAAAAAGTTAATGAATCCAGCTGAATCAGTTTGTCTGTGTATGCTTTCTGGAAATGATTTTCTGCAACAAACTCTGACAGCATATAAACTTAATAAATAAATAAAATACAGCTGCAACCTTGAACATGTCATCGTAAGCCTCCTTATCTTCGAAATGATAGAGAATATTTGCAGCTCGGGTGGTAGATGTTGGTGGGGGTTTGTTCTTTGAGCTTGCTGTTTAGCTCCTGAACATTTCACCACCAGGCTAGGTGACATCCTCAGCGGGATTTTGGTTGAAGCTTTAAGACTTGTGGACTTCAACTCCCAGAATTACTCAGCCAGCAAAGCTGACTGGGGAATTCTGGGAGTTGAAGTCCTCCAGGCTTAAAGTTGCCAAGATTGGAGACCCCTGCATTAGGGCGTCTCCCCCCCCTCCCACAAACAAGTGATGTGAAGCTGTTCAAGAGGCCACTGACCCGTCATGGAGTTTTCAGAGGTACAGAGCTGTTCCCTCAGCTTTTCAACGTCATCCGGGTGAACCTGCTCGTAGAGGGTGCTGCCGAACCACTCCGACTGGGGCTGGTTCAGGACTGGCGTAACCGAGTCCGAGACGTAGATCACCCGGCCTGTTTCGGCAGCCACCACGAAGAGAAAACCATCAGCCGCTTCAAGGATAAGGTGCTTCAATTCCTTGAGAAAAGGAAGACAAGCATGTCAGAAAGCAAAGCCTACTGATGAAGCCCTTTATAGAGAGAGAACATCTTGTGCTAGAACTATTATGGTGTAACCTTCTCCTTTCGTTTTGGAAAATGTATCTTAAAATTGCACGGGTCCCTGCAACTATTATTTGTTGTATTTTGTCATACTCATTTGTTACGCTTCTTCTGTAATGTTTTGACATTTATTAAGCAATCAGCTGCCATACTAGTTGGCTGCCATCTTTGCTATACCACTCGGGGCCTTCTGGATAAATAATATCATATTTTGGTTGAAAAGAAATGAACTGTCTTACCACCGTTTCCTTCTCCAAAAAGATACGTCCCCATTCTTGCCTCTGATCTTAAATTACAGAAGAGATTTACATGGATCGATGCATTTGTACAATCTAGTGTGCAGAGAACACACTTTGTGCATTTAAAGTGCTCTGAATACAATTGCACTGTATTCCAGCCATTATTTCAACAGCCTCGGATCTTCCTGGATATGATCAAGAACTCCCATTCTTTTTCTCCTGAAGTCTTGAGTTTGAGAAAGGAAACTTTGGATGTGATGTTCAGCAGAAAGACCACCCAGCACGCAAATAACCAACTCCTCTTTTAACTACCGTACCTTCTCCTCCCGTGCACCATCCAATCACAAGTATTTCTGTTGCAAATTAACTATAATTTGTTACCCGTTCCTTAGTTCTCTAAACTTTAGCAAACACAGATCATGACTTCTCTCACGTGTTGTCTTGTCCTACAGCCTGGAATATACATACAATACCCAGCCAAAATAAAATATCGCATCAGGGTTAAAGCACTGGCTGGATGCCTACAACACAATGAACCATAAACTACTCAAAATTACTTTTTAGCCTTTAGATAATGGATGGATGATTCCATTTTTTAAAATAGCTGTTTTGAGTTGTCTTTCTCTCATTCTCCCTCTCTACTTTCTTTCTTTTCTTCTCTCTCTTTTTTAGGCAGGTGACATGATTAGAAATAAGACAGGAAAGAAAGAAAAAGTCTTTTAATATAGGGTGACATGATTAATAGCTAGAATAAGTGATAGAAATAAAGGGAATATTAATGTATACATTTTTATTTGATAAAGTGAAAGTAACAATGAGAAGTAGGTGGAATACTTAAATAATGATGGATTGTAATTTAATATGGATGTGTATTGTTATTAGAAATACATCAGTTGATTGAATATAATAATAATAACGTTTAACCTGATTAGTTTTATTTGTATTGGAAATGGAGCATGGAGCCCAGGTGCCACACTGTTCACGCATTGATTTGATATTTTTATAAAAATTAAAACATTAAAAACTTTTTTTTAAAAAAGACCCTTTTTAGCCTAAGGTGGTAGAGTGTTATATGGACCACAAACCATATGAGTGTTGTATGTGTGTGTGTGTGCGTGCAGCAACAACACCAAAAGTTTTAGATAACACTTCAAATATAACGTAATAAAAAGACAGTGTCAGTGAAAAGCATGAATGATATTTCTCAGGGCAGAGATGTCAGTTGCATCAACAACTATTCTGCTTCAAAGCCACAAAGCACAGGGGCAAAGCGAATGGGAAAGGAGGAGGAAACCAACAAGCCATGGGGGCAAAGGTGAATTGCAACCTCATGTTTTACACAGGGCGATCAACAATTCAATGGGACATTATTTTAGTTTGCAATCAAAAAAATTCTTACGTAGCCACATTATGACAAGGAGGGGTGGGCTGCTGGGGGTTTGCAGGGGTTCCCACTCCTGGCTGGTCCCACCCCGCCTCGCCTCTCCTAGGAGTCCCCACACAGCCCATTTTGGATGCAGGTAGGTGCAGGGCGCACGTGGAGGCTCAGGGAGGGCAAAAAATGGGCCTACTGGAAGTTCAGGAAGAGGGCCTCCAGAGCCTGTGGAGGCCGTTTTCGCCCTCCAGAGCCTGTGGAGGCGCGAGGAAAGCCTCCAGAGCCCAGGGAGAGCCGTGGTGCAGGAGGCCGACTAGGCCACGCCCACCCAGCAACCGGACAGAGAACCCCTTGCTAAAAGTTTTGAAGCCCACCCCTGATGTCAAATGCCTAAGAGATTTCAGCTGAGTTCATGCTTAGCAATCAAGTGAAGCCACGTGTGGTTGTAGGACTAAGATTTACATTTTCTTGGGTTCAGGTAGCCTGAGAACACATTCATGATAGCTTCGTCCAGAGTAACCGAAGGTTCAACATAAGGACAAAGACTCGAGAGCATCTCAGAAAACAGCTACAGGTTTGGGTTGTTATGAGGTTGCAGTTGTGAAAGCAAACAGTGGAAGTTTCTAGGACACTGTGAGCAAAGAAAGTTCTTCTTAACCCACTGTCCCATCTTTAAATGAGCTAATAACGAGCAGGGAAGAACCTGGCTAGATGGGAGACCTTCAGAAATATAAAGGAGGTTTCTGCAGCCCCCATGACTGCCTTGTCTTTCAATCCGATTGTGAACTCTTCCTTGGGAATGAATGGAAGGGTGGGTGGGAAGCAAAGAAGAAGGCATAAAGGAAGGAGGAAGAGCCGCTCCCAAGGCAATGATTAGATAAACGGGGCTTGAGCCCATTCCAAGAAACTAACTTGAGAAAACTTCTCAGACAAGCCCCTCTCTAGTTCATTAGCAGTCAAAACGAGGGAGGAGGAATCAGTTGTTCCAGTAAACATATGTTTAAGACCTCTGTTTAAGACAACCACACTGTTGTCTTTAATCTGGTTTACCTGAGATGACTGCTCACCTCCAGAAAGCAGACTGCACTAGGAAAGACAGGACATTCGCTCATCACCTTTCAACCACCTTGTATGCAAGGAAAACCTCCCCCCACCACCCCACAAACCCCAGCATCCTCATTTTTTTAAAAAAAAAAGCTATTCTCCCTTGGAAGAAATCCCTGCCATTCAAACTGAAGGAGAACAATCTACAGCAGTGGTTCCCAACGTTTTTGTGATCGAGTACCACTTGGAGGTCCCGTACAGTCACCGCGTACCACCTGGTTCCAGAGAAACTAAATTAGATCAGATATCACTTTATTTCCATAATTGTACCGTTCCTTTTTTGGCCCCGCGCATCCAGCAACTGGATTCTCGGGCCGCTGGGACCAGGTGGGTGGCGTGTGGCAACAGTTGCAAATCGTTGCCAGATTATCTTGTGTTAGGCAGTAAACATTTTTGTGAAGTAAAAAATAACTAACTAAAAATCGTTCATGACCCCGAAAGTGTTCGCGTACCACCTGGAAGGCCCTCGCGTACCACTAGTGGTACACGTACCACAGGTTGGGAACCACTGATCTAAAGATAGATGGAAGAAATTTCCAGCGCAGGACTCGCTGCAATCCAGCCTCCCTGTAACATGTCAAAAACGTGCTTCCTGTTTCTCCAACCCCTGCAAGACCCTCTACAGCCTTGTACGAAGCCACCCACCTGCTCGGTTAGGAAAGAAGGCTTATATGCTCCATCGGTAGATTTGTTCCCAGTGCCCCTCATGGACTTCATGTGAGACACTGCCATGCGTAGGATGGTCAGCTTGTCGGGTTTGCGCGCCAAGGCGCTGCAGGTGGGCACCATGTCAGAGAGCTCGGTGATGTACTGGGTCATCTTGTTCCTCCTGCGTCTCTCGATCTCACTATGGTTCTCCCTAAGCACACATAAGAAGGAGCAAACCGAGAGAGAAAGCGAGATGCTGTCGGTAAAAGATGCAGTGCTTGGAAATTGGCATAGCAGATCCAGGTGGGCTCAAAGGGGACGCACTACGCCTGAGGACCCCAAAGACTTGTAATGCAAGGACCAGGGAAGAGCAATAACACTTAGCCCTTAGACTTATATACCGCTTCGCAGTGCTTTACAGCCCTCTCTAAGCGGTTTACAGAGTCAGCCTCTTGCCCCCAACAATCTGAGTCCTCGTTTTTCCGACTTCGGATGGATGGAAGGTTGAGTCAATCTTGAGCAGGTCAGGATCGAACTGCTGGCAGTCGGCAGAGTTAGCCTGCAATGCTGCATTGTAACCACTGTGCCACCACGGCCCTTCCTTCCTTCCTTCCTTCCTTCCTTCCTTCCTTCCTTCCTTCCTTCCTTCCTTCCTTCCTTCCTTCCTTCTTAGCAATAGCACTTATATACTGCTTCACAGTGCTTTACAGCCCTCTCTAAGCAATTTACAGAGTCGACATATTAGTGGGCTTAGCTGGGAATATACAGGTAGTCCTCGACGTACGACTGCAATTGAGCCCCAAATTGATGTTGTTCAGCGAGACATCTGTTAAATGAGCCTTGCTCCTATTTTACAAACTTTCTTGCCGCCATTCTTAAGTGAATCACCGCAGTTGGTAAGTGAATAATCCGGTTGTTGAGTGAATCTGACCTTCCCCATTGACTTTGCTTATCAGGTCGCAAAAGCGGATCCCATGATCTTGGGACACAACCACGGTCACAAATATGAACCAGCTGCCCAGCATCTGAATTTTGATCCCGTGATCATCGAGATGTTGGAAAGGTCGTAACTGTGAAAAATGGTCCTAGGTCCCTTTTTCAGTGGCCGTTGTAACTTTGAACGGTCACTAAGCAAACTGTTGTAAGTCAAGGACTACCTGTACCCAGGTGCACCCAACAGTTCTTGTTTCCCCATCTACACTTACAAACAAATGGATATCAGTCTATAGGGATGTTGGTTTATGGCTAGAGGTAATAGCCTAGGGCAGGGGTGGGCAAACTATGGTTCTTTGAGGACCTGTGGACTTCAACTCCCAGAATTCCTGAGCCAGACATGCATGCATGGCTAGCTCAGGAATTCTGGGAGTTGAAGTCCACAGGTCCTCAAAGAACCATAGTTTGCCCACCCCTGGCCTGGGGATAGTAGGGAGAAACAGAAAAGTTGGGTGAAGTGGCCTTGCTCCTCAGGTCCTTCTTGAGAGATAAACAAGGTAATAAAAATTAAAGCAATAATAAAACAATTAAAAAAGGATTGGTCATTTTTATCTACAGCCCAGTGGTGGGCCAACCCTTCCCGCAACCAATATTTACACTGTCCTAGTTACTCTCACCCATTCCACTGCAAAGAACATGGACTCTCGACGTCAGCTTCCACTTTGGACAGCGAGTGTCCAATGTCCATCAAGAGGGACTTACGGGGGCCAAAAGAGGAAGTTCTTTCTCTGAAGATATCAGGTCTACCAAATCTTCTGCCCTCTCATATCCCTGCTATTTTCTGCCACCAATCCTGCCATGCCATTTGGGTAGGACACCATATTTTCTATTTCTTGCCTAGAGGCACTGAAGGTCCCAGCCAAGGCCATTTCTTGGGTTTCCCCCTCTCCCTTGCTTAGAAAATTAGGGCACACAACCCTGGTTTTCCCAGGCACAAGAACACACATGGAACCCCCCTGCCCACAAAACCTGAAGTTGCAATGGAGGAAGCAGATCCACACTCCGATTTCGTGGCCCAGGCAGATCTTCCTCCTTCACTGAAATGTAACAGGTAGGTCTTGGGAAGCCGGGGAGTTTCATGCATGCATTGAAATACATAGGAGACTCTGCACCAGAACGACCAATTGGCCTCTTGAGGAAGGGAAGCAATGAGGAATGGCAAAATTCCAAAGTGGGAAGAAAAGTTTGGGGAATCAGGGAAAAACGGAACCATTTTCCACTTTTTGAACAAAACTTAATGGAACATTTAGTCAGTTTCTCAGCAAAAACTTAATGGAACATTTAGTCAGTTTCTCAGCAAAATCTTACGTGATTTGTCAAGCACTACGTTACATATAACAAGAACAATAGTAACAATAGCAGCCAAGGCAACTCAGATGCTGCTCCATGAATAGAATTTGCATAAATGGGAATTTGGATTAATTCATTCACATTTCTTTCCAGTTTTACTTATAATAGAGCGAAGTAAAGATTATCCATTCTACCTTCATACATACTATATATAAACTCCCAAGCATACTCGCACAAGCAGTAAATCTGGATACTTTTACAGGGGGTGGATGGGGGGCTTGGACTGGGGAAAACTCTTGGCAAGTTCATTTCTACTGTTAGTTGCATATTCTGCATTTCTCCTGTAGCTTCACTGAACACAGCCCCTAGAATTTAGGTTGCTTAAATATATCTGTTTTCTCTCTCGAAACAACCAAACTTCTAAAACAGACAGAGAATTTGCAAGCCTAAAGCCAATTCCCCATGTCCAAGTTTTCCTCCACTGAAGCATGGAAGATAACAGAAATGAACAGGGAAGGAGGAAGAGGGAAATGTGATCTGGACATGTTCAGAGAGGCCAGGGCAGGAAGCAGAGTGATGTTCTGCACCCAAAAAGTAAATGTTGGCATGAAGCAACAGATTACTACAGAAAATGATACCTTGTCTGTTTTTAGATAGACTTGCTTGCTTTTCACCAAGGGCCCCGGTCCCCAGTAGACCATCTGAAAGTAACTTTCTTAAACTCCACGCTCTACTTGATTCTATTTTATTGAGAGAGATATTTTCCCAGAAAGGTAGTAGCTTGGAGCAAAGGCTGTGCATCAATTTTTGGAAATAGCCTCAGGCTGTAGCCTCAGGTTCTATTTAAGACCACATCCAGGGGAGAAGAAGAAAGATAAAGGTAAAGGTTCCCCTCGCACATATGTGCTAGTCGTTCCCGACTCTAGGGGGCGGTGCTCATCTCCGTTTCAAAGCCGAAGAGCCAGCGCTGTCCGAAGACCTCTCCGTGGTCATGTGGCTGGCATGACTAAACGCCAAAGGCGCACGGAACGCTGTTACCTTCCCACCAAAGGTGGCCCCTATTTTTCTACTTGCATTTTTTACGTGCTTTCGAACTGCTAGGTTGGCAGAAGCTGGGACAAGTAACGGGAGCTCACTCTGTTACGTGGTGCTAGGGATTCGAACCGCTGAACTGCCGACCTTTCTGATCGACAAGCTCAGCATCTTAGTCACTGAGCCACCCTGTCCCTACAAGAAAAAAGATAGAGAACAATAAATGGAGACTAGAAAGAATATTCTAAGGAAACGGTAGGATGCAGTAGAAAGCAACCTCCCCCAAGGCAAATATTTTGTGACATCAGCTATGAGATGCTCCTAAAATTCCAAATTACTCACCAACCCCCAAGACTGGGGATTCCTGACATAGAGTTTATGGCTTATAAAACGGTTCCATGTGTGCAGGTATATCTGGATGAGAGAAAGCGAGGGCGTCCCTGAATGTGTGAATGCACATGAGAAACATCCATGCCTTTTCCGTGACCCATTTGGAACACAGCACCAATTGCCTGTTCCTGTTGTATCCAAATGTTCAGCAATACCTCAAGGGCAAGGAAGTCAGACCATAAAGCCATCTTGATATATTGCCTCTCATGTCAACAAGTAGCATGGGCTTCCCATAAACCACTGAGCTGCTTCTAAGAAGAGCCAGAGAGGGCGGTGCAGGCAATCCAGTAGACGAGTCGAGAAACTATACTATGTATGATAATTTCAGCTCTTCTTAAAGTGAAGTCAAACACCAGCTCTCCCAAGGCATTTGATGGACTCTCCCTAAAGCTTAAACCAGTGATGGCAAACCTTTTTGGCACTGAATGCCAAAAATGTTGTGTGGAAACATCATGCACGCTCGTTGGGGCCATGCTCCAGAAAAGCCAAATTTCTGGATTCTAGCACGCATGCTCGCCTGACAATCAGCTGGCCGGCGCACATGTGCATACACCAGCGCGCACGAAGGGATCACGCTCTAGAAAAGCCAAACTTCTGGATTCTAGCGCACATGTGCATCTGACAATCAGCTAGCCGGCACGCATACAGACACCAGTTTTTGGCACTGCCACACGCGTGAAGGGATCACGCTCCAGAAAAGCCAAACTTCTGGGTTCTGGCACGCATGCGCAACCGACAATCAGCTGGCTGGCGTGCATGCATACACCACTGCTATAGGCGCGAAGACAGCTGATCATCGCACGTACATGCACACCAGAAACCCAGAAGACAAACAGGCAAGGCCGCGCATGCCGGGCAACATGGCTTCGCATGCCACTTTGGGCACACATGCCATAGGTTCGCCATTACGGGCTTAAACCCATTGATCAATGAAGATCTCAATTGTTTTCTTTTTCCAATGTTTCTGCTTCAAGATATTAAGCAAGTAAGATCAAGCTTCTCTGTAGCAGCTTCTGGTTCTACAATCCCTTCCCCAAACAAGTCTGCCCAACATCAACTACACTATGTCTATGGAGATTCCCAGTCATCCATATCATGGTTGTCTCAAAGATGTTTTTTCAAGAGGCAACTGGACTTCCTGGTTTGTCTTTGAAGATGTTTCGATTCTCATCCAAGAAGCTTTTTCAGCTCTGAAAAGAAAAACCAGAAAGTCCAGTTGCCTCTTGAAAAAACACCTTTGAGCCAGGGGTGGGTTCCTAATTTTTTTACTACCACTCTGTGGGCGTGGCTTATTTTGTGGGCATGGCTTGCCAGCCATGTGACTGGGTGGGCATGGCTTCTCGGACTGCTGAAGGGAGGGGAACTGAGATAGGTCCTGCCGTCCATTCCCCCTCCCCTCAGCAGCTCAAGAAGCCTCGAACGTGCAAAAATGCCTAGGATCATCACCGTGTGTTCGTGGTTTCTCGGACTGCTGAAGGGAGGGGAATGGAGATAGCTCCTGCCGCCCATTCTTTCAGCGTCTCACGCGCTCCCTCAGCCATCCTCCCCTGCTTGGACTCACTGTGGGGTAGGAAGGCAGCGCATGCGCAGTGCCGGAAGCTCGGCTTCTGGGCATGCGCAGAAGAAAAATGTTTAAAAAAATTTTTAAATGTAAAAAAAAAATGGTGGCGCCCAGGCACCGGCAACTGACCGCATCGGTACTGTGACGTCACCAGCGGGCCGCTACCGGTGCTATAGAGTGGACCGCACTTGTAGGAACCCACCACTGCTTTGAGGCAACCATGACCTGGATGACTGAGAATCTCCATAGAGTTAAGAGCTGAAGAAGCTTCTTACACGAGAAGCGAAACATCTTCAAAGAAAAACCAGAAAGTCCAGTTTGCCTCTTGAAAAAGCACTTTTGGGACATCAACAACAATAGTTTCCTCCCAGCTAACTAAACCTGCTCCTGTTCACTCAAACTTAATTAAGTTAATTTACTGACTGGCCCTGCTGTATTAAGTGGCTGGGGTCAGACATCACTGCCAACAAGGTGATAGTTTAGGATGATGTGTAAGCTCAATCCCGACCTACTCTGTAGTCTTTCCCCAACCAGTCAATCCATTTTTAATCGTTTTTACTGCAACAGACAGAGGGCACTGCTGTAAACCAAGTCTCTTATTCTTCCAGACTGGGTTGAGATAGTTCCTGCTATCTGTTTCTCTAAAAGAAAGGGAGATGACAAGAACCTTTTGCAGCAAAGCCTGACCTTTGCAAATTAAGTTATGTCCCTTCTTTTGAAACTAGAAAGCTGCTGTGCTGTAGAAAGATGATGGCATTCGAACTCCATCACTCTCTTAGGGTTGCATTCATACAGTATAACATGCTATTAAGCCAGTCAACACTTATCAAATATGTTCTGACAACAAGCAGGGTTCCTGGCTTAGTGTTTTCTATCAACTCAAATCAATTTGTTTGGGTTATGGTTCAGCAACATTATTAAACAAAATTTAATAATGGGTCATGTGAATTCAACCTAGTGTGGTGGCCTAGAGGCGGAGCTCTCGCCTCACAATCAGGAGGCTGTGAGTTCGATCCTAGGTAGAGGCACATATTTCTCTCTTTGGGCACAATGAGAATATATCCGCTGGGGAGAAAACTTTGCATTGGCGACAGGAAGGGCATCCGGCTAGTAAACACTCAGCTCCATTCATCTGCCCCGACTCCACCCCGCAAGGGATTGTGGGATCATTAAAAGAAGATGATGTGAATTCAACCTAGTATTTCTGTATAGGTGGGAAGGAGTATCTCCAATCCTGGGTTGGGACTGCATTTAATTTTCATCTGAATCAAGTCCAACAAGTAAGTGGGATGTGGCATCTTTTCTATTCCTTTCATAGTAATCCACTTCCAAGGGATCTACTTGCCTCTATAACAAGTACACTCTGCTTTGATTTTACACCCTTTTTCTAAGACTGCCCCTTCCAGAAAGTATCTCCTATCTCACCTTTCTTTTCTGGATCAGCCATTATTTTGACACACCCACCCACCCCCAAAGAGAAAACTAACTCCTTAGACTGAAATACAAAAGGATGGATGGATTTTTTTCTCGTTTATTTTAGGATTATCCCTTCCCTTTTTTTTTCCAACGCCTACCTTGCATATTTTTCCTTATCAACAGAGATTGGATCATCATACCTGCGGAGGAAAAAAAAAGGAAAGCATAACCAAAACATGGTAAATAACAAGGGTTAAGATGAGAAAAACATATTGAAAGTATGGGCAAATGCCTTATAATCAGGGGTGGGATTCAGCCGGTTCGGACCGGTTCGGGCGAAACGGATGTTAATTTTACATCTGGTTCGCTGAACCGGTAGTTGCAAGGACTGGCTGACCTTGCCCACCCTGCCCCTCCCCTCCCAGGAGTCTCCACGTGGCCCATTTTGGATGCCAGGTAAGTGCAGGGCCCGCGTGGAGGCTCTGGGAGGGCAAAAAATGGGCCTATCAGAAGTACCAGAAGTCCAGAAACGGGCCCATTTCCAGCCTCCAGAGGGCCTCTGGAGCCCAGGGGAGGCCATTTTCGCCCTCCCGGAGGCTCAAGGAAAGCCTCTGGAGCCTAGGGAGGGGGGAAAACGGGCCTACCAGAATTACTGGAAGTCCAGAAATGGGCCCATTTCTGGCTTCTGGAGGGCCTCCGGAATCAGGGGGAGGTAGTTTTGGCCCTCCCGGAGGCTCAAGGAAAGACTCCGGAGCCTAGGGAGGGCGAAAACGCCCCACACACACCGTGGTGCAGGAGGTCAAGTAGGCCATGCCCCCATGGCCACGCCCACCCAGCAACCGGGCAGAGACAATCCCACCCCTGCTTATAATTCTCAGCCAGTTGGGCTAGGCAACAAGGTAACCTCCAAGGACTGTGGGCATCAGTTCCCATCAATTTAAACAGCGTGACCGATAGCAAAGGTTTTCGCGAACTGATATATAAACCATCTGGAGAGCATCAAATTTCCTATGCAGGTAGTCCTTGACTTATGGCCACAATTGAGCCCAAAATTTCTATTTGTCAAGTGAATTTTGTCCCATTTTACGACCTTTCTTGGCACGGTTGTTAAGTGGATCACTGCAGTTGATAAGTTACTAACCCGGTTGTTAAGTGAATCTGGACCTTCCCCATTGACTTTGCTTGTCAGAAGGTCGCAAAAGCAGATCCCTTGATCTTGGGACCCAACCACGGTCACAAATATGAACCAGTTGCCCAGCATCTGAATTTTGATCTCATGATCCTGGGGATGCTGGAAAGATCGTAACTGTGAAAAACGGTCCTAGGTCCCTTTTTTTCAGTGGCCGTTGTAACTTTGAACGGTCACTAAACGAACTGTTGTAAGTCGAAGGGCTTCCTGTAGTTTGCTTTAAGATGTCTGTGCATGAGATTGCTAAATCCTCAAGGTCCGCCTATTCTTCCCCGTCTGGCTTCACCCAGACTGTTATTCAAACTTGAAAGCCAGAAGGATACAGACTGTGGATCAGCTATTTTTATTGCGGATACTAAAAAAAGCCATAATTAGAGCAGAAAGCCATCAACTGCCAATTTTGAGTCCCACGTTTAAGTACGGCGGTCCAGAGGTGCAAAGTGTATATCTCTTTTCTCTTCAAAAAAGACTGGAAAGAGGCAATTTCTCAGTGAGAATGACAGCTGAGAACACTGCAGAGTTATAATAATGGGCCTGTCTATCTCAGGCACCTCTGTCTGGCTTTCGGCCTTCTAGACCTCAAAAGCCCTCTCCTCTACCAAGGCACCAAGGACACCAGAAGATCTTGCTTCCTATTTTAAACTAAGAACAGCTTTCTTACATTTTAACTTGGAGCCCCTCCGGCTCATTTAAACCAGAGATGCGTAACTACTTCTTTTTTTTTCCCAAGACAAAAGACAAACTTGGGTTTTGAGTAGTCTTCTAGGGGCTGCATTCCAAAGACGGGGTAGGGCATGGATAACAAAACAAAATTGCAGTATTTTTTTTTTAATTAATGAACTACAAATGTATACCGCTCTCTCCCATGTGTTCCCTGGCTTCTCTCTTTTGACGAATTCAGGATTACAATTCTCTGTCTCTTCTTGTTGTTGTTGTTGTTGTTGTTTGCTTTATGCAGCATTTTGTTGATTGAAATAAAATAAAAAAGAGCAAAAGGCCACTTTTGGCGGGCCGCTGAAGAGAGAGACGCTTGGGGCCATAGCCAAGGTTTTAGAGGGCTACGTACGTCCTTGTGACCACAGATTAGGCACTGACTTGAAATGGGTCATGAGCGAGTTAGAATTACAAAGAAGGGTGGGGACCGCTCATTGGAATGAACCTTGCTTTCATCCGAGTTTTGCCGTCTCTGGAGGGCATGGGAAATGGCGGTGAGTTTAAAAGTTGCAGCGCTTTAACCTTGCAGCGCTACCAGGAAAAGGAGAGGAAAATCCCAAAAGACAACAACGATCATATTTGTCTTGGCTCAGACATGAAGATCTGTCTCTTCACCCAGACCTTTGGCGAGGGAGAGGGAGACATCTCTTCATTCCATCTGGCCCGTTGCGATTGCTATCTTTTTTTAAAATCTTCTATTGGTTTTATTGTAATTTCTTGGTTTGTCGTGAGCCACCCAGGACTGGGAGTCAGACTTCAACAACAACAACAACAACAAAATAAGCTTCGCCCATGACACCTCAGCAGGCTGAGTACAGCTGCTCCTCATCGTACGACCCAATTAGGAGCAGAATTTCTGTTGCCAAGCAAGGAAGTTGCTAAGTGAGTTGCGCCCAATTCTACAACATTTTTAACCAGGGTTGTTAGGCGAATCACTGCAGTTAAATGAATAGCAATAGCACTTAGATTTATACACCTCTTCATAATGCTTTACAGCCCTCTCTAAGCGGTTTACAGAGTCAGCCCTATTGCCCCCAACAATCTGGGTCCTCATTTTAACTGACCTCGGAAGGATGGAAGGCTGAGACAAACCTTGAGCCGGTCAGGATTGAACTCCTGGCACTGGGCAGAGTTAGCCTGCAATACTCCATTCTAACCACTACGCCACCACGGCTCTAACCACCAAATATACATCAACCTCTAGGGTAGTCCACGGGGCTCCAAGGTGAAGGGACAACAATCAACAGAAAATGCATTTTAGGAGCAGATGCTGTGTTTTGGACTATTCTATCTTGCGGTCGTTAAGCCAATCCAGCTTCCCCGTTGACTGGGCTTGTGGGAAGTTGGCTAGGAAGATTGTAAGTGATAATCAATGACCTCGGGACATTGCAAACATCATAAATACATGCCCGATGCCTGTCACGGTGTGAATATTGCCAGTTGTATGTATATGCAGGATGATGCATCCCTATCTAATATAATGGTACATTCCAATACAAGCAGATGTGATGTGATCTTCTGCGCATGTGTGCATTCCTAATTCTCCATTCTTCTTCTGGCTCTAGCTCTTGACCGGAACGGTCGCATTTTACTAGCAGAGATGTAATTAATCAGGATTTATTGTTTTTGTACTGAAATAAATATTTTCTATTAGACTTTTAATCTTGGTTTTATTTCTAACTGTCTGAATTCCAAGAGAAAGATCAACATTGCCTCTATGGGGACTTATTCTCCCCTTAACAATGCCAGACACCCAAATTTTGATCACATGATCCTGGGGATGCTGCAATGGTCATAAGGGCAAGGACAGATCATAAGTCACTTTGTTCAGTGTTCAGTCCTAAACAAAGGATCGTAAGTCGAAGACTTGCTGTATGCATTGTTTTAGCTGGCTGACAGTTACGCCTCTTTACGTCTGTAGAGATTTCTCAGTCATCCAGGTCATGGTTGTCCCCCTTTTCAGGAGGCAACTGGACTTCCTTGTTTTTTCTTTGAAGACGTTTCGCTTCTCATCAAGCAAAACATCTTCAAAGAAGAAGAAGAAGAAAAATCAGAACACTAAAAAACAAAATCAGAATACCAAATACAAGCCGAACAGACAAGACCTTGCAGACGACCCTCACTCTGTCAAAGACCTTGGAATACTCATATCAAATGACCTAAGTGCCAAAGCCCACTGCAACAACATTGCCAAAAAGGCTTTAAGAGTTGTTAACCTAATCTTACGTAGCTTCTTCTCCGGTAATATCACACTACTAACCAGAGCATACAAAACATTCGCCAGACCAATCCTCGAATACAGCTCATCTGTCTGGAACCCACACTGCATATCGGACATAAATACATTAGAAAGTGTCCAGAGATACTTTACAAGAAGAGTCCTCCACTCCTCTACTCGCAACAGAATACCTTACGCAATCAGACTTGAAATCCTGGGCTTAGAAAGCTTAGAACTACGTCGCCTTCGGCACGACCTAAGCATAGCTCATAAAATTATCCGCTACAACGTCCTTCCTGTCAATGACTACTTCAGCTTCAACCACAACAATACACAAGCACACAACAGATACAAACTCAAAGTGAACCGCTCCAAACTTGACTGTAGAAAATACGACTTTAGCAACAGAGTGGTAAATGCCTGGAACTCACTACCTGACTCTGTGGTTTCATCACCAAACCCCCAAAACTTTACCCTTAGACTGTCCACTGTTGACCTCACCCGATTCCTAAGAGGTCAGTAAGGGGCGTGCATAAGTGCACCAGCGTGCCTACCGTCCCTGTCCTAATGTTCCCTCTTATCAGTACCAATATTATGTACATAAACAATGTTACATCTATGTATATTACTAACACGTACTTGACAAAATAAATAAATAAATAAAATAAAATAAATAAATAAAATAAGAAAGTCCAGTTGCCTCCTGAAAAAGCACCTTTGGGACAACCATGACCTGGAGGACTGAGAATCTCTGTAGACTTTTAGCTATACAACCTGGGATGAACACCTTTTGAATGGTGTGGGAGTAGGAATGGATTTCCAGAGCAAAAACGGCAGACTACAGGAACCAGGAGCACCACTCAGGTGACCCTGAGGACACAGATAAATCTCCAAGTGGCCTCAATGACTCTCTAAAAAGGATGCAAATGACCAGCTGTCTGCAAAGAATATAAATCCTTCCATTCCCCACTATCCTGTCAGAGTTGAAGAAGCTTCTTGGATGAGAAGCGAAACGTCTTCAAAGAAAAAAAAAACAGAAAGTCCAGTTGCCTCCTGAAAAAAGCCTCTTTATGATTTAGTATAAAGAACCACAGAAGGAATGAGTTAGAAGGGACTTCCAATCTAGGCCGACCCGTCGCCCTGAACTTCACTAAACCGATCCTAACAAATGGCCTTCCGACCTCATTTAGTGGAGCAAACTATCTGTGAAAGCTTCTTCTTTCAAAAAATTATTTTAAAAGCTGCCTCTGGATTCAAAGGAACGAGGAATGCAAAGCCGTGAGTTTGAAAGCCCAGAGAGGCTGTTTTCATTGCACCTACAATATGTCAAACGGATGGGAAGGAGCTCCAAGGAACACCAAGCATATAAATACTGCTTTGTCATTCCGTTCTTTTCAAGCAGATCTCCTGGCCCAGATTGTGCAAGGACAGAACAATAAAGCAGCAGTAATAAACGGTTAGGGAGTTTGTCACAGTGTAGGCAGAAGGATGATAGTCGCTCATAATTCATTTCCAAGAAGGGCACATATACACTGCAGGATTGTGATTTGCTCACCTATAGGAAAAATTATTCTTGTATTTAATCCATTCTATTTGGATAGTTCTACCGCTTTGCAGCTGAGAGTACAAATTCTCTTACAAAGAATAAAATATTAAAAAAATAGGGTTGCAGCAAGTCCAGCTCAATAAAGAAGAATATTTGTAGCTCAGGGTTGTATTGAAGGCTCTCTGAGCTTGGTGCTTTTCTTGCAGATGTTTCATTACCCAGACTAGGTAACATCATCAGTGCTAGTAAGGAGTGAGATTTGGGAAGAGGAGGAGGAGGAGGAGGAGGAGGAGAAGGAGGAGGAGGAGGAGGAGGTGGTGGTGGTCTTGGTGGTCTCTGAGCTTGGTGCTTTTCTTGCAGACGTTTCATTACCCAGACTAGGTAACATCATCAGTGCTAGTAAGGAGTGAGATTTGTGAGGAGGGAAGGAGGAGGAAGAGTCGTCCTTGGTGCTCTCTAAGCTTGATGCTTTTTTTGCAGACGTTTCATTACCCAAACTAGGTAACATCGTCAGTGCTAGTAAGGAGTGAAATTTGGGAGGAGGGGGAGGAGGAGGAGGAGGTGGTGGTGGTGGTGGTGGTCTTGGTGGTCTCTGAGCTTGGTGCTTTTCTTCCAGACATTTCATTACCCAAACTAGGTAACATCATCAGTGCTAGTAAGGAGTGAGATTTGGGAGGAGGAGGAGGAGGAGGAGGAGGAGGAGGAGGAGGTGGTGGTGGTGGTGGTGGTGGTGGTCTTGGTGGTCTCTGAGCTTGGTGCTTTTCTTGCAGATGTTTCATTACCCAAACTAGGTAACATCGTCAGTGCTCATCTATAGATAGGTAGACTAGCACTGACAAATTACCTATCTAATGAAATATTTGCAAGAAAACAAGCGATCTCAGAAAGCACGAAGGGCCCTTCAGATCCAGCACAACCACCAGGAACTTCACAGAAATATTGCCGTACATTGCTTCACACCAATACCCCCAATAGTGTCTTCTGAAATGTCTCCTCTTCAAATCCTAATGGATGCAATGGGCTGATCAGCTAAAGAAAATGCCTCTGGTTAATAAAGCAGCACAAACATAGGTGTGTATCTGTGCACAATGTGCTCACACAGATACACTCCAAAAATGTTTAGCTCGTCAAGAGTTGTAAGGGGCACTCTTGAATTTCATTTACATTTTGTTCCTTGCTCTTTAATATTAAACATATGCAAATCAATGCATTTTTGTTGCGATCACATGGGTTTCCTTGTGGCAATAGCATTATTAACATGTGTCCCCTCATCCATTTATATTCCTTGAGGGAGCCTTTTTTTAAAAAAAAACTCACCTTGAAAATTTGCTGGGTCCTTCACCATCTTCATCATCGAAGTCCATTCTGGGGGGAGGAAAAAAAGAGATAATTATTAGCATTATATCTTCATAGCTGGGAGAGTCCGCATGGATTAAGGAAAGATGAGGTGAATTTTATTTATTTATTTATTTATTTGTGGGACTTACATACCGCCTCATAGTGCAAGCACTCTCTAAGCGGTTTACACCAGTAAGCAATGTATATTTATATTGCCCCCAACAATCTGGGTCCTCATTTTACCTACCTCGGAAGGATGGAAGGCTGAGTCAACCTTGAGCCGGTGAGATCTGAACCGCTGAACTGCTGATCACAGTCAGCTAAAGTGGCCTGCAGTACTGCACTCTAACCGCTGCGCCACCTCGCCTTATTATGCCTTATTTCTCATGGTGCCTCCCCTTCTGATTTTCTCTGCTCAATAGCGATGCCTATTAGGCTTTCAGTTCTTCCTTTTTGTTAAGAATTTATGAACAGTGCTCTCCCTTCCCTCTTCGGAGCAAACCTAAAACAGCCAAAATGGGGTGTCTGCAGCTCTCCAAATATTCTGAACTCCAAATCCCATCAGGCCCAGCCTGCCTGGTCAACAGCGGGGGATGAGGGAAGCTGGGCCCTGACATCCATAAACCCATTATCTCTCCTTAATGTCCCCCCTCCGTGCTATGGATTCTTTTTGCCTTAGCATGGCTCAAAAGTAGAACTGTTGGCCATCTTGAACTTCCATTGGTTTCCTTTCCATCCGGCTGATCATTAAAAGCAAGCCAGAAGTCAAATGTTTCTGTTCTGGTAAAGTTATCCTGTTATTTGGCTGTTCTTGCTTCGTGTGTGTTTACAGCCAAATGATCTTCAAAGCCTGCCCAATTTTTTCACCCGTTACTTTTCTGGTCACCTGGCCAAAAAAATCCATTTCTTCCAGTTCCCGTCTTAACTTTCTTTGCAAACAAAATTCCTCCACCACCACCATCGCTACCCTCCTAATATTGCCCTATTTTTGTCACTTTCTTTGAGTTCTGAGTCCAACAAGATTGTTTACTCAAAAATATGTGCTTTGCCTAGCCCTAGAGCAAGGACCATCATATATCTCCCTCCCTAAATCACCATCCCAAACCTACCTTTAAGAGGTGAGAATAGGGGGAAAGACAGGCTCTGCTATGCTGTTTCTCAATTAAGATTTTAATTTTGGTTAAATTATGACCACCTTTTTCTAATGCCATTATTATTATAAAGAGCCGAGGTGGTAAAGCGGTTAGAGTGCAGTACTGCAGGCCACTTTAGCTGACTGTGATCTGCAGGTCAGCGGTTCAAATCTCACCGGCTCAAGGTTGACTCAGCCTTCCATCCTTCCGAGGTAGGTAAAATGAGGACCCAGATTTTGGGGGGCAATATAAATATACATTGCTTAATGGTGTAAACCGCTTAGAGAGTGCTTGCACTGTGAGGCGGTATATAAATCTCACAAATAAATAAATAAATTAATAAATATATTTCTGAGCTGCAGAGAGAATGACTCATTTTCATTGAAATTAAGCTGTTCTTTCAGCGCTTCTTAATGTGTTGGTGTTTGGATGCTCCTTGATTGGTGGAGAAACAGTGACCTCCAGTGGTCACTTGGATAAGTTAATAAAAAGAACAGGGATTCACTGTCCACTCACTTCCTGTCCATTTCCTGATGGATCTGTGTCTTCCACAAATGGTAGAAATACTCAGGAATGCACTTTTTTTCCTGGGTTTTGTAAACATCTTGCTTGATTAAATGGTTTAGGGAGCTCAAAAACTACCAACTGTTTTGAAAATACTCAAACGGCATTTTGAGACAAGATCTTACAAAAATATAGATTTTGAATTTTCCTTTTCTTTTCCTCTAAGGTTCATTCAAGCTGCTCATCGTTTTCCATTTGCATTTAACTCCTCTGCAGAGCTTCAACTCCTACCCTCAAAACGAGGCTATAGAGCACTGCACACCAAGACAACTAGACACAAGAACAGTTTTTTCCCGAACGCCATCACTCTGCTAAACAAATAATTCCCTCAACACTGTCAAACTATTCACTAGGCTGCATTACTATTACTATTAGTTTTTCTCATCGTTCCTATCACCCATCTCCTCCCACTTATGACTGCAGGACTGTAACTTTGTTGCTTGTATCCTTACGATTTATATTCATATTGATTGTTTCCTGATTGCTTACTTGAACCCTATGACAATCATTAAGTGTTGTACCTCATGATTCTTGACAAATGTATCATTTCTTTTATGTACACTGAGAGCATATGCACCAAAGACAAATTCCTTGTGTGTCCAATCACACTTGGCCAATAAAGAATTCTATTCTATTCTATTCTATTCTATTCTATTCTATTCTATTCTATTCTATTCTATTCTATTCTATTCTATTCTATTCTATATAAATTTGAAATCAGACCAAGGTTAAGCCTTCCATCCTTTGCAAATATCCCCCAATCATTTACCGTTCACTGCATTTCATTCAGATGGATGTTGGGCTGGCTTGCAGTCCTTCGAAAAGACTGTTCCTTCCACCATGAAATTTCACTGCATGTTATTTATTTGACGCAAGTGAAAAAGAAAAGCGGGGAAAAAAATCCATACATCAAGAAATATGACTGCATCTAACTTTAGCTTTCAGTCAAAAACACAAGGTGGAAACTATTAATTCAAGGAGTAGAAAACCTTTTTGTGCTTAGTGGCTGAAAATCGTTTTAGAGAAGATGAAAGCTTCATGGCAGATTTTTCTTTCCCCTTTTCCAATCTTGTACCAGATTGATTCTGGCCATTGTCAGCACCCTTCTTAATAAATTATGATACCTTTCATTTATCTTCTTTGGGATCATAATATTTGCGGTTTTACTTTATATTTTATTTTCAGAAATTTCTGACAGGTTGGTCTGTGGGCGCGTGTGCGTGCACACACACAAACGTGTGTGTGTGCGTGTGTGCGTGTGTGTGTGTGTATGGATAGATGGATGGATGGATGGATGGATCTACCACCTAGGATAAAATGTTCCTTCATTGTTCTGGCATTTCCAAACTTTATTGGTGCATGATTTATCCATCTCGCAATACCACCTCTTCTTTTCCCTCCAAGTGTTAGGAAATCCAACAGAGTGACCTTCAAAGAGAAGACCTGGGTACTAATGCAAAAGAAAAAGTATCCCTCCCTCTTAAATCCTTTTCTTTCATTCATTCTCCATCCTAAATGAAATGTTATTTGTCCAAAACTTGCAGCCATTTAGCATGTATCTGTGTTTAGGAGTATGTGTGTGTCAGGGGCGGGTTCCTACTTACTTCGCTGCCGGTTCGCTCCCTCCCACGCCGCATGGGCGCACCTCGTGGGTGCACATGCACTTTGCACGCGCAAGTATGCGCAGTAACAAAAAATCCGGAAAAAATAATAATTAAAAAAACGATGGTGAAAAAACGATGGTGATCACATGCACAATGCCGGAACTCGGCTTCTGCGCATGCTCAGAAGGAAAAAATATTTTTTTAAAAATGGAAAAAAAATTCCAAAAAAGATGGCGGCACCCACGGACCGGCACCAACCAATCCGGTTCAGTGACGTTATCGTGACATCACCAGCAGATCGCTACCGGTTCGGGCGAACTGGTCCGAACCGGGAGGAACCCACCCCTGGTGTGTGTATGTGTGCGTTTGCATGAGACAGAGGGAGGGGAGGAGGAGGAGGAGAATGGGAAGAAAAAGAAGAGGAGGAGGAGGAGAGGGAGAGGGAGGGGGAGGGGGAGGAGGAGGAGGAGGAGAATGGGAAGAAAAAGAAGAGGAGGAGGAGGAGGAGGAGGAGGAGGAGGAGGAGGAGGAGGAGGAGGAGGAGGAGGAGGAGGAAGGAGAAGAAGGAAAAGAAGAAGAAGAAGAAGAAGAAGAAGAAGAAGAAGAAGAAGAAGAGGAGGAGGAGGAGGAGGAGGAGGAGGAGGAGGAGGAGGAGGAGGAGGAGGAGGAGGAGGAGGAAGAAGAAGAGGAAGAAGAAGAAGAAGAAGAAGAAGAAGAAGAAGAAGAAGAAGAAGAAGAAGAAGAAGAAGAAGAAGAAGAAGAAGGGACTCCATCTTGAAAATCCCTGTCCGTCCATTCAACATTAGTTTGAAAAAGTGATGCTTACTTACCCAGAACGTCTCTTTCCCCCTCTGGCAGGCACCGCTCCTGCCATTCTCACTTGACCAGTGGCCATGGGTGCCACTGGCAATGTCACTGACCCTGGTATGTCCGATGCCATTTCTGTAACACAGAACATAAAGCATCAGCTTCAGTTGGTAGGCAAATGGAGTGAGGGTCTCCTGGCATATCTGAGCTTTTGATAAGATTGCAGTGAGCTCATTCACAAAATGGTTTCCATGGGAGACTTCCTTATTTACAGAATGGCTGCTAAGAAAAGGATCTTGGATACGCATTGTCTACTCATGAAAAAAGGAGACTGGAATGGTCCAATTTCTCTGTTTTCGGGGGTGAACCCCCCTTTAAAAAAAATTAGATGGAAAACAGAAAGTTGTCCCAGTGGTTCATTTTTAAGATGTCGTTCCCTTCAAATGCCTATGCAATCTGAACTGTTACAAATACAATTATTCTAAACTTTACTGGTTGCTTGAGCCAATATATTAATCACCATTCAGCTGAATGTCGAAAAATGCTAAATCTATAACTCTTTTAAACCTGCTAAGATTAGATAGAGAGCCAGTTCGATGTAGGGGTTAAGGCAGGGGTATCAAATTCAATTTCATTGAGGGCCGCATCAGGGTTGTGTTTGACCTTGGGGGGCCACGGTGGGCGTGGCCAGGGTGGGCATGGCCAGCTCAACATCACTCATGTCAGGGGAGCCTGTGGTGGCCCGAGCGCTCTCCCAGCAAAAACGTGCTCCCAAGCTCCGTTTTCTGCTGCAATGGCCTCCTGCGACACACTGCCAGCAAAAATGGAGCTCGCGAGGGCCGCCCGTGGCCCTCCTGAGCTCTGTTTTCGCTGGCAGAGGCACTGTGGGCCGGTCCTTCGCTGTTTCCAGGGTGGCCCTGGGTCCGTGAGTTTGACACCCCGGGTTAAAGTCAGAGGTGGGTTCCTGCCGGTACGCTCTTACCTGTTGGTCGCCGCAGAACCGAAGAAGTTGGTGGCGTTCATGGCGCGGGGCTTTCCCTGCCCGCTTTCCCCCGCCCACCTGGACACCGCCATTTGCGTTCTTTTGCCCTCTGCACAAGCAGAACACTTTGTGCATGCGCAGAGGGCAAAAGAACGCAAATGGCGGCATCTAGGTGGGCGGTGAAAGCGGGCGGGGGAAGCCCCGCGCCGCGAACGCCACCGGCTTCTTCGGTTCTGCGGTGACCAATAGGTAAGAGCGTACCGGCAGGAACCCACCTCTGGTTAAGGTATAAGGCTAGAAGCCAGGAAGGAGACTGTGAGTTCTAGTCCTGCCTTAGGCACAAAGCCAGTTGGGTGACCTTGGGCCAGTCGCTCTTTCTCAGCCCTACGAATGAGACAATGGCAAACCACTTCCAAAATCTTGCCAAAAAACCCCACAGGTCCTTTTTCAGGAGTCAACACTGACTCAAAGGTAATACCCCCCCCCCAAAAAAAGGATTTGCATGTAGTAAATCTGAGATTTACCTGTTTTCTATTCAGCAGACTTCTGATACAAATGGGGGGGGGGAACCCATTTTACTGATATGTACTTTCATTTGCTTTTTAATTGCTATTTGGATCTTATGGGCACCCCTTTCCTCCATCGGTCCGTTAAATCAATATAAACTATATTAGCATCATTCTATGCTTCCATTTTCCCTCCCTCCATATTGCTGAGTTTTTGGTCTTAATGATATTATTTACAAGCGTTCTAATAAAAATAATAAATAAGTCATAAATTAAACCACCAAATTGGTTTGAATGCAGCATTTACGATTTATTCCCACTGCAATCCTTCAAAAGCTCAGGAGAGATGGTAGCCTGGAAGCAAAGAATTGAATGCTATTTGCTGGGGAATAACATTGGAAAAACAATAGGCCAATGGCTTTTCCTTTTTCAGATTATGAGTTTTTAAAAATTTGTTAGCTGTGCAGCCTCTTTTTGGAGCCAAGTAACCTCAAACATCTAAGAAATAAATAAAGAAAATTCCAGGTAGCAGAATGCTAGGCTATCTGTACAATTTGTCTGATCCAATGTAGTTGTTCTTACAAATAATTCTTTGAAACCTACAGGCACATTACACCATCATTTTTAAAAAAATGATGTTATTACCGTATTTTTCGGAGTATAAGATGCACCTTAGTTTTTGGGGAGGAAAATAGGGGGAAACAATCTGCCTACCAGGTATTCATCTGGCTAGCATCCTTAGTCTGGTCAGCTTCAGCACATTATTTTATCTCCTGGTTAGGACTTAAAAAAACCTTCTTCTGAGAGAATAACAATGAAAGAGCCTGCAAGCCGGTAAGAGCTGGGAAGATAGTTAGCACCTGGTTAGGGCTGGAAAAAAACTTATTCGGAGCAAGTAGAGCAATGAAAAAAAATTCTGCAAAGACTTAGGGCTGGAAAAACATTCTTTGGAGAGAGTAACAATGAAAAAGCCTGCAAGGTAAGAGCTGGGAAGATCTGTTAGCACCTAGTTAGGGCTGGAAAAAAAAGCTACATTCGAAGTATAAGACGCACCCAAATTTTCAGCCATTTTTAGGGAGGAAAAAGGGGCGTCTTATACTCTGAAAAATACGGTAATTACATTATCAGCATTCCATGAATTAGCAATTCCCAGCAAACATCTTTCCACTCTACATGAATGTCAAAGAGAAACCCAAATACTCAACATTTGTAAAAGAGATTTTAAAAATACAATTTTAAGGAACGCCAGATAATAGGTGTCTGTCTGTTCCTTAACCTTTTATCGTGCGGTTAGAGGAAGTATTTTATCATCAAATGCAAAAAGAGAAAAAGGAAGACAGAGAAAGACAGAGAGAAAGACCGTAATGCCAGCTTGGCATTTGACAACAAAAGCTAAATCAAATCTTTCATAAAAACATATGCTGCACGAAATAATGTTAATCATCTCCATTCACACGATAATACTGATATGAACCAAAACACAAAAAAAGTCAGAAATTCTTAAAGACAGCTATGTGCAGCTAAGATTGAAAAGAATTGGATTAATAAATTATTGCAAAGGCTCAGCTCAATCTCATCCACGTTAAGGCTCAATGCTGTTCAATGCGCCCTGCTTTCAACTAGATCAATTCTTTCCCACCTGTGCAGAAGCGGTCCCACAAATATGTCTGGTTTTTTTCTCTCCTTGGGATTGCACCTTCTTTCAAAAGGAATTCATAAGAAATGTCAAAAACCTCTGGGAAGAGGCATTGCTAGATTGGTATTCGGCTCAGAACCGTCATCGCAGATCCGTTTATCTTAACAGCAGCCTATGATTCAGCAAGGAACAAACATCTTGCATACTGATCAGTTTATTTGCCGGGGGGGGGGGGACATCGACATTAAATATTTGAGGTCTGCAGGAAAGGCAGAAACTGGAATGGAAGAGAGCTTTTGATGGATGATAATTTAATTTAATTTAATTTATTGTATTTCTATGCCGCCCAACTCCCGAAGGACTCTGGGCGGCTTACAACAGGATATAGAAAATACATTTAAAAACATCATAAAAGATTAAAAAACAGGTAAAAATCACATACATACTGTATCATTCAAGGCCGGACCTCGCAAATTGCAAGATCAGCGGCCCCAAGCCTGCCGGAAAAGCCAGGTCTTCAATGCTTTCCGGAAGGCCAATAGAGTGGGGGCAGTCCAGATCTCAGCGGGTAGTTGATTCCAGAGAGCCGGGGCAGCCACAGAGAAGGCCCTTCCCCGCGGCCCGCCAGCCGACATTGCTTAGCTGACGGGACCTGGAGGAGACCACTCTGTGGGATCTCACCGGTCGCTGGGAACTATGAGGTAGAAGGCGGTCTCGAAGATAACAGGCTAACATACACAAGTTCACCAACTCATTGCCCAGGGGGCAAGGGGGGGTCTATGATTCGGGTGAGTTGACAACCAACCACAGATCCCAGGGCCATTTTAAGGTAAGTAACTTGAGATAGGAGCCGAGGTGGCGCAGTGGTTAAAAGCAGCACTGCAACCTTCAGCTGATTGCTAGTTCAGCAGTTCAGCTGTTCAAATCTCACCAGGCTCAAGGTTGACTCAGCCTTCCATCCTTCCGAGGTGGGTAAAATGAGGACCCAGATTGTTGGGGACAATAGGCTGAACTCTGTAAACTGCTTAGAGAGGGCTGTAAAGCACTATGAAGTGGTATATAAGTCTAAGTGCTATTGCTATTGCTATTGCTATTGCTATAAAAGCCTTCTGTTACCATCTTGGACTTTCTCCAGTTTGGTGCCATCCATTTGGTGATATCTCAGTGCTGACAATGCTACCTTAATGTCATGCAACTGAAAAGCTGAAGTCCAACACAACTGAAAGCCACCAGGTAAGTAAAACTGCATGGTTCAGTCAATGACCAGGTGATTCACTTAACATATAAGAACACTAAATAAATATAAATAAATAAATAAACAACCAGAATCACAGAATAACAGAGTTGGAAGGGAGCTTGGAGGTCTTCTAGTCCAACCCCGTGCTCAGATAGGTAACCCTATACCATTTCAAACAAATGGTTGACTAATCTCTTCTTTAAAACTTTCAGTATTGGAGCACCCACAATTTCTGGAGGCAAGTCCTTCCACAATGAATGGTTCTAACTGTCAGGAAATTTCTCTTTACTTCTAGGTTGCTTCTTCCCTGGATTAGTTTCCACCCATTGCTTCTTGTTCTATCCTCAGGTGCTTTGGACAATAGCTTGACCCCCTCTTCTTTGTGGCAGCCCCTGAGATATTGGAACACTGCTATCATGTCACCCCCTAGTCCTTCTTTTTTATCAAACTAGACATACTCAATTCCAGCAACCATTCTTTATATGTTTTAGCCTCCAGTCCCCTAATCATCTTGGTTGCTCTTCTCTGCACTCTTTCTAGAGTGTCAACATATTTTTTACATGGTGACCAAAACTGAATGCAGTATTCCAAGTGTGGCCTTACCAAGGTCTTATAAAGTGGTATTAACACTTCATGTGATCTTGATTCTATCCCTCTATTTATGCAGCCTAGGACTTGTTGGCTTTTTTGGACAGCTTGCCAACACTGCTGGCTCATATTTAAATGACCATTCACTAGGACTCCAAGATCCTTCTTGAAGTTACTACGATTGAACCCAGGTACCACCTATTCTATGGCATGATATTTAACCATGTTAAAAATGGTAATAAAATTGGGTCCACACATGTGATATCTGACTTAAACAATGATTTGCTTAGCAACTAAAATTCTGGTAAATTGTGTTCGCAAGTCGAGGACTCCCCAAAATGCTGTTTCGGTCGCGTTACACTCCTCGCTATTCTTCACTGAGCATTTCACAGCATTCGTCTCTTTCTCTCCCTTTGCGAATGAGCCGATTTTAACCACGATTAAGTAGCCATTCGGGACACAATGTTCAAGAGCGTTGGGTGAAAGCGCAATTTGTTACACTATTTTAAATACAGCTGTCGTGATTTCGCTCCCTGCTAGATCAGCAAGGCAGATGTCTCCTGCTCAATGCGAGCAGTAAAAATCCAGCATCAAATGGGTTTCTAAGGGCAACAGCGCCATAAAAGGGGCAGACCAAACAATAAAAATCCAAACTATTTTGAACGGGAAATTTTACAGAACTATTCTTTCATGTGCAAAATGGGACATTGCCCAAACTGTTGTGCCTCAAAAGGCTTTAAATGTTTTTCACACCCTCGGAATCTAATGGCACCTTTTCCTACCAATTAATTTATCTATCAATTTTACTTTTTGCAACCAGTCGTGAGATTCTGCTGAGTTGAGAAGAATATGCACAAACCTTCCTGACTTTATCGGATCCTCGGAAAAGAAAGCTCTCTGATTATGGATTAAGGTTTCATCTCCTTCCTTAAACAGAAACTAGATGTTTTTGGTACGTATAAGGCAGTGATGGCGACCCTGTGGCACGCGGAGCCATATCTGCCAGTACGCGAGCCGCTACCCTAACTCAGCTCCAGTGCACATGTGCGTGCCGGCCAGCTAATTTTCGGCTTGTGCGGAGGCTCTGGGAGGGCGTTGAGGGCCTCCAGGGGGGATGGTAGAAGCCGTTTTCGCCCTCCCCAGGCTCCAAGAAAATCTCTGGAGCCTGGGGAGGGCAAAAAATGGGCCTACCGGGCCCACCCAAAGTTGGGAAATGGGGGAGTGGGGGGGATCGTGTGCGCATGCACAGGGGGCGGGGCAGCACGGGGAATCACATGTGCAGGGAGCAGGGGGCCATTGAATTATGGGTGTGGGCACTCGCATGTGCGCAATAGCGTGCACGCGCATGCTTGTGGCACCCAAGGAAAAAAAGGTTCGCCACCACTGGTATAAGGCATGCAAATTAAAACCATTTGGAAGACATTTGGCACAATCTACAAAACATACAGAGACCATGTCTATGCTATTTGTAGGATAATAGGGCATCGCATCACATTCTGAGAGACTTACCTAAAGATTTTCTTTTTAACTAACTCTCCAAAAACAACAACACCATTTTAAAAATCTGGGATCCGCTTTCCTGAACATTTCCTTACTCTCTGAAAAATATTCTATTTTTGCTACCTCTTCCCACAGTACTTTAGAATTCCTTCTGGTGATGTTTTGGAGCTTATGTTAGTTGCAAAGTTGTTTTCCTTTACGTTACTTCTTCTGTCACAACATTTTAATCCAGAAGTGTTGATTTTGTATCGAATATATATTTGGGCCAATATTAATGTAGCAACATAGCAGCTCATCAGCATTCTAGGAAAGATTTCTTGGGTCATCTTTGTTCATTCAAGTTGCTATTTTATGCCCTTCAACCGAAGATAGAAAAACCATAATGCCTTCCAAAAAATAACACTAAGCTCTCTCATTACTTTTTCTTCAAAAAGTTGGCAGTTAACATTAAACCCACCAACACTTCTCTCGATGTCTTTCAAGTTCTTTGCCCACCTGTCTTTGGTGTTCTTAAAAATGGAGAGATAGGAAGCATTTGAAGATAACAGCAAATAACCTCACCACTTTTCTCTTTGCTAAAAACCCAGATATCCCCAACATGGTCGTTATTTGGAAAGCAACTACATGCTTGTCCTTGCAAGTACCATTAAAGTAAAAAATAGAATATAGAATCATAGAACTATAAGGGATTTAGAAGAGACATGGGAGTGTTCCTATGTACCAGGAGTCATGGTGGTGCAGTGGTTAGAATGCAATACTGCAGGCTAATTCTGCCGACTGTCAGCAGTTCGACTCTCACCAGCTCAAGGTTAACTCAGCCTTCCATTCTTCTGACATCAGTGAAACGAGGACCCAGATTGTTGGGGGCAATATGCTGACTCTGTAAACTGCTTAGAGAGGGCTGTAAAGCACTAAGAAGCAATATATAAGTCTAAGTGCTATTGCTATTGCTATTGCTAAGTGCTATTCCTGGAAACCAGCTGTCAAGCCCCATACAACTGTAAGAAATAAACAAAGCAAGCAGTGTAGCAAGATGTCTTACAGAATACAAATAACAGAGTTGAAAGGGATCTTGGAGGTCTTCTAGTCCAACCCCCTGCTCAGGGCAGGAGACTTATACCATCCTGGTCAAATGGTTGTCCAGTCTCTTTTTGAATACCTCCAGTGATGGAGCACCCACAACTCCAGAGAGCAAGCTATTCCACTGATTAATTTTTCTCAGGAAATTTCTCTTTAGTTCTAGGTTGCTTCTCTCTCTAATGATCTTCCACCCATTACTTCTTGTTCTGCTGTCAGATGTTTTGGAGAATGTCAATCCTCTCATCTCTGTGACAGCTCCTTGTAGAAAGTTAGCACCCACCCCTCTCCTAGAAGAATGAAATATTTTAGGAAATATTAAAAAAGGCAGAATATTATATTTCCCTAAAGGAGAAACATGCTCTTGGAAAGCAGCCCCCACCTTTCTTAATAGCCCCAGCAGGACTGGGCCAGCCTATCTACAAGACAAAAGACCTTCAGCTCCAGGGTGATGGGATTAAGACATGACCCCTCAGGACATAATAGGATTAGCCCTCTACCATCTAGCAGCAGAGCTCACCACATACCACAACAATCCCCTTCATTGCATCACCCAGCAAGCTTCAACCAAGCCTGGGACTCAGACAGCCTACAAAGTTAGCAGTGACCCCTACAACAACCAATATAATACATTTCTTGCACAGGAACAGGAAACTCAAGGCCAAGGCCCAAGAGACAGTGTAAATAACCCTCACTCTCCATTCCATGTCTTTCCGCCCACTTGGAACTGAACCAGATGGGTTCAAATGTGGTGGTGCAGTGGTTAGAGTGCAGTACTGCAGTCTACTTCTGCTGATCACCGGCTGTCAGCAGTTTGGCAGATCGAATCTCACCAGGCTCAAGGCTGACTCAGACTTCATCCTTCCGAGGTGGGTAAAATGAGGAGCCAGATTGTTGGGGGCAATATGCTGAACTCTGTAAACCGCTTAGAGAGGGCTGTAAAGCACTATGGGGCAGTATATAAGTCTAAGTGCTATTGCTATTGCTATATTTCTTCCAACACCCTCAAAATATTGGAATATAGTTACCCTGTCGTCCCCCCCAAAATGCTTCTCTTTGATAGACTAGATAACTATGACAGTCATGGTACTGAAGACAATGTCTCCAAATCCAAAATGTGTCCTTCAGTCACAAAAGGTGGCCCTTGTCAGCTTTGCTGTCTTTGGAGCATGATTCTAAGGCAGAGATCTTCAAACTTGGCAACTTTAAGACTTGTGGACTTCAACTCCCAGAATTCTCCAGCCAGCATAGCTTGGATAATTCTGGGAGTTGAAGTCCACAAGTCTTAAAGTTGCCAAGTTTGGGGACCCCTGTTCTAAGGGATGCTTTGTAGGGGTCTGGAAAAGACACAGCACAGCCAGTGGGTAAAAAAAAAATGTGTTCAGGTTGCTTCCAGAGAGCTGTCTTTGTTCTTTATTACTCCAGGCAGAATTTGTCATAAAAGTTCATATTGCAACTGCCATCTAAGTAATGACAGCTTGTCAGTTCAGTAACAGGAGCATTAAATTAATTAATCTGCACGGCATGATGCACGAACAAGAAGAAGTAAAAAAGACAATGTTTTCTTTGTGATCCAAAATCCAACACATCCGGACATTTGTAATATATGAAAGCTGCTTGCTTTTTGGGGATACAAAATGAGACCAATGAGCATCCCCTGAGCTCTTCCACCAACACTGACCTGATTGTTTTTACTGGAAATACCAAGACTTTAATTTTCCCATAGGCAAAGTTCTCCATGCCATTAGGAATCGGGTGAGGTCAACAGTGGACAGTCTAAGGGTAAAGTTTTGGGGGTTTGGTGACGAAACCACAGAGTCAGGTAGTGAGTTCCAGGCATTAACCGCTCTGTTGCTAAAGTCGTATTTTCTACAGTCAAGTTTGGAGCGGTTCACTTTGAGTTTGTATCTGTTGTGTGCTCGTGTATTGTTGTGGTTGAAGCTGAAGTAGTCGTTGAGAGGAAGGATGTTGTAGCAGATAATTTTATGAGCTATGCTTAGGTCGTGCTGAAGGCGACGTAGTTCTAAGCTTTCTAAGCCCAGGATTTCAAGTCTGGTTGCATAAGGTATTCTGTTGCGAGTAGGTCAGTAAGGGGCGTGCATAAGCGCACCAGCGTGCCTACCGTCCCTGTCCTAATGTTCCCTCTTATCAGTACTCATCTTATGTATATAAACAATGTTATATCTATGTATATTACCAACCCGTACTTGACAAAAAAAAAAGAATTACACTGCCCAGTCTTCTGATCTCCTGGGAAATATTCTGGTTCTTGCTCACAAGAGATTCTGTTCATTCTAAAAGAGAACATCTGCACGTTAAAAAAAAATCCAACAAGAGAGACCTCTCCATTCCTCCCCAACCTCTCTTCGTTTCTCATGCTGAGACAAAAGGCAGCAGCCAACCAGCCTTTTCACATGTAAAACAAGAGCAAAGCATAAACTTCAGGTTGACTGACAGATCTGGCAGCTGCATTCTTCTGACTCCTACTCAGCCAAGGAACCCAGCATAATGGCATACCAAAGAACTCAGCCGTTGTCAAATAAGCAATTTCACAGGGGAGTTGCGTATAAATGCCCTATGCCTCGTGTCTAGAAAGAGGAGGAGGAGGCAGAAAGATCTCAAAACATGTACAGAACACGGTCTTACGGTTGATTTATTTTCCTGAATCTCCCAGTAAAACTCGATTCTGTGTCTGGCCAACTCTAACCGGTTCCTCTTCATCCAGATCTATAACCAGTGGGCTCTTAAATAAGATTATTTTATTAGTCAACCCAACTAGGTAGACAAGATGCTTTTTCAGGAGGCAACTTGAAGAGCCGAGGTGGCGCAGCGGTTAGAGTCAGTACTGCAGGCCACTTTAGCTGACTGTGATCCGCAGGTCAGCGGTTCAAATCTCACCGGCTCAAGGTTGACTCAGCCTTCCATCCTTCCGAGGTAGGTAAAATGAGGACCCAGATTGTTGGGGGCAATACAAATATATACATTGCTTACTGATGTAAACCGCTTAGAGAGTGCTTGCACTGTGAGGCGGTATATAAATCTCACAAATAAATAAATAAATAAATAAATAAATAAATAAATAAATAAATAAATAAATAAATAAATAAATAAATAAATAAATAAATAAATAAATAAATAAATAAATAAATAAATAAATAAATAAACTTGATTCTTCTTTGAAGATGTTTCGCTTCTCATGCAAGAAGCTTCTTCAGCTCTGACAGGATAGTGGGGAATGGAAGGATTTATATTCCTTGCAGACAGCTGGTTATTTGCATCCTTTTAGAGGGTCACTGAAGCACTTGGAGGATGCAAATGACCAGCTGTCTGCAAGGAATATAAATCCTTCCATTCCCCACTATCCTGTCAGAGCTGAAGAAGCTTCTTGCATGAGAAGCGAAAAGTCTTCAAAGAAAAAACCAAGGAAGTCCAGTTGCCTCCTGAAAAAAGCACCTTTGGGACAACCATGACCTGGATGACTGAGAATCTCTACAGATTTTTAGGTAGACCAGACTAAGAAATAAGTGTTGTATAAGTCACTTAAATACTAATAAGCTTGTTTGGTTTTGATCTTGGTTCTTTTTTTGGGGGGGGAGGGTTTAACAGATTGCATAACACAATTCATTATAGTGCAACCCAGTTGTGTATAGTGCAAAAATGAGTGTGTTGTAATGACTCCAATCCCTCAGTCAGTGTTTGAGGCATGGGGGCTAATCAACATTGAGACTGGGTTCTATTTCATTTTCTGAAATCTTGCTTTCTCATTCTCTTCTTCCTTGACATGACATGAGATGAGTCTTTATTGATTAGCCCTTGGGCCATATCAAACTGCAAAGTTCCAGAAACAGATTATTACTAAAATTTGATAAAAGCAATTTAAAATGGAATTGGAATAAAATACAATTTAAAATGAAATTGGAACAAAATACGATTTAAAATGAAGTTGGAATAAAATACAGTCTAAAATGAAATTGGAATAAAATACAATAATTTAAGATATTGATAAAATATGATAAAATTATATTTCAGTGTCACCCCTGCAATCTACCCCAATCAGTCCCACGTATGCAGATCTCAACCGAACCATTTTGTTTAAATACTGTGCTGTGTTAAATTTTATTTTCAGATTTTGGCCGCACATAAGGGAAATTGTTTTGATATGGGGATCCCAATGGGTCATTAGTTTGGTATATAGACCGAGGTACCTATCTCTCACCCCCTTATACAAGCAACAATCAAATAGGATGTGAGCCTATTTGATTGTTGCTTGTATAAGGGGGTGAGAGACAGGTGCCTTGGTCTATATACCAAACTAATGACCCATTGGGATCTTCTTCCTTGACATGAGATGTAGGACATCATCTAACTTTCTGTCTTATTCTCATTTAATTTAGGAGCACAGATACATATTGATCAATAGTTTGATAGTAGTACATACCACACATTTTCTTATCTTTCTCACTGGAACATCCCGCTCTACACACATCAACTACACAAGATACCACAAGGAGACTAAGATTATAAAACTATAACAACAACAACAACAACAACAACAACAACAACAACAACAACAACAACAACAACAACAACAACAGACAAGGATCTGATTGACGTATAAAAAAATGTTGACCCTTCCTGAAAAAACCATGCACCAAATGTTTGTTACAACTCTCAGGATGGAAAATGTATCTTCTGCATCAGGAACACAGTAACAATCCCAGTTTAAGAGAAGCTATTGGGGGGAGGGGAAAGTATCTGTTATCTCTGGTTTAATCACCTGTGTTATTTTTCATCATTTGGGTAATTATGCAGTTGACATAATTGATGTTAATTATATTACACAACAGCCATTCTGGGTCATAATTGGACGCAAAAGCCATGAGAACCTTGATTATGTCATTATAATAATGACTGACAATGATGCCAATTATACAAATTACACCAATGATTGCTTCAGACTCTGTTGATGGAAGGTTACGTTTATACTACATTTGTCCACTGAAACCAAGGCAACTGCTTTGGAAAATGGAAGTTCTATGCTGTCTGACAAGGAATAATGGATGGAAACTGACCAAGGAGAGATTCAACCCAGAAATAAGGAGAAATTTTTTGACAGTGAGAACAACCAACCCATGGAACAGAAGTTGCCTTCAGAAGTTGTGGGAGCTTCATCACTGGAAGCTTTCAAGAAGAGACTGGACTGCCATCTGTCAGAAATGGTGTAGAGTCTCCTGCTTGAGCAGGGGGTTGGACTAGATGACCTACAAGGTCCCTTCCAACTCTGTTAATCTGTAATCTGTCTTCAGTTTTTTAAGGGTCACCCAGCCCTTTGATTGGGAGACAGGATTTCTTCCTTTGTGTATCACACCCACAAAGTTCAACCAGGTAGAGTTAGACTCATTCAACTGCGCTGAAGCCCATAAAATGTAGCTTTGACTCCAAATGAGTCTGCAAAATATATTTGACTCCAAATGAGTCTGCAAAATATATTTGACCAACCTGGCAAGAAAGTCTTGAAGTTCCTTCCAACTATCTCCCGGTCTGTCACTTCACAAGTATAACTTTAAGTGAAGTCAGTTCTGCTGAACATCAAGATTTCTGGAATTTATAAACTCATAACTGGGATGGAAGAACTGTCAAGAATTGAATGACTGGTCAAATGCGAGCAGCAAATTTAAAAAAAAAAACCACCTTAGAAGATTTAATTAAAAGCATTTAAAGAAAGCCAGTGGTTAAGTAGTTTACCAATTCAGGCCTTAAGGAAAACCTGTGATCTCCAGTAAGCCTCTCAAAGTACCTGCTAGTAAAGCTTAAACCTGAACTTTTCCTTCCTCTGCAGGATTAATGGGACGTGCTAGGTTCCTGTGAATTTTGCACACCGATATTGTCAGGGCTAATATTTTGCAAAGCCTTGCAAATTTGCCCATGAACCAAATTGCTTTCATTATTTATCATACTATCAGCATATGTAAGAGTTGCTCTGTTGGACCCATCCAATCTCCAGATGGTTGAACAGTCTGCTATCGACAATTGGACACTTTGGGGAAATTAAGGTGCACCCAATGAGGGTCAATGACAAGCTCTCTCCCCCGTTTTCCTCCCAGTAGCCAATATTCTGAAACAAAAGGATTTCCAAACCTGGACATTTGACAAATGTATTAAAATCAGTAGCTACATTTGCACCTTGCAAACATACATGCAGAAAACTAAGATCATGGCATCCGGCCCTCTCAATTCCTGGCAAATAGATGGGGAAGAGATGGCGGTAGTGACAGATTTTATTTTCCTGGGCTCCAAGATCACCGCAGATTGGGGACTGCAGCCAAGAAATTAAAAGACGCTTGCTCCTGGGGAGGAAAGCTATGACAAATCTAGACAGCATACTAAAAAGCAGAGACATCACCCTGCCAACAAAAGTGCGTATAGTCAAGGCTATGGTTTTCCCAGTTGCAATGTATGGCTGTGAAAGTTGGACCATAAGAAAGGCTGAGCGCCAAAGAATTGAGGCCTTTGAATTATGGTGCTGGAGAAGACTCCTGCGAGTCCTTTGGACTGCAAGGCGATCCAACCGGTCAGTCCTAGAGGAGATCATCGCTGACTGCTCTTTAGAAGGCCAGATCCTGAAGATGAAACTCAAATACTTTGGCCACCTAATGAGAAGGAAGGACTCACTGGAGAAGAGCCTAATGCTGGGAACGATTGAGGGCAAAAGAAGAAGGGGAGGACAGAGAATGAGGTGGCTGGATGGAGTCACTGAAGCAGTCGGCGTGAGCTTAAATGGACTCCAGAGGATGGTGGAGGACAGGAAGGCCTGGAGGAATGTTGTCCATGGGGTCGCGATGGGTCGGACACGACTTCGCAACTAACAACAACAACAACAAACCATACATGCTGTATATGAATTCTACATTTTGGGGGAAGAAAGAAGAGTTAGCTGTCAATCCTGAAGCTGATCTGTCCGAAGCCATCTTGGAGCTTCAGTGCTGCCACACTGGAGCTGAGGGATAGGGAGGGGGGGGATTAGAGATAGCTGGGCTTGTGTAGTCAAAATAAAATACTTTCTCTTGGGAACCAAGAACATTCTCACACCTGGCCGGAGGAAGGAAGAGTGATGTCACCAGACAAGTGGACGCTGCAGTGATTGGGCCAGGTGACTGATTGTTTGGGGTTGAGGGGAAAACTTTTATTTTTAATTAGGTGAAAACCAAGGGACCCCTCAGAGTTAGTCTTCACCAGATATGTGCCAATATGATATTTCCAATAAAGCTATTCTTTGAGGAATTCACCTGCCTTGAAGTTTTTGCTTGCAGTGGATCTATTACCGCATTTTTCGGAGTATAAAACTCACCAGAGTATAAAACGCACCTTAGTTTTGGGGGAGGAAGACAAGGAAAAAAGGCCTCTGCCTCCCAGCAATTTGCCAAACAACAAACAGTACAGATGATATACACTGTTTGCTGTGTATTTCTGTGCATGTGTGCCTGACCCATAGAAATGGCAAAGAATTGGAGAAATGTACATTATGGCAGTATATTAATCCCAGAAAGTTTTCTTAAATGTAATCACACTAACTCCTCCCAATTATTTAAATAGATCTACTCCAAACATGACTAAGTCAGGGTTTCTCAGCTGCCTTCTTTTAATACTAATACCTAATACTAATACTTAATACTAAAACAGGACATTTCAGATTATACTTTTACAGATCTTTAAAATTGATGTGGCTTTCTGGAAGTATTCTCTGCTATTTAAAAGAAGATACAATAGCACTGGGCCTCTTCAGAGCAAGCATTTATTTTAAAAAGCTTCTTCATTTTGTTAAGTTGTCTAGAACAATAATAAAGCAGTCTTTTAAAAATAAGTCTAATAATTTGAACACTCTACAAACATTTAACAAAATAACATATTAACAGAATCTGCCTCTACCTAGGATAGAACTCACAACCTCCTGATTGTGAGGCAAGAGCTCTAGCTCTGAGCCATAGCAGCTATAGCTTGCCTCCTTTCAATTTCAGCAGTCTAATATTGCCAGCAGTTTATCTCCCAGCAATTTGTCACATTACAGCCACCGTAGTTAGTTTCATTTTACCACATGGCTTGCAAACCTCTGTTGCTGCAAAGAGGTAAATTGCTGGCAGGCAGAGGCCAAAGGGTGGGGGTTGCTGGGTGGGGCTACATTCGGTGTATAAGACGCACCCAAGTTTTCACCCTCTTTTTGAGGGTAAAAAGGTGTGTCTTATACTCCGAAAAATATGGTACTTGGAACCCTGACGTCAGGGTGTGAGACTGTAGCCAACCTTGTTTGGGCTTCTAGAGAAGGCGGATTGCAGCCCAGACCTTTTGCTAATGGCTAAATAAAATGGTGCACTGATTCATCAGCATCATTAAAAACCAAGTTGGCAAGTGCAGTTACTGTTCAGGCATTGGCTTCTCTTCTCGGTGAGAAAAAAGGCCCCGAATCACTCTCTCCGCTGAGCTGGGAATCACTTGAAATGCATCACGCCATCCCAGCATTCACTGCTTCTTTAAACAACGGTCACAGGGAAACCCGATGAGAGCTTAATGTAACTCTGCAGCGGCTTTAAAAATATCTCGCAAGTGGCTCCCCTGACTGCAATCGATGAGCAATGACGGCTGGTTAGACACAGGAGACTGGAGAAAATAAAAGATCAAAGCGAAGGAAAGATAAATCAAAGACAAATAGAAATAAGAGTTTGGCGAAATAAAATTAATTTAAAAAAGAAGAAGAAATGAAAGGGAACAAACAAAATAGGATTCCAAAAATGGAAGACAGGGAAACCAGCATCGGTCACTACTTAGTCTGGGAAAATCTCATTAGTGGCAACAATTTAAATTAGCATAGCAATAGCATGGCATTTAGACTTATATACCACTTCACAGTGCTTCACAGCCCTCTCTAAGCGGTTTACAGAGTTCAGCATATTGCCCCCAACAATCTGGGTCCTCATTTTACTGACCTTGGAAGGATGGAAGGCTGAGTCAACCTTGAGCCTGGTGAGATTTGAACTGCCAAATTGCAGGCAGCCGGCAGTCAGCAGAAGTAGCCTGCAGTACTACACTCTAACCATTGTGCCACCATGGCTCTTAAGAAGGTCCAACCGAACTGAATGTGCTGCCTGAAACTACTTTGGCTCTAGATGCACAAACCAGGATCCTCAGAATGACACGCCACTCAGCTCTCCAGTTTTGGGGGTGACTTTAAAATGCCCACCCAATTATTATTTCTAATTTATCAACCCTTGGACAGCCCCGTCAACCTTCAGCGGTCAATACCGATCACTCTGGGGAGCCCTAGGTGAAACCATGGTGAAGATCAACGGAGGGATCTATTGCCCACTCCTGCTCTGAATTGCAGTCCTAACCTCAGCTTGAATCGTGCCAATCGATCTAATCAAAAGCATTTAACCATGTTTGTATGGTTGTAGCAATATTATTATCCTTGTCTTCTTTACTAGCCCCTCTTATTGATATTATGATGTTGATTATTACTTTTGCTCTGTTGTGTTGCACGTACACCGAGAGTTTCTGCACTGGAGACAAATTCCTTGTGTGGCTAATCACATTTGGCCAAATAAACCTCTCCTCTCTCCCCACCTCCTCTTTTCCCCTCTGCTCCCGACCCCACCCCACCTCCTCTGCCCACCCTACCCCACCTCCTCTCCTCCCCTCTCCTTTCCCCTCCCCTCTCCACCTCCAATCCCTCTCCTCTCCCCACCTCTCTTTTTCCCTCTGCTCCTGACCCAGTGGTAGGATTCAACCAGTCCTCACCTATTCGAGAGAACCGGTTGTTAACTTTCTAAGCAGTTCGGAGAACCGGTTGTTGGAAGAAATCTTATTTTGTTTTTTTCCCCACTTTACAGGGCTAATCCTGTAAGGAAGGCAGGAAGGAAACATTCTGGTGTTGTTTCTAGCCTAATCTTTATTGCCCTGCTTACAGAAACTGCCTCTCTGGTTAACCCTTATTACATTGTAACAGCTAAGGCGAAGCGCTCATCGATGTGAGTGATGTTGAGTTGGCCACGCCCACACAGTAACATGACTACCGAGCCACACCTACCCAGCTGGTCATTAGGGCAATGAACCAGTTGTTAAATTATTTAAATCCCACCACTGTCCTGACCCCACCCACCTCCTCTCCCCTCCCCACCTCCTCTCCTTCCCCCTCCCCACCCATCTCCTTTCCTTTCCTTTCCTCTCCTCTCCCCTCCCTTCCCCTCACCATCCCACGTCCTCCCCTCCCCTCTCTCCATTCCATTCCATTGTTCCACAGTGCCTCTTCAGTTTTAAAAGTGACATGCCAAAGCTTTGGAACTGAAAAAGTCCTTTCAATGTATGCCTCCCTTGCAATGATTTAAAAAAAAAAAACTCCCAGCACCCTTTCTTGTTTCTTCCTCTGTAAATCATAACTGTCAAGAGAAACAGTGGCCCTTCATCACAAGTTATGGTTTTGGTGACAGTTTTAAAATTAAAAGCTATATCACTACTTGACTTGGAAGCAACCTACGCACAAACTCTACTGAGCCAGAACTGGATTGAGGGTTTATAGATACACAGGATAAAGCTTCCAGGAAGAAAATGTCTTAATCAATAACTCCTCTTTTCTGGCTTATGCTTAGGAAATGCTTGACAAAAACATTATGGTGTGATGCTATTGCCTGTGGAAGCATCTGCCTTGAACATCAAGGATGCTGTAGAGCAGGGGTCCCCAAACTTGGCAACTTTAACACTTGTGGACTTCAACTCCCAGAATTCTCCAGCCAGCTATGCTTAAGACTCCTTAGGGAGTAGGGCGGCATAGAAGAATTCCCAAATAAATAAATAAATAAATAAACTCCCAGAATTCTCCAGCCTGCTATGCTATGCTATGCTATGCTATGCTATGCTATGCTATGCTATGCTATGCTATGCTATGCTATGCTATGCTATGCTATGCTATGCTATGCTATGGTGGCTGGAGAATTCTGGGAGTTGAAGTCCAGAAGTCTTAAAGTTGCCAAGTTTGAAGACCTCTGCTGTAGAGATTTCTGTAGTTAATCAGTGGAAGGGGAGATGGAAAGTAGCAGAGGTCCATTTCTTCTTCTTCTTCTTCTTCTTCTTCTTCTTCTTCTTCTTCTTCTTCTTCTTCTTCTTCTTCTTCTTCTTCTTCTTCTTCTTCTTCTTCTTCTTCTTCTTCTTCTTCTTCTTCTTCTTCTTCTTCTTCTTCTTCTTCTTCTTCTTCTTCTTCTTCTTCTTCTTTTTCTTTTTCTTTTTCTTTTTCTTTTTCTTTTTCTTTTTCTTTTTCTTTTTCTTTTTCTTCTGCTTCTGCTTCTGCTTCTGCTTCTGCTTCTGCTTCTGCTTCTGCTTCTGCTTCTGCTTCTCCTCCTCCTCCTCCTCCTCCTCCTCCTCCTCCTCCTTTCTCCTCCTCCTTTTTTTCCAGAATACAGCAATGTTACCCCCTCAGCTAGAATCATAAGATTATTAAGCAGGTCTCCTTACTTTCCTAAGATAACAAACTTTTGAGATTATGGTGCCCTTGGTGCCCTCTGAGCTTGGTGATTTTCTTACAAAAGTTTCATTATCAAACTAGGCAACATCATCAGCACTGATGACAAATGAGAGCACCAAGGACACCACAGTTCAACCCTGAGCTTCAACTATTATCTTCAATCTGTGCTTTTCAGCTCTATTACCCTTCAGGACTAATCACCCACAGAACAAGGAATGGAAACTTTTCACTAGATCTTATCCATTCACTTCAGATATGGTCTCTTCCAGATAGTTCATGAAGGTTCATCTGTTTAATAGGAAACCACCATTTCACAACAACTTGCACTGGTCCTTTCAATTTCACAATTCCCCAAAGGGAGAAAAAAACCCCACTAGTGATGAACAAATCTGATTGGAGAGATGATGAGAAATGGGGAATGGAAGGGACATTTGACATAAACAAACTAACATATAGGAATTGAGTCCAAGGATAGTTTATCTCAGCAATGGCAATTTAGCAGAGGGGATAAGCAATTGGGAAGACACTATTTGAAATATTTTGAGAAATGTGAATTCATTAATAAATGAAAGTTGGAAACTCCTCTTCAGATTTCCAAGATTTTGGCTCTACCCTAATACCAGCATTCTATTTTTTTTAAATATATTTTTTATTGAAATTTCCAACTTTAAAAACAACACAACATAAAAAAACGAACTTATAAAACACAAATACATAAAATATACTTCCACTAGTACAGCTTTACATCATCGGAATTTTCCTTCTCAATTCTGCGTTTTCCTAATTGTGGCTAGTGTTTTGTGCATTAAACATTTTTTATCTTTACTTATTCACTATTACACTATTAGCTATTAGCTAGTAATTATATACTATTATACATATTATATACTATTATATACATTGTCTTACAGCCATTGAGATTTAAGGTTACATCTATCACACTTTTCCTTCTTTATAACATTTATGATATTTCATATTTCTCTTTAGTCACACATTAATTTTACTTTTCTTTTCGAGCCACTCATACCATCTATCCCAAATCGTATAGTACCGTTTCCTCTCCTTCTCTTAATTCCATAGTAAGTTTACTCATTTCTGCACATTCTAGCACCTTTTTCACAATCATAGCATTTGAGGCAGTTTTTGGTTGACCAGCATTCTAATCAACACTAGCATCAACGGTTGTGGGAACTGGGTATGTCTAGTCTAATGATGAGAAAGACTAGGGGTGACATGATAACAGTCTTCCAATACTTGAGGACTCTCACAGAGAAGAGGGAGGAACGGCCTAGTACCTGAGGGCAGGACAAGAAGGAATGGATGGAAGCTTAACTAAGAAAGCTCCAACCTCGAATTAAACAGAAATTTACCTTACAGTGAGAACGTTCAGATTAGTTTAACAGAGTTGGAAGGGACCTTGTAGGTCATCCAATCCAACCCCCTGCCCAAGAACAATTAATCAGTGTAATGAGTTGCCTTCAGAGGTTGTGGGTGCTCCACCACTGGAGGTTTTTAAGAAGTGGCTGGACCGCCATTTGTCTGAAATGGCATAAATAGGGACTCCTTGCTCAAGTTGGTCTAGAAGACCTCCATGATCCCTACCAACTCTGTTATTCTGTAAGACGTCTTGCTACAATTCTTGTTCCTTGATTTCATCCCACTCTGTAGGGCTTGACAGCTGGTATCCAGGAATGCGTGGGAACACTGTCAAATCCTGACCGGAAATAGATGAAGGGAGAGCAGAATCAACTCTTGGGGAGAACCTGCTTCAAAAACACTCCTAGACCACTTCTCCGGAAGCTGGACAATGCCTCTGCTGAGACTTCAGCCAAAGAAAAAGAACGATCCATCCTCCGATCAAAGTGTGTTTCCTGCTAGCAAACAGCCAAACAGAATCTCAATATTTCTTTCCTTTGACAGAGATCCTGCTTCCTGTTCTCCGTTTCCAATAGTTTTCTATGCACAACTGTTCTACTTCTCCTTCAATGCAAAGCCTTGTCGTTGGCCGAGTATCTACAGTTGAAACCTCAACCTGCTTTCCACCTTGAGCCACTGCAGCATGAAGACTTTGTTAATTGCACCGCTGTTTCTGACCAGGTAATCACGCCTAATAAGCCTGGAGCCCTAGTGAATAGATTTGGATCAGCAAGGTGCTGCTTTTGAGCGCCTGTAACTTAGAACAATTAATTAGCTCCTCTGAAGAAAGATAAAAATCAGGATGATAATCTACAACCACAACGTTGAATATGTCCCTGTTTGGCAAAAGCACAGTTAAGGTTTGCTCGTGCTGCACATGTTTAAATGTAAAGATTTATATACAATCAATACATAAAAAAATCAGCAGTCAAGCATAAGACACAGTGAAATCCAATCGAGTCCAATGCTTTATTTGCTTGCACCAAATGTGCAGAATCTCACCAGCTAAAGCTTATAATCTTCTAACCTCATAGATACAGCCTGGAGGATTCTAGGGTGTGCTATCCTGAACCTTTTCCTCTCCCCGCCATCCAGTTCAGGACCATGCAGCCTCTTGTTTTGGACCCCTCTCTGAAATCTGCTGTCTTCCCCACCCCCAAAGGAAGCCACAGCACCATTGCTGGCCTTCCTCCTGTCCCCAATCCTTCTCCAGCTGCACATTCCATCACCATGACTCTGTAGCTTTGGGGCTATGCAATGGGCAGGTTCACGTACAGTTTGGGTATGCCTAGTCTGGTGAAAAGAAGGACCAGAGGAGACATGAATAGCACTGTTCCAATATTTGAGGGGCTGCCACAAAGAAGAGGGGGTCATTTTATTTTCCAAAGCACCAGAAGGCAAGAGAAGAAACAATGGATTGAAACTAATCAAGGAGAGAAACAGCCTGGAATTGTTAGTACATTTATTGAATAGCCCGAAAGGCCTTTTCAAAAAAAGAAAAACAGAACAAACAGGTACAGAAACAACCGTACAAAAATATATATGGTACATGACATCAAAATTCAACGATATCAAAATTCAATAACTAAAATTTCTAAAACCAGATAACCCAAATAAAATATCTCGTCTCTAACTCAGCTCATCTTTCTTACAATCAATGGGCCTGGAATTAAAGAGAAACTTCCTAACAGTGAGAACAGTCAACCAATGGAACAGCTTGCCTCCTGAAGTTGTGGGTGCTCCATCACTGGAGGTTTTCAAAAAGAGACTGGACAGCCATTTGTTTAAAACGGTGTAGGATGTCCTACTCGAGAAGGGGGTTGGATGGAAGACTTCCAATTCTATTGTTCTTTGTTCTATGTGCAGAGATTGAGGCCTTTACATTGTTCTAAACTATAGTTTGTTTAATAAAACTGTAAATAGGTTGTTTACACAGTGTGCAGCTAAACTGTAGATGCTGTGATGTAACGCACAATGATATTTTGTGATATACTACAGACTAACGTTTCAACTTCATTTAAAATACAATCCTCGTCATACAAGGATTTCAAAAAGAGAGTTTTTCAAGCCTCTTTATAAAGCAGATTGTGATAACAATATAATTAACCAGGATTAACATTTACCTGGGATTAGCTGAATTAATCCAACCTTCTACATCTATGCAACAGAACAAACAATGAAACAGCCACATGGGTTGGTTTTGCACAATATAATGAGCGAAAACTTAGTTTCTAAATTACAAACTAGCCAAATTCCTTTAAACCCAACTTGTTAAACCCAAGCCAACCTAGAATTAAACAGAAATTTCCCTTACAGTGAGAACACAATGCAGAGGATCTTAACATTTTTGTGCCTCTGAGTGAAATCTCAGACAAATGTATTTAAATAAAACAAAACAGTAAAAATAAAGTTGCATTTCTCATCCAACTTCCTTGGATCTTCCAAATCTGAAAATCCAAGTTAAGAACCACGAACAAGAACCAACAGTTTAAAGCTGCACTCGGCAAGTTGGCATCTTTGAGATGTTTTAAGTTACAAGTTACCCAATTCCTTGTCATTTGGTGATGCTACATAGAGCTGATTGGGAACCACTCCAAATATTTGATCGATTTAAAGTTAAGTCCTAGCAGAATTAACTTTGGTTCCCTAAGAGACAAGGGAAAGCTGTAACTTTTTCCCATGAAAAGATAGTGGCAAGTTTTGGGGAACACTCCAAAATGCAACCCCAAAAGGCCAGTTCCCCCCCCCCAAGGCTTACCAATGTTGAAATGCCATGCCTAACCATCTACAAGTATACCTAAAGCTGCAGAAGGACCACTGCCAGCCAGTCACAAACGTTTTATACATAATGCCAACCTTGCTGATAACATTTGGTGCTTCCTATAACATTTGGGGTGTCCCTAATGCTTCCATCTTCCGCCATTGCGAAGGTTAAAAGGTTAAAAAAAAAACCCACCAACATCCTGTCCTGCTGGTCTGTTTGGATGAAAACCCAGAATTGTTTCTCATCCCAAGTGGAAATCCTCAAACTTGGCCTCTGACACAGTGTCAGAAATGCTAGCCATCTCCAGAACAGCTGTCAACTCCATGCAGAGTGAAGCCCATTGCCAAGGAGAAGGGAAGGGAACCCAAGGCATCCTTTGGGAAACAGTTGGCTTGCTAGGTCTCCATCTCTGGGCGCAAGCGCTGGTCCTTGTGGCTGGGCACAGAGGTGCTTCTTAGGGGGGGGTGAATAAATATAGGAGCCCGGGAGCCGAGGTGGCGCATCGGTTAGAGTGCAGTCCTGCAGGCCACTTTAGCTGACTGTGATCCGCAGGTCAGCGGTTCAAATCTCACCGGCTCAAGGTTGACTCAGCCTTCCATCCTTCCGAGGTAGGTAAAATGAGGACCCAGATTGTTGGGGGCAATATAAATATACATTGCTTAATGGTGTAAACCGCTTAGAGAGTGCTTGCACTGTGAGACGGTATATAAATCTCACTAATAATAAATAAATAAATAAATCTCTGGATACGCTCCTAGGAGGCACTGACCCTTATTTTTAATATCAGGTTTTAATATCAGGGCGCCTTGCGCGACGCCAACCTGTGGGGTTAGCTTATTGCGACGCGCTGACTCGAAACGCTGGCTTCCACCAAGCACCCGAGGTCCATTTAACCACGGGGGACGCACGCATCATGCGATAACAGCCACTGAATCTACCCTTCAAGACTTTCTTGCCAGGTTGGTCAAATATATTTTGCAGACTCATTTGGAGTCAAATATATTTTGCAGACTCATTTGGAGTCAAAACTACATTTTATGGGCTTCAGCGCAGTTGAATGAGTCTAACTCTACCTGGTTGAACTTTGTGGGTGTGATACACAAAGGAAGAAATCCTGTCTCCCAATCAAAGGGCTTGGTTGACCCTTAAAATGTTTTGAACTGAAGACAGATTACAGATTAACAGACTTGGAAGGGACCTTACAGGTCATCTAGTCCAACCCCCTGCCCAAGCAGGAGACCCTACATCTGCCTCTACCTAGGATTGAACTCACAACCTCCTGATTGTGAGGCAAGAGCTCTACCTCCAGGCCACAGCAGCTGGCTTATTCCCGATAGAAAGCTTGCGAATCAAGTCAAGAGGGACGAGCGGGTTGCTGACGGGTCCAGAGAGATCCCCCCACACACACACACACATACACACCCCCAAAGGCAGACTTGCCTGCTTGGGGCGGGAATGGAGGAGGGAAAGGAGGAAGAGGTGCGAGTGCGTAAGGCGCCCCTGGCCGATTCCCCCGGACTTCCCAGTTTGCAAAGACGCGGCGGACTCGCCAACCAGCAGCAGCTACTCACCGGGTGGATTAACAGCCGCCGGCGTTGCCATCTTGTCTCGGGAAGAATTAAGAGGAATGCAAGACGGGAGGGAGGGGGGAAGCGATGGGTTGGGGGGTGGGAGTGGGGGGACTGATGCTCCCAGCAACCCGGGAAGACGGAGAGCGGGCAGGCCACGAAATGCCTTCCCAACCTGCGCCCACACAAAAGGGGCGCCCGGCTCGCCACGCTGGTCTTAAGCTCTTAAGGCGCAGCGGCTCAAGATGTCTGATCCGATGAAGCCCCCTTTTTCTTCGTCGTCTTCTTCTTTTCAAATTTCGCTTCTGCTCATGCTCAGCGTCTTCGTCGTCCCCCCCCCCTCAGCGAAGTGAGCATGTGCCAAAGGGCTGCACATGGGCAGTGGGCGAGTGAAGCCGGCTGCCCTCACTTTGCCCTGACTGCTGGACTGCGCTCTCCATCCCTTGGACCGCCGCGGATGGAGGCGCAGGTAACGGGAGGAGAGAAGCGGAACCCCAAATATGGCTCTCTCGCTCTCTCTGACCACTCAGGGATTCCCTCTAGATTCTGTAGTGCAGTGTTTCCCAACCTTGGCAACTTGAAGATGTCTGGACTTCAATTCCCAGAATTCCCCAGCCAGCGAATGCTGGGTAGTGTGTAGTGTGTATGAGGGAATCGCATACGCATGTAGTGTGTATGAGGGAATCGCCAATGCATTCTTTAAAAAAAAGCAGTGATGTTTTAAAACATCATTTACCTTATTCCACCAGACTTGAAATACTGGGATTAGACAATTTACAACTACGCCGCCTCCGATCTGATCTAAATGTAGTTCATAAAATCATATACCAAAATGTCCTTCCTGTCAATGATTACTTCAGCTTCAACTGCAGCAATACACGAGCACGTAATAGATTCAAACTTAATGTAAACCGCTCCAAACTCGACTGCAGAAAATACGACTTCAGCAACAGAGTGATCAATGCCTGGAATGCACTACCTGACTCTCTGGTTTCTTTCCCAAACCCCCAAAACTTTAACCTTAGACTGTCTACAGTCGACCTCTCCCCATTTCTAAGAGGTCTGTAAGGGGCGTGCATAAGCGCACCACTTTGCCTACCGTCCCTGTCCTACTGTCCTATTGTCCTCTTTTATCGTTACTTTTTTACTTATGTTTATACAAACAACTACTATCCTATACATGTTTGACAAATATAAATAAATAAAATAAATAAATAAATGTTTTAATAAAGTGATGCTCACGACTGTCCTTTAAATAAATAGGTGTGGACTTGGAGGGAGCAAATTTCTGCCCTTCACCTCACTCACCATAAACAGGTCTTGGCTATTTTAGTTTTAGTTTTATTTAGTTTGTCAAGCATGTATGAGAAAGCAAGTACAAGTATGAACATAACATATAAACATATACGTAAGTATGAACAGGTATAGGTATATATATAAGAAATGAGTACAAATAAATGGGAACAGTAGGACAGGGACAGTAGGCACCAGTGGTGGGTTGCTACCGGTTCGACCCGGTATGGTGAACCGGTAGCGGCAGTGGCAGGAGGCTCCGCCCACCCATCCGGATGTCATCAAAAAATGCTCTGCGCCCGTGCCCACACGCTCCCGTTCCCGAATCGGTAGCAAAGGTAAGTAGAACCCACTACTGGTTGGCACGCTGGTGAGCTTATGCATGCCCCCTTACAGACCTCTTAGGAATGGGGTGAGGTCCACGGTAGACAGTTTTAAGTTAAAGTTTTGGGGGTTTGAGGATGTAACAATAGAGTCAGGTAGTGTATTCCAGGCATTGACCACTCTGTTGCTGAAGTCGTATTTTCTGCAGTTGAGTTTGGAGCGGTTCACTTTGAGTTTGCATCTATTGTTTGCCCACGTATTATTGCGGTTGAAGCTGAAGTAGTCATTGACAGGTAGGACGATTTCGTGTACTAAGCGTAGGTCTTCTTCTTGAGCAGAGACCTCAAAAATAAATTACTCATTCACCTGAAACTTTCCGTTAGGCTGGATGCACGAAAGCAAAAGACTTTGACAATATAATTGCTAAGGACTCTGTTGATGTACTTGACTGCAGGTAGAATCAAACAGCTTTTCCGTTGTGGAAAAATGATCCACCAAAAGGGAATAGTCTTTCTGCCATAGTCCTGGATGAAGCGCTAAAGCTGTGCTGAATCTACCTTCCTGTTTCTCAACAGTCTTGGCTTTTAAGTTGGGATTTAAGTTGGGAACCCTCTGCCATAAAGAAGGGGGGGGGTCAACCAGTGGTGTATTAACCATTAAGCGGACTAAACATGTGCTTAGGGCACCAGGCCCAAAGCGGGTACCACAAAGTTGAGAAAGAAAAAAAACACCAATGAAGATTTGTAAAAAATTTTTTTGATAAAACTAGGAGGGGGGCACCAAGATTTGTCAGTGCTTAGGGCACCAGTGAGCCTTAATCCGCCACTGGGATCAACCTATTTTCCAAAGCACCTGAAGTCAAGACAAGAAACAATGGATGGAAACTAATCAAGGAGAAAAGCAACCTGGAACTAAGGAGAAACTGCCTAACAATCAGAACAATTAACCAGTGGAACAGTTTGCCTTCAGAAATTATGACTGCGCTTTCACTGGAGGTATCTGTGGAGATTCTCAGTCATCCAGGTTATGGTTGTCCCAAAGGTGCTTTTTTTCAAGAGGCAACTGGACCTTCTTATTTTTTTTCTTTGAAGACATTTCGCTTCTCATCCAAGAAGCTTCTTCAGCTCTGATTGGAAGGTGGAGAAAGTCAGAGCTGAAGAAGCTTCTTGGATGAGAAGTGAAACATCTTCAAAGAAAAACCAGAAAGTCCAGTTGCCTCTTGAAAAAAGCACCTTTCATCACTGGAGGTTTTTAGCATGATGTTCGTCCATCGTATTCGAAGAGGACCTTAACAGCTATCATAGACCTGAGTCGCCTGTGTGCAGATCCACAGCTACAGCTCCCAGTGTATCCACACCTGCTGCTTTGTCGCTCGCCCATCGCCACAGGACTTTTCACAGGACTTGCGGGGGGGTCAAGACTTGCGCGTGAATTGGATTAAAGTGAGGGAGAGGTGCGCATAGTCAGCCTCACTCTCTCTTCCCAGATTCTTAAGACTGGACAGCCACCTGTCTGAAATGGTATAGGGTCTGCTGCTTAAGCAAGGGGGTGGACTAGAAAACCTCCAAGGTCCCTTCCAGCTCTATTATTCTGTATTAAAATGGTAAGAAATTGAAATCCAGCAAGGTATTTGATTGATTCTTGTGTTGTTTTCAATTCCTACAATCCCTCAGTGGGGAAATCATGCAAACTATCCCCGTGTGCTAATTTAGAAATATCAAGAAATGATGACTTCCCCCTCCATTTCACCATGATTAAGTACGGGTGACAAAGCCTTGTAGACGTACTGCACTTTCTGCTACTGTCTATCTGCTTCATTAAACAACAAACATGCTATAAAACTAACTAGCAACAAAGTATTTGTGCAAGTTTTAGAAACAATACTGCTGACAATATACAGTGTTTCCTTCGTTTCTCTATAAATTGACACAACGGCTAGCAAAAATCTCTAACTGCTCACAGCCAAAAAGCTCTTTTGTAAGGAAGGTGGAGAATGTTCCTCGGCTCAGTTTAGATAACCTTGAATTAACAGCAACATAAAATTTTTGCCACAGATTATTTCCTTTTGAGCCACATGCTGATAATGCAGCCGGCTCGGTCCAGCATGCTGTATCCTCAAACTGAGAATTCTGCAGTTGATAAATACTGCAAAGCCAATGAAGGAGAATAGAGGTAGTCTTCGACCTACAAGAGTTCATTTAGTGACCGTTCAAAGTTACAGCGGCACTGAAAAAAATGACTTATGACCATTTGTCACGTTTATGGCCTTCATAGCAATCCCTTGCTCGTGTGATCAAAATTCAGTTGCTTGGCAATTGGTTCATACTTATGACCGTTGTGGTGTCCCAAGGTCATGGGATCCCCTTTTGCGACCTTCTGACAAGCAAACTCAATGGGGAAGCCAGATTTATTTAACAACCGTGTTACTAACTTATCAAGCACAGTGATTCGCTTAACAACGGTGACAAGAAAGGTAAAAAAATGGGGCAACAGTCACTTTACAAACTTCTCACTTAGCAACATAAATCTGGAGCTCAGTTGTGGTTGTAAGTCGAGGACTACCTGTATTTGTAGCTCAGACTTGAAATGAGAATATCCTTGGTGCTCTCTGAGCTCGGTTGTTATCTTGCAGACGTTTCATTACCCAACTAGGTAACATCATCAATGCTAGAATGGAGTGTGGTTTGCTCTGTATTCTACCTAATTTACCTAATGTTACCTAATTTTGGTAATGAAACATCTGCAAGAAAACAACCAAGCACAGAGAGCACAAAGGACCCCATACATTACAAAACACTCAACATATTCTGTGTAATATTTGTAAATAGGGAGATTTGTAGAAGCTGCAAACCTAGACATTCTCCCACCCAGATCATGGGAGAAGGATAGTATGTACCTCCCATCACCAAGTTCTCAAGATCCTCGTTTATCACCTCAAAGCCATAGTATCTCTCTTGGCTCTAGAAGAGATATTTTCCAACTCTCAGGAAAGGTTGACTCAGCCTTCCGTCCTTCCGAGGTTGGTAAAATGAGGACCCAGATTGTTGGGGACAAGAGGCTGACTCTGTAAACCGCTTAGAGAGGGCTGTAAAGCACTGTAAAGCGGTATATAAGTCTAAGTGCTATTGCTATAAAGGGTGAGCATTTTGTACATACATTAATTGCAGATCTGTATGTGTGTGTACAAGCCTGTAGGGACTTACACTCAGACCCAGATTATAATTATATATAATATGCAGATTTATTTATTTATTTATTTATCGTTTTTATAGGCCGCCCAACTCCCGCAGGACAGATCAATGATTGTAACCCCACTCCCAACTGTATGGTTTAAAATATGCTTATCAACCATTGTCCCATCTAACAGATTTCTAAGTTAATCGTTAATATTATCAACTACAGTGTAATTTAAATATAAATTAACTCCACTGGTTTGCAACATACATTCACTCTTAAATGTTTCAACTACCGTATTTTTCGGAGTATAAGACGCACCTTTTTCCTCCCTAAAAGTGGCTGAAAATTTGGGTGCGTCTTATACTTCGAATGTAGCTTTTTTTTCCAGCCCTAACTAGGTGCTAACAGATCTTCCCAGCTCTTACCTTGCAGGCTTTTTCATTGTTACTCTCTCCAAAAAATGTTTTTCCAGCCCTAAGTCTTTGCAGAATTTTTTTACATTGCTCCACTTGCTCCGAATAAGTTTTTTTCTAGCCCTAACCAGGTGCTAACTATCTTCCCAGCTCTTACTGGCTTGCAGGCTCTTTCATTGTTATTTTCTCAGAAAAAGGTTTTTTTAAGTCCTAACCAGGAGATAAAATAATGTGCTGAAGCTGCTCTGAATAACATTTTTTCTAGCCCTAACCAGGTGCTAATGATCTTCCCAGCTCTTACCGGCTTGCAGGCTCTTTCATTGTTACTCTCTCAGAAGACTGTTTTTCCAGCCCTAAGTCTTTGCAGGGTTTTTTCATTGCTCTACTTGCTCCGAATAAGTTTTTTTCTAGCCCTAACCAGGTGCTAACGATCTTCCCAGCTCTTACTGGCTTGCAGGCTCTTTCATTGTTACTCTCTCAGAAGAAGGTTTTTTTAAGTCCTAACCAGGGGATAAAATAATGTGCTGAAGCTGACCAGACTAAGGACGCTAGCCAGATGAATACCTGGTAGGCAGATTGTTTTCCCCTATTTTCCTCCCCAAAAACTAAGGTGCGTCTTATACTCCAGTGCGTCTTATACTCCGAAAAATACGGTATTTGTCTTTGAAAATACGAGTGATTCATCCCAGTGCATTTTTGTATAACAAGGACACCCCACTCTCTCTTATAGGAGCTCTGGTAGGGATTGTTCTTTTCATTTTGTTGAGACTCCTCCTCAATGCTGGGATGGTATATCGTTTCCCTTCCCCACCCCCCAATCAGGCTGATAAGGAGCCCCCTTTTGATTGCCTCTCTTCCTTTCTCCTACCACAAAGGGATTTTCCACTATGAAAGCCAATTGGGCTCCCCGTGGCTGGCTGCAGATTACAGGAAGGCGAGGAGGAAGCAATATGCAATTTTAAGTCAAGCTCAAGGGTTTTTCTAATGGGTTCAGGAACCATGTCGGTGGAGAGGTGCCAAATCAAGGGGAAGAGACTCATCCACTCCCTTTCGCAGGGATGGGAATCTCTTCAAGCCACTGCTGGTGGGTGGCTTGCTTTGCAAACCCCAGAGTCAGCATCTAGGGCAAACAAGGGGACTACTGCAGGCAGAAGAGATCCAGGGACGATGGCAGCCCAGTGATTCTCGGGGTGCCGCAGATGCTCCAATTGTGCTGTAGGAGAAGGGAAGGAGGAGGGGAGACTTCTGGCTGGAACAAGCAGGTGTAGCTCTCAAGCACAGGCAGGCTGAGAAACCAATGCAGCAAGTCGTCCCAATCTTGCAGCAGAAACACTGCCCTGCGATGATTTAGGAACTGGGGGGGGGAAGCTCAGCTGCTCGGTGGGAGCCAAGAGGCCATTCCCCCCCCCCCCAGCCCTCAGACTGGTATCAGAGAGCAGAGAGTGAGAGCAATCTCTCATTGGTCCTCCGGGGGTTTAGGAAGCAGCCGGAGGAATTTCAGAACCGCTAAGCCAGGATGCTCTGAAGAGACTGTACCTCGCGTCGACGCATCGCAGGGGAGGGTGGCTGTTTTGGTACTGCTGGAATGAACAAGTTGTGATAGGTTGGTAACTCTTATGTTTTTCTCTCCCTCCCTCCCACCCCTCTCCAATTCTTTCTTAAGGGAAGGCTGCTTCCTCTGCCTGCCAAGGACTGCTCACCTGCGTGTGGCGTTTTAGACAAAACTGCAAAACTGTGTAGCGGGGACTTAGGCTGCTCAGACAGACTTTTCGACTTTGGGGAGGAATGAGGGAGGGCCGTCCAACTAGAAGGAACCCATGGTGAGACGAGACTGAAATTCTCTGTTTTATGTAAGGACTGACTGAGGAATCCAGATTTCATGTGTTCTACTTGAGGCGCTGGGTTGCAGGAGAATCCTGCTTAAGGATACTCTCTCTTTCCCTTGTTCCACAAATTTTGTGTGTGTGTGTGTGTGTGTGTGTGTGCGTGTGTGTGTGTGTGTGTGTGTGTGTGTGTATGGGGGGGGTGCTTAAGGATACACACTCTCTCCCCCTTGTTCCACAAATTGTGTGTGTGTGTGTGTCTGTGTATGGGGGGGAATGCTTAAGGATACATTCTCTCTCTCCCTTGTTCCACAAATTGTGTGTGTGTTGGGGAGGTGCGCACATGTAGGCAGAAGTGAATGTTCAGAAGTGGCTCAGCAAGGTTTCGTTTGAGGGATGAATCTCTGGGATTTGAAGTTTGTAATGGAGCAAAGGACTAGTTCCTTCAGAACCAAAGAGGAGAGGAATATTTGCATATCAAATACAGGCTTGGCACAGGAACAATTGAGCCTCTCCAAGTCTGATTGAGAAATAACTCACTGGGTAGTATTTTTGCTCAGGGTTCAGCAATGTTCCTTAGTGCACGGTGGATTTTCACAGACACAGAATAGTTTTTCTAAAAAAAAAATCTGTTTTGCCAAGTCATAATGAACTTTGTTTATGGCCCTGATAGAAATATTTAATCTGCCAAAGCTCTGAAGTTCTGATTCAATCAAGATGCACCATTTTCAAGTTTACGTTTTTTAAAAGGTTTAGACTTCAGGGTGCCACCTCTAATTTAATGGGGAGGGGGGAAAACCCATGACTGCCATTGATCTCTCGACATGATGAACGATTCGTATTTGTCGCAACTGCAGGAAATATTACATTTTCTCCTCAGAATATGGAGTAGAACATAATTTTAGGGGCAATTATGGTTCCTATACGAAAGACCGCAGGTTATGTGCCATTTCTCCTCCTCTCTTGCTCCCCTTAGCTCTCCGTTTATTTTTGGAAAGAGGGAATTCTTTAAAACTTGTTTAGGGCTGTATACCTCAGCCTTCCACCTTTATATAATGGATAGCTATATTATTGGATTAAGCAGTGCTTGCTCCAAATAGCAAGCGTGGATCAATTGAAGGTGACTTGGAAATAATTATATATGCTGAGGTATTTTTTATGGAGGCAAGATTTTTCTCTAGGTTGAAAAACAAAATTAGAAAAGTTTCTACTGACTGCAGGCGACATCTTCCTATGTATGCTACTAACAGACAAAGTTACAAAGAAGGGCAGGGTAAGGGCTTCTTCAGGTAAATTGTAGTGAGCCTATAACCTATTAGTTAAGTTATGACTATTAGTTAAGCAATTTGATTGGTGGTTGCTGATATCCCCAAATATACAACATGGTGTGTTTAGAAGAATGGAATGGAATGGAATGGAATGGAATGGAATAGAATAGAATAAAATAGAATAGAATAGAATAGAATAGTTGGAAGGGACCTTGGAGGTCTTCTAGTCCAACCCCCTGCTTAGGCAGGAAACCCTATAGCATTTCAAATAAATGGTTATCCAATCTCTTCTTAAAATCTTCCAGTTTGGTTTTGACTTAGTATGTTGCATGCCTGTGTCAGGGGTGGGTTCTAACTTACCTCGCTGCCGGTTCGCTTCCTCCAACGCCACACGGGCATGCCTCATGGGCATGCGTGCGCGCATGCGCAGTGCCGAAAAATCCAAAGTTTTTTTTAGAAAAGCCGAAATCAAGATGGTGACCACATGCACAGTGCTGGAAATTTGGCTTCTGCGCATGCTCAGAAGAAAAATTCGGAAAAAAAATTCGAAAAAATTCAAAAAAAATTCAAAAAACAAAAAGCCAAAAACAACATGGCCACCGCATGTACAGTGCCAGAAACTCAGCTTCTGCGCATGCTCAGAAGAAAAAACAAATTTAAAAAAATTCATTTTTTAAAAAAAAATTCAAAAAAAAAAAAAAGCCAAAAACAAGATGGCGACCGCATGCACAGTGCCAGAAACTTGGCTTCTGCGCATACTCAGAAGAATTTTTTTTAAAAAAAATTCAAAAAAAAGATGGCGGCGCCCACGGACCGGCACCGACCGAACCGGGTCAGTGACATCATCGTGACATCACCAGCGGGTCGCTACCAGTTTGGGCGAACCGGTCCGAACCGGGAGGAACCCACCCCTGGCTTGTATGAGGTAAGGCAACTATACATCCTTCCTTCCACGTCTTTCCTGTTTTGGTACTAAATAGTCAGGATTTTTTTCTGAATTTACAAACCTCTGGAGCTTCTTTGAAGTCTATCCTTCAACTGCTGATTAAGACACAGAGGAAACATAGTTTTCATGGTGTCCCTTTTTCAACGGTTATATTCATTAGTCTATTTTTCTAGCATCCATAAAGCATTGGAGAAGCATTACGGGCTGCAAACGAACCCTTCCCCAATGGAGCTGATGGAAGAGTTTCCCCTAAAGAAGACCTCAAAGAGACACTTTGTGTGTGAGATGGGCGGCCACATAAGTGTGATTAATTAATGAATGAATAAATAACTAAACCCGATGCCCTTTCCATTTTCTAAATGAAATCTGTAGCTTTGCTCAGAGGGATCATTCAGGATGATCAATTATTAATTCCCCTGTAAGAAAAGGAATTAAGGAGAGAGGAGAGATGTGATCGCTAATCGTGACCTTCAGAGATCTCGAGAGATGTCTTGGATTTCCTAAATCTAATTCTCTCAAGTTGAAATGTTGCACGTGTTCAGTGGTCCGTGGAAAGGAGAAAAAAAATGAAAAAATAGAGCTCTGCAACTCATTATTTTCTTTTCAGAAAAAAAAGTCGTAACTGCATTTGCTGGAGGGCCTGAGAAATGCTAGAGCCCCTTAGTTTCTTTGCACAACTTAAAATAAGATGGCAAGACAAAAGTACAGGTGGCGTTTTTTTTAATGAAAGATCATTGGTAAGAAAGTTGAGATTTATTTTTTTTAATAGTAATCATGGTATCCTTGGTGATCTCTGAGCTTGGTGATTTGCTTGTAGACCCAAAAGTGCTTTTCAAAAGCAATAGCACTTAGACTAGAGGTCTTCAAATTTGGCAAATTTAAGACTTGTGGACTTCAATTCCCAGAATTCTCCAGCCAGCTCTCCTGCTATCTTACCTGCTATCCATCCACTTACCTGCTGCGGCTGGGCCCCCAGTCCCGGCGGCGGGAAGGCTGCGGCGGCGGCCCCAGCCTGCTGAGCCAGCGCCGGCCCGAGGGTCATGGATGCGACTCCTTCGCTCGGGCCGCCCCTGGAAGGTGGAGAGGCGCCTGATGCAGCCCCGCCCTCTCGAAAAGGCCGGCGTCGCGGTGGGCGGGGCGGCCCGAGCGAAGGAGTCGCATCCATGACCCTCGGGCCGGCGCTGGCTCAGCAGGCTGGGGCCGCCGCCGCAGCCTTCTCGCCGCCGGGACTGGGGGCCCAGCCGCAGCAGCAGCAGCAGCAGGCCTCTCAGCTGTGGGCGGCGGGCGGGCGTCCTGCGTTGACTCCTCCGGCGCTGGCCGGGATGGCCGCCGCGGGCGAGGAGGAGCTCTTCTCCATCAGGTCGGCGGGCATCGTGGCCGCGGGAGAGCCGGCGCGACTCGGGATCCGGTGCAGCGTCCCCTGCAGCGAAGCGGGCGGGCGGGCGGGGGGGTGGCCCCCTCAGGCGGCGGCGACTGCTGGCCCTTCCCAGTACGGCACCCTCCCCCCGCTCTTTCCTGCGGCCGGAGCTGCCGGGCTAGCGAGCCTCCCCCAGCCCTGTGCAACCCCGGCCGGCTCCCTACCTGGCGGCCGCTATTTATAAACTGCCCTGCACGCGAACGGCTCTTGTGAAACGACATTAGCGGTCTTTTGCCCTCTGCGCATGTGCAGCGTTCTGCGCATGCGCAGAGGGCAAAACCCAGCGTCCAGGCGGCCCCGCCCCCTTCGGTGTCCCGCTTAAAAAAAAAAAATCTGGTCACTTTATCCTAGAAGAACCGCTGCCGCGGTCTTGATGCTCCCGCTGCGGGGGGCTGCGTTGCGGGTGGGCAATGCCCCTGCTTTTCCGGCCGCTGCCAAGCTCCCAAGGCCCACTCCCACCCGGTCACATGGTGGGCAAGCCACACCCACAAAACAAGCCACGCCCACAAAACAAGCCACGCCCACAGAGTGGTAGTAAAAAAATTAGGAACCCGCCCCTGACCTAGACCCTGTTTTAGTACAGGCAACAAAGAAGAATCCATACATTCAAAGACAGAGAATTTCACTATACAACTACTCAAACTATTAGGGATCTTCTACTGTTTAACTACTTGGCATTGATTCTTATACTAGTCTTGAACGTCAGAATAAAGTTTTAATCTCTTTTGGCCTTGATGTATTCCAGCTATTGTTAAAAGAACAAGGTCACTCATAACATTTATTTTATTGACTGAAGAGTTGCTGCCAGTCCAGTTAGATTGGCACCTTTGAGACCCCTGGACTTCACCTGGACTTCTGGCACCTTTGAGACGCCAGATGCCAATTAGATTGGCACCTTTGAGATGCCTGGACTTCACCTCCCAGAATTCCCCAGCCAGCATGCTGGCTGAGGAATTCTGGGAGGTGAAGTCTACGTAACTTAAAAAACGCCAAGTTTGAAAAACACTGAGCTAGACAGACAAGTCATTGGGAATGATAAAAGGCAGCTTTCTAAATTCTGATTCTAAATCACCAGCCAATTTTCTTACCAGCTCACTTGCCAGTGAAAATATGCAACACTTTGCATCTCCTGGCAGCTGGTCTACATAAGCAAGAGCCTCCATATCGGAGGAGCAATTCAAAGGGCACAGTGAGAGACTATTAATAACTAGCGCTTATTTTCAATTCCCCTTTCCAGGTGATATATGACTTAATCTTCCCCCATTAATTGATAACATCAGAGAAGATGCATTTATGTCCTTGTGAGTCATTCCTCCTGCCTCCAAATAGCTTGGAACCCTTCCAGTGGTGGGTTCCTACCAGTGCGGTCCACTCTATAGCACCGGTAGCGGCCCGCTGGTGACATCACAGTACCAGTGCGGTCGGTTGCCGGTGCATGGGTGCCGCCATTTAAAAAAAAATTATTTATTTTTTAAAATTTTCTTCTGCGCATGCCCAGAAGCCAAGTTTCCGGCACTGCTCATGCGCTGCCTTCCTACCCCACAGTGAGTCCAAGCAGGGGAGAATGGCTGAGGGAGCGCGTGAGACGCTGAAAGAATAGGCGGCAGGAGCTATCTCCATTCCCCTCCCTTCAGCAGTCCGAGAAGCCATGAAGGCGCGGTGATGATCCTAGGCATTTTCACATGTTTGAGGCTTCTCGAGCTGCTGAGGGGAGAGGGAATGGGCGGCAGAACCTGTCTCAGTTCCCCTCCCTTCAGCAGTCCGAGAAGCCACGCCCATCCGGTCACATGGCTGGCAAGCCACACCCACAAAATAAGCCACACCCACAGAGTGGTAGTAAAAAAATTAGGAACCTGCCCCTGAACCCTTCTCTAGTAATTGGCTCAGCTCGTCCAAAAATGGCGTGTTAAAGAGACAGTCCAATGGAATGAAACAGTGGCTCAACCAGGACACTTCCTCAAGAAGATAAATCACTTGCAAGATCGAATCTGGGACAGTCCCTGTGAATAGAAGTTTAGTCTTCAGAGCTTTCATGCTGGACCCCATCTTCAAGGAACTTCTCTCTACTGCAATACGTGCGCTTTGGGCGATTCTGTGACTTTTATTTATGTGGTGCGTATTTATTCTGCGACTATGTAGGACAAACAGGGAGGAAGGTTACCCCCCAGATTGCAAGAACACAAGGGAGCAGTCAGATGAGGAGAGCTGAACTCATTGGCAGCCTCACATTGCAATGAACAAGGACACACATGCAAGTTTGCAGCTACTAAGATTGTTGGCAGAGCAGGTACAAAAATAGCCAGGGAAATTATTGAAGCCTGGGAAATGGGCCCCTTGTCAGTTAACAGGACTGCTAATTTGCCACCAGCTTATCAAGTACTTAGGAGCAGAGGGCTTGGTAGCACAAGGAAACAACAGCCAATTGCCAGCCATCAACATACCAATCAGCCAATAAGAAGGCGCCACATAAGTATGACTCACAGAAGAGCCCAAATCACACATTCTGTAGAAAGAATTTCCCTGAAGATGGGTTCCAGCATGAGTCTGATAGCTCGAAAGACCAAATCTCTGGTCCTGGTAACCGACCCAGATTCAATCTTGCAACATTATCCTGGGACACGTACAGTATATTTGCCTTCATTCATGAGAGAAATAAGTGGCATTTCTCAAGGATCCATTGCCCCTTTTTTAAATTTGTTCGTGAATGATCTTGATTTAGGGATAGGCAGCAAACCGTGGTCATGTTTGCAGGTGATATCTCAGCTATTAAAGATAATAAAATCCAGAAATGATTAGGAAAAGCTCCAGAACCCTCTTCAGTTTAAGCAAGGGAAGAGTGCTACATGTTCATAGCAATAGCCACCAAGAGTTGACTCGAACTCGGTGCAAAGCAGGAAGGATGGATAGATATGCCCCCCTCCAGCCTTTTATCTGAAACTTGCACCTCTTCCAGGAAATTGCATACTTCAGTCCACTTCTCCAAGAGTAGGTCACAGCATACATTAATTTGACAGCTGCTTCCTAGACAGCTAACCTTGGAACCCAATTAAAAGTGAAAGACTGAATTAGACTTGACAGCCATAAACCTGGGAATCAGTTTGGAGCACAAGTTAAAGAGCCCAGCAGATGATTCCAGAGAAAATGGGAGAACATCTTGAACTTGTAGCTTGTAAACACCAGGTAGCTGACCGTAACAGATCAACTGGCAAGAAACACTCGCAAGGGAATCTGCTGTAGAGATAGACACTGCTTATCTATCTATTTGTCTGCACACATTTGTCAGAAATGGTGTAGGGTCTCCTGCTTGGGCAGGGTGTGTGTGTTGGTCTAGATCAGGGGTCAGCAACCTGCGGCTCTGGAGCCGCATGTGGCTCTTTCATCCCTCTGCTACGGCTTCCTGTCGCTCAAAATATGCATCACAACTGCCAATGTGTGACACCCACCGACACGCAATTTGTTAAGCTTTTCGACCCCCGGTAGGCCAACCATGGATAAATCCAAGAAAAGAAAAGTTTTAGAAGAAAACAGAATCTTTAATTCAACTATATATGTTAGTTTTGTGGCCTCTCAGGAAATAGTCAGGCATGGGAAGAGTTTTGTGGCTCCCGGTGTTTTCTTTTCTGTGGGAAACGGGTCCAAATGGCTCTCTGAATGTTTAAAGTTGCTGACCCCTGGACTAGATGACCTACAAGGTCCCTTCCAATCTATTAAAAAAATATGTGCCAGTTCATGTATATTTTTTACAAGTTCCTTTGCTATTGAAAATACCCTACTCATCATCTTCCAGGTTTTTTACTTTTTAGTTCATTCATTTCTGCCCTTCTTTGTAACTTTCAGTCTTCCTCTTACTCCTAAACCTTTTAGTTTTACCTCTCTTATTGTTCTATGGCTCCTTATTGCGGGGAATAGGGGATGTAGCCATAGAAAGAAAAAAAAGCTTCAAGGAAAGAAAAAAAAGTAAAACAGAAAGCAAAAAAAAGAACAATTTTAATTACATTAATAAAGCAAATACAAATTATTCTCAGAGAAAGGAGAAATAGAGATAAAGAATAAAAAGTGCAAAGAAAGAACATAAAAAGAAAGGAAATACATAATGAAGCTACTTCCAATTTTTGTCAAAACAAATATAAACAAACCATATTTCTTTACCCCCAAATGGTTACAAATATCTCTTCTCCCATGAACCCATCCCTTATCTATATCTATATGCAAAACATCAAATTTCCACTCCTGGTGTCAGCAAAAAGTCCATAAAGATTGACCAAAGCTTTATAGAAATATGTCTTATTTTAACCCTGGTCAAACAAACCAACTCTACATTCCTTCCTTTTACTTCTAACAATCTTGGTCCTTAATTCAAGGATCAAATCAGTGATAGGATTTGATCTCACTTCAATTTTTCTTTTTCCCCACCCCCAAAGACTTTATCAAAACTTTTGAGACTATTTCTAAGTACAGTCTAAGTCCTGATCCAAACTCTTAACTCTTGTAGTTGAGTAAAAAGTAAACAACCAAAAGCACCATTGCATAAACAGGCACACCTCGCTTTCACCTCTGTGTGTGACTAGCTTACCAACACAAATATGCTTGTAAAACTAACCAGAACCCCTTCGCCCGGAGTGAAAGATGGATGGTGTTGACATATCCTCTGTCAAACTACAGAGCAAAAACATTGGCTCAGACAAAGATGCCTGAAGGCACACAGAACCCAGAACAATCCCCACTCGACTTTTCATTGCATGTGCCAGTAACCTTGACAGAGAAGAAAGAGATCATATTTCAGTTTAATTGCCTTCCTTTTTTTTAACTGATTCCCTCAAGTTTATGAAAGACACTTGGGGGCTTATAAATAGTTCTTCCCTTAAAAAAAAACCAGGAAAAAAATCAAGTTTTTTTCATCCTAATTTTAAAATGCACATGTGCATGCATGCATCCATAAGTATTTCATGTGTATATCTGTGTGCACATATAGTATGTGTGACTTGGGTATGGAAAAGCTCAGTGAATGAGGCCAGAACAATTCTTAGTTATCTGCTCCGTTCAAACTTAATGCAGTTATTTGCAGCTTGCAAAACATTGCATTGCATCTACTTACAGTGTCAACGTTTTAATTTTTCTCTTTAATTTGTTCACTCAAAACCAAGGGGATAAGAGGCTGGAATTTTCTGCTAAACACTTCCATAGGAGGCATTAAAGGGAGAGAAAAAATAATTAAGTACATGGGAGTATGCTTCTTCAATATTTCTACATGGGAGCATACTCCTTCAATTTTACCAACCAAAAACCAACAATTTCCATACAAATGATTGACAGAGAAGAGAAAAGGAAGCGGAGATAATAAAATAAATTATATAAATACTCTGATATGGGAAACATCCCATGTTAAGTATCCCCACCTGCAAACACAGTACTAATATTAAAAAGGTAATCAACATTAACAAGAAGAGTAGAGATCAAAAGCAGCAGATAAAATGTTGCTGGAAATGCTTTTTAAAATTGCTTTGGAACTGGATAAAGAGAGCCTGAAGTTTCCAGTTAAATGAATGGAATTAAAAATAAAAGCGATTAAATGATTGGGGATGCAACCGAAGGAATATTGGAAGGAATTATTTAGAAATCCATCTAAGAAAAACAGGATGTTTTGAATAGAAACAAATGCCGCAGACGTTAGCATCCACAAACAGAACACACGTGCATGTTGTGAATGTGTAAAATTATAAAGACTGCAATCATGTTGATAAATATACTGTACTACAGGTATAAGTTGTAAAACTGTAAAAATATAAAACTCTGTGCAAATTATCCATACCAAAAAATGCATTGCATCTTTTCAGATGTTGGTATAATAAACCTCCCTACCCACATGACAACTGTTCTTCATCCACTACAGAACAGTAACCAGATGTGGGTTCCTGCCGGTTCGGACTGGTTCTATAGAACCGGTAGCGGGAATTTCCCCCCACTCGCCGAACCGGCAGCAATGGCTGACTGGACACGTCCTCGACCCGGCTCTCTCAGCGGCGCCATAAGTGCCGCCATCTTGTTTTTCTAAATACCTGTTTTTTGCTTCTACACATGCGCAGAAGCTGGATTTTCAGCACTGCGGATGCGCACGCATGCTTTGCACCCACGAGGCATGGGAGGAAGCGAACCGGCAGCGAGATAAGTCAGAACCCACCCCTGACAGTAACACATGTCCCATAAATAGCAATGTTCCTGTGAATCAGGAAAATGGTTTGCCCTAGTAATGTAAACTAAAGTAGCTCAGAACCAACATACATACCATATTTTTCGGAGTATAAGACGCACCTTAGTTTTGGGGGAGGAAAATAGGGGGGAAAAAATCTGCCTACCAGGTATTCATCCGGCTAGCATCCTTAGTCTGGTCAGCTTCAGCACATTATTTTATCCCCTGGTTAGGACTTAAAAAAACCTTCTTCGGAGAGAGTAACAATGAAAGAGCCTGCAAGCCACTAAGAGCTGGGAAGATAGATAGCACCTGGTTACGGCTAGAAAAAAACTTATATCGGAGCAAGTAGAGCAATGAAAAAAACCCTACAAAGACTTAGGGCTGGAAAAACATTCTTTGGAGAGAGTAACAATGAAAAAGCCTGCAAGGTAAGAGCTGGGAAGATCTGTTAGCACCTAGTTAGGGCTGGAAAAAAGCTACATTCGAAGTATAAGACGTACCCAAATTTTCAGCCACTTTTAGGGAGGAAAAAGGTGCGTCTTATACTCCAAAAAATACAATACTTTTATGAGACTTTCCATGTTTATAACTTATACGTAAGGTTGCCTTCTTTCCCATAGCATCACCTACCCTTTTGGACCTCAAAATTCTCCCCTTGCCTTTTCAACTTGTTTAACTTCATATTTAATAGAAGTATTCACATACACAACAAAATGCAAAAGAAACCAACTTTTTAGCCTTGCTTGTAAATACTCGTGCAAGCTTATTCGGATGCCACAGCACAGGGTAAATTTGGCTTTTTTTAAGAAAGGGGCATCACATTTCACCTTCAGAAAAGTAGCACTGTTAGAAACCACTCATGCTGATAGAGTGGCTGGCTGGATTACCAGAGGTGTTTTGGCATTAAAAACTCATTAACCTTGACTATCAGCCAGTCTGCAGCGCTTATTCCTAGAAACAGTCCGCCCGGTACCAATGTACTAATTAAAAAATAAAGTTGCTATCGCCCCAAATACCTAAATCTCAATGAAATTCTTTTTTACTTGAACATCTTAATTCATCTCTGTGTACTGTAAAACAAAGCAAAAAAAAAAAGATTTAAGGTTTTGATGATTAGACAGGATAGATTATAGGTTTCCTTTTGGTAAATTTCATCAGATGTTCTGGTCCCAAGATTTCAAGGTCCATTTGTTGAAAGGAGAACCTTTCAGATCAGATTAACAGAGTTGGAAGGGACCTTGTAGGTCATCTAGTCCAACCCTCCACCCAAGCAGGAGATCTTACACCATTTCTGACAGATGGCTGTCCAGCCTCTTCTTGAAAGCTTCCAGTGATGGAGCTCCCACAACTTCTGTTACATTGGTTGATTGGCCTGTATCAGCAGAAAAATCTGCTCAAAATATCATGCTGCCTTTGCTCACTGTTGCCAGAAGATAACTTGGGCAGGACCCTAATCTATGTGCATGGCATTTATTCTATTTCAGGCAGTGGTGGGACTTGAATAACTTAACAACCGGTTCTCTGGCTGGGTAGGTGTGGCCAGTTGGTCATGTGACTGGGTGGGTGACATCACTCATCACACCCAGCCCGCCTCCCGGCCACTCACCTCAAAGGCAGAGGTAGGATTCAGCCAGTTTGGGCTAATCCCACCACTGGCTGGTCCGCCCTCACCTGTTTTTCGGCCTGTTTTTTGGCCTTTTTGGGGACATTTTCAGGCCATTTTTTTGGGCCGTTTTGGGCCGGAAAATGGTCCAAAATGGGCTGGAAAACGGCTGGAAAATGGGCTGGAAAACAGCCCGGAAAACAGGCCAAAAACGAGTGGAGGTGGGGCCAGCCAGTGGTGGGATTTGCCGGTTCGGCGAACTGTGCAGAATCTTAACTACCGGTTCACCCGAACCAGTGTGAACCAGCAGCAGCCCACGTCTGATTTCAGCATATGAAGGTGAAAAAACTTGACCTGTGACTCCCTGCTGTTGGATTCACAGCAATTGCAAATCAATTGGATATTTCATGTCTGCCAGCCTGTTTTTTTCCAATAAGGAATATTTAGCTACTACAGTGGCACCTTGATACTCAACTGCTTTGAAACCCATCAAATTTGGTACTCAATACATTTTGATGCGAAAATTTTGTCTTGGTACTCATCGTTTGTTTTGGTACTCAATGCACAATCTAGAACCTATCGGTGTCGGCTGCCTTGTGACACTACATTATTGTTTATGGGGAAAAATTGTTTGGTACTCATCGTTTTTGGTACTCACTGTGCTTCCTGGAACCCAATTAATGTTGAGTAATGAGGTACCACTGTATAACTCTCCAGTTCTGACTTTCAACTTTTCTAACATCTGTATAACACAACCACTGTTGTACCTTTGGGAACTGTTCTAGTACAGGCAAGAATTCAGGCAATCTAGAAATATTGGAGGCTGCCCGACCTCAATAGATTTCTTGGACATTTATTTATTTATTTATTTGTGAGATTTATATACCGCCTCACAGTGCAAGCACTCTCTAAGCGGTTTACACCAGTAAGCAATGTATATTTATATTGCCCCCAACAATCTGGGTCCTCATTTTACCTACCTCGGAAGGATGGAAGGCTGAGTCAACCTTGAGCCGGTGAGATTTGAACCGCTGACCTGCGGATCAGTGTCAGCTAAAGTGGCCTGCAGTACCTGCCTCTAACCGCTCCGCCACCTCGTCTCTTTCCCAAATTTGAGCTCTGTCCCAAATCCCTCAATGACGCAAGTGAAAATTACACGTGAGTGGTCAGAATTTCACTCGCCCATCCAATCCCCCCCCCTGTTTTATATGCATTCAAATTCTCAGGCAGGAACTTCTGAATGGAACTTTAATTCAGGCCACGGATGGCACCATTCCCACCGCACTTGTTGAGAAGGAAAATCAGGGATTGTTATTTAACCACCAGTTGACATTAAAAGCACCATAAAGACCATCAACCTGATTTATCGCTTGGGAAAAATTCCAGGGGAGTTTCCAGCTATTCATTCAAATGGGTTCTGTGTTAGACTGGCTTAGGACATTGGCTGGTTCCCCAGAAAGTGCTTTGGAGCAGAAACCTCAGCTGTCACTAGTGTTTTCCTCCTGGGCTTCCACTCCATTAACCCTGGATGCTGCAAATGAACACACAGGTCGTCCTCAACTTACAACAGTTCATTTAGCGACCGCTCAAAGCTACAACGGGGCCGAAAAAAGTGACTTATGACTGTTTTTCACTCTTACGACCATTGTAGCATCCCCACGGGTCACGTGATCAAAATTCGGACACTTGGCAATTGACTCCTATTTGTGATGATTGCAGTCTGCCCCCCGGTCATGTGATCCCCTCTTGCGCCCTTCTGGCCAAGCCAAGTCAATGGGGAAGCCAGATTGACTTAACAACCATGCGACTAACTTAAAAACTCGTAAAATGGGATAAAGCTCACTTAACAAATGTTTCGCTTAGCAATAGAAATTTGGGGGTCCATTGTGGTCGTACGTCGAGGACTACCTGTATAGATGCACACTGCCCCACACATTTCACCAACTAAGTAGGCGTTTCCAAGATAAGTAAGCCAAGGAGGAATGTGCTGTTGTGCAGTCGCTGTGTTTGACTCTTCGCGACCCCATGGACCACAGCATGCCAAGCCCTCCTGTCCTCTACAGTCTCCTAAAGTTTGCCAAAATCCTTGTTCGTTGCATCCTTGGAAGAGGGTGCACCCCTTAAAATTAACGTCAACTGGCCTTGTATTCAGCATAGCTCAAGATGCAATTGGCCTCAAAGCTACATTCTGCTTGAATCCTTAGGTAAGGTAATCAGTGGTGGGATTCAATTTTTTTTTACTACCGGTGCTGTGGGCGTTGTTAAGTCCTCACAGTTACGACCGCACCAGCTGCTAGTCGAGCCTGATTGGCTGTGACGTGAGCAGCCGGCAAGCGGGAAATTGGAGCCCTGTCATTGGTTGGGAGTTTAAAAGGAGCTGTCAAGCCGCCTGTTCTCTGTTCTGTTTCTGTGGTGCTGAAATAAAGGTTTGCTGTTGCTGTTCACTTCTGAGTCTGCCTCCGTTCCTGTCAGCTTCATTCACCAATCTAATAGGTGTGGCTTGGTGGGTGTGGCAGGGGAAGGATACTGTAAAATCTCCATTCCCTCCCCACTCCAGGGGAAGGATACTGCAAAAGCCTGTGGTGGCGCAGTGGTTAAAAGCAGCACTGCAATCTGAACTGCTAGTTCAGCAGTTCAGCTGTTCAAATCTCACTAGGCTCAAGGTTGACTCAGCCTTCCATCCTTCTGAGGTGGGTAAAATGAGGACCCAGATTGTTGGGGACAATAGGCTGAACTCTGTAAACCGCTTAGAGACGGCTGTAAAGCACTATGAAGCGGTATATAAGTAAAGTGCTATTGCTATTGCTAAAAAAAATCTCCATTCCCTCCCCACTCCAGGGGAAGGTTACTGCAAAATCCCCATTTCTTCCCGATCAGCTGGGACTCGGGAGGCAGAGAATAGATGGGGGCGGGGCCAGTCAGAGGTGGTATTTACCGGTTCTCCGAACTACTCAAAATTTCCGCTACCGGTTCTCCAGAACTAGTCAGAACCTGCTGAAACCCACCTCTGGTAAGGTTAATAGGCAGTTCCACACTTATAAGTGGAAAGGGGCCAAAATGACTGTAGCTAGAGGATCCAAATGAACTTGGGTTATTATCCATATTAAGTCAAGGCAGTCCCCGACTTAAAACAGTTCGCTTACTGACTGTTCAAAGTTTCCATTTTAAACATTTTATTATGTTATAAGATAAGATACAAAATAAAAAAGTAAATAGGAAAGCAGTGGGGGGAAAGGGAGGGAAGAGAATTGAGGAAGGATTGGGAAAAAGAAAAAAAACCCGCTGACTTCCAACTCCCTCTGTCGCAGTAAAATAAGGCACTAACATCAAGCCACAACTTTTTGCTTTTTCATAGTAATATAAACTAGCCAAAGCTTCAACAGATTTGATAATTTTGACCCATCATCAAATCTTATTACATATTTCCAATTTAAATTAAGAGATGAAGTTGAAATGCAGTGGGATAAATTTGAGAAATATATGCAGTAATGGAGCAATAAGACAACTAATTGATGTTATTGTAAGAGATTAGGAATTTAGGGTGACTAGTAATATTGCTTATGTATTAAGAAGAAAATAAGATAAAGAAATATGTAAAGAGAATATTTTGGCTGAAATTGAAAACAGAGATAAGATGTAAAATGGATTATGTATATGAAAAGATATGTAAGAATGATCCGGACAACACTTTGTTCATAAAATATGTATGTTGGGGGGGGGGGGAGAGAAAAATTTGTAATAAAAAAATAATTTAAAAAAATTCTTATTACATATTTCCAGATAATCACAAAAGGCCCATTTTTGCTAAGCGTTCCTTTTGCAAGCTACTGATTTGTAAAAGTCCACTTTGAAACGGTTCTATAAATACTCTTTTACTCCAGTTTCTTTAAAAAAAAAAAAACCCAAAAAACGTCCGGTTGAACATTGAGGGAAGCTCTGATGTCTTCCAGCAAGAGAGAACTGCCATGAATTAAATGAGGTATATAAAAATTGATGTGGCTTTCCAAATTACATAATTAACCAAAAGAACTGACTCAGAGAACTATACAAAAAGAAAAAATATATATACAAAAGGAGCTGCGGCCAAATGAAAGGATTCCCTACTGCTTAATAAAGAAGCCAATTTCTTCTTTGAAAAAGGGAAATTCGTTTTTAAGGGGTGAAATTGTAGTTCCTGCATATTGTTCTCCGGGTATTTGAAGTCATTTGGCTGCTTTTTCTATCACTTCATAATCAGAGAAACAAGAGGTGTGGGTTGTTGTTTTTTTTAAAAAAAAAATCAAAGTTGAGTATTCACAGCCACTGCAAGATGATTAAATAGCAGTTGGGATGGTTAATGGACCTGAAACGGAAATTAGAAGCTGCTTCACGAGTGTAAAATTGAAAGGGTGGTTGGCAATTAAGCAACTCTTATAAAACTCGAGAGACATTAAAACTTGGATGGGATGTGGAAATGCACAAAGCAACAAAGAAATTGCCTGCAATGAAGAGGGAAATAGCCTCTCCCCGCTTTGGAGAGGGCGAGCTTCAATTTGCACTGTTGGAAATGCAGCAGGATAGTTCTTTAAAATCTGACTCAAAACTTCCGTTTCTTTGCCAGAGAAATGTGGCATAGCAGGCTCTGTGAAAAGCGACCCATTAGATTTGGTTTTTAACGAACCATGGTTAACAATGCCGGTGCTTAAGCATCTGCGTGTGAATCTAAGTCAGTTATCTTTGCAAAAGATTTGACATAAAATGGTGTCATTGCAGGAACACACATTCAAAAGGAAATAAAAGGAAAGCAACATCCGGCCTTAACAGGGATGCTATGCCTATTCCTAAGAATCGGTTTTCCTGAATCTTGGTGAAGCTGCCCTCATCCAGGAACTGAGCAACAAAGCCCAAATCCAGGGTAAGTCTCATAAGGTCACAACAGCTATTGTAAGATTTGACTCGATCCGTAACAGCCTTTCCAAATCTGTTTTCCTCACCTATACTTGCAATGGAAGTATAGTTTATTTATTTATTTACTTATTTATTAGTGAGGCTTATATACCGCTATTGCTATGTAAAGCACTATGAAGCAGTATATAAGTCTAAGTGCTATTGCTATGTAAAGCACTATAAAGCGGTATATAAGTCTAAGTGCTATTGCTATTGCTATGTAAAGCACTATGAAGCGGTTTATAAGTCTAAGTGCTATTGCTATGTAAAGCACTATGAAGCGGTATATAAGTCTAAGTGCTATTGCTATGTAAAGCACTATAAAGCGGTATATAAGTCTAAGTGCTATTGCTATTGCTATGTAAAGCACTATGAAGCGGTATATAAGTCTAAATGCTATTGCTATTGCTATGTAAAGCACTATGAAGCGGTATATAAGTCTAAATGCTATTGCTATTGCTATGTAAAGCACTATGAAGCGGTATATAAGTCTAAATGCTATTGCTATTGCTATGTAAAGCACTATGAAGCAGTATATAAGTCTAAGTGCTATTGCTATGTAAAGCACTATAAAGCGGTATATAAGTCTAAGTGCTATTGCTATTGCTATGTAAAGCACTATGAAGCGGTTTATAAGTCTAAGTGCTATTGCTATGTAAAGCACTATGAAGCGGTATATAAGTCTAAATGCTATTGCTATTGCTATGTAAAGCACTATGAAGCGGTATATAAGTCTAAATGCTATTGCTGTTGCTATGTAAAGCACTATGAAGCGGTATATAAGTCTAAATGCTATTGCTATTGCTATGTAAAGCACTATAAAGTGGTATATAAGTCTAAGTGCTATTGCTATTGCTATGTAAAGCACTATGAAGCGGTATATAAGTCTAAATGCTATTGCTATATTTTTTTCTACCCACAATGTATTGTTTTTCTTATTTTATTGCAATTTGACTTAGTGCTATTTTGGTCATGGAAAGATAGAAGATAAATACTTCTAATGAATACATGCCTAACCTGTTTTCTTCTGGTGAGGATTCCAGAATCTGCTCTCAATAAAAGAGCAATAAAACAGCATATTAATTATCCAATTATTGCAAGATGGCAATCTAACGTCTATTACAAAACAGAACGATGAACTGCACAAGTGATTTTGATCAATTATGTCTATCCAATTCCAAAAACAGTTTGGCATACTTTTATTACTATTTCATATCTTCTTTTAGGGGGGGGAAACGTAGGTGAAACATATTTTAAAAGCAGGCTATAGGAACTGGGCCACTAAAAACATTTTTAAAAGGTTGACTGAAATTATTTTAATTTCATCTTGAAAGAAATAATTCCAGATATATTAAGTCACCACTAAAAAAGACCTGTCATTGGTACCCACCAATCGGATGAATTTTAATGAAGTAAATTGGAGTCTCCAATGTTAAAAGAGCCATGGGTGGCACAGTGCTTAGAATGCAGTATTGCAGGCTAATTCTGCCCACTGCCAGCAGTTCGATCCTGGACCGGCTCAAGGTTGACTCAGCCTTCCATCCTTCTGAGGTCAGTAAAACGAGGACTCAAGATTGTTGGGGGCAATATGCTGACCCTGTAAAACCGCTTAGAGAGGGCTGTAAAGCACTATGAAGCGGTATATGTCTAAGTGCTATTAATACTGGGAGAGATAATAAATATCAGTCCAGAACTCCTTAAATGTGCGTTCTAAAATAAAAAAACCTCTAAAGATGGTGCATGAATTATTTATTCAATATTGTTACTTCCTGCAGGTAAAAAAACCATGGTAGCAGCAGGAATTAACCCTGATGTGGAGAGACACAAGCCATGGAAGGACCAACTCCTGAACCTCCCTTTGTCGATGTGGATAAAGGATTAACCTTGGCGTGCTTTGTCTTCCTCTGCCTTTTCCTCATCGTCATGATTATCCGCTGTGCCAAAGTGATCATGGATCCTTACAGTGCCATCCCAACCTCAACATGGGAGGAACAGCACCTTGATGACTGACCAACCCAAGGGCTTGGGGGGAAAGGTGGCCTCCAAGCCCTCTGCACCTCGGACCGACCCATGGACTTGGCGCAAGAAAGCACAGATTGAGCGGCCACCTTATCAGGATGAAAGCACTAAATAGGACTCTTCACACCAAGATGCTTACAGCAACGGAGAAGTTTTGAGAGCACATCGATCACAGCTCTGCCTTGCAGATCTACTTGAATTCTTCACTTTGTCCTTCTGATCTATTGCTACGCTTTCTCTCTCTCTCTCTCTTCCAGGTTTTCATGAGAGGGGAACTATGACGGTTCTATTACATCAAGTAGCACAAAATGCTCTTTAAATACTAGAAGTCTCCTTCAAGCTTTTTCTAGAGTCATCTGTACTTAGCAACGTTGGCTGCATTTAAATCCAATGTGTACAGCTTTATCCAAACTGCTTAGCATTTGAATAGGGCCTGGGGGCTATCATCCTTCCCCCACATAGGGCAAAGGGTGTGTGGGGGCCACACACAAAAAGTGTTTGTGGGTTCATGTCAATTTGGAATTCATGAGATTATATTAATTAGATCCAGCTAGTATGCTTCTTCTCTGTGTATCTTCCATAGAATTAAAGACTGGTGGCAATAATGAAAAGCCACTTTCAAAGATTTACAGGTTCAGGTTATGTGCCTACAATTTAAGTCGTTATTTCAAGTGAAACCATAAAGATTTCAGTCGTTATTTCAAGTGAAATCATAGATTTCAGTCGTTATTTCAAGTGAAATCATAAAGATTTCAGTCATTATTTCAAGTGAAACCATAAAGATTTCAGTCATTATTTCAAGTGAAATCATAAAGATTTCAGTCATTATTTCAAGTGAAACCATAAAGATTTCAGTCGTTATTTCAAGTGAAACCATAAAGATTTCAGTCGTTATTTCAAGTGAAATCATAGATTTCAGTCGTTATTTGAAGTGAAACCATAAAGATTTCAGTCGTTATTTCAAGTGAAATCATAGATTTCAGTCGTTATTTGAAGTGAAACCATAAAGATTTCAGTCGTTATTTCAAGTGAAATCACAAAGATTAAAGTCATTATCTCAAGTGAAATTTCCAACATGATAGCAGATTTGCTTCCCTTGCTCTTGAAGGAACTTATACTGCAATGTTTACACAATTCGATGTACCCTAAGGGCCCCCTCTGTGTATAAAATGGGCCTTGACAGTTTAAACATATAGTATATTTCACTTTTGATACTGATATTATTTTGCCAGCTTAGCTGAGAAGAGCTATCATGCTTTATATGAATATGTGTGTGTAATGCAAGAAGGACTAGGGGAGACATGATAGCAGTGTTCCAATCTCTCAGGGGCCGCCACAAACAAGAGGGAGTCAAGCTATACTCCAAAGCACCTGAGGGTAGGACAAGAAGCAATGGGTGGAAAGCAATCAAGGAGAGAAGCAACTTAGAACTGAGGAGAAATTTTCTGACAGTTAGAACAATTAATCAGTGGAACGGCTTGCCTCCAGAAGTTGTGAATACTCCAACACTGGAAGTTTTTAAGAAGATGTTGGATAAAAATTTGTCTGAAGTGGTGTAGGATTTCCTGCCTAAGCAGGGGGTTGGACTAGAAGACCTCCAAGGTCCCTTCCAACTCTCTTATTATATTATATTGAAGTCTTTGTGATCCTGCAAAAAAACCTCACTAAGATGATAGATAGCATCCTACGGGCATTGCTTCTATTTTGGGAAATGGGTATTTTGCCATTGGCCACACCCACCATGGCAGCCATTTTGTGAATGCAACCACATGCTCTCAAGCATCCAGAGATGCCCATGGACCAATGATACACAGTTTGCTTGTGAAAGAACCTGGCAAACAAAAGAAATTCTATGACACTTAAAGATTGATCGGAACATAAATCAGAATGAGTCAAAGGTTCACCTGATGCTTAGTTAACCTTAACTTGACTGGTTTATATCTGGATGTGGGCTAAGATGTTGGGGACAAGAATAGAAAAATAATGTAATGCTTTATAGAACTATTCAATACATACTTTTTTTAGCTAGCTTACATGGCTAAAGATGAGTTCACATCTGCCCATGTACAGTATGTCAATGTAATTTTTTAGAAATAGTTACGAAACCAGACCTACCGTATTTTTTGGAGTATAAGACGCACCTTTTTCCTCCCTAAAAGTGGCTGAAAATTTGGGTGCGTCTTATACTTCGAATGTAGCTTTTTTTTCCAGCCCTAACTAGGTGCTAACAGATCTTCCCAGCTCTTACCTTGCAGGCTTTTTCATTGTTACTCTCTCCGAAGAATGGTTTTCCAGCCCTAAGTCTTTGCAGGGTTTTTTTTTCATTGCTCTACTTGCTCCAAAGAAGGTTTTTTCCAGCCCTAACCAGGTGCTAACAATCTTCCCAGCTCTTACTGGCTTGCAGGCTCTTTCATTGTTACTCTCTCAGAAGAAGGTTTTTCCAGCCCTAAGTCTTTGCAGGGTTTTTTTTTCATTGCTCTACTTGCTCCAAAGAAGTTTTTTTCTAGCCCTAACCAGGTGCTAACGATCTTCCCAGCTCTTACTGGCTTGCAGGCTCTTTCATTGTTACTCTCTCAGAAGGTTTTTTTTAAGTCCTAACCAGGGGATAAAATAATGTGCTGAAGCTGACCAGACTAAGGATGCTAGCCAGATGAATACCTGGTAGGCAGATGGTTTTCCCCTATTTTCCTCCCAAAAAACTAAGGTGCGTCTTATACTCCAGTGCGTCTCATACTCCAAAAAATATGGTAAGTGAAATGCAACACTGAGAACCTGATGCACAATTGCCTATGGAGATTCTCAATCATCCAGATCACAGTTGCCCCAAAAGTGCTTTTTCAAAAGGCAATTAGAGTTTCTTTGTTTTTTTCTTGAGGATGTTTTGCTGCTCATCCAAGAAGCTTCTTCAGTTGGATGAGAAGCGAAACATCTTCAAGGAAAAACTAAGAAAGTCCAGTCGCCTTTTGAAAAAAACACCTTTGGAAGACAATTACTGTTGCATTCCTAAAATATATTTGCCAAGAAAATAGCAGGAAATCAGAAATCTGTAAGCGCCAAAAAATATTCGTTAAAAACCTTGACTAAAGAAAAAAAAGAGAGAAAATTGTAACTGACATAATGGTTTTATGCTTCTTTATGTCAAAGGTAGAAACATCTCCAAACTTCTCCATTTTGTATGTTTTGTCAAGGACACCCTCTTAGATCATTCTGGCAGGAAGGATTTTTCCAGAACATTCACCAAAACCAATCCGGTGACCTTTTTCCTGACAGTACCCTGAAAGAAAAGAAAGAATTATATTAGCAATCGTTAACCAATTTTAAAAATTGCCATTTTCTGGTATTCACTATCACATTCTCTCCTTTGCATGCATTTCCCTTCCTTCCACCTCAACCAACCAATCCTGTGACCACAAGCCAGATTTTTTTTTTTGGGGGGGGGGATATTCCTCCAACTGAAAGATGACATCAGGGTTCCAAATAGCATCCAAACTTAAATCACAGTCCGAGGCCAAGTATTCCTCAAAGTTCCAATTTATTAATAGAGCCATGTTGGCACATCTGGGGAAAACCCGAATCTGAAGTTATCGGGGTTTTCCCACCCAGTTTAAAGTTCATTCCTTTGTCCTACACCCCCAAGTCCATCACGTTGCCCACTCATCTTCTGCCAGCGTGTTCGTTCCTCCCCTCAGCTTCCGACCAGGTGCTGGACAAAGGATGACCTTGAGAATCTAGAAATAATTTGTTATGGCTACATGCCTACAATGCTCATGCAACAGCCCCTCCCAAATTCCCACAGAAAGAAGAGATTCTAAAGCAGGGATCCTCAAACTTGGCAACTTTAAGACCTGTGGACTTCAACTCCCAGAATTCTCCAGCCAGCTATGCTGAACTCTGTAAACTGCTTAGAGAGGGCTGTAAAGCACTATGAAGCGGTATATAAGTCTAAGTGCTATTGCTATTTCAAGAAGAGATTGGACTGCCATATATCAGAAATGGTGTAGGGTCTCCTGCTTGGGTGGGGGGGTTAGACTAGATCAGTGGTTCCCAACCTTTTTTTGGCCATGCCCCACCTAAACATCTCTAAAATCCTGATCCCCCCCCCCCCGGTGACATATAATCCTTACTATTCAAAAAGTGAACTCTTACTCACACGGATGAAGCCTAAAAGACCATTAACTTGGTTTAAACAAGGTTCCAATTGCCCCCATTAAAAATCAAATTGCCCCCCTCTGGGGCGAGGGCTCCATGTTGGGAACCCGTGGACTAGATCCCTTCCAGCTCTGTTAATCTGTTAAACATATCTGTTAATGATTGAAGCCTGGGAAACGGGTCCCTTGTCAGTGAACAGAAATGCTGATTTACTACCAGCTTATCAAGTGCTTAGAGACCGAGGGCTTGGAAGCCCAAGGAAACAACAGCCAATCACCAGCCATCAATACACCAATCAGCCAATAGGAAAGCACCACATAAATACTGTTAAGGTATGTGCAGAGCAACCCTTGAGTAACAAGGATATGCACATAGAAACGTTGTATTGAAGTAGGTATGAATAACTATTCAGTCACAACACAGATACATTAAAGTGCATACAGTTTTACTTTAGGAAATAGCACTTTCCAATAAACAGTCCAGGTCATACACGTTCAAATCAGTCAATAGCTAGAAGTACAAAGTCTTCTTCTTACCAGTTCGTCTTTGTCAGTTACAGTAACAAAGATATCACAGCTTATAAACACCAGAGAAAGAATGTCAGAGAGAAAGGGAGTAAGCTATGATCTCTAGCTCCTTCTTATGGCAACTTGCAACACAACAGCCAATCAGAAATAGCATACAGTTAAAGCTACATCACATCAAACAGTTAAACCTACATACATACATTGTTGGTTTATATATTGCCAACCCAACTGTTTGGACTTAGTCCTAACAAATACGACTCACAGAATACCCCAAAGCACACATTCCAGTAGAGAGAAGTTCCCTGAGGATGGGCTCTAGCACAAGTACGAAAGCTCGGACGAGTAAACCTCTGGTCCCGGTGACCGACCAAGATTCGATCTTGCAACATGAAAACATATCCAATCCATATCCAGGTTGAGGCCCCTGTTAAAATCTCAATTCCCCAAATATCTCAAGGACACACTCCAGAGTTCCCGTGAATTAACATCTTGTCCCCAATATTAATGAATAAACAATTCCTAAGATTTCGTATCAGCTTGTGTCTTCCCATCCAGATGTTTCTTCCCTTCCAGGCCTTCTCCAATCCAGCCCAGGCTAGAGATGCACAGCTGTTTTCACTGCCTACATTCACATCTGCTCACCTGTCATAATGACCTCATCTCCATCCTGCAGAAATGTTCGGGACTGACCATGCCCAAGATCGATACTTTTTGTTCCATTCCAGGACAGTTCCAACATGGACCCAAAATTCTCAGGTTCCTTCAAAAGCAGAAATCAGAAGAAGAAAACTGAGCAGCCAGCAATGGACTATGTAACTATTGCCCTGGCCTCTGTTTTGCAGAAATTAAGGCCACTCTGGGATTTGAAGAAAGAAACTGCTGTCAATCCTTCACCATAATTTAATATTTTATTATCTGGAAGATGAGAGAGCTGAGAGAATCTTTGGTGTTGTTATTTTTAGCTAAAGCATATAAAATCTCAGAATCGTGACAGAATAAAAGCTGCCAAGAAGAATTCTAATTAAGGTATATCTAAATTCTACTTTTCCTGGTAACCTACCAGTTTTTCTATCTTCCATCCTTTATGCTATTTTCTCCAAGCAGAACGTGAAGAATTAGCAAGAACCCAATCTTGATAAAGCATATAGCAGGATCTACAGCAGTGGCTGTACCTACACATGTACTGCAACTGGGGATACTGGAAATGGAGAACTACATGTCCCATGGTGCCATCTTTCCTTGATATACCACTGCCTAAGGCCTTGATGTACGACTATAGTCATAACAAGGAATGGTACTTTCTCTCTTTCTCTACCATACTTCGATGGAGCAGAAAACAACCCAATTCCTTAATTCCTAATGCTGAAAGCTGCGATTCCCAAGTTCTGCTATGCCCCAATTTGGAGATTATAAAGGATCTATTGAAATGCATTTTGAAATAGTTTTTAAACCTGGTTGGCTTTAGTTCTATGGCTATTAGATTCCTCGTTGCAGGTTTAGAAGTTTAATGCAAATATTTTGATAACCGTATGATCAGTTCCATACTTACTGGCCCACTAATAGTTCCAGAGGCTAAAAGATCTCCAGGTCTGAGGTTGCAACCGTTAACAGTGTGGTGAGTTAGCTGCTGTTTCATGGTCCAATACATGTGCTATGTATCAAGAAAGAGAATGATAGCCATAAAGACATGTGAACATATTGTACATCAGTTTTCCATAGGTTATATGAGAAATTAGATTATAATAAGTTTTTCTCTTACCTTAAAGTTTGACCTACAAACATTTACCGGCTTGTTCATACCATCTCCTAAAAGCAAGCAAATATTATTAAGGAAAGCACAGAAAGTCTGTACCCACCCTACATTTTGAACATGATCAAACATCCCGCACCAGGGAACTTTAATCTGCATAAGCACAAATTAATTATATCTACAGGGCAGGGGCGGGTTCCTAATTTTTTTACTACCACTCTGTGGGCATGACTTATTTTGTGGGTGTGGCTTGGCAGCCATGTGACCGGGTGGGCATGGGCCTCGGGAGCTTGGCAGCAGCTGGAGAAGCGGGGGGGGGGCATTGCCCACCCGCAATGCAGCCCCCCGCAGCGGGAGTCGCAAGACCACGGCAGCGGTTCTTCTAGGAGGCTCCATCCGGCCTGAATGCTTCTCCCCATTCGATGATCTTAGGTGCCTGCCGCCCGTTCCCCCTCCCCTCAGCAGCTTGAGAAGCCTCAAACGTGCGAAAATGCCTGGGATCATCACCGCACGTTCGTGGCTTCTCGGACTGCTGAAGGGAGGGGAACTGAGATAGGTCCTGCCGCCCGTTCTTTCAGCATCTCACGCGCTCCCTCAGCCATCCGCCCCTGCTTGGACTCACTGTGGGGTAGGAAGGCAGCGCATGCGCAGTGCCTGAAGCTTGGCTTCTGGGCATGCACAGAAGAAAATTTTTTTAAAAATTAAAAAACATTTTCTTTTAAAAATGGCAGCACCCAGGCACTGGCAACCAACCGCACCGGTACTGTGACGTCACCAGCGGGCCGCTACCGGTGCTATAGAGTGGACCACACCGGTAGGAACCCACCACTGCTACAGGGTGTTTTTCTTTTCATAAGTACAGGGCACCCCCCTTCTGATGACTTCCATCTGAAATTCACGTAATGCCTAAAATATTGTAATGGTATGTGGGGATTAACTTGGAAGACAAAAGGAAGAGCCATAGACAACCAGCTTGTACTGATGATGCTACCTAGTTGAGTAATGAAACGTCTGAAAGAAATCAACCAAGCTCAGAGAGCACCAAGGACCCCTCATTTCAACCCTGCGCTACAATATTCTCCTTCACTGGGACTCGATAACCGTCATGCAAAAGGATTCTCTCAACCCACAGAAGGATAAGGGGCCCGGGAAGCACCTCAGAAAAAGACCCTCCCTAGTTCTCTAGGAAGTAAAAGGAAAGGAGGAGAGAAACATTTTCAGTCTTGCAAGATTCTGTTATTGTAGCCCTACAATAAAGGTAGTGTTAGTGATGATGGCTTGTGCTACTTGTCTGAACTACATCAAAGGGCTGGGCATAGATTTACCGTATTTTTCGGAGTATAAGACGTACCTTCCCCCCCCTAAAAGATGCTGAAAATTTGGGTCTTATACTCCAAATGTAGCTTTTTCGAAGCTTTTTTTCCCCAGCCCTAACGAGGTGCTAACGATCTTCCAGGCTTGCAGGATTTTTTCATTGCTACTGCCTCCGAAGAAGTTTTTTTCCAGCCCTAAGTCTTTGCAGGCTTGTTTTTACTGCTATTCCCTCCGAAAAAGGTTTTTTTCAGCCCTAACCAGGGGATAAAATAATGTGCTGAAGCTGACCAGACTAAGGACGCTAGCCAGATGAATACCTGGTAGATAGATTCCCCCCCCCTATTTTCCTCCCCAAAAACTAAGGTGCGTCTTATACTCCGGTGCGTCTTATACTCCGAAAAATACGGTAGTAGTAACAGGGTAGAGGTAGCTCCAAGCAAGAATCTTGACCTCTGAGGTCAAATCAACTGCTTGGATAGAGGACAGGTTTTTTTCCCCATTCTCAACAAGAAAGTACATAGGTTCAAGACATGTTTTCAAGTCACATGTCATTATCTTGCTCCCATGAATTTGCTCCTTTTGGAACTCCGCAAGTTGTAAGCTGACTTGGAACCACAACATACATACCTTTTATAGCAACGAAGAGGTTTATGTCAAAAGTATAAGGCCGGTCATCACAAAGGTAAGGCAGGGGTTTGGGGTCCTTGAAAGAATATAAGAAATTTCACTCTCTCTAACAGCAAACTGGGAAGTTAGACTTCTAATCGTTTATGGTTCGTGCAACACAGAAGTAGAAACAAACCAAGCACCTTTTTCCCCTTGTATTATATTGTTGTAACTCTTGATGCATGATATTGTTTCGGTGAAGTGATGTTTGAATAAATATAGGAGAAGGATAGGCAGTCCGGGGTAGAGTCAAGAGAGGAATCAGCCTGAAATCATTACATTCCCACAAGCAAATTCAACTCCAGGCCCTCTTGAATTTTGGTTGCTTTTATCTAGTGCCAATTTAGTGCTGACCGTTAATTAGATTCTTAACATGAGCAATAGATCAGCTTAACTAGAGCATAACAGGTGGTCCCGAATTTTTGTCTGACAATAAAACAATTATAGATAATTAGCATGCTATTGTTTAAAAAGCTTAAGATGCTGAAAAGAGCACCAAGTTAAAGGTTTGTCAGTATTAATTATAATTTAGGACGTCAATATTTCAAGCATAGAATTATTTAGCCTTCCATCCAAAGTTAAGAATAACATTAGAGAAAGAAAAAGAAATGCTACAATTCAAATCCAAAGTATTAATTACATGTTAATAGTTTCAATCTTAAACTGATTACAGAATATGGAAATCTCCATTGTATTGTGTACATACATACATACATACATACATACATACATACATACATATATATATATATATATATATATATATATATATATATATATATATATGCACAATACAATGGAGATTTCCATATTCTATATTTCCAAATATAGGACAGGATAGGCCAGGGGCGGGTGGGCGGGGCCAGCTGATCGTCGGAACTACCGGTTCGCCCAAACCGGTTCAAACCACCAGCAGCCCACCACTGGTTTGCATGAAGCTAAATTGAATTTTGGAGAGACAGTATCTCCCAAAAGTGGTAGGATCTGGTATCTTGACTACCATATTTTTCGGACTATAAGACGCACCATTTCCCCCCTAAAAGAGGCTGAAAATTTGGGTGCGTCTTATACTCCGAATGTAGCTTTTCCAAAGCTTTTTTTCCCAGCCCTAAGGAGGTGCTAACGATCTTCCCAGCTTCCTACTCCATCTTTGCAGGCTTGTTTTCATTCCTACTCCCTCTGACAAATGTTTTTTCAGCCCTAACGAGGTGCTAACCATCTTACCGGCTTGCAGCATATTTTAATTCCTACTCCCTCCGAAGTAGTTTTTTCCTGCCCTAAGTCTTTGCAGGCTTCTTTTCATTCCTATTCCTCTGAAAAAGGTCTTTTCAGCCCTAACGCGGTGCTCACGATCTTACTGGCTTGCAGCATTTTTTAATTCCTACTCCCTCAAAGTAGTTTTTTACCAGGCCTAAGTCTTTGCAGGCTTGTTTTCATTCCTACTCCCTCTGAAAAAGGTTTTTTCAGCCCTAACCAGGGGATAAAATAATGTGCTGAAGTTGAACAGACTAAGGACGCTAGCCAGATGAATACCTGGTAGGTAGATTTTTTCCCCCTATTTTCCTCCCCCAAAACTAAGGTGCATCTTATACTCCAGTGCGTCTTATACTCCAAAAAATACGGTACTTTAAGTTCATAAAGGTGTGTCCTGTGTTTACACTTTGTACCAACCTGGATAGGATTTGGCAGCGCAAAGGGCATCAGAGCTTCCATAGTGACAACCCATGGAGAGATAGTGGTGCCAAAACTCTTGCCCAGGAATGGACCTAGGGGGACATACTCCCACTTCTGCATGTCGCGAGCTAAAGGAAGAAAAAAAAGCAGAGAAACCTTCAGGATGAAATCATTTCCACATCCCAATTGTGTCCAAAAACTCTAATTTGTGAGCAACGGAATTCTGATTTCCATAAATCCATCACATCAGAAAAAGAAAATGAACATGAACATGGATTCACACGGAGAGCAGTACATAATAGGTTACACACAATTGAAGGTTTCCAAATCTCTGCCTAGATCCCTAGAAATTGGTTCCACTTAATCTGGGAATGCTTGCTTCTGACTGCATAGATTCTACTAATCAGTGGAACGACTTGCCACTAGAAGTTGCGGCTACTCCAGTCCTGGAGGTTTTTAAGAAGAGATTGGATAACCATTTTTCTGATACGATATATAGGGTCTCCTGCCTGAGCAAGGGGTTGGAGCAGAAGACCTCCAAGTTCCCTCCCAACTCTGTTATTCTATTAGTTTTTAGAAGACATTAAGCTCTGTCTATCTACATGATTGCTAGATAGCCCATCATTTAAAAAGCCAAGTGTTATCTAAAAATCTTCAGTCAAAATAATAGCTTGGTATTAAACAGAACACGGTCAATGGCAATTATACACAGTAGTTCCATAGCACCCAAACTAAATGTCTCAGTATCCTATGCTTTTAAAATGTTACTGGAATTTCCCAGACAATTATAGCAATAGCAATAGCACTTAGACTTATATACCGCTTCATAGTGCTTTACAGCCCTCTCTAAGCGGTTTACAGAGTTCAGCATCTTGCCCCCAACAATCTGGGTCCTCATTTTACCCACCTCAGAAGGATGGAAGGCTGAGTCAACCTTGAGCCGGTGAGATTTGAACAGCTGAACTGCTGAACTAGCAGTCAGCTGAAGTAGTTGCAGTGCTGCTTTTAACCACTGCGCCACCTCGGCTCCTCAATTATTCATTAACTCTTCACACAGATATAAGCATTGGGCCCCTTAGATACCTTTCCTGGTACCTACCACATTCTGTGTTCCAGAAGATTTTTTGAAATAAAATACTGCATTTTTTTTAAAGAGATGTCAAAGGAACTAGTATCTACAGTAACTTCCACATCCACCTGTCAGTTATAAAAGTTGGGGTCTTCTGCTTCACTTTGTTCTTTTGTTTATTTAAACACTGATGTAGCCGCACACCTTCCAGTCAAATCTGGATGGTTCTCAGTCAAATCTGGAGCAAATCTTGTGTGTTCTGCTTTATGTTGGCCTATGGTCTATGTTAGAGGTGAGAATTAATCTCACAGAGGCGATGATTGATCTTTCTCTCGGAGCTCAGACATTTAGAAATGAAACCGAAGTTAAAAAGTCTAATAAAATATTCATTTCAGTACAAAAACAATAAATTCTGATTGTTTATATTTCTGCTATAAAATGCGACCGCTCCCGGCCAAAGATAAGTCAAGAATTACTGTTTATTATCTAATGTTCTTGTATATTGCTGTACGCCGCCCTGAGTCCCTCGGGAGTAGGGCGGCATATAAGAACCAATAAATAAATAAATAAATAAATAAATAAATAAATAAATAAATAAATAAATAAATAAATGAATGAATGAATGAATGAATGAATGAATGAATGAATGAATGAATGAATGAATGAATGAATGAATAAATAAATAAATAAATAAGAAGAATAATGGAGTATCAAGAATGCACACATGCGTACAAGAATATTATATCACGTTTTCTGGAATGTACCATTATAATAGATAGGGATGCAGCTCCCTGCATATACATACAACTGACAATATTCACTACATGACAGTCTACCACCAAAGGAATACAATTAATGGTGCATTACCGCTCCAGTCGTTCATCAGCACCATTCCAAAGATGTGCTTGTGAGCTTCACCAATGGGGATGGGTACTCCAAGCTTGTTTCCAGGTCCTACGAAAAATGCCTGGAAAAGGTAGAAGGAAACCTTGTCAGGCATATCAGAAAAGCATATCAAAAGCATGCGTTCAGACAACTGACCTGGGGATAAAACCGAAGGGCTTCTGAGAATTGTTCCAAAGGTGCTTTTTCAGGAGGCAACTGGAGTTTCTGGTTTTTTCTTTGAAGATTTTTCACTTCTCATCCAAGAAGCTTCTTCAGCTCTGACAGGATAGTGGGGAATGGAAGGATTTATATTCCTTGCAGACAGCTGGTCATTTGCATCCTTTTAGAGGGTCGTTGAAGCACTTGGAGGTTTATCTGTGTCCTCAGGGTCACCTGAGTAGTGCAAATGGTTCCTGTAGTCTGCAATTTTTTCCTCTGGAAATTCTGAGGACACAGATAAACCTTCAAGTGCTTCAATGACCCTCTAAAAGGATGCAAATGACCAGCTGTCCGCAAGGAGTATAAATCCTTCCATTCCCCACCATCCAGTCAGAGCTGAAGAAGCTTCTTGCATGAGAAGCGAAACGTCTTCAAAGAAAAAGCAAGGAAGTCCAGTTGCCTCCTGAAAAAAGCACCTTTGGGACAACCATGACCTGGATGACTGAGAATCTCTACAGGCTCTTCAGAATTCTTGATCAGAAACCTCAACAGACAAGAATGGAATAATGGAGCAATATTATCTGTATTATGATCCTTTTCTGTAATCTTTGCCTAGTCAGCTCCAGAAATGGCCTTAAATCAATTATCCAGATCTTGGCATTTCTGGGATCCCTTTTTCCGTTCCCCACACCTCTCCACTCCATTGCAAATTATACAAAGGTGGATCCAGAAATGACTATATAATTTTATTTTGTTCCTGGTGGATGTCTTTTGTTCCTCTCCTGCTGCTTTAAATTGCCGTGTTTACAAAATGCTCTTATTGCTTTGATTAATTTAGATCAAGATGTAGCCATGTGTGTGTTTGTGTCTATGTCTGTCTGTGCATGTATTAACTGAAAGGTACGACAGAAATGTGTTTCATTTAAAAAAAATGCAAAGGGGATGTAGATAGTGGCAACGAAAGAAGAATCTGTAAGAAAATATAACCTCACCATTTCTAATTCAATGTCCAAACGTTTGGAAGCAGCAAAAAGCGGACTTTTACCTGCGATTTAAACAGAATTCATAAATGTGGGGTTTTTTTTTCATTAAAACAATAATTAAGTACTGAAATTTGCAAGTAGAGACCTAAAAAACTCACTGTCATTAGGACAGATTTGGCCCACGGGTCTTCTGATTGGTGTCCCAGATATGACAACAGAAGAAGCACGTCCATGGTACCCAACTGGTAGGTGCAACCTTGGAAAACATGGATCATGTGTTAAAAGCACATCTCACTTCTAATCTCTGGAGGGATATAGGTAGTCCTCAAGTTACAACGGTTCATTTAGTGACCATCTGAAGTTACAATGGCCCTTTAAAAAGTGACTTAGGACCATTTTTCACACTTACGACCCTTGGAGCATCCGCATGACCAAATTTGGATGCTTGGCAATTGACTCATATATATGACGGTTGCAGTATACCAGGGTCATACGGATCCCCTTTTATGACCTTCTGACAAGCAAAGTTGACGGGGAAGCCAGATTCACTTAACAACCGTGTTACTAACTTAATAACTGCAGTGATTCATTTAACAACGGGGGCAAGGAAGGTCGCAAAATGGGGGCTAAATTCACTCAGCAAATGTCTCGCTTAGCAACAGAAATGCTGGGCTCAATTGTGATTGTAAATCAAAGATTACCGTATTTTTCGGAGTATAAGACGCACCGGAGTAAAAGACGCGCCTTAGTTTTTGGGGAGGAAAATAAGAAAAAACAAATTCTGCCTACCAGCATCCATCTGGCTAGCGTCCTTAGCAAACAGCCTGGAACAGGTATATTAGCCTTGCAAAACTCTGTTTTTTAGCCTTGCAAAGCTCGGTTTGAGAGGTTGTTTTAGCCTTGCAAAAGTCCGTTTCAGAGGCTGGGCGGGGCTACATTTGGTGTATAAGACGCACCCAGATTTTCACCCTCTTTTAGGGGGGGAAAGGTGCATCTTATACTCCGAAAAATACGGTACCTGTATCCCATCATCTGTGGAATTGTCTGAGACTGGGAGAATCTGTACATCTATTCTATGTTAAGCTAGAAGGACCAGAACAGGTTTCTTCACCAATGGAAAACAATATACAAAACCAACTCTTGCCTTTGTTGTGGAATAATTTCCTCCCCACATGACAATGGCCCCTCTCTCTGTTGCCCTTCCAAATTCAATGGGGAGGGATTGCAGTTGAAAGGAAACATCTAAATTATGGAACAGCGCTGAAGATTTTACAGGCTCTGTTGCTTTCAATGTATTCTGGGATGCTTCTTAAAGGATTTTGTTGTGAGTCACTCCATAACCATAAAGAAGGCAATAGCAATAGCACTTAGACTTATATACCGCTTCATAGTGCTTTACAGCCCTCTCTAAGCGGTTTACAGAGTTCAGCATATTGCCCCCAACAATCTGGGTCCTCATTTTACCAACCTCAGAAGGATGGAAGGCTGAGTCAACCTTGAGCCTGGTGGACTGGGTAGTTAGTTTCCAACATGGAAACTAACTACCCAGACCGATAGATAACTATTGGGTCCTCCGATAGATAACTAGATCAAGCTGCACAATTTGCGGACCACAAAAACCTAAAATTTGGCCCCCCCCCCTTTTATTTATTTCTTCATTCCTGGATTTATTTTTGTGGTCCACAAATTGGACAGCAAATTGCCACCCAACTGATATTTTCAGAACATTAATTCAGCCTCCATTCAATTAAGTCTGAATTACAACTGCATCAAGCTTGTTCCAATTTTTGTTCTGGCCCCAACCAAAGGTCAACCCCCTCGAAAATGCAGCACCTAGAATGCAGACAATAAATTACTGCAGATATTCCCCCAAATCAATCCGATAAATCAGGTCCCCCCGTATCTTCTTGTTCAGAGAAAGAAAGACAGTTACTGACCAGTTGGGCATCAGCGCATTCTCCTTTCCTCTAAACATCATTCCGACGTTTGTAGCATGTTGTCGAGAAGAGTAGAAATCTGTGTAATCTCCTAGAAGGAGAATGAATGAATGAATGAATGAATGAATGAATGAATGAATGAATGAATGAATGAATGAAGATGGATGGATGGATGGATGGATGGATAGATAGATAGATAGATAGATAGATAGATAGATAGATAGATAGATAGATAGATAGATAGATAGATAGATAGATAGATAGATAGATAGATAGATGAGAAATGAGAGATAGATATACATGGTAGGCAGGCAGATAGATACATGAGATAGGTAAGTAGATAAACAGACAGACAGACAGATGAGAGATGAGAGATAGATATACATGGTAGAGATAGGCAGGAAGGCAGGCAGGCAGACAGATAGATACATGAGATAGGTAAGTAGATAAACAGGCAGACAGATAGATAGAATAGAATTACAGAGTTGGAAGGATCTTGGAGGTCTTCTAGTCCAACCCCCTGCTTAGGCAGGAAACCCTACACCACTTCAGACAAATGGTTATCCAACATCTTCTTAAAAACTTCCAGTGTTGGAGCATTCACAACTTCTGGAGGCAAGCTATTCCACTGATTAATTGTTCTGTCAGGAAATTTCTCCTTAGTTCTAAGTTGCTTCTCTCCTTGTTTAGTTTCCACCCATTGCTTCTTGTCCTGCCTTCAGGTGCTTTGGAGAATAGTTTGACTCCCTCTTCTTTGTGGCAGCCCCTGAGATATTGGAACACTGCTATCATGTCTCCCCTGATCCTTCTTTTCACTAAACTAGACATACCCAGTTCCTGCAACCGTTCTTCATATGTTTTAGCCTCCAGTCCCCTAATCATCTTTGTTGCTCTTCTCAACATCCTTTTTAAATAGATAGATAGATAGATAGATAGATAGATAGATAGATAGATAGATAGACAGACAGACAGACAGACAGACAGACAGACAGACAGACAGACAGACAGACAGACAGACAGACAGACAGACAGACAGACAGACATGGTAGAGATAGGAAGGCAGGCAGGCAGACAGATAGATACATGAGATAGGTAGGCAGATAAACAGACAGACAGACCGATCCTGCAAAAGGTTGTGGAAAATAAGAAAGCTAAGATCCTTTGGGACATCCAGATACAGATAGACAGCAGGCAGGTATTGGCCAATCAATCAATCAATCAATCAATCAATCAATCAATCAATCAATCAATCAATCAATGTCTTAAAATAAATTTGGATTCCCCCCCCCCTTCTCCAATGACTGACATGTACAGGTAGTCCTTGACTTGCAACAATTTAGTGACCATTCAAAGTGACAACCGCAATGAAAATCGTGACTTATGGCCATTTTTCAGCTACAACCCCATGGTCATGTGATCAAAATACAGACGCTGGGCAACCGGTTCATATTTATGACCGTTGTTGTGTCACAAGGTCACATGATCCCCTTTGGTGACCTTCTGAGAAGCAAAGTCCACAGGGAAGCCAAATTCATTTAACAACCGGGTTGCTCACTTATCAATCAACTGCAGTGATTCACTTAACAACTGTGGCAAGAAAAGTTATAAAATGGGGGCAAAACCAGGGGTGGGTTCTAACTTACCTCGCCACCAGTTCGCTCACTCCTGCACCGCGTGGGCTCGCACGCATGCGCAGAAGCCAAAAACAAGATGGCGGCATCCACAGACCGTCAAATCTGCTCTGTGACGTCATCACCGGTTTACTAACGGTTCTAAAGAACCGGTTAGAACCGGTAGGAACCCACCTCTGTTCAAACCTCCCAGAACAAATGTCTCACTTAACAGAAATTTTGGGCTCAACAGTGGTTGTAAATTGAGGATAACCTGTGTTTGCTTTTAAAGGAACTTTTGATAAATACAATTCTTCTACTGCCCTCTGCTGTTCCTCAATGGAACCTCTTGCTTATTCTTATATTTGTGTTTATGTTTGCATCCATGTCCAGCCCCCAGCCTCCTCCCTGCCCACCCCAATTCTCTCCTGTTTGATTGATATTACTGGCTGTAAAAGTTATGCAGGAAAGCACACTGTTTTTGCCACTTTCAAATCTGGTCTCATCAAGTCAGATCTGAGAAGCAGGTCTCCACTACTGGACCCAACACTCCAGTAGTTTTCTTGCAAGCCAAACGTTAACCCCGCAAGAATAAGGCCAGGTTCAAGTCTTCTTTTACGCACAGGAAAAGTAGTTTACCCTTTCTTTTATAAAGGAGTTTGAATGGCAGATTTCAGAATCTGTTCACTCTGCTCCTATGCCCTTACGAACTACAGAGAGGCTCTACATTCAAAGAACTTACCAATTTCAGCTGGAAGATGCATTATTGCAGACGCTTGAGATATAAATGCTCTGGGGAAGAAAGGAAAGGAAAGGAAGTAGGACAAACATTTTATTCTCAAGAAACAAATCTTCTGAAATGTCCTTCACTCTCTACCAGGGGTGGGCTGCTACGGGTTTGCCCGGGTTCGGGAGAACCCGTAGCTAACGTTATGGCCGGTTCGTAGAACCTCCAAATCGGTGGTGGGTTCCTACCAGTGCGGTCCACTGTACCGCACTGATAGCGGCCGGCCGATGACGTAATTTGCGCGCATCACCGGTCCGTCGTCTTCACCGGTCCGTCGCACGTCGCCATCTTTTTTTCAGAATTTTTGGGCTTTTTTTGCTTTCTGCGCATGCGTGGAAGCAAAATCTCACGAGGGGACATGAGCACATGCAAGATTTCGGCGATTTTTTGCTTCCGCAAATCACCAAAATCACACATGCGCATGCGTCCCCTTGCGATATTTTGCTTCCGTGCATGCGCAAAAGCAAAATTGTGTGAGGGGTGCATGCACATAGCGTGCGCGCACACACACGAAACATGGAGATGCACACGCAGCACACTGGTAGCAACTTTGAGAGCAACCCGCCCCTGCTCCAAATCTGTCTCAATAAAAGCAGTTTAAGCCCTCCCGTGGAATTGATTTCCTGACCTGCTCTACCCAGTAGGGCTGACATCAACCTTGCAAATTTGCTAATGCTGTGCCCAAGTAATAGAAGCTGCATATCTCCATCAAGGTAATTTTACTTACTCTTTGCACACGGTCAGAAATGAAGTGGGTTGGTTAATGGCAAAAGTCAATAGTCAATAAGTCAATCGAACAGTGGATGAGACTGTTACTCTTGTCCAGGGAATTGCTGTTTAAGGCAGGGGTGGGCTCCTGGGCGTTTGGCAGCGTCCAGGCGATCCTCTAGCCAAGGATCACCGGGGTTCGGTGAACCCCCAAATGCCACCCCTGGCTGGCCACGCCCACCCCTCCCCTCCTCTCCCAGGAGTCTCCACGCAGCCCGTTCATCATTCCAGGTAAGTGCAGGGTCTGGGAGGGCAAAAACAGGCCTACTGGAGGTTCCGGAAATCTGGTAATGGGCCTGTTTCCAGCCTCCGGAGCCCAAGAAAAGCTGTTTTCGCCCTCCCGGAGGTGCAAGGAAAGCCTCCGGAGCCTGGGGAGGGTGAAAAATGTCACCCCTTGGTGCAGGCGGCCGATTAGGCTATGCCCACCATGGCCATGCCCACCCAGCAATGGGGCAGCAAACCCGTTGCTAAAGGATCTGAAGCCCACCCCTGGTTTAAGGGCACACTCCAACTAGCTAACAAGCTAATTCTTTGATTCTGACATTTTGGAAACCATTGTCACTGCACTCCCACTAAATCGCACATCATTCATACATGCACCAAATATACACTCTAGTTCTGTATTCAAGTACCTTTTGCGTAACTCTGCATTGTCTCTGAGTGTTGGCTCTTTGTCAGACAGAATCTTTTGCAGCCATGATCTGGCCTCGGTCCAAGCTTCCCAGCCCAATGCCATGAAAGCATTGAGAGTCGACTGCAATGAAGGTAAAAGGAGAGAAATGTTTTTCCAGGGCTCTGATATAGGATACTAGTAGCTGGACACCCATGCTTCGCTAGGAAACTATGTGATCAGGCTTGATACATTGACACTTAAAGCTTGAAAATTTATGTAGAATGTTTAACTCCTTAGCATCAGAGCATGTTAATATAAGGTAACTGGCAGTTGGAACAGAGTTCTTTTCAGGTGGGGAGGGGGAGTAGAAAGGAATGGCAAGCATCTTGTCTGACCTTCTGCAATATGCAGGAAGACCCATCAATCCATCCTTAAGAGATGCTTAGCCACTTCGTTAAAATCTCGAAGAGATGAACAGCCCACAACCTCTGCAGGTATTCTATTGATCTTCAAAATTCACCCTGGTACCAAAATCTAACTAGTTTAGTAAATAACCACTGTGTTTCAACTACTATGGTTTTCAGAAGAAGCAATATGCTGGCGAGCCCTTAAAAATCTAAGAAACCCACCAGTAGTTAAATTTGACTGAAGATGATGTTCTGTAAGATAGTTCTCCTAAAAAAACCCAATACCTGCTGAAAGACATGGTGTTGCTTTGAAAGGATAGGTCCATCAAACAGATGTTTAACAGCATTGAGGTCCAGCACCTGATCACCAATGGCTACTCCAATCCTGTGTCTGGGCTGCAAGAGAGAGAAATATACAGGAGAATATTTCTACTACTACCAAAGTAATTTCGATTATCCACAGCTCCCAAAAGTGAATTGGAGGAGGAGGAGAGGAGGGGGGGCATTGAAAATCTCATTCTGTGTCTCTGCAGATGACTCCCATCCAAAATAAATACATAGAGAGAGAATTGGGGTTGGAGAGCATAAAACTTTTTTAAATTTTTTTTGAAAAAATCTCATCCCTTGAACACTTGCCCCTTTGTAACTTCAGCAAACAGGAAAGTTAATGTATAACTTGCAGTGTAGAATTCAATGGCTCTGGTGCTATTGATTTTAATGGCTGCCAGACTCCAGACTCTGTCATTCAAAAGGAGAAGTGGGGTCTTGGTTCTGCTTGATCAAATGGTTATAACAGATATCAGGATCCTAGACACCTGGGAACCTTCTCATCTTAAGATAGGGTTTATGAGGGGCAATGCAAGTCAGTTGAACGGAAGGGGGCTGGGAACGTATAGCCATCTGTACTCCCAGGAAAGAACTTTCACACTTTGTGGATTGCTTTACTCTTGCATCCTGCCTAATGGGGAGGGGCATTAAGGTTAAATATGCTTGCCTTGCCTGGAGGCATTTAGACCTTGCTTTGAATGAATGGATTGTCATACAACTGCTAATAAAGGAATCCTTTTGAAACACTGACTCAGACGTTCGTACTTTGAATGTGGTTGGGGAGACAATCCTTACAATGGCCCTCCCAGAAGCTAAAATGTTCCCATGTTAGCCCCTCATTTTAAGACTTTATGGATGGCCAGTTGTAATCATCAGAGAGGAATCATAGATTTAATATTGATGCAAATCGTCCCCCTCTTGGGGTTCTCCTGAAAGGAGCAGAAGATTGGCTTTGAGTTGTCTGTTAAATTAGTTACACGGTTGTTAAGTGAATCTGAAGTCACAAAATTTGATCGCATGACCTCGGGACAATGCAACCGTTATAAATATGAACCAGTCGCCAAGCATCCAAATGTAAATCACGTGAGCCTGGCGTTGCTGCAACGGTCCTAAGTGTGAAAAATGGTCATAAGTCACTTTTTTTCAGTGCCGTTGTAACTTCTAACGGTCACTAAATGAACCGTTGTAACTTGAGGACTACCTATATCCCTCCAGAGATTAGAGTGAGATGTGCTTTTAACACATGATCCATGTTTTCCAAGGTTGCACCTACCAGTTGGGTACCATGGACGTGTTTCTTCTGTTGTCATATCTGGGAAACCCCCCCCCCCCCAATCAGAAGACCGGTGGGCCAAATCTGTCCTAATGACAGTGAGCTTTTAGCCAGAGGTGGGGCTTCAAAATTTTTAGCAAGGGGTTCTCTGCCCATTGCTGGGTAGGCGTGGCCATGGTGGGCGTAGCCTAGTCGGTCTCTTGCACCACGGTGGGGGGGGCGTTTTTGCCCTCCCTGGGCTCCGGATGTTTTTTTCGAGCCTCCGGGAGGGTGAAAATGGCCTCCCCAGGCTCTGGATGCCCTCTGGAGGCCGGTAGGCCCATTTTTTCACCCTCCCCGAGCCTCCGTGCGCGCCCTAGACTTACCTGCATCCAAAACGGGCCGCGTGGGGACTCCTGGGAGGGGCGGGGAAGGGTGGGTAGGGCCAGCCAGGAGTGGGATTTGGGGGTTCTCTGAACTGCACAGAATCTTAGCTAGCAGTTCTCCTGAACCCCTGCGAACCCCCAGCAGCCCACTCCTGCTTTTAGGTCTCTACTTGCAAACTTTTTTCACTGCCGTTGTAACTTTGAACGGCCACTAAGCGAACCATCATAAGTCGAGGACTACCTGTATTTTATGAGCAAATTCGCCAAGCTTAGAAACCAGTTAAGAAAAGGTGGAAAAGTGATGCCATCAACCCTCTGCAGAAAAATCACAGCTGGAAACGATCAATGGAGACTTTGAATGCAGGGGAAAGGGGAGTGACTGCAAAGAGAGACAAGATCAGAAGCTGCACAGCTTATGAAATGCTCTCTATGACTCCAGATTCATAGAATCATAGGGCTGGAAGAGACCCTCAGAGGTCTTCTAGTCCAACCCCTTGCTCAAGGCAGGAGCCTTATACCATCCCAGCCAAATGGTTGCCCAATCTCTTTTTGAAAACCTAGGGAGTGTTTTTTCTGGTGAGACCTGTCTATCAGGGCAACCTGGTCTACCCAAATATGGGACGGAGCATACTGCTTCCATAAGTAGCCCACGTTCGAATCCCAGAAGGGTAGGGCTAGCTGACGAGAGCTAAATAGCTTGAAATAGATCTATACTAGTCTCCCTTTATTTCTTTGTCGGTAGATATAAATTCAACACAAAAACTCCAGAGATGGAGCATCCAGAACTCCAGGAAGCAAGCTATTCTATTAATTGCTCTGTCAGAAAATTTCTCCCAGGTCTAGACTTGACATTCTCATTAACATCTTTGGGACTATTCCAATTAAGATTTAGCCGCAACTACCACACCCCAAATAAAGTTATAATAATAATAATAATAACAACAACAGTTGGAAGGGACCTTGAAGGTCTTCTAGTCCAACCCCCTGCTTAGGCAGGAAATCCTACACTACTTCAGACAGATGGTTATCCAACATCTTCTTAAAAACGTCCAGTGTTGGAGCACCCACAACTTTTGGAGGCAAGCTGTTCCACTGATTAATTGTATGAAAATTAGTATCTGTCTGGTGGATTTTTAAAGATTATTTTCACAAGTATGTTCCCTTAAAATCAACAGCAGGGTTGCTGACGGTCTCCGCTGATCGTTAGACTTAGCGGTGTTGCAATTTCCCAAGGCAAAGTACCCGAACTGGACTCCCAGGACCCATCGGGATCAATAGACACAGAAGGAAAACGAGAGAGATGAACTCAAAGTTTAAAAAAAAGTATTTTGTTTGCTTACCTCGTCTTGCGTGGAAAAGATTCCGTAGGGCAGGTTCTGAATGGGGAAATGGGAATTCTCGTCCACTTTAATAAAAGACATGCTGCTTTGATCTTTCAGGCACAACGGAGAGAAAGAGAGAGGTTTCCAGATGTTGCTTGGGTTGCTAAACCCCTGGTTGGCCCCTCCTTTTTTCAATACGAAACAGCCAATCAGTCTCGTTTCTTCTATCCCACCCTCACTGAATTTGCAATCTACAAAACCAGGAAGTTAAACAGTAAACAGATTTGCACATGACGTAACAGCAGCCTCAGCTGCAACTTCCCTCCTTCACTCAAATTCTTCCTAAATCCTTTCCCAGCAGATTCAGCCTAGAGAAATCAAAGAATGAGGATTTGTGATGGCTGAGAGATGCATCCAGCCCAGAGCTGCTAGATTAGTGAGACGGGCAGCATAGGAATTTAATAATAAACCCTCCCCTCCTTTCAAACCATCACTTTGTGGAAGGATTTTACTTTTTCTAATGCCACATTACAAGAAGTTTGAAACTGGCATGGCGCTTTTCAGATTTTCTGACAGAAAACAACTCCCTTTGAAGGTTAAATGTTGTCCGGCAGAGTTCTTGCAATCCTCCATGTACCAACACCAGGTTCCTTTGAAACTATGGATTTTTAAAAATGGTCAATTAAGGTAAATTCATTAATGTGTAATTGACCTTTCATTCAGAGGGCTGAAAGAAACCTAATATGGACCCAGAAGATAAAAACTCTTGTAGATCAGGAACCTAATTCTTTTTTTAGGCAAGATAATTGAGCCAGGAGTAGTCAATCAACTCCAGTTTTCCTTGGATGAAATTGATTTTCTAGATCAATTTCCATTTGTATTCAGAAAAAAATATATATAGAACAGAAAAATTTTGGACACTCTAGGGACGGCCTGGGCCAGCAAAAGTGAATGTGACCCTGTTGATTCTCTTAAACTTCTCAGTGGCTTTTAGCTTCAACCACAAGATCTTCTAACTCGGTTCCAGGATTAATAATGTGGTATACTCTGTTAAGAATAGGATAGAATAGAATGGAATGGGAATAGAGGAATAGGAATAGAATGTAGAATAAAATAGAACAGAATGCAACAGGAGCTGGAACAGGGGTGGGTTCCTTTTACCTTTTCCTACCGGTGCGCATCGTGATGTCCCGGCGCGCAATTTTAGTTCTGCGCATGCACAGAGGGACGATTTTACTTACGTGCACGCTCAGAGAGCCAAAAAATCACCGGAAATTAGGGAAAAATATGGCGGCGCGCACAGACCAGTACAGACAGCACCGGAGCCGTCACGCCTAAATTACATCATCAGCAGGCTACTACCAGAGCACCACACTGGACTGCACCGGTAGGAACCCGCCTCTGAGTTGGAAGGGACCTTAGAGGTCTTCTAGTCCAGCCCTTTGCTCAAGCAGGAAACCCTATACCATTTCAGACAAATGGCTGTCCAGTCTCTTCTTAAAAGCCTCCAGTGATGAAGCACCCACGATTTCTGAAGGCAAGCTGTTCCACTGGTTAATTGTCCTGTCAGGAAATTTCTCCTTAAAGCTTCTCCCCCTACTTGGATACTCGTTTCCAGAAAGTGGGGTACAACTATTGTGCTTCCTGATAGTTGGCTGTGGGGAGGGGGGGTCCCTCAAGGCTCCATGTCACTCTCCATGCTTGTCAGTATCTCTTTTTCATCTAATGCCGGTGAGGTGGTTGACCTTCAAGTGGTTGACCTTCAGAACCAGTGCTTGGTAGTATAACGGACTGAATGATGGCTAATAAAACAAGACTCAGCCCACTGTTTCTAGAGGAGGCATCAGTTCAGCTGAGTAATTCCCTACCATCCTAGAGGGATGGCTTGCTCCAAGTTGTTGTTTGCACCATCATTGTTACCAAAGGCCAGGTGACCTTGGGGAACAATAGAATGAGCTTTGGCTGATTGTGTTTTCTAATCTTCTAATAGAGCCGAGGTGGCACAGCGGTTAGAGGCAGGTACTGCAGGCCACTTTAGATGACACTGATCCGCAGGTCAGTGGTTCAAATCTCACCAGCTCAAGGTTGACTCAGCCTTCCATCCTTCCGAGGTCGGTAAAATGAGGACCCAGATTGTTGGGGGCAATATAAATATACATTGCTTACTGGTGTAAACCGCTTAGAGAGTGCTTGCACTGTGAGGCGGTATATAAATCTCACAAAATAAATCAATAAATCAATAAATCTCAGAGCTCTTCAGCTACTGGACAGATTAACATTTTAAGCAAATAATGCAAAGCCATTAATAAAACTTTACAAACAAGAAATGGTTCGGCTCACACAGCCTGACCTAAGCTAGAAACAAACCCACTACATGATGACTTGCTGTGATATGCAACTTTTTTTTTTTTGAACATGCCGATTGTTTTCCTTGTGTCATATTATGCAGGATCCTCTCGGATTGGGCTGCTTAGAAATGTTGTCGATGAATAAACACCATTTTTGCAACATATCACTGAATACACACAGAGAGACACACAAATAAGTCAATCCTATGTAATTCTTGAATCCCCGTTAGTCGAAGGACTACAATTTCCGTACAAAAAATGCATTTCTAGAAATGGAACAAAGCAAAATATCATGATTCATTGCTTATAGGAAATCCTTATGCAATTTGATCCCTTTTATTACAAACAAGTTCAAATTCAATTCATTTACAGTCTGGGTCAATCGTTATAGAATACGGGTCGTCCTCAACGTACGACAATTGAGCCCAAAATTTCGGTTGTTAAACGAGTTTTACCCCATTTTATGACCTTTCTTGACACGACTGTTAATTGAATGGCTGCAGTTGATTAGAAACGCGGTTGTTAAGTGAATCTGGCTTCCCCCTTGACTTTGCTTGTCAGAAGGTCGCAAAAGGGGATCACGTGACCTTGGGACACAGCGACGGTCACAAATATGAACCAGTTGCCCAGCGTCTGAATTTTGATCACATGACCATGGGGATGCTGCAAAGGTCATAACTATGAAAAATGGTCATAAATCACATTTCTTTTTTTAAATTTTTTATTATTTTTTTAATTTTTTTAATAAAAAAAATAAATCACATTTCTCAAAGTGCCGTTGTAACTTTGAATGGTCACTAAACAAATTGTTGTAAGTCAAGGACTTCCTGTATAAAGAAAGCAGCACGCCCCGATATTGCAGATCTATCTGAAAAGCTGCCCACAGAATATTGGAGCAAACGTTAAGTTTTCATTCCAGAAGACATGCCTGGATTAAAATCACTAGATGGCAAACTCTTTGTGAAAAAGCTTGGAGGATATTCTCAAGTGTATCAGGTGTCCCACGGTGACTTTTCTTCACCAGAAATAAAACGCACTGGACTTCGGAACTTTCTCCCTCAGATGATGGCATTAAATGACTTCAAGCTCCAAAGAGAAAAACAGAGAATCCTGCCTTTGTATTTCATGTGGGGACTGCAGCCAAGAAATTAAAAGACACCTGCTCCTGGGGAGGAAAGCGATGACAAATCTAGACAGCATACTAAAAAGCAGAGACATCACCCTGCCAACAAAAGTGCCTATAGTCAAGGCTATGGTTTTCCCAGTTGCAACGTATGGCTGTGAAAATTGGACCATAAGGAAGGCTGAGCGCCAAAGAATTGAGGCCTTTGAATTATTGTGCTGGAGAAGACTCCTGCGAGTCCCTTGGACTGCAAGGCGATCCAACCGGTCAGTCCTAGAGGAGATCAACTATGACTGCTCTTTGGAAGGCCAGATCCTGAAGATGAAACTCAAATACTTTGGCCACCTAATGAGAAGGAAGGACTCACTGGAGAAGAGCCTAATGCTGGGAAAGATTGAGAGCAAAAGAAGAAGGGGACGGCAGAGAATGAGGTGGCTGGATGGAGTCACTGAAGCAGTCGGCGTGAGCTTAAATGGACTCCTGGGGATGGTAGAGGACAGGAAGGCCTGGAGGAACGTTGTCCATGGGGTTGCGATGGGTCGGGCACAACTTCGCAACTAACAACAAAATTTCATCCTTAAGACAGGAAAATCAAGAGGCATCTCTCTCCAGAGCGGAGACATTTATTTTTATTATTTATTATTTATTTATTTATTAAAATTTCTATGCCGCCCAACTCCCGAGGGACTCTGGGCGGCTCACATCATGTATAGAAACATAAACAGATAAAAACAATTTTGTTTTTATCTACAAAACCAGGGACATCTACAAAACCAGGGAGAGACTGAACTTGGAATAAATCAAATCCGCACCTATCCCACATGCTCTTTCAGTGCTGAAATGCAACTGTGGGGAAAAATAATAATAAGGATACCACTGGGTAATCCTGAAGGGTTTTCCTCTAGTTCAGGGGTCTCCACCCTTGGCAACTTTTAAGATTTGTGGACTTCAACTCCCAGAATTCCTCAGCCAGTTCCCAAATACTGGGAGTTGAAGTCCACAAGTCTTAAAGTTGCCAAGGTTGGAGACCCCCTGCACTAGTTAGTATTTCAACTCCTGCACCGAAGTTGTAAAAGGAAGGTTGAACACGAACTCTGTCCAATGCTGTGGCCCTTCCTATTAACCACATTAAGTTTCAACCTACAGGTAGTTCTTGACTTAGGACCACAACCGAGGCAAAAAAAATATTTGTGGCTAAGCGAGGCAGATGACTTTTGTCCCATTATACTGACTTTTTTGCCACAGTTGTTAAGTGAATTACCGCAGTTGTTTAAGTTAGTAACACGGTTGTTAAGGGAATTTGGCTTCCTCGTTGCCTTTGCTTGTCACAAAAAGTTATCGCACGACTCTGTGACACAGCCGTCACAAATACGAGCCAGTTGCCAAGTGTCTGAATTTTGATCGCGTGACCACGGGGGATGTTACAATGGTCGTTAAGTGTGAAAAATGATCATAAGTCACTTTTTTCAGTGCCATTGTAACTAAAGGAATGGTTATAAGTTGAGGACTACCTGTATAGGTTTTTAATATGGCGAGAGGCTATTGGTTTCCAAGGGGAGGCCAGGTTATCATATTCATTCTAAATTCCCCCTTTCTTTTCTTTCCTTTTCTTTTCTGATAAAAGGAAGTCAACTCATCTTGTTAAAAGGCTGAAAACCACTGCAAGTGAACCGGGGTCTTTTGGTCATCCGAACCCAGACTCACCTGTCTCAGTCCAATATTTAAATAGGCTTTCCTTATGGCGGGTTCAATCAATACCGATATTGTTAATCAAAACCGAATTCGCTTTTTTTATAAAGTGCGATAACCTGCATCCAATTTCTCCTTATCGCATCCTTTTTCCGGGCCCAAATAGATGCACACGCCTCTTCAACTTCTTACCAAAAAAACAACAACCAAAAGGCACCAACTTCCTCTCTCCTCCATCCCAAATTTTTTAAAATTTTATTTTAATCAAAGTTAAAGACGTGGGTGAACATAAATACAATACACTTAAAAGTTCTTCATTCTTTGTATTGGTGCACGTAAAAGAACCCATTAGCACAATTCCCGAGAAGATCTGCGAGCAGGCAAACTCTCCACATGCACGCTGGAGAAAACAAAGAAAAAAAAAAGAAAAAAAGAAAAGAAAAAAGAAAAGAAAAAAAGGGGAGGAGAAAGAAAAAAAAAACCTAGAAAAAAACCTCGAAGAGCAAAAATCACACACGCTTTAAAACCTCAGCACTCTCTTGACACGCTCGGAAAACGAACGATGCATACATAAATAGATAGCGGGTGCAAACAAGCTATTATGATAACGTGTGTATAAATTTTTGTTAAGGGGGAGGGGAAACCAAGCAGCCTTAATGATTAAATACATTCAGTTATTGATTGCTAGTTGTGCCATACAAGGCATTACCAAAGAGGAAAAAAAAAAAGAAAATTGTGCTGCAGAGAGAGAGAGAAAAAAAGGAAAGCTATATACAAAATGAAAATGAAGTGTCTTGGTTTAATGCATGCACGTTTAATATGAGAAGTGGGAAAAGCACGGATGCTCTCCAACGTAACTTTGAAAAAGCCCTCTGCACGCAATATTAAAAAAAAAGATGATAATACTTTTATAGCCATAGTATCCATCAGTTTCCAAAGGCCCACCTTCCTAGTGGATCAGTTGTGTAGAGTTTATGTCTTCATCTGTAGGAACTAAAAACAAAGGACCATAAAAGAAAGATTTGTTGTGTGCTAAAAGAAGGGATTCTATGTTTCTGCATGACATGCATGATTTGGGACATTTGTCCTCTTGAAGTCTACAAGGGGCGGGCCAGAAAAACAAAAGACTTATGTGTATGTGTGTGTGTGGGGGGGGGGAGCTTGTGAAAGGGGAAGGAAAAAGCTCAAGTCAATTTTCATCTGCAGATGGTCAAACATTTTAATATTCCAGCTACAGGAGCAGTTCAAATCTTCTGAATCTTTTCCCCAACAACTACAGGATTCTCTTTTCTGATCTTCTCGGCTGCATCAGCTTTGTAATTGTAAGAGCAACTGTGGACATCTGAGTAACGGTGTACAGCACAGTAAACGTTTCCACACCTGCATTCAAACCCTGGAAAGAAAGAACAAAAGATGAAATAGCAATAGCAATAGCACTTAGACTTCTATACAGCTTCACAGTGCTTTACAACCCTCTCTAAGCGGTTTACAGAGTCAGCATATTTCCCCCCAACAATCTGGGTCCTCATTTTACACACCTCGGAAGGATGGAAGGCTGAGTCAACCTTGAGCCTGGTGAGAGTCGAACCGCCAAATTGCAGGCAGCCGGCAGTCAGCAGAAGTAGCCTGCAGTACTGCACTCTAACCACAGCGCCACCGTGGCTCATGGTCTTTGGAAATGTCTGGTGTTTGGAATGCATAAGGTCTGGGGTTCCCAAAGGTGTTTTTCCAAAAGGCAACTGGATTTTTTTTATAAAAAAAATTCCCTTGAAAATGTTTGGCTTCTCTTCCAAGAAGATTTTTCAGTGCCGAAGCTCCAGAACTGGAGAAGCTGCTCCGATGAGAAGTGAAATGTTTTTAATTTCAAAACCCTACTTGGATCGGGAAGCTCTTCTTACAGTCACTCATGCCCTTGTCACCTCACGGCTTGATTACTGTAACGCGCTCTACATGGGGCTACCCTTGAAGAGTATTCGGAGACTTCAGCTGGTCCAAAATGCAGCGACGCGTGCTGTGGTGGGTGTGCCTCGGTACACCCATACTACTCACGTTTTATGGCGAGCTGCATTGGTTACCCATTGGTCTCCGGGTACAATTCAAGGTGTTGGTGATTACCTTTAAAGCCCTATATGGTGCAGGGCCAGAGTATCTTCGGGACCGTCTCCTACAATATACCTCCCTACGACCTGTTAGATCTCACAGGGTTGGCCTGATACGGGTTCCGTCGGCTAGACGATGTCGGCTGGCGGGCCCTCGGGCGAGGTCCTTCTCTGTGGCGGCCCCTACTTTGTGGAATCAGCTACCCCCCGAGATCCGGACTATCCCCACCCTATTGGCCTTCAGAAAAGCTGTGAAAACCTGGCTTTTTCGACAAGCTTGGGCCTAATAGTTGATAGATGTAGGCCCATGAGTGTGTGAGTGACTGAGTGCTTTTAATGTTCTTATTGTGTCTTTACCTATGTTTTTAAAGTTGTTTTATATTATATTGTTTATATTGTTGTTAGCCGCTCAGAGTCCCGGCTGAGTTGAGCGGCATACAAATATTATTAAGAAATAAATTAATAATAAGGGGGTGGAAAAAAAAGCAAGAAACTCCAGTTGCTTTTTGGAAAAGCACTTTTGGGAAAACCATGACTTGGATGACTGAGAACTTCCATAGACAAGGTCTGCAGTGGTTGTTTTTATGGATAAAGGTGGTTGTTGTTGTTGTTGGGGCTTTAAGTCTGTCTTGTCTCTTGACAACTGCTTGGACAATGTTTGGGGAGGCACAGGTAGTCCTCGATTTACGACCACAAGGGAGCCCAACTGTTGTCAAGCGAGACATTTGTTAAGTGAGTTTTGCCCCATTCTGCAACCTTTCTTGCCATCGTTGTTGAGTGAATCACTGCCGCTGTTAATTTAGTAACGCGGCTGTTAAGCGAATCTGGCTTCCCCACCGGCTTCGCTTGTCAGGGGGCCACAAAAGGGGATCACGTGACCCGGAGACACAGCAACGGTCATAAATATGAACCGGTTGCCAAGTATCTGCATAATTTGGATGCTGCAAAAGTCGTAACTATGAAAAACGGTCGTAAGTGCACATTTTTCGGTGTCGTTGTAACTTTGAACGGTCACTAAATGAACTGTTGTAAGTCGAGGACTACCTGTAGTTTGCCACTGCCTCCTTCCTAGGCTCCGAGAAAGTGACTGGCCCAACCTAGGACTGGCCCAACCTAGATTACCCAGCTAGCTTTGTGCTTAAGGTAGTCTTGTGCCTTTAAGGATGAAATGTTAGCCAGAAGTCTCTGTCACGATGTGAATATTGTCAGTCTGTGCATCTCTATGTTTTCTACTGTTTCTTGTATTTATGGTCAAGCAGACGTATGATATATTCTATTACGCATGCCTGCATTCCTGAAGTCAACTCCCTTCTTTTTTTCTCTTCGCCATTTCTGCCGAAGGTAGAAGTGATTTATTCATTAGCCAATAAGATGTAGCTTAATAAGGATTCTTTTTATTATTTTCTACTGAAATAAATATTTTGTTAATTAGATTTGAATCTCGGTTTTATTTTCTAAGTAAAAATGACTTCAAAAGGGAAGCAAAGATCCATCGACCTCCGGAGGATTTATTCCTCCCGTTAACAGTCTCTCTCATTTAACACAGAACTTTCGTGTTACAGCTAAGCTTGCTTCTCCCCAAAACTACTTATTTAAAATATGCCCTCTTCTCACTCCAGGGAACTCCAAAGCTACAAAAGTGGCAGATTTTATGTGGACACAATTGTGCTGGACACAATGGATAATATTTAATGGATAATATTTAACCAAGACCCTTACGACGGACATGATTGTATTTGTGGAGCTCCGGAGAGAAGAGGACATAACACAATGTATTATTTAAATGTTACTGTGTAAGAAAGAGAGATCAATATCTTGGTCACAGATTAGACATACGGTCTACTGGGATCCTTTACATTAAAACTTATTTCATGTGTGGTCAGAAGCCCCAAATTATATATAATACGACCCTTTATCTGAACCAAAGGGCATAATTGAGAACTACATACAGAGATCTGACTGGGGTAAATTTGAATTTTTTTGTTTTTCTTTTAGTTACACCTTTTACTGTATTTTCTAATATATAGTTTTATTGTTGTTGTACATTTTGCATTTTTTATTATGATACAGCCTATTGGCTAATCAATTATTATGTGAAGAATAGAATAGAATAGAATAGAATAGAATAGAATAGAATAGAATAGAATAGAATAGAATAGAATAGAGAGTAGGAGTAGAGTAGGAATAGAATAGAATAGAATAGAATAGAATAGAATAGAATAGAATAGAATAGAATAGCAATAGCACTTTTCTTATATACCCCTTCATAGTGCTTTACAGCACTCTCTAAGCGGTTTACAGAGTTCAGCATATTGCCCCCAACAATCTGGGTCCTCATTTTACCGACCTCGGAAGGATGGAAGGCTGAGTCAACCTTGAGCCTAGTGAGATTTGAACAGCTGAACTGTTGAACTAGCAGTCAGCCTGCAATGGCTGCATTTAACCACTGCACCACTTCAGCTCATAGAATAGAGAGTAGGAGTAGAGTAGAGTAGGAATAGAATAGAATAGAATATAGAGTAAAAAGAGTAGAATAGGAATAGGATAGGAATAGGATAGGATAGGATAGGATAGAATGTAGGAGTAGAGTAGAGTAGAGTGGAATAGGAATAGGAATAGAATTCTTTATTGGCCAAGTGTGATTGGACACACAAGGAATTTGTCTTCGGTGCATAAGCTCTCATTGTACATAAAAGCTGTTAAGTGAAAAATCATGATCATAGACAGATCAATCATCTATTCTACTACGTGAATTATCATCCCAGTTTTAGACTCACTGTTCAATTCAAAACTTCCAAATGATTGAGTCCAAGAGAACTTACCAGTAAGACCAACCTTCTTTCTGCACATAAAACACCGGGTTTTTTTCTGTTTGGGTTTGTCAAATGATTTGCCTTGTTCTTCCGAGGACGGTTCTGCACTATCTGATGCTGAAGCTGAAGAGAAAGATGGAGAAAGATCACGATGCTAGCCGGGACATTGAAAGCCAACTCAGCACAGTTCAAATCCAAAGCCTTGGGGGGGGGTCTTAACTCCAAGAAATTGACCTTGGATCCTCTTGCCATTCAATCATAACCATCTCACTCCATTTTTCTCTATGAACAATTCAACGTCCTGTTTAGAACTGTAGAGCTGGAAAGAATCCCGAGGATCATCTAATCCAGTGGTTCCCAACCTTTTTTTGAGCCATGCTCCACCTAAGCATCTTTACAATCTTGATGCCCCCACCCCAACCGTGACATATAATTCTTACTATTCAAAAAGTGAACTCCTACTCACGCCGAGGAAGCCTAAAAGGCCATTAACTTGGTTTAAACAAGGTTCCAATTGTCCCCATTAAAAATCAAATTATACATAAGATACTGGAATATGCAGAGATGTATAGGCTCACATTAGAAATGAAAGGCAAGGAAGAAACAGAATTTTATGAGATGTGGAATAAGTGGTATAATTGGTTAGAACAGAGAAATAAAGATGTATAGAAATAAATGTAAATAACCATATGAAACGTATGACACAGTACTGTTAAAAATGTTTATTGGTATGTAAATTGGAAAAATTAAAAAAAAAATCAAATTGCCACCCTGTGGGGCATGGGACCCACATTGGGAACCACTGATCTAATCTAATCCTCTGTAATGTGCAAGAAAATCAATTAAATTTTTGTTGTGAATGGGGGCTGCCATTGACATGTAAAATAAAGGTAACATTGAGAATGAAGAATTGAAACAGCAACTTTATGATTCTCTAGTGCAGGGGTCAGCAACCTGCGGCTCTGGAGCCACATGTGGCTCTTTCATCCCTCTGCTGCGGCTCCCTGTCACCGGTCGGCACCACAATTTTGAGAGGAGCTTCCGGTTGGGGGAAGGGGGAAGCAGGGCATGCCAGGAGGAGACTCCATGGCAAGGGGCGGGTTTTCCTGTCAGCTCCACAATTGATAGGGCTTTTGGTTAGGACTGGCAGAAGAAAAAAGGACGCCGCGCTAGGAGGAGACTCTATGGTGGGGGAACCGGACTTCCGGTCGGCTCCAGAATTGAACGGGGGGCTTCCGTTTAGGACCTTTGTGACTCTTTGAGTGTTTAAGGTTGCCGACCCCTGCTCTAGTGAAACCAAGTCTTCTTCACTCAACTTTTCAGATTAAGCAGCCCATCAATATCCTTGTTTTTGCTACCCAAATCCAAAAAAGGAACCCAAATTCAAAGGAACCCAAATCCAAACCAATAGCAAGCTGTATGTAACCCACAAGTGAAGAAAACTGTACGTATTTTCAGCACTGGTTGTTCGCAAAGGTTGCAAAGCCATCCTCATAAAAAACATGTTACTTTCCTTCTCACCGCAAGGGTTTCTGAACATAGCACCCAGTTTTTTGGGGAGAAAAGCCCATCTCCAAAAGCACTGGGGCAAAATGAAAGAACCCATATTTTGCATACAAGGGAATATATCCATGACGTTGCCAGAAAAAATAAATATTCATTATCCTCATCAGTTTATAGTCTACCTTGCTATGCATGACATATTCAAGGTAGCTGCTCAAAATAAAATAAAACTCTTTTTTTGGGGGGGGGGGTGAACCAACAACTGAAATTATTAGAACAAATTAGGTGGTCTAATTCTGGATTCCCAAAAATGCTCTCTGGAGACTCAGTGGGCTTCAGAGTCCCTTAAGATTGTCCCTTAAATTTTTATCCCCTTCTCCCTTTCTTGCAGATGTTTAAGATGTTGATTTTATCCCTTAGGACAGTGTTTCCCAACCTTGGCAACTTGAAGATGTCTGGACTTCAACTCCCAATTCGCTGGCTGGGGAATTCTGGGAGTTGAAGTCCAGACATCTTCAAGTTGCCAAGGTTGGGAAACACTGCCTTAGGAGTTCTTGATATCTGCTCTCCGAATGAACCCTCTCCTCACTTTTGAAGGATAAGAAAAGTCCAACCCAACCCAACTCAACCCAATCTCATCATGGCTTCACAAGGTGACCATCGTATTTTCTCTGACTGCTCACATCACTACAGGAAAGGATTCCAAGAAAGGACTGCTCCAACATGGATTCATAGAGTTATACACAAACCAACATTTCCAGACAAGCCGACATGGTATGCAAAAGAGCTAAGAACTAACCGAAAAGCTAAACTGGCAACTCGTTGACTGCTTAATTGGAAACCCTGTACCCAACAGCTAATTTTACCAATGATTATTAAGCAAGAGAGAGACAAAAACGATGGATTACACATGATGGATCAATGCAATGTGTGGATCCAGAACGTAAATCATTCTACCAGGGACGAAAGAGATATTAAAGCACCAAAACAAGAAAATGTTCCAGAGGAACTTAACACATGCAGAAAAAATCCTATTGACTAGTTTCGATAGAATAGTCACAAAATAATATCCCGTTGACCATCTCAATAAATAGACGAATGGAAGGCTCATAATCAGATTCTGCAAGTGACAGGCATGCTACAGCAGGGGTCCCTAACCCCTGGACCAGGGGTGGATTCCCCCTGGTTCGGACCAGATCGCCCGAACCGTTAGCGACCCGCTGGTGACGTAATTTTGGCGTCACGGATCCGGTTCTGTCTATGCCGGTCCGTGCTCGCCGCCATCTTTTTTTCTGAATTTTCGGCCGATTTTCCTGTGTTTGGATGGCTTCACAGCATTCTGTGCTTTGAAAAAAGCCCTCCTGCCCGCCCCCGGGTTAATACTGACTTTTATTTCTTATTTCTGTGCCCAAAGCACAGCTGATGAGCTCCTCAGCTGTGTTTCGGGCTGAATCCACCTTCTGAGCATGCGCGGAAGTGAAATCATGCGAGGGGGCACACGCGCGAAACATCGCAACACGAACCGGTGGCGAAGGTAAGTGAAACCCACCCCTGCCCTGGACCAACAACAGGCTGGGGCGTGCCAGAAACCGGTGCGTACAAACAAGCGAAGGCCCATCCGCGGGATGCAGGCAGCATGCGAAACCACACACCCCTCCGGTCCGCGGAAAACCCCTTTCTCCACAGAACCGGTCCCTGATACTCAAATGGCTGGGGGCCACTGTGGTACCGTATCTTCTTGACCGACAGAGAAAAACAAAAACTGATTTCATAGATGTGTAAGACATCTTCAGGTTAACCCAGGTAATGGTCAATAACATTCGTGACATTTGATATATTAGCTAAGAGTCTGGAGAATAGATGTCTAGCATGAGAGCAAAAGAAGGGAGGGGGCATTAAACACAGACACACACACACACACACACACACACACACAACAAACCCTTTATAACTGAGAAAGCTCTGTAAATCACATACTTAGCCTCCAGAAGGCTCTCGATTCAATCACTAGCAACCTGAATTAAAATGGGTGAGATGATTAGACCTCTGCCCTGGATTTAGCAACATGGTGGAAGTGCCACGGCACAAAGGATCTGCTATGGTTGCAAGATTCCTGCTTGGAATCTTGGATTTGACAGTCCAATGTGGATTAGACCATCCCAAAGTCCTTCCTGGTTATTCCTTCCATGGTTTTATGGCTATCTGCTTTGGTCCCCTGCTGGCTGACCAAACTGGAGACCTTTGAAACATTGTGATATGCGGAATGGAAGACAGCTCTCCACGAAAACAAGATTAAATGAGCCACGGTGGTGCAGTGGTTAGAGTGCAGTACTGCAGGCTACTTCTGCTGACTGCCAGCTGCCTGCAATTTGGCAGTTCAAATCTCACCAGGCTCAAGGTTGACTCAGCCTTCCATCCTTCCGAGGTGGGTAAAACGAGGACCCAGATTGTTGAGGGTAATATGCTGACTCTGTAAACTGCCTAGAGAGGGCTGTAAAGCACTGTGAAGCGGTATATAAATCTAAGTGCTAGTGCTATTGCCCTTCCTTCCTTCCTTCCCTCCCTCCCAGTGGTTAGAATGCAGTATTGCAGGCTACGTCTGCTGCCTGCCGGCTGCCTGCAATTTGACAGTTCAAATCTCACCAGCTCAAGGTTGACTCAGCTTTTCATCCTTCCGAGGTGGGTAAAATGAGGACCCTGGTTGTTGAGGGTAATATGCTGACTGTAAACCACTTAGAGAGGGCTGTAAAGCACTGTAAAGCGGTATATAAGTCTAAGTGCTATTGCTAAATCTCCTAATGGCAGGCTAATACTTGGTTACGTTATCACATAGTTCCCTGGACGCCGAACGATGACCCCACTGCTCCTTATATGTTCATAAAATTAATGGCCCAAAGTAGGTCTTGAATTATGACAAGAGGAGACAATGGCTTCCTCTCACACGCTCATCGTCATACAACAATGCAACTGACAGCAAACATCTTAGTTGACAATGAAAGACTGTGTGGAAACAAGCGTTCATTTAAGGTCACGCTTGTTGTTAATTTTGCCTGTAAACCTTTTTGTTCTTTACGAAAACCGCATGAAGTTGAAAGGCTGCAAGTAGAAACATGAAAAAAAAAAAGATTAGAGGAGAATTATGACAAGGGGAATACACAAGCAACGGTGCGGAAAAGGTGGAAAAAAAATTGGCACACATTTATTGGCACCACATAGTTCAGGACAGCCATTAGTAAACGACAGGTAGTCCTCGGCTTATGACCAGAATGAATGCCTACAATTTATGTGTCTAAGTGACAAATTTTGTTAAGTGAGTTTTGCTCCATTTTACGGCTTCTCCTGCCACATTTGTTAAGGGAATCACTGCAGTTGTTAAATTAGTAACACAACTGGTTAAGTTAATCTGGTTTCCCCATGGACTTTGCTTGTCAGAAGGTCGCAAAAGGAGATTGCATGACAACCCCCCCCCCCCCGGGACACTGCGACCGTCGTAAATGTGAGTCAGTGAGTCAAGCATCCAAAGGTAAATCAGTGGTTCTGAAAGTGTGAAAAATGGTCATCAGTCACATAAGTTACAAGCACCGTTGTAACTAAAGTCACTAAGCAAACTGTTTTAAGTCGAGGACTACTTGTACAAAGTGCATGCAAGACTAAAATGGGGGCAGAAGAACGTCGGGAAGGGACATTTGCAAGCAGAGAATCAGTTCGGCACAAGGAAAGGAAAGGAAAAGAAAGGAAAAGAGGTGACAAAATATTTTATGTCTCGGTCTGATATCACTTGATAAGAATGGGCACCGTTTAGATCAATTTTAGCCTTTCTGATTTTCTCCAATTGGCTCCAGAAGACTTAACAAAACAATGATGTAAGAGGAGATTCCATGTTCTCCATTCTCACTCTGAAATACTCCTGAGCTCCATTTTATCAAATGTATCAACCAGGGCTTCCCAAACTTGTGAAATCTGGAGCACAGCTACTCTATCCAGATGGAACAGAATAGATATTTTAATCACAATTAGGCGAACAAATTCTTCAGCAGCTCTAGGATAGGAGTGTGCAACTGAGGCCCTCCCGGTTTATAAACCCCCTTCCAAAACGATGTTGTTTTTAATGCAAGGGAAGGGAAAACTGTGAACGACATAAGGAGTAATCAAAGCAAAGATAACGTTTCCTTTGAGTTCAGCCCAACTCCTGGTGGCTGGGTGGATCATCTATTTTGTTATTTTGGCAATGATACAGAAGGAGCAGGACTGGAATAAGTATTGACTTCCTAGCCATGTTAAGGCAGCACGGTGGCTCAGTTTTTAAGATGAAGGACTTTGTCGGCTGGAAAATCAAAAGGCCAGGTTCGAGACCCAAGCGCCATGCAATGGGGTGAGTTCCCGTCCTTGCCTCAGTTCCTGCCAAGCTAGCAGCTCAAAAGCATGCACATGTGAGTAGATAAATAGGTAACACTTCGGTGGGAAGGTAACAGCGCTCTGTGATGTCATGCTCCATGACATCATGCCTGGCCACATGACCGCGGAAATGTCTTCAGACGGCGCTGGCTCAATGGCAGAAACAGAAATAAGCACTGCTTATTTCAACAACTAGTGGAATAAAATCCGCAGGGACTCCTTTACCGTTTGTTTAACCTAGTCATGTCTCCAGCTTAATGATCCTACGATGGATCGCTCACTGAAATATTAGCCACGTTCAACCCTGCATAAGTGTTTTTTGGAGATTAGCCAAGGTCAGTCAAATGTCGCTATCTATAGTACCGGTAACAGTAATTGTATTAAATTTTAATGAAGTTTAAACTAAATTACATTTAGTTTTGGCCTGAACCGGTCTACTTTTTGGAACATGTCCTCCAGAATGATTCTTGAAGGCCAACTTTGCTCATGGAAGCTCTTATCTGGTAAAATTTAAAAGCCACATTTAAACCACAATCCTGTTCTCAAGAATTCAGAGGAGGAATAACTTAGTGACGTCGTTTGAGGGGGGAAGCTAACATTTTGGGTGGCCACTTTCCCACGGGAGGGGGGAACTTCAGGCACCATCTAAGGCAGAGGTCTTCGAACTTGGCAACTTTAAGACTTGTAGATTTCAACTCCCAGTTGGCTGGAGAATTCTGGGCGTTGAAATCCACAAGTCTTAAAGTTGCCAAGTTTGGGGACCCCTGATCTAAGGCAAGAGGGAGATACATAGAGATCAGCCACTAATGGAGGCTTATTTTAGCCTTTGCTTTACCGAAAGAGCTCAACAAAATGCACCACTCCAAAATTAAGACTTTGCTGCTGGATTTTGTTATCGATGAGAACATTAATGGGGAGGAGGACATAAAAATGGGGCCCCGGAACGACATTTCCAGACACACTTCAATCATTTTTGTGACAAATTAGTGCAACCCAGCACACAGTTTGGGAAGCATGGTTAAGAGCCTGCAAACTTAACAAGGAAACCCACTTACCTACTGTGGTTAGTGTTAAATCTGAATCACAGCTCTTCGTTTTGGCTCTTGAGTTCTCCTCCAGGAAATCAGGGCCATCTACATTATTGTCTAGGTTCACGTCATAATCGCATTCTGTTTCTGAGCCCCTGGTAATGTCAGGTAAATCTGAGTTATCCATCGAAAATTCGTCTCCGGTACTGTCTATTGAAATTGTCTCAGCAAGCTCCACTGATGTTGGTTCTATTTATTCAACGGGATATGTATTTTAGGTATGTGTTTGTGTTTTGTTTTCTTTAGATTAAAAAAAAAAGCATGCTACATGCACAGTTTTAAAAACAATTCGTTTATTGTTAACATCCCCAGCCTGAAAATAATTGGATTCAAGGTCTGTGAAATAAAAAGTTAATTAGTTCTAGAGCAACATCAGATAACAGGGTAGGTAAATTGGTAGTAAGGATGGACTGTTTAGCAATGGGATGCAATTTTAGCCCTGCTGTGGTTAGAAGGAAGATAATAACAGTATTCATAACAAAAGAAGAAAAGTTCATCCAAAGGTGTTATCCCCCCATGTAGTCCAATTTTTCCGTAACGCCCCACCCATCACTTCCTTAACTCTACCGGATTAATTTCCCTTGCTTTGCCAAACATTGGCAAATTCAGAATTCCTCTAACAGAGACAAAATTCCATTGAAAGAATGCTTCAAAGGGAAGTTACAGGTGGTCCTCGATTTACGACCACAACAGAGCCCTGAATTTTCCATTGCTAAGTGAGACAGGTTGTTAAGTGAACTTTCCCCCATTTTACGACTTTTCTTGCCATCGTTGTTAAGTGAATCGCTGCGGTTGTTAAGTTAGTAACACGGTTGTTAAGTGAATCTGGCCTCCCCCATTTGACTTTGCTTGTCGGAAGGTCACCAAAGGGGATCACACGACCCCGGGATACTGCAACCGTCATATGTACAAGTCAGTTGCGAACTGTCCAAATTTTGATCCCATGACCATGGAGGTGCTGCAACGGTTGTTAAGTATTTTTTAAAAAAACCAGTCGTAAGTCACATTTGTCAGTGCTGTTGTAAGTTCTAGAGGTCACTAAATGAAGTGAATGAAAGCTAGACTGAAGCTAGTGGTCACAAAATGAAAGCTAGACTGAAACTATTTACAAACAAGGTATACAAGATAAGGAATTCTGGGAGTTGAAGTCCATAAGTCTTAAAGTTGCCAAGTTTGAGCAGAAGTCTTCAAACTTGGCAACTTTAAGACTTATGGACTTCAACTCCCAGAATTCCTCAGCCAGCAAAGCTTCTGGAAGTTGAAGTCCACAAGTCTTAAAGTTTGGGGACCCCTGCCTTTGAATCAAGGTTGACTCCTAGTGATTATTTATTTATTTGATTTATTAGTCACCCAACTCCAATGGACCCCAAAGCATATAACCATGTCCATGTGGTTGGGCACTGTCTTCTTCTACCATGTTTATCAACTGTCCAATCTAGTTTACAATCCTGGCCGTGTCCTATCCAAGAATTGTCCAGTTCTGATCCTGTTGATCAACGTTTTAAACTAACAAGACGTTCTTCAAAGTGGTTCCAGGCAGCAAATATTCCGCCCATGCTCTCCATCCCTTCATTGGGATACTTACATACACTGTTTGCTGCCTAAATGAATACGCACATCCTTTCATAAGAATCCAAAGTGGTCAAGAAAAAAACTCGGGAGAGTCAAAGGTATCTCTCTGCCTGTCTTATGCATGTCGTTGTTCCTGTACCAGCTGTTCCCTACAGATGTTGGGAAGCCTCCAATTTGGACATTTCCCTCCCCCCCTTTTCTTGTTGGCCCAAGAAAACATGGCTTCATTTGAGATGAAAGTGATCATTTCCCTTTGACATTATCAAACCATCTTACTAACTATCCCACCCAATGGGAAGGCAGAGAGCTCCAAGCATTCCTTCTTCATAAAATATGCTGTTTTCCTAAATCAGTTTCCATGAATTACAAATATTGGAACTGAAAACAAAATTCTGTATCATCAGTTCACCTCTATTTCACATCTTGTCACATCATGCTCATCATACTTATACCATGTTTCCCCGGAAATAAGACCCTGTCTTATATTTTTTTGAACCCTGAAATAAGCACTTGGCCTTATTTTTGGGGAGGTCTTACTATTTTGGGGTTCGTGGAGCAAGACGGGGCTCCTCTTGCCGTCTTACCTGATTTCCAGCTCTGTCTCCCTAACCCTAACCAGAGGAAATGGCGGGGACCGGCTGCGCAGGCGTTTAAATATTTTCGGGGAGGGCTTATTTTCGGGGAAACACGGTAGAAGAAATGTACAGCTAGAGCCCCCAAACCTCAAGTAGAGAGTTGCTACTACATAGTCAGACTACATTGTCAGAAGGGGGGAAATGCAGTGTCTGTCTGTCTGTCATTTATATTTATAACTTGGCTTTTACGAAGGAAAATTCAAGAACGAAACTCAGAAAAAAACATGAGAGAAACACACGTTCCAATAAAAATATTTTAAAAGCAGAAACAGCTATAAAGCTGTAAGCAGCAAGTATTGAAAGAGATTTCTGCAAAAGGATTGTGCACGAAGTGACAGAATTTGTATTCAAAAAGTTAAATGACGAAAGTAAAGGATAAAAGTGAGCTTTGGAAAAGTAAATAAATCTAAAGGACTTTAGCTTTCTGAAATAAAGGACTCTCCTTTATAATGAAGGATATATGGTCATCCTACTTCTAAGCCACCAGAAGACTGAAAGCTGGAGCCCCACCGACTGTAGGACATCAACCCCTGACCAGAAGTAGTTGTCCAACTATTAACTTTGGCAAAATCTAAACCTATGTTGCTTTTGGTCACAAAGCCTGTTCACCCCCCTCCCCCAAAATTCATTCATTCATTCATTCATTCATTTTCTTTCCTTTCTTCTTTCTTTCTTTCTTTCTTTCTCTCTCTTTCTTTCTCTCTTTCTTTCTTCTTTCTTTTTCTTTTTTTTCTCTCTCTTTCTATTGCCTGCCTGCCTGCCTGCCTATTTATCTATCATCTATGTATCTATCTATCTATCTATGTATCTATGTATCTATGTATGTATCTATGTATGTATGTATGTATGTATGTATGTATGTATGTATGTATGTATGTATGTATCTATCTATCTATCTATCTATCTATCTATCTATCTATCTATCTATCTATCATCTATCTATAATCTCTCTCTCTCTCTCTCTCTCTCTCTCTCTCTCTCTCTCTCTCTCTCTCACACACACACACACACACACACACACACACACACACACACACCTGTCACAGTGGTGAAATCCATTTTTTTACTACCGGTTCTGTGGGCGTGGCTTGGTGGGCGTGGCAGGGGAAGGATACTGCAAAATTCTTTCAGAATTTGCAGAATTTCATTCTGCAAAATTTTCTTTCTTTTCTTTCTTTTCTTTCTTTCTTTCTTTCTCTTTCCTTCCTTCCTTCCTTCCTTCCTTCCTTCCTTCCTTCCTTCCTTCCTTCCTTCCTTCCTTCCTTCCTTCCTTCCTTCCTTCCTTCCACAAATAACTCAAGGCAGCAAACATATCCAACACACCTTCCTCCTCCTATTTTCCCCACAATAACACAATCTCTGTGAGACTGAGAGAGAATAACTGGCCCAAAGCAACCTAGTTGGCTTTCATGGCAAAAGCGAGACTAGAACTCACGGTTTCCACACTTTCTAGACTTAATCACCAGACCAAATGGGTACAAATGCTGCTATTTACTTTTTGTTACTATAACTTCATAGATAACCAGTGTCACACTCTGCCAATAGAGAATTACTCAGGGGAAAAAAAACATTAAAAACAACCCAGATCCAATAATATTGCCTTCTGGGACTAAAATCAGGAGGATATTTAGTACAGAGCAGCAATCCCACATCTTTGTGACTTGGCGGCCTGGCTGGGGGGGCGGGGGAATTGAGCCGCAAGAGCAGCGGGCCAGCACGCATGTACGTGTGTGCACGCAACCCTTGTGTGAGTGGCGGACCGTCATGCATGCGAGTGCCTGCCAGCCCGCCGTTTACACAAGTTGAGCTGCGTGCACGCATTCCAACCACTCACGTAGTCTAATTCTGTAACAGGCCACAACCCCCGGTAGTGGGCTGTGGCCCAGGAGTTGTGAACCTGTGGTACAGAGCACCATTACGGCAATTCCAGAAGGACATTCCTTACCACAACTCTGAGTCAATCTGCAGTCCTGCACCTTCATTCAGTTGGCAGTGTTTGAACAAGCAGCACTGCAGAATGATCCGACAGCCAGTCATAAAGCAAGTGAACAAACTTTTCCTTTTCTCGCCTTTGGGGCAAAGTGTGTGATTGAACGAGGAAAAAAACGCACCCCCAAAAAATGAAAAGAGAAGCCAAAGGCATTCCAAGGCCCCTTCGTGCTAACCTTGTACGTCTTCTCCTTGAGGTTTATCCATGATGTCTGAACTTTCCACTTCACATGTTGCCACAGATTCTGCTAAAAGGGACGATGGGCTGGATACGGGGCTGGGGGAGAAGAAAAGGTTGCTTTAGAAACTGTGACCATTTTCCGCTAGGTAGGAAAAGGGTCTATGGCAGTGATGGCAAACCTTTTTTTCCTCAGGTGCCGAAAGCGCAAGCGCGCGTGCTATTGTCTGCGTGCCCACACCCATAATTCAATGCCCCCCTGCCCCCCGTGCATGCGCGCATGACCCCACCTCCCCATTTCCCGACTTCCGGTGGGCCTGGTAGGCCCGTTTTTCGTCCTCCCCAGGCTCCCGCTGTTGAGGTTATGCATCACAGAGATTGGAATTCAAACCCCTTCTCAACCATGAAGTTCACCAAGCCAGCTAGTGCTTCAGTCTAGCTTCCTTCACAGAAGGTTGTAGTTCTGATTGTGAAGACAGGAGGAGGAGGAGAACCACTGCCCCCCCCCCCCCGTCTGCAGGATCGCTAGACAGAAGAATGGCAGGATAATCAAAATGGGGCAGAAGGATGAGAACACCTCGAAGAGCTAAGGTGGCACAGCGGTTAGAGGCAGTACTGCAGGCCACTTTAACTGACTGTGATCCGCAGGTCAGCGGTTCAAATCTCACCGGCTCAAGGTTGACTCAGCCTTCCATCCTTCCGAGGTAGGTAAAATGAGGACCCAGATTGTTGGGGGCAATATAAATATACATTGCTTACTGGTGTAAACCGCTTAGAGAGTGCTTGCACTGTGAGGCGGTATATAAATCTCAGAAATAAAAAAACCATAAACGCTAAGCAATGCAAGACAAATTAAATGTGTCCCACTTGGCACAATGGTTAGAATGCAGCATTGCAGCAAACTCTGCCCACAGCCTAGAGTTTGATCTTAACAAGCTCAAGGTTGACTCAGCCTTCCATCCTTCCGAGGACGGTAAAATGAGGACCCAGACTGTTGGGGGCAATATGCTGACTCTAAACCGCTTAGAGAGAGCTATAAAGCTCTATGGAGTGGTATAGAAGATTAAGTGATGTTGCTATTGCTACAGTGCATATGAAAAGAATATAAAGAAAGCTAAGATATCAACCACAAAGATTTTTAGGTGCAAAGCTTCACCTGATCCTTCCTGGGATCAGCAAAATGCTTGGGTGAAGATATCCAGAGTTGCTGGGAGTTGGATGATTTGTAAATTTGCTACATTTATTTATTAAAGAAGAAACAGCTTTGGCTGTTTCCCCAGAGAGCGCCTGTGCATATTTTTTTTAATCACTAGATTTATATCCCACCTTTTATTTTGTACAGCTCAAGGAGGTGTACATAATACTTGTCCTTCCTTCCTCATTTCCCTATAACCTCCCTGTGACTTGGGTTAGGTTGGCTGGTCTAAAGTTACCCAGCCGGCTTTCATGCCTAAGGGAGGCCTAAAAGTCATGGACTCCCAGTTTCTATCCAGCATCTTAATTCCTACACCAAACTGACTTTGCAAAGCAAATCATCCCAACTAAAGTTCAAAGCATTATACTGCCCAATAGCTTAGTCCTTATTAAACATTATGGGCAGGTAGAGTAAGAACCACCCCACTCCTGCTTTAATAATACTCCTATGTTAATATTATTTATAAGATGAGCCACGGTGGCGCAGTGCTTAGAGTGCAGTACTGCAGGCTACTTCTGCTGACTGCCGGCTGCCTGCAATTTGGCAGTTCAAATCTCACCAGGCTCAAGGTTGACTCAGCCTTCCATCCTTCCGAGGTGGGTAAAATGAGGACCCAGATTGTTGGGGGCAAGAGGCTGACTCTGTAAACCGCTTAGAGGAGGCTGAAAAGCACTGTGAAGCGGTATATAAGTCTAAGTGCTATTGCTATCTGATTTCTATAGCCATCCATCTCAACATGCGATTCTGGATAGCAGACATCCTAAAATGATACAGACAAGCAAGAGTCTATCGGGACCAATTACCGTATTTTTCAGAGTATAAGACGCACCCTTTTCCTCCCTAAAAGTGGCTGAAAATTTGGGTGCGTCTTATACTTCGAATGTAGCTTTTTTTCCCAGCCCTAACCAGGTGCTAACGATCTTCCCAGCTCTTACTAGCTTGCAGGTTCTTTCATTGTTACTCTCTCCGAAGAAGGTTTTTTTAAGTCCTAACCAGGGGATAAAATAATGTGCTGAAGCTGACCAGACTAAGGACGCTAGCCAGATGAATACCTGGTAGGCAGATTCCCCCCCCCCCCAAAAAAAAACCTAAGGTGCATCTTATACTCCGAAAAATATGGTAATAAATAGGGAGATCATCCTGGACCACGTAGTTTGCAGATCGGACCTCCAACAAAAAAACATTCGACAAATTTCTAGCGGCGCCATAGTAATATTACCTTAGCTGTGTAGCTGGTACAGGTGTAGAATCTAGAGTTGAAGGAACGTCCTGATTGCTGCCGTCAGTGCATTGAACTGGTAAAGATTCAGTTAGGCTATTAACTGGAGTTGCTAGAAGAAGAGACACGCATGTCAAAATAGCCTTTCATGTCAGGATACTGCTCACTGTCAACGTTACCTATCTCCTTGGGGGTTGGTGGAGTGGCTCGCAAAGGTTTCAAAATGTACTAGGTTGGATAACGTTACCCGTTCTGGATTCATCAAATTAAGATGCTGATATTTTTGGCAAGACAAATCTATTCTGATTAGCAGCAGAGCCAACCTAGGCTGCATTTCAAAGAGGTAGCTAGAAGGTGCAAGATTATTATTATTATTATTGGCTTTGGGGAGGAGAGAAGGTTCCTAACCTGGAGGATGGGAAGATCAGTCACCTTCATTCAGCCACAGGCCCCCGCAATTTGTCTTGACGGAAAGCAAATCGCTGAAATACATTAGTTGCTCTGCCAAGCTAGGCTCCTATGCCGTGGTTAACTTAAGCAACAACACAGAACTTGGCGAGTCAACTAAGACCCTGTAATGAGAACATCTGCAATTCTGTGTTGACTCCACTGCAGCGGGAAACTGAGTATCACCGGTTCTTCCTTTCCTCGAGTTATTTATGCCTCCCTTTTCCAGCTAAGTTGTGCAAGCTTTTGCTGACAAAGGCACATTGATCAGAGTTGGGTTAACATAAACAAGCCGCCAAAATCAGGCTTCAATTATACTGAAAAGGCCGTGGTAATATGATTTGTACAGAAGGCCACATTTAAAGCTGAATCATATCCTAAATGTAAGAGTGGAGGATCTAGACCAGTGATGGCGAACCTTTTTTCCCTCGGGTGCCGAAAGTGCATGCGCACGTGCTATCGCACGTGCATGAGTGCCCACACCCATAATTCACTGCCTGGGGAGGGCAAAAACGGCCTCCCCCGCCCCCCCCGGAGGCCCTCTGGAGACTGGAAATGGCCCATTTCCCAATTTCTGGTGGGTCCGGTAGGCACATTTTTTGCCCTCCCCAGGCTCCAGAGGCTTCCATGGAGCCTGGGGAGGGCAAAAAATGCCCTCTCCCATCCCCCCGGAGGCCCTCCGGAAGCCAAAAACGCCCTCCCAGAGCCTCTGTGCGAGCCAAAAATCAGCTGGCCGCCGTGCACATGCGCGCTGGAGCTGAGCTAGGCAACGGCTCGCGTGCCGGCAGATATGGGTCCGCGTGCCACCTGTGGCACGCGTGCCACAGGTTCGCCATCACTGATCTAGACAATTAATCACGGTTGGCAGATTCTCTTCCTCCTGCTTTCTATGGCTTCTGATCAAAGGAGGGAGCAGGCTGTCCATCAGTCCCATTTTCTACACAGAGTGAAGTGAAAACCCCAACCAGCCCTAGAATATTAGGTACATCCCCTTGCATCCTGGACATAAACTGTTTCAACTCCTACCCTCAAAACGACGCTATAGAGCACTGCACACCAAGACAACTAGACACAAGAACAGTTTTTTTCCCGAATGCCATCACTCTGCTAAACAAATAATTCCCTCAACACTGTCAAACTATTCACTAAGGCTGCATTACTATTACTATTAGTCTTCTCATCGTTCCTATCACCCATCTCCTCCCACTTATGACTGTATGACTGTAACTTGTTGTTTGTATCCTTACGATGTATATTAATATTGTTTCCTGATTGCTTACTTGAACCCTATGACAATCATTAAGTGTTGTACCTCATGATTCTTGACAAATGTAACTTTTCTTTTATGTACACTGAGAGCATATGCACTAAAGACAAATTCCTTGTGTGTCCAATCACACTTGGCCAATAAAGAATTCTATTCTATTCTATTCTATTCTATTCTATTCTATTCTATTCTATTCTATTCTATTCTATTCTATTCTATTCTATTCTATTCTATTCCTCATTCCATTATTCTATTCTATTCTATTCTATTCTATTCTATTCTATTCTATTCTATTCTACTCTACTCTACTCTACTCTACTCTAGTCTACATATAGATGGGTGAGATGGTACCTTCCCTTCATGTACAGAAGCTAACTCAGAAGAAGCTGAATCAGGTGCTTCAACCCTGCTCACAGGGTAATGACAACAGACTAGTAGAAGAGACATCTAAGAACGTAAGAGGTCAACTGGACCAATCCAAAGCTCTAGTATTTTGTAGCACAGGGCAACCCACCAGATGCATTTGAGGAGTCTGGAGGCAGAGTAGAAGAATGTGATGACTTCAGATTGCTTCCCTGGAACTATTTTCCAGGGATGTTGTCTGTAGGAGGATGTGCACTGCCAACGGAAGTCATTCATATCACTTTCTTCCATTAATACATCTACTCCCTTTCAAAACCATCCAGGCTAGTGGCCATCTAAACCAGGGGTCTCCAACTTTGTCAACTTTAAGACTTGTGGACTTCAACTCCCAGAGTTCCTCAGCCAGCAAAGAGTTGAAGTCCACAAGTCTTAAAGTTGCCACGGTTGGAGACCCCTGATCTAAACAGTTCCAGAAGTCAACAATTTCATTTATTTGATTTAACAAGTTCTTCAAGAACTCAAGGTGGCACACAACCTTCCCTTTCTCCTGTTCCCCACAGCACACCTGCAGAGCAATTGGTTTCCACCTATATGTCTCCCTGTGGGGGGGGGGGTGTCTTCAGTTTCCATGAAAAGGTCATCGAGGTCATTGAGCAAAATGTTCCATGGCCGAGGACGGATTTGAATCTGGATCTTCTGCTCCAATGCCAACACGCTAACCACTACAAGATAGTGCTTTTCACGAAGGTACGAGGATTTTTAAAAAATGGCATCTCTTTAACAGAATTGAATCTCGCCAAACTTATAGAATCCAATAGGGTTCTAATGTCACAACAGAAGGAGAAACAATTAATTCTCTTTTATCCATTGTTATCCATAAATTTATCTACACTGCAGTGCTTCTCAATTATTTTCTGGAATTATTTACTTCTAGGAAGAAGTAAACATTTCGCGCCCCCCAACTCTCCGTCGAGACGATTGTTTGCAATATTTGGCACGCTTTTGCTGAAAAAACTCAAGCGGCTTATCAGCGTGATTGGGGTGTAATGTATTTAAGTGACGCCTTAATTTATTTGGCTTCATGCTGTCCGCTGCCAACATTTTTAGACACAGTAAACATACCGGTCTTTCCTCGTCTCCCACCGTAGTCACAGTGAAGCCAAGCGCTACATATGCTTCATCATATTTCCTTGTCTTAGCTTTCGGGAGACTTACGTTTGTCTCATTATCTCCGTCTCTCTCCTCCTTTCTTTTCATCCCTGTTAAATATTTTTCCATGGTGTCTCTTAAGGGTTTGTTATCTGCACTTCATATCTCCTGTTCTGTGCTGTGTACTATTGTTCGGTGCAAAAAAACCCTACTCCCTGCGGCAAAAAAAAAGCACGTTGCCCGGGGTCATGCGCCCCCACTGGCATCGCTCTGCACCCCCCCAAGGGGGCCCGCCCCACTATTTGAGAAGCACTGATCTACAGTAACTCTGTGATATCATTCTGCATCATTCCTTACCCTCCTTTTGATATAGAGAGCAATGTCCTGGTCAACGTCCTGATGCAAAAACATCTGGGCAATGTCCTGATGCAAAGACATCACCTCCAGAATCCCAAAGCTGATGTGGCCAGTGCTGAGTTTTCTTGGAGACTGAAGACAACCCAGAATAAGGCATATAAGCAGAAACCAATTATTCTAGCCCCCTAATCAATTTGATTGAATTTTTTCCATCAATTGGAGAGCCTTTATCCCTAACATTTCTGTCACGATGTGATTATTGCCAGTTGTGCATCTCTATGTTTTTCTGTTTCTTGTATTTATGGTCAAGCAGATGTATGATATATTCTACTATGCATGTCTGCATTCCAGAGGTTTCCTCCTCTTTTTTTCTCTTCGCCATTTCTACCGAAGATAGAAGTGATTTATTTCTTAGCCGATAAGATGTAGCCTACTAAGGATCTTTTTATTATTTTTCTACTGAAATAAATATTTTGTTAATTAGATTTGAATCTCGGGTTTTATTTTCTAAGTAAGTATGTTTTCAAAAGGGAAGCAACGATCCATCGACCCACGGAGTGATCTCCGCTAACAATTTCCCCCTTCTTCTAACCTCTAAGGACACCATTTCACTTTGTCCAATGGTTGGTTGGTCTGATCTGTATTCCACTTTGCCCCCAAATTCTGCCTCTAGGAAAAAAACAATACATTAATTCAGAGCCCTTTTTTTTTGTATCACACTTACCTGATGGGCTAATTCTACCATTACTACCATTCTGCCGTTGAAGGTGTTCTTTGTAGCATACCGAACACATGCCATTTGTACGAGGGTTTCCATAAAATCCACATCCAGTAGAACATAGCATAGGCACTTGGCTATGATTAGTTTCTTGAGCCATAATCTTTTCTCGTGACCTGAGAAACAAGGGATGAATGATTTCAGCAAGTACAGGTCAACCTCAGTCTTTTCAAACTGCTAAATAGGACTCCAAATAGCCCAACTCCGTCCATATTCAACAAATTGGCCATATTTTTACACCAAGAGGTTAGAATGACATGTTCCTTCCTTGGAGACTGATACAAATTTTATACAGCCAGCCTTGGCACGGATTAATAAACCAGGGGTTATCTGCTTCCAACACTTCATCTAAAGGTAGGCAAGCACGGAATACCTTTGAATCCCTTGTCTTACATATCAAAAGCATACCCTGAAGATCAACATTCTGAAACTGGAGTAACTGGTGCAAAACCAGTAAGGACCACAGAAGAAACGGGTTTCCATCTTACCAAATATACCAAAACAGGAAGAAAGAGCAGAAAGAGAACAGAGTAACAAGAAAAACCGGATTCAGTACAGGTTCAACTAGATCTTGATTTCTTCTAGCTGGAGGATGAATCTTGAGAGACTCATCCATCAGACTAATGGCTCCAAAGACATTATCTGCACTTTCCGAGGCGTTAAAAGATTGTTTTCTTTCTATTATTTGAATTTAGCAGTAATGAAAAGTCAATCAAGAACCACTAACTGAACAACAACTTGAGGTTGTTAAATAGCGAAAGTATTTTGGATGTGTTTCTTATTGCAAGGAAAAACAGCCTTTGGTGGGATGGAGGATAGAGAAGTTATTTCAAATTTCTGATGGCTGTTCATCTGCTTAGAAGCTGTTTTGCTGAAAAAAAAGTGACTTATGGCCGTTTTTCACACTTATGACCATTGCAGCATCCCCACAGTCATGTGATCGAAATTCAGACGCTTTGAACTGGCTCATATTGATGATGGTTGCAGTGTTGGTCTGATCCACTTTTGCAGCCTTCTGACAAGCGAAGTCAATGGGGAAGCCGGATTCACTTAACAACCGTGTTACTAACTGAACGAGTGCGGTGATTCACTTCACAACTATGGCAAGAAAGGCTGCAAAATGGAGCAGAATGCACTTAATTCACCTTGCTTAGCCACAGAAATCTTGGCCTCCATTGTTGTCATAAGTCAACCATGTATGCCGCCCTGAGTCCTACGGGATTGGGCGGCTTATAAGAACAATAAATTAAATTAAATTAAATTAATAAGCCTTGCTACAAAGCTCAAAGTCTACCGAGCAGCAGTGCTAACTACCCTGATGTATGCCAGCGAGACTTGGACTGCATACAGGAGGCACGCTAGGCAATTGAACCATTTCCACACGACCTGCCTACGCAGACTTCTGAGGATCCGGTGGCAGGACAAGGTTCCAGACACAGAAGTCCTCTCCAGAGCAGGCCTGCCATCAGTCCACAGCCTGCTGATGAAAGCGCAGACACGCTGGGCAGGCCATGTTGCAAGGATGCCAGACCACAGCATCCCCAAACAGCTCCTCTATGGTGAGCTGTCTCAAGGAAAGCGATCGCATGGGGGACAAAGGAAGCAATACAAAGACACATTGAAAGCCTCCTTCAAGTTCTTCGATATCGACATCACCTCCTGGGAAGCCCTGGCACAAGATCGATCGACATGGCGCACGCTGATCCACCAAGGCTGCCAGACATTTGAAGACAGACGGACAACCATAGCACAAGAGAAGTGCGCACTCCGCAAAGCCAGAGCTGCAAATGCTGCAACAGTGGTGCCCACACATCTGTCTGACATGTGGCAGAACATTCTGTGCCCGTATTACCAGCCACTTGCAGACAAACCATGGACAGCCCACTACCCTCTAGATGTCAAGGTCCTCTTCGAAAACGATGGATGAACATCATCATCATCATCATCATCATCAAGTCAAGGCCTACCTGTCACATTCTGTGAGAACAGGGTCAAATCCTTGCTCAAATCGTTGAGTTAAATGTCCTTTCAGCCTAACTTATCACGGTAATAACAACTTCACATTTATCTAGCAGGAACATGTCTATGTAGTGACCAAGAGTTGATAAAAAAAATTATCCTTAAAATTCCAGGTGAGGCAGGAAAGTTGAATATCAAGCCATGGTATGGCTCACAATTATAGATAGCACGTGCCTCCTTATCACCTTTGTGATATTATTCTAAGATATCCAAAAGTTGAAACACATCCTTTGTAAAAAAAAAAAGCCAACCTTTATCAATTAAGAAAGCAGTGTGTTTCAATATTCAGTTGATCTGCATCCTCACCTCTACAATATTCTAGAGAGCAAAACAAGAACATACGAAGGTCTCAAAAGTCCAATTGCTAGAAGTTCTTTGATTTTCACATTCTCATTTAACAAGAGTGAGAAAATGGAATTTCTGACATGGAAGTATTTGTGGAGAAACATGCTGGGGAGGAAAATTTACAGCTACATTAAAATAATGTTTATCAATTAATACATCAATGAAGAAACAAGCAAAGACCAAATAACCACCCTACACCAAGTCAACTGCATAAATCACAATTAGTTTTTAACAGATGGTTCTTATTAACACATTTCCAAGCAAAGGTAAGATTAACATAAAACAAAAACAAACACAAAGTTTGCCATACACAAAAACAAAAGGGAAAAGAAGAATGACCCAAGAAGATACATTAAAAGCAAACTAAAAACTGTAATTGCAACTTTATCCCAAGTTCCCCTGACCTTGTAAGATTAAAAAAAGAAAAACAAAACTAAGCTTTCAACAGTGACTAAGCCAGTACAAGGAAAAAGATGTGATGTTTTTCTGAATAAACAAATCTATAATTTTCTCAAAAAAATTTGCTGAAAATATTGCTTATTCATCATGATTGAAAATTAGCTTGTTTCAAGCCAATCTAAGTTCAAGCTTCATGCTTGCAATCACGCCAAATAAGTAGACTTATTTCCATAAGGGTAAATTAGCCTTTAATATTAGCATTTAAAAATCCAAGGATGAACAATCATTTAAATCATGCAATATGGATTTACTCCAAGATCAATCATCTGGTAAACAGGATCCAACCAATTATAGATATTGATAAGGCTTGGACCGACACAGAGACTACTTAATGATGAAGAAAGATAGTACCACTACAAATAAAAACAAAATTAAGGTAAGCAGGGAAGAGGAAGTTCTACAATAACTTGGTGACATCAAGTAAGACGCAGTCCAACTAGGTCAAAGGTTTCACATGAGTAGGCAGAATGTCAAATTAGTCATCAGCAGAAAGGAAAAAAGGCAATATGCCACATCAGACTAAAAGGAAGCAGAGAAGTTACTACTGTAGTAAAAGGGACAGAATATAGAATAGAATAATAGAATTCTTTATTGGCCAAGTGCGATTGGACACACAAGGAATTTGGGGAAAAAAATTGCTTCCTGATATTGCAAAACTGGAAAAATGTAAAACTTGTTTACACTGTGGTTAAGGAGTCATTTATTTCAATTTTTTTTTAGGGGCAAACTAATTTTGTAACCTTTAGTTTCTGCCCAAATGTTCATCGTTTTGGATTCGTCCAGTATCAAGGAACCGTTTGCATAAGAATGTGCAAGCACGGAAATGCAATTCAGTGCAATTTTATGCTTTGAAAATGAAGTTTTCCAGAAACATTTGGGTTTCATTCCGAGAGGTGCGATCACAAGAATACTTGCCAAGGTTGGAAAAGTCTAAGACACACACAAAAAAAATCCTGCTGAATCCAGTTTATTAGTATTTTTTTCAGTATTCTCTAGAAGACACATTTACAGATATCGCTCTTGTCTTGATTTCTGTTCAGCGTGTCTTATTTATTTTATTCATTAGATTTTTTTTATCCCGCCTTTATTACTTTATAGGTAACTCAAGGCAATGAACATATATATATCCCCTCCACCTATTTTCCCCACAACGACAACCCTGCAAAGTGGGTTGGGCTGAAAGAGAGTGAATGGCTCAAAGTCACCCAACTATATTTCATGCAAAGGCAGGATTAGAACTCAGAGTCTTCGGGTTTCTAGGCCAGCACCTTAACCACTACTCCAAATGGTATCTTAAAAACCCAGAGAGGTCTCTGTCGCACACTGAAGCTTTGCACAGCTTCTTAGCTAAAGTTGCAGCAAAATGAGCTGCAGACCAAAATGTTACCCAAATGATTTTTCTATAAAACATCACTCGCTCCCCTAGGATCCAGTGTTCTAGTTGCATTTGCACTATGCACTGATTAACTGCTGAAATTAGGATCACCCAAAATACAGAATTGTAAACTAACCCAACTCACTGGGCTTGTCCAACATGGTAAATCACACACACACACACAAAAACCTGGGGGGGGGGGAAGATGATTAAAATTAACCAACCATGGCGCGTTGCGGAGACTAGATAAGTATGTTGAACAAACCCATGCCATGAGCTTCTTCTCGAAACCTACTTCACACAGCTAATCGCTCAGAGGGAGCAACTTTGAGCAAACTGCACCTTGTAAAGAAAAACCCAGCCTAATCAAGAGTCCTCACCACAGTTGTCATAATGCCTGGTTTGTCCCTAAGCTAAAGTTTGAATAAAGCTTTAAGAGGCTACCTCAAAGCAAGCATCACAGGAAACCGTTGCATGACCTAACCTTTGGAATAGCATGCATATTTCCCCCCCCAAAAAATATATATCTATGAATCTATGGCTGTCTGTCTGTCTCTCTGTCTGTCTATCATCCTGATAGGCAGATAAGTAGACAGACAGATAGCTAATGATTAGATTATGATAAAACAGATAGATAGATAGATAGATAGATAGATAGATAGATAGATAGATAGATAGATAGATAGATATAGATAATAGACGATAGACATATATGATAAGATAGCTATAGATAATATTGATTAGAGACAGATGATATATATAGATATAGATGATTAACAGATAGCTATAGATATTTATTAGAGAGACAGATATGATAGATAGCTATAGATATTGATTAGTGAGACAGAAGATAGATAGAGATAGATAGATGATAGATAGATAATAGACGATAGACAGATATATGATAAGATAGATAGCTATAGATAATATTGATTAGCGACAGATGATATAGATATATAGATGATTAACAGATAGCTATAGATATTGATTAGAGAGACAGATATGATAGATAGCTATAGATATTGATTAGTGAGACAGAAGATAGAGATAGATAGATGATAGATAATAGATGATAGACAGATATATGATAAGATAGATAGCTATAGATAATATTGATTAGCGACAGAGGATATAGATATAGATGATTAACAGATAGCTATAGATATTGATTAGAGAGACAGATATGATAGCTATAGATATTGATTAGAGACAGAAGATTGATATAGATAGATGATAGATAATAGATGATAGACAGATATATAAGATAGATAGCTATAGATAATATTGATTAGAGACAGAGGATATATATATATATATATATATATATATATATATATATATATATATATATATATATATATATATATATATACACATATACACATATACATATATATATATATATATATATATATATATATGATTAACAGATAGCTATAGATATTGATTAGAGAGACAGATATGATAGATAGCTGTAGATATTGATTAGAGAGACAGAAGATAGATAGATAGATAGATAGATAGATAGATAGATAGATAGATAGATAGATAGATAGATAGATAGATAGATAGATAGATAGATAGATAGATAGAAAGATATAGAGACACAGATGGTGCTTTAGGAAAACTTTAAGAACCTGTATTTTGGGAAAGGCACTGGGCTAGGGGTATTTATGAATCCATCAGAACATTCTGTGTTTTGAGTTCTGTCCTCCTCAGCATGGCTGGTTCATTATTTTATTTATGTAGCTCATTATCACGATGTGTCTTGCACCCTTTTCTGTAAGCTGCCTTGAGGACCTGGCAATTGGGTAGCCAACAAAGCAAACAAACATACATTTGTAGTTACATGGAACATATTTGTAAAGCGTCACACCAAATTAAAAAGGCTACTCGCCAAAAAGAGAGTAGTATTACGTGAACTTGCAGTACATGAAAGCTATCCTGGAAACTTTTCAAACCTCATAGCGAGGTCAGATCAAAACAAAAAAACTGAAACAAACTTTAGTGATTTATTTTGTCTCCTTATACATTGTAAAGATTGTTTCCATCAATGTTTTTACTGAAAAAAGAAACTTTGGTAACCCAACAATGTCACTACCTCTTCAATTGCCACATTAAATAATGAGACATTAGAGGCAAAGCACAATTTTATCAAATATGGATGGATTTTTTGACTTACCTCAATAACAATATTTTACATCTGTGATAAAAATATGTACAGTACTTGTCTCTTTACTTACTGTTTAGTGGTCTTTTTTTGTATTAATTATATTTCCCCTATGCATCTTGGATTTAGGTTAATGTAATTATCTGATGTTTGTTAATCACACAGTTCAATAAAAACAATAACCCCCCAAAAAATTCAGCAATTGTTCCCCCCCCTTTCTTTTTCTGCTCCTTAAGCAGCTAAAAACAATCCTCCCAAAAAACATCACTCCAAGTCAGAAAGAGAGTGACATTTTGAATTTACCATCCAAAATGTGATTTTTGGGGTATCCAACACTCAATCTCATAAATAGGTGAATAATTATACATAGAATTCAGTAAACAGCATTTTATCACAATAAATATTAATGCTAGTGATCAACAATAATAATATCAATGGTTCAGTCTGGATATTTCTATAAAATTAGGGAACTGCCTCTAATTATATGAGTAACTCTTTACTTACCGCCAGTCAAAATCCTGAAACAGGAATTCTACTTAATTTAGAAAATTAAGCTGGAATTAATGGACTTTCCCATAAATCTCTTTCATTTTTAGCCCTATCATTTTTTTAAAAAAAAAACACCTGTCCTTTAGCTGAATCAGATCAGAATCCTTCAATTTTTATGGAGAGCTTGCCAGTGTTGATATGAACGCTTTGAATTGATAAAAATTAGAGAACAAATTTGCTCTACCTAGCCATGAGTCCCGACAGAGGTCACATTGCATAATATCTGACTCGTTCTTTTTGTGTCTACTCTCAGTATCACTAAGCCTTCAATGATGTAACTTACCATGCCTGTAGCATTTCAAAAGGCCACCCCTTGACTATCTTCTGAGAAAAAAGAATGCTTATGTGTACAAGCGATTGCAACTTTTCCTGTTACAGCCATCTTTCCTGTGCAAATTCCTCCTCCACCACACTAAAAGGCAGGACGAGAAGCAATGGATGGAAACTAATCAAGGAGAGAAGCAATCTAGAACTAAGAAGAAATTTCCCGGCAGTGAGAACAATGAATCAGTGGGACGACTCGCCTACAGAAAGTTGTGGGTGCTCCAACACTGGAGGTTTTCAAGAACAGATTGGACATTTCCCCTGTCCAGTTGTGTCCAACTCTAGGGGGTAGTTTATTTATTTATTTATTTATTTTGTGACATTTATATACCGCCTCACAGTGCAAGCACTCTCTAAGCGGTTTACACCAGTAAGCAATGTATATTTACATTGCCCCCAACAATCTGGGTCCTCATTTTACCTACCTCGGAAGGATGGAAGGCTGAGTAAACCTTGAGCCGGTGAGATTTGAACCGCTGACCTGCGGATCACAGTCAGTTAAAGTGGCCTGCAGTACCTGCCTCTACCCGCTGCGCCACCTCGGCTCTTAGTTCTCATCTCCGCTTCTAAGCTGAGGCAGCCAACATTGTCCAAAGGCCCTTTCCGTGGTCATGTGGCCAGCATGACCATACGCCAAGGCGCACAGAACACTGTTGTCTTCTCACCAAAGTGGTACCTATTTTTCTACTCAGATTTGCATGTTTTCAAACTACTAGGTGAGCAGCAGCTGGGGCAAGAACGGGAGCTCACCCCGTCACACGGTGCTTTGGTCTCGAACGGCCAACCTTCCAGTGGATAAGGCCAGTATCTTAACCGCTAGGCTACTGTGCCCTTTGTATAGTTCAGTTCCCACTATGGCCAGATCCTGAAGATGAAACTCAAAGACTTTGGCCACCTAATGAGAAGGAAGGACTCACTGGAGAAGAGCCTAATGCTGGGAACGATGGAGGGCAAAAGAAGAAGGGGATGACAGAGAATGAGGTGGCTGGATGGAGTCACTGAAGCAGCCGGCGTGAGCTTAAATGGACTCCAGAGGACGGCAGAGGACAGGAAGGCCTGGAGGAACATTGTTCATGGGGTCCCGATGGGTCGGACACGACTTCGCAACTAACAACAAAAAAAGCCATCTAGACATCACCTTGTTCCAGCAAAGGAACTCTTGATTTAGCCTGTGCGTTTGTTTTGGCAAAGTACAGCCACACTCCAAGGGGCCTGGTTGTTCTCCTAGCAACTCCAAGAATCCCTGCGCTTTGATCTGTACACAAAGTTCAAGATTTCAAACGTTCAGCAAAGGCGGTCCAAAACTGGCTTAGGAAGCCAAAGGGAGTGGAGGAAGAACCCGCTCCCTTCTTTTTGCAATACACCAGCCAAAGAGAGGTTTGCTTCTGCATTTCTAAACGTGCAAAATTCTGGAAAAACAAGATAAGCAAGGTCTGCCGATACGAGAAGCAAACGAAACCGCACTGCCACCTTTCTCCATCCACACATTGCAAGAAAAAAGGGGGCTGCTCGCACTGAATTAAAAAACGGAATGCATTAAAAGCAGGTTTGAGATTCTTAACAGACGAAGCTTGATAACGTTACTATTGGTTTAAGTAACGTTATGGACTTCTAGCAGAAAATGTTTTAAGGCTACCCAACAGGATGTTTCCGAAGGAACGGTGGAGTCCAGCTCGCTATTATTATTTCTTACAGGCTGTTTATGAAACTTTTATCACATACTGTGATAAGGTTTGGGGAGGAAAGCTATAAAAAGCTATAATCACCTTCAATTAAGCAGACATGCAAGTCTCCCTAGCGAAATTTCCAATAACAATATTTGTCGTCCTGAAAAGTTGGGGTTCCTTAGTAAGAATTTAAAATGTGGTCCTTTGATGAGCAAACTTTGAAAAAAATCTCAGTGGCAGACCTTGGGATAATCTTTAGATGTTAAAGGAAATAATTTCAATCAGGGCACTATGACCTCCCACTCATCCACGGGCAGTATTCTTGCACATTCTGAGCTGCAACTGCCTGACTCATTATACTCTGCTTACTGGTAGCAGCGTTTTTTTGCAATTCTTCCAACACCATCTCCAGCCGTCTCCACAGGCAAAGTAGACTCTCAAACCATTATTTCCTTCTTCTGCCATCCTGCAATGACCGTCACGAGCCCCATTTCACAAATGGGAAGCAAAACTGAAAAAAGTCAGTAGCTGGTCTAAGCGCAGCCCGGACAACGCAGAACCAATGGGATTTAAGCAGAAATTGAACTGTGCTCTACACTCAGTCCCAAATGGATGTCTGTTGTTTCAGCGAAACAAATAATCATTACCGCATCTGCCATGTGATGCAGTGGTAAGAATGCAGTATTGCAGGCTAACTCTGACCACAGTCTGGAGTTTGATCCTGACGGGCTCAAGGTTGACTCAGCCTTCCATCTTTCTGAGGTCGGTAAAATAAAGACCCAGATTGTTGGAGGCGAGATGCTGACTCCGTAAACCACTTAGAGAGGGCTGTAAAGCACTATGAAGCAGTATATAAGTCTAAGTGCTATTGCTATGTAAAGCACTATGAAGCGGTATATAAGTCTAAGTGCTATTGCTATGTAAAGCACTATGAAGCGGTATATAAGTGTAAGTACTATTGCTATGTAAAGCACTATGAAGCGGTATATAAGGCTAAGTGCTATTGTAATTGCAAGCTAACTCTGCCTACTGCCAGCAGTTCGATCCTGACCGACTCAAGGTTGACTCAGCCTTCTATCCTTCCGAGGTGGGTAAAATGAAGACCCAGATTGTTGGGGGCAATATGCTGAACTCTGTAAACCGCTTAGAGGGGGCTGTAAAGCACTGTGAAGCGGTATATACGTCTACGTGCTATTGCTATTTGGAACTGAGCTGTTCTCCTCACTCAAATCTTTAACATTTTTAAAAGAAAAGAGCATTTCACTGATAAAAAGATTCTCCTTGACTCCAAAGGCTACCTGGACATGGGTGTGTGGCTTTTCTTAGTAATCATTCAGATAGGAGTGGCTACGGCCTCCTTCCAGAAAGTTTTTTTCAACCATCCATTTAAGCCTCTAATTCTGGAATTTCCTGGTCTCCCAATTTAAGTGCCAGCCAGATCTGACCCAACTTAGTTTTCTTCAAACCAGCCAAGGTCAGCTAAAACTACAGGACTTCGACAAACAGCACTGTCTTTCTTTTTATGGAGATTGTCAATCATCCAGGTCATGGTTATCCCAAAGGTGCTTGTTTTCAAGAGGCAACTGGACTTTCTGGTTTTTCTTTGAAGACGTTTCGCTTCTCATCCAAGAAACTTCTTCCGTTCTAAAGTCAGAACTCAAGAAGCTTCTTGGATGAGAAGCGAAACGTCTTCAACGACAAAGAAACTCCAGTTTGCCTTTTGAAAAAGCACCCGTGGGACACCATCTTTATAGTTTTAGGGTCCGATAGTGGAATACAGACTTCAAGTTTCCAAAACTATCATTTCTTAATGCATTCTACATTTTACAGGCTTAACATTGCGTTCTTTTATGCTCTTGGACTATTCTATTTTGCTATTGCAAGACTCCAAAGGACCATCTATCAATATTTAGAAAACTGCTGTCAGCTGCTCGGGGCCCTTGGGGTGCAGTGGGTTCTGAAATTTCAATAAAAGAAACATATTAGCTCTGTGAAGATTACGTCTGCATACCGCCTTGATTTGTTTAACTAATGTACACAAGTGGGTATCCTTGGTGTAAAGCTTGTGTAATTTTGGATCAACTCTCACAATACCTCCACTACAGGAAGAAAAATCCTTCATTTGTAGATCGGTTTTAGCCAAAATCAACTTCTACTTTCTGGCATATGCGAACGGCGATGATTCCCTGGGAATTTCAATTAGCTGTTGATTTCTACAATGCTAAGCTTAGAAGAGCAATTCTGTTTTCCCAGGATATAACAATGAAAGCACATGCCATAATCAGTGTGCCTGCTTTTTAAACAGCCACAAGAGTCATTGTTGTATTTTTTTCCCAACAGAGAGATAAAGCGACCCCTCTGGAAACTGGCCTCAACATAATTAATGTCTAATGATGAATATGGGAAAAAAATACATAGCTCTTGTGCCACTTTGTCGACTCTATTGCAATACCAAAATAAAGGAGTACGGGTAATAATCCTCGACTTACGACCGCAATTGAGGTGGCGCAGTGGTTAAAGTGCAGCACTGCAGTTCAGCAGTTCAGCTGTTCCAATCTCACTGGCTCAAGGTTGACTCAGCCTTCCATCCTTCCGAGGTGGGTAAAATGAGGACCCAGATTGTTGGGGGCAATATGCTGAACTCTGTAAACCGCTTAGAGAGGGCTGTAAAGCACTATGAAGCGGTATATAAGTCTAAGTGCTATTGCTATTGCTATTGAGCCCAATATTTGTTGCTAAGGGAGACATTTGTTACGTTTTACGATTTCTCACTTTTTTTTTTAGTGAATCACTACAGTTGCTAAGTGAGTGACATGGTTGTTAAGCGAATCTGGCTTCCCCATTGACTTTGCCTGTCACAAGGTCACAAAAGGGGATCACATGACCCCCCCGGGACACTGCAACCGTCATAAATATGAGTCAGTTGCCAAGGGTCTAAATGTTGATCACGTGACCATGGGGATAGGTAAGGGTCGTAAGTGTGAAAACGGTCATAAGTCACATTTTTCAGTGCCGTTAACTTTGAACAGTCACTAAATGAACCGTTAACTGACATTGGCTTTGAATGGTCACTAAATGAACTGTCCTAAGTCAAGGACTATTTGTATCCAGTTTTGGAGAAGACTGCATCCAGTTTTGGTGACCATATTATAAAAAAGATGTTGAGACTCTAGAAAGAGTGCAGAGAAGAGCAACAAAGACGATTAGGGGACTGGAGGCTAAAACATATGAAGAACGGTTGCAGGAATTGGGTATGTCTAGTCTAGTGAAAAGAAGGATTAGGGGTGACATGATAGCCGTGTTCCAATATCTAAGGGGCTGCCACAAAGAAGAGGGGACCAACCTATTTTCCAAAGCAGCAGAAGATAAGAAGCAATGGATGGAAACTAATCAAGGAAAGAAACAACTTAAAACTAAGGAGAAATTTCCTACCAGTGAGAACAATTAATCAGTGGAACAACTTGCCTCCAGAAGTTGTGAATGCTCCAACACTGGAAGTTTTCAAGAAGAGATTGGACAACCATTTCTCTGAAATGGTATAGGGTTTCCTGCTTGAGCAAGGGGTTGGACTAGAAGACCTCCAAAGTCCCTTTCAACGCTGTTATTCTGTTCTGTTATTCTGAGTACGAGATAAGCTTTGGGATATGTATGGATTACAGGAAATTATCAGGGCTACAAATTAGAAACGTGACAGTTTCCCTCCACTTTAAAGAATTAAAGTTTGGGAAAATTAAACACAAGGGCAGCTTGTTTTAATAATAATAATATAATAATAACAGAGTTGGAAGGGACCTTGGAGGTCTTCTAGTCCAACCCCCTGCTTAGGCAGGAAACTCTACACTACTTCAGACAAATGGTTATCCAACATCTTCTTTAAAATGTCCAGTTTTAAAGCGGTCTACTAAAAAGGGAGCAATGGTCTTGTTGAGATTGTTTCCCTGCCACTACTAACTATTTTGTAGTTATTAAAGGAATTGGAATATGGTCAGGTTTGACCAACGTAAAACACGGGATTGCATCAGGATTTTATTAGTTTCACAGACGGAGGGCTGGGACAAGCCCCACAAACTGAGCTGATGTTAGCTTGCCCAGTTTTGTACATACCGTATTTTTCGGAGTATAAGACGCACCTTTTTACCCCCCAAAAGACGGTGAAAACTTGGGTGCGTCTTATACACCGAATGTAGCCCCACGCACCCAGCCACCCCCCACCCTTTGGCCTCTGTCTTCCAGCAATTTACCTGTTTGCAGCAAAGAGGGAAGAGCCTATAAAGCCAAGCAAGTCACTAGCACTTCCCAATCTACAGCTGATTTGCCACGTGGGAAAATGAAAGTGAAACTGAAACTGCAAAGGCAAATAGCTGGGAGAGACAGGCAGATTTTTATTTTTTGCTGAACTGGATGGAAGGGGGTAAGTGAATAACTATAAATGTCTGTAGAATGTTCAAATTATTAGACTTATTTTTTAAAGACTGCTTTATTATTGTTCTAGAGCCGGGGCAATTTTAAGACTTGTGGACTTCAACTCCCAGAATTCCACAGCCAGCTTTGTTAGCTTTGCTGGCTGTGGAATTCTGGGAGTTGAAGTCCACAAGTCTTAAAGTTGCCAAGGTTGGAGATCCCTGTAAATCTAGACAACTTAACAAAATATAGAAGCTTTTTAAAATAAATGTTTGCTCTGAAGAGGCCCAGTGCTATTGTATCTTCTTTTAAATAATAATGTATAATTCCAGAAATTTTAATTAATTTTAACAGCTCTGCACAAGTATAGTCTGAAATGTAACAGTGTCCTGTTTAGTATTAGAGTTTAGTTACCTTGGAGTAGATCTATTTAAATAATTGGGAGCAGTTAGTGTGGCTACATTTAAGAAAACTTTCTGGCATAACGTACATTTCTCCAATTCTTTGCCATTTCTATGGGTCAGGCACACATGCACAGAAATACACAGCAAACGGTGTATATCATCTTTGCTGTTTGCTGTTTGGCAAATTGCTTGGAGGCAGAGGCCTTTTTTCCTTGTTTTCCTCCCCCAAAATTAAGGTGCGTCTTATACTTCGGTGCATCTTATACTCCGAAAAATACGGTATGTGTCTTAAATTGTACATATTTCATATTTTGAACAACAAGATGATGTTAGAACACAAAAAATGACAAGCTTCATACACTATTCTAAGCTACCATTTAATTGTGGTTTACCGGATAAACAAATCGAACTGGGTTCATTTGTTTCTGAACAAAGCACAATTCAGTTTGATGAAAGGCTAAGCCATAAGCTATGGTTTGAAAACCACAATGGCTAAATTCAAGCATGCTGATGCTTTTTTGAACCTTGTGTAAGCAATCTTCATTTTCCATGCATGCCTCTGAACTGCCGGGATAAGATAGCAAAGCCTATTTGCATTTTTCTTCTCCGATTCTCTCAACTGTTTGTCGAGGTCTAAATTACTCTTGAAAACTTGGAGCGGTAAGTCATTTGAATCTCTCTACTTCAGCAAATAAAACCCAAGGATAAATGCATTATACCATGTTTGCTTACTCTATTTTGTTCACCTTTTTTTTCCTTCCTCAACTGTCCATCTATAAATCTGATGAATTTGCCAACTTATATACTTTTAAAAAATGGGCTTGTCATACTTCTTGCACAACCCACCTTTAAAAGCCAAAACTGGATAGCTGTGAAGAAATACAAATTTATTCCTTGACTTACGACAACCGTTTGAAGTTATGACAGTGCTGGGAAAAAAAAAGACTTACAACTGTCACAGTGTTCCCATGGTCACATGATCAAAATTTGGGCTTTTGCAACCAGAATGTATTTGCAATGCTTGTATTTGCAATTGTCACAACAGCCAATGTGCGACACCTGCCGGCATGCAATTTATTGAGCTTTTCGACCCCCGCTAGGCCAACCATGGATAAATCCAAGAAAAGAAAAGTTTCAGAAGAAAACAGAACGTTTAATTCAACTACATATGCTAATTTTGTGGTCGCTCAGGAAATTAGTCAGCACAGAAAGTTTTGTGGCTCCCGGTGTTTTCTTTTCTGTGGGAAACAGGTCCAAATGGCTCTTTGAGTATTTATGGTTGTTGACCCCTGACCTATACAATATAGAAGTCTTTAACAATGGAGAACAAGATACCAAGTTAGCTGCACAATTTCAAATTCCAGGCTAGTTCATGACTTTCTATTTTGGATGCAATAAGCATCAGTTTCCTTATGGATTTCTGCTAATATATCAGGCAAGCTATCCATGTTGGGGATACCTACTCAGATTAAAAGGTCTGGCTCCAACTTTCTAAAACATTTTCTATGCATAGCAGGGGTGAAATCCTCCTGGTTCGGCCGGGCCAGTCGTTCGGCATATAGCCGATGGAACTGGCGGCGGTCGCGGCGCGGAGCTTCGCCCGCCCGCTTCCCCGGCCCGGCTGAACGCCGCCATTCGGGTTATTTTACCCTCTGTGCATACGCGCGCATGCTGGCTGAGGAATTCTGGGAGTTGAAGTCCACAAGTCTTAAAGTTGCCAAGGTTGGAGACCACTGCTTATAGATTACAGTTAGTCCTCAATTTACGACAATTGGGACCACAATTTCTGTTGCTGAGCAAGGAGGTTGTGAAGCGAGTCACACTTAATTTTACAATCCTTTTCTGAACCCGGGATGCTGCAACCGTCGTAAATACACACCGGTTGCCAAGCATCCAAATTTCAATCACGCAGGGAAGCTACGACAGTCGTAAGTGTGAGGACCAGTCCTAAGTAATTAATTTCATGCCATTGTAACTTTGAACCAGGGTAGATAAAAATCGATGGGTTTTTTTTTTATTTAAATCGGATTCTTTTATTTAAATTGGATTTTTTAAAAATTTAAATCGGATTTTTTTTAATTTTTATCCAATTTATTTTAATAAAATGCTTTTGGAGTAAAAATCTACCTAAAGATAGTTTTCTATTTAAGATACATTAATCATTTAGTTTATTCAACATGAAATGGAGCTTAGTTATGTAGCATGAGGCTGTATATTCTGCAATATTGGGACTGTCGGTGAGTCAACAGCGGGTCAGAGGAGGAGCCGCTGCGAGCCAGAGATGACAGTTGCTCTTTAAAAATTATGATTTAAATCGAGTTGATTTAAATCAAATTCACCCTGCCTTGAACGGCCGCTAAATGGATAGTAGGGTTGAGGACTACCTGTCTATCTCTCAAGAGATGAATAAGCAGAGCCAAGTATCATTATATTAGATGGAAGGGGGATTGGGCGACAACTCCTCTATTAATGAAATACAACACTGTTTCTCAACCTCAGGAACTTTTTTTTTACATTTTTTATTGTTTTTCAATTTTAAACATTATAATATTATAATACAGATCTATTTATTATGATAGGAGCCGAGGTGGTGCAGTGGTTAAAAGCAGCACTGCGACCTTCAGCTGATTGCTAGTTCAGCAGTTCAGCTGTTCAAATCTCACCGGCTCAAGGTTGACTCAGCCTTCCATCCTTCCGAGGTGGGTAAAACGAGGACCCAGATTGTTGGGGGCAATATGCTGAACTCTGTAAACCGCTTAGAGAGGGCTGTAAAGCACTATGAAGCGGTATATAAGTCTAAGTGCTATTGCTAATACAGATCTACAACCTCAGGAACTTTTAAGATGTGTGGACTTCAACTCCCAGAATTCTCCAGCCGTATAAAAAAAATTAAGATAAAATCGAAATCCGCTTTTTTTAAAAAAAACACACACATACAACTGTAAGACATCTGCTTTCCCTGCATACAACACGTACAACTGGCATGTAGCCCAGCTGAAGGTTTATCACTTCATCTAATGCTTACAAGATCTTTGCTAATGTAGATCCTACTCAGAGAATCCACCCTGAGAATGTCCTGGGAGGGGGGGGCAAAGTACCCCTACGTGCAATTTCACGCATTCGCCATCCGACGAAGCATATCATCATCATTATTACTATTATTCTTGCTGCTGTTACCGCTTGGCATCCCCACCGCTAAAACCTGAACTGTTCAAACATGTGTGTTAAAACATACAGAGAAATTCCTTATCGGAACACAAAAGAACCATGTCACCAGGGCATGGGAGATTTGAAACGTTGATTCCCCAAAAAACGAAAGGTATGCTGGAATGGAAGAAGTCAGCCAATTTCTATTCTGTCCAATTGGTTGGATAAAGTCAACAGCGCCTGGAGGGAAGTTTTCGAGCATTGCTGCTTGCTTATCTATCCGGGCCTCGCTTTTGCAGAGAGAGAGAGAGAGTGAGAAAGAACTCTGCCATACATAGCACACAGACTTTTCTTCCTGTCCAATCATAAGTCATGTCAATTAAAGGAATATCGCTGGGATCTTCCACTGGTTTCACTGGGAGGCCTCTTAGAGAGTGGAAAGCACCAACCTAAGGCCCCACCCTCTTCAAATCTGATTGTCAACATGTCCCGTTGCCACCAACACTTCTTCCTTACCTTGGGGTAGGCAACCGAAGGACAGCTGGTTCTTTTCATGGCCTCCAGATACCGTCCCAGATATAAAAAAACATTTGCTTCGAACAGCTGACACCTCCCTTCCTTCCCCAAATCCCTGACTTTCATCCCAGAGAAGTCAAGGCTGACACGAGCTGAAATATAGGCCATTCCGTGAAAACGTGACAACGTATTTGTTCAGGAATGAAAAAGCCGGCAACTGACACTACTTCCTTCTCATACGGTGGCAGATCCTCTTACACCCAGAGGTGCACATTCCTGTCGCCTCCAAAACAGGCAGCTTTACTCAAAGAGTACAAGTAGTCCTTGACTGAACGACAACAACGGTTGCTAAACAAAGCAGTTGCTAATGGGGTTTTGCCCAGGGGTGAAATTCAGCAGGTTCTGACAGGTTCTGGAGAACCGGTAGTGGAAATTTGGGGTGGGAATGGAGATGTTGCAATATCCTTCCCCCAGGAGTGGGGAGGGAATGGGGATTTTGCAGTCTCCTTCCCCTGCCATGCCCACCAAGCCACGCCCACCAAGCCACACCACACCCACCAAGCCACGCCCATGGAACCGGTAGGGAAAAATTTTGAATTTCACCCCTGGTTTTGCCCCATTTTGCAGCCTTTTTTTTAAAGCCACGGTGAAGCAAATCGTGACAGTTGTTAAGTGAATCATGCGGTCATTAAGTGAATCTGGCTCCGCCCACCCCTCCCCTTGATTTGACCAGTCGGAAGTCAGCTGGGAAGGTTACCAATGGTTATCACGTGACCCTGGGAAAATGCCATAAATACACGCCTGAATTTTGACGTGAACCATGGGCAATATTGCAAAGGTTGTAAGCGTGAAAACCAATTGAAAGTCTTTTTTTTTTTTGGGGGTGGAACTTTCAAGGGTCGCTAAACGAAATGGTTATAAGTCAAGGCTACCTAATAAGGGACAGGTATTTCCAAGCAAAAGATACGGTATTTATCGTCCGACTTAAGCCCAGCCACCAAGCTGCACATCTCCACCTCCACATCTCCACGAAAAGTATAGTAAGAGACTATACTTTTTTTCCCCCTTGCAATTTCCTGCCATTGTCACCAGCCCACCCACCCCTGGCACAGGTTTTAAAGCCGACACCCCAAATGGTACACCTGAGGAAAGGTGTATTCAATCTCCGTTAAAGAAATCAGGAGAATTGACACCAGCCCAGCTGGGATCATGACTTGGGCTGTTTACAAAGCCCACCCACCCACCCCAAAGCCTCCACAAATTCTGTTATTTCAAACTCTCGAGTTCTTTTGCCCAAAAGATTCCCCAGGCCAGCTGAAACAACAGCCGCCTCCCTCGGCCCCAAGGAAGAGTTTCACTTTACAACTTCAACCCCTTTGGAAAGAAAGCCCCCACCCCACCCCACCCCCCCAAAAAATAACAACAGCCAGATCTGAAAAAAAGTAAAAAGCTTAAAAAGCACACACAGCCAGAAGATCCGAGAGCTGCTCTGTCATCCCAAAACAGACCTGTTAGTTTGCAGCACTGCCAAACTCTCTCTCTCTCTCTCTCCCTGATCCAACTTTTTTCTTTTCTTTTTTTAAGGAAGTTTCCACAAAGTTTGTTTCTGGGCACCTGATTTCCTGTCCCAAAAGATCCCTTTTGTTTGGCTTCTCCTTCTATTAATTTTAACAGCCTGCCAACCACGGGAAAGCAACAAAGCTACGGCCAGCCGGAAAAGCATGTGTCCCCGCTGCCTTACAGCCCGAGTGGACCTCGAACAAGCAATCGAACAACAACAACAACAAAAACCAAGCCTACCCACAAATTCTGCACAGGTTTTTTTTTTCCTGTTTGCTTCACCCAGATTAACTTCACTGGAAGCTGTTCTCCAGTGCAGCCTATCCTTTTGCATCAAGCCCCACCTTTCTGCAACATGACTGGCCAAACTGGGAAAACTCCACCCTGTTTGCAAAGCTTATAATCCTAATTGGTAAAGGCTAATATCTATTATTTAAAGAACTTTTTCCTTGCTAGCAAGATAGGTTCAGCAGGTTAAGGCAATGCTGAGCAGGCTGCTTTCTTAAAGGTACAGCGCAGCAACCCAGCAGGCAAAAAAAAAAAAAAGGGCAACTTTTATAGGGAAACGGCTGTCCAAAACACACAACGCTGCAGGACACCCATACGCAAAGCAGGCCGGGCGGAGAGGTAAACAAAAGGAAAACAAGTTAGTGACGTTTTTTGGGGAACTTTGGTGTAGTTGTAAGGCGCTTGTCAAACAGCACAACACAGGCTGACAAAGGTGAAGTCACCTGAAATAAACGTGAGTGAGATTGAGGTTAGCCTGTTATGATTAAGCAGGCAAAACTTTGCAAATTGCAAAAAACAAACATACCATGGAAGGCAATTGATCTACCTCCTCTGCTCTTGTTTATTTTAAAAGACAAGATCAACCTTTCCCTATTTGAAAAATTGTGACGCGCCACCCACGCAGTTTTCAACGTCTCTGCCCCGGGGTTCAACCAGCAAGGTGATTGTTTCCTCCCACTAAAAAAAGACACTATTAAAATACACTATGTAAAAATACACTATGAAAACTTGGAGTCCTTACTTATCAACTGCAAACCCTTTTATTCTCGAGAGTTTACTTCATTTCTACTAATTGTGGTGTATATTCCTCCTGATCAGATTATGGAGGCTGAAGCCAAATACCCCGATTCATTGGCCATTATTTTGGGAGATTTAAACAAGGCAAACTTAAGGAAAGAGCTACCAAAATACTTTCAGCATGTCAATTGTCCCACTAGAGCAGCGGTTCCCAACCTGGGGGTCGGGACCCCTTTGGGGGTCGAACAACCATTTCCCAGGGGTCGCCCCAGCATCCTCAGCTCCCCCCCCCACTGCCACAAGCCTGGCCATATCGCGCCCCAAAACCCGTGCCCCCACCGCGCTCCACCCCGCTGCCGCCATTTGGGTTATTTTACTGTCTGCGCATGCGCAGCATGCTTTGCGCATACGCAGAGGGTAAAAGAACCCAAATGGCAGCGGTGGGGTGGTTCACGGTGGGGGGGGCGGGGCATGGGTCGCGGCATTAGGAAGGTTGGGAACCACTGCACTAGAGGCAAGAATACTTTAGACCAGGGGTAGGCAAAGTTGGCTCTTCTATGACTCGTGGCCTTCAACTCCCAGAATTTCTGAGAATTTCATGCTAGCTTAGGAATTCTGGGAGTTGAAGTCCACGAGTCATAGAACAGCCAACTTTGCCTACCCCTGCTTTAGACCATTGCTACACAACACTAAAAGATGCTTACCGGTCTTTACCACGAGCAGCTGTGGGACACTCTGATCATTGCATGATTCACCTTGTACCTGCTTACAGGCAAAGAGTTAAAACCACAAAACCAACAATTAAATCAGTGAAGACTTGGACTGAGGAGGCAAAGTTAAAGCTACAGGCTTGCTTTGACTGCACTGATTGGAATATTTTTGAAGATACCTCTGCAGACCTGGCTGGATGAACTCACAGATACTGTAACATCAGATGTCAGCTTCTGTGAAGACCTATGTGTACCGACCAGGAACTTGCGAATATACAGCAACAACAAACCTTGGTTCACAGATAAACTTAAGCAGCTACGTCATTCCAAAGAGGAAGCCTATAGAAAAGGTGATAAACTGCTGTACAATTAGGCCAGAAATGTATTAACAAGGGAGATCAGAGCAGCAAAAAGAAGCTACTCTGAAAAGCTAAAAGATCAGTTCTCAACAAATGAACCAGCAAACATGTGGAGAACTCTTAAAAATATCACCGGTTATGGCAAACCACCTTCCCAGGCTGAAGGAAATCAACAACTGGCAGATGACCTGAACGTGTTTTATTGCAGGTTTGAAAGGAAACTGCAGCCACCTATCTCCACAACCCCCATCCCAGACACACCAACAACAGCCAAGCCTCCTACAACTGACCCCATACTATTGGGTTCACAACCCCTAGTGATAACAGAAAAGGAAGTGCAAGACCTATTTCACAGACAAAAGCCAGGAAAAACTCCAGGCCCAGACAAGATAATTCCTTCTTGCTTAAAAGTCTGTGCTGGGCCCCCATCTTCACCCGAAACTTCAATAAATTGCTAGAGATGTGCTATGTTCCTTCTTGCTTCAAATGCTCCACTATCATCCCAGTGCCGAAGAAGCCCACCATCAAGGAACTGAACGACTACAGACCAGTTGCTCTAACATCTGTAGTTATGAAAACCTTTGAAAGGCTAGTGATGTCCCACTTGAAAACCATCACGGATCCACTGTTAGACCCCTTGCAATTTACATACCGAGCAAACAGATCAACAGATGCTGCTGTTAATATGGCTCTGCACTACATCCTACAACATCTGGAATCTCCAAAGACCTACGCAAGGGTCCTCTTTGTAGACTTTAGTTCAGCATTCAATACCATCATTCCAGATATTCTTCTAACTAAGCTGAATCAACTAGCGGTACCTGAACACACTTGTAAGTGGATCATAAGCTTCCTAACAAACAGGAAGCAGCAGGTGAAGCTAAGCAGAATCACATCAGATACCTGTACAATTAGCACAGCCCCCCCCCCCAAGGCTGTGTGCTCTCTCCACTTCTCCTCTCTCTATACCAATGACTGCATCTCTAACGATCCATCTGTTAAACTACTGAAGTTCGCAGATGACACAACAGTGATCGGTCTCATTCGAGACAATGATGAATCCGTATACAGACAGGAGGATGAACAACTAACCTTGTGGTGCGACCGGAACAATCTGGAACTGAATACACTCAAAACCGTAGAAATGGTGGTAGACTTTAGGAGAAACCCTCCCATACTTCCACCTCTTACAATACAAGACAACACAGTATCAACAGTAGAAAGCTTCAAATTCCTAGGTTCGACCATATCGCAAGATCTAAAATGGACAACTAACATCAAAAATGTCATCAAAAAGCACAACAAAGAATGTTCTTTCTGCGCCAACTCAGGAAGCTCAAACTGCCCAAGGAGCTGCTGATACAGTTCTACAGAGGAATTATTGAGTCTGTCATCTGCACCTCTATTACTGTCTGGTTTGGTTCTGCAACCCAACAAGACAGACACAGACTTCAGAGGATAATCAGTACTGCAGAAAAAACACCAACCTGCCTTCTGTATACTGTATGAGGACCTGTATACTGCATGAGTCAAAACGAGGGCTGTGAAAATATTTACAGACCCCTCACATCCTGGACATAAACTGTTTCAACCCCTACCCTCAAAACGACACTATAGAGCACTGCATACCAGAACAACTAGACGTAAGAAAAGCAAAGCCAAAAATTAAGGATTAGTTCACAGCATTTTAAACCACTTGGATGTTTTCCACTTTCGGGTACTTTACAATTCTATTAAAAGCATTGTATTCTAGTCTATTAAAAGCATCGTATTCTATTAAAAAGTTACTTCCTGAGAAAGGTGTGAAAACAAAATAAACTGCCTTTTAACCTCAGCAGTTTTTCATTTTCATATTTTAGTAAAAAATAAAAATTCTACAAATGTATAGCAATATTCTAATTGGCTCGACATGCACTCTGCTTTTCTTTTTTTTTAAAAAAAAAAAAAACAACCAATGCCTTATTTGTGCAGCTTTCAGAAGTATCGACTTTTGTTAGCATCTTCTGTCTAAAGAGAACTCCTAAATGTTACTACATCATCGACACATTAAAAAGCAGATTCCTGGCATCGGATAACAAAAGAAAACAGCTTCCTTAATGGACCTCAATGTCTACTTTTATTGCTTAGGACATGATGAAGAGACATGAACAGCATTCAACTTTTTTTTGGGGGGGGGGGGTGATGCCTAAGAAAAAAAATTAAACCTGGGAGTTTGGCAGCAAAAAATTGCTGCAAGAAAGACCCCCCCAAAAATGAGACAATTTGAGTTAGAAAGATCCATCCGACAGCATGGGAAGGTAAAAATTAAAATGTGCTAAATTTCTTCAGTGACGATATTTTAACATGCTTTATCATATTTCTATGAAGATACTGGGTTTGTCTGAAAATGATCCACCTTCCACATAATTTACCTTTAAACATTCATCTTAAATGGACTGAAACTCCAGGAATGCAAGCATATTTTGTTTTCGTTTCCATTGGCCTCCACTACCATGTCTTAAATTCAGGGTCATCTCTTCAGAAACGGCCATTATATTTTTATAGGAAAACATGAACTGCTCTTTCAGGAAATTTGGCCGTACTGTACACTAAAAATACCCAGAAATCTGACATTCATTGCACAATTCCAGTAGCCAAAGTTTTCTGACGTTGTAAATTAAGGACAGTTTATTTATTCAAATGTCTCCTTTTATGCATTTGCCAATTTTGTTCTTACTGTTCTGGGAACAATAATTAGGCTCCATCCCTCTTTTGCAGTGGACTCCTTATTTTTCAACTGCATAAAAAATAACTAACGGTGCGAATTAAAGTAGAAGGGGGAATTGGTATCTGCAGTTGGGATCGACCCCTCACATCTGTCCTGGTGGGCTGAATAAAATCAGAGGGCAATGTCCTTTTTTATGCCACAACCTGTTATTATGCCTTTTATTTTTCATGCAGGTCACACAAAAGCAGTTAATCTGGCTTTTTCCTTCCCCCATTTTGGAAAGGTGTGCCAAATCAGCCACAACAAAGGGAGAATGTATGCCTGATAAGGAACCACTAGGAATAGGACATTTCCCCCCCTTTGCTGTGATTGGGAGGGAAGCAAGACAGCGGTGGGTTGCTCCCGGTTCGGCCCGGTTCTAAGAACCGGTAGTGCCGGCTGCAGGACGCTCTGCCCACCCGCCCAGGATGCTCTGCCCACCCACCTGGGACACTCCACCCACCCGCCTGGGATGTTTCTGCCCACATGCAGAAACTTCTGCGCATGCGCAGAAGCGTTGCGCACACACAAACCGGTAGTAAAGGGTTTTAGAACCCACTACTGAAGCAAGAGTTAGAGAGGCCATCAAGTGGACCAGCCTAAGCTCCCAGGCGACAAGTTTCTCATCTGTCCCAGATTTCAATCAAAGAAGATTATTCTATGTAGAGTCTTAGAATGGCTGGGTCACAAGGGGGGGAAAACTCTTTCTTTGGCCCAGCAGCTTTTAAAACTTAACTTTTGAGCACTTGACTTTTTTTTAAAAAAATATTTTTTTTCTAAAACCTTTGAAACCAGCACAATAATGTGACATGACATGAGTCTTTATTGATTAGCCCTTGGGCCATACCAAAGTGCAAAGTTCCAGAAACAAATTATTACTAAAATTTGATAAAAGCAATTTAAAATGGAATTTGATAAAATACAATTTAAAATGAAATTGGAATAAAATACAATTTAAAATGAAGTTGGACTAAAATACAGTGTAAAATGAAATTGGAATAAAATACGATTTAAAATGAAGTTGGACTAAAATATAGTCTAAAATGAAATTGGAATAAAATACGATTTAAAATGAAGTTGGCCAAAAATCCAGTTTAAAATGAAATTGGAATAAAATACAATAATTTAAGATATTGATAAAATACGATAAAATTATATTTCGGTGTCACCCCTGCAATTTACCCCAATCTGTCCCACGTATGCAGATCTCAACCGAACCATTTTGTTTAAGTACTGTGCTGTGTTAATATGGTTGAAAAGGAAGGCAGGAACAACAGTTCAGGAAACTAAATGATGATATATTTCCTTAGCAATCCTTCAAATATATTTGCCGGGCATTAAACCAATACGGTTTTCCCTTGTTAGCAGAAGACATAAAATCAGACCGTATACAGATAGTTCTCGGATAGTTCTCTAAACTATTTGTTTATCGACTCTTCAAAGCTACAACGACAGCTCTGAACAGTCTGGCCTTCACACTTACGACCGTCATACCCTCCCCATAATCGCATGATCAAAATTTGGCCATTGGCATGGATTTACAATGGCTGCAGCTTCCTCGGGAATCACATGACTGCCATTTGTGACTTTCCTAGCTGGCTTCCAACAAGCAAAGTCGATGAAGTCGGATTTGCGTAACAACTGCCCGATTCGTTTAACAAGTGCATTGATTCGCTTAACTGTGGCAAAGTGTGTCATAAAATCAGGTGTGACTCACTTCGCAACCTCCTTGCTTAGCAACAGAAATTCTGGTTACAATCGTGGTCGTAAGTCGAGGGCTACCTTTTATTTGACAAGGGTTTGCGTTTAGCTTGACCACTGCACAGATGAAGGAGGTAGGTTAGTTTCAATAAAGAAGAATATTTGCAGCTCAGAGGGTGAAATGAGGGGTCTCTGAGCTGGCTAGTTTTCTTGCAGACGTCTCATTACCACACAAGGTATCGTCATCAGTGCTAGAAGGGAATATGGTTTGCACTGATGATGTCATCTAGTTTGGGTAATGAAACGTCTGCAAGAAAACAACCAAGCTCAGAGAGCACCAAGAACCCCACAGTCTTCTTCCTCCTCCTCCTCCACTCCACAAACCCCACTTCCTTCTAACACTGATGATGTTACCTAGTTATGGTACTGAAACGTCTGCAAGAAAACAACCAAGCTCAGAGAGCACCAAGAACCCCACAGTCTTCCTCCTCCTCCTCCTCCTCCTCCACTCCACAAACCCCACTTCCTTCTAGCACTGATGATGTTACCCAGTTATGGTAATGAAACGTCTGCAAGAAAACAACCAAGCTCAGAGAGCACCAAAGACCCCTTGAAGGTTAGTTCCTCTGCTATGGAGAAATACCAGACCGTTTGGTACCACAGCTCTTAAGTTTGTTTTCAAAACATTAACTAAAACTCTATGTCAGTTAAAAGAAATCAGCCAGGCAAAGGGATGACTCTTGTTTGCTCTTTAACTTCATTAGCTAGTAAATTCTCAGAACTATGACAAGCAGCAACAGCAGCTGCCTTCTCCCAAATTGTGACACAGATATCTTTATTCCCTTCCTCGGCTGCTGTTTGAGAATCTCTGTCCTTTTGCTCAAGTCAGCTGCGCCTTTGCTTGGCTCAAGAATGAAGATGCCCAAAGTGGTTTGGGCAGCTGAATGATCAATGAAGGGACGTTTCCAAAACTAAATCTCTGGTACTGTACAGACGAAGGAAAAGGAGATTTTTAAGAAGGCCATGCCAAAATCTGGCTGGTAAATAAGAACACACTGACATATTGGCCGGAGTGCAAACTGAATAGACAAGTTTTCTACACTTAAATTTATGAGGAATAAAACTACTGTAACTGGCTAGTTGCAGGGGTGGGCAAACTACAGCTCTTTGAGGACCTGTGGACTTCAACTCCCAGAATTCCTGCATGCATGGCTGGCTCAGGAATTCTGGGAGTTGAAGTCCACAGGTCCTCAAAGAGCTGTAGTTTGCCTACCCCTGGGCTAGTGCATCAGAAAGGTTTTTTTTTCTCCTTTTTCTCCACAAATAAACAACCACCCACAAGTGCACAGCTGATAAAAAGTGCAGCATCAGGACAAAAGGAGGACGTGTCCCTACTGTTTTTAGAAGACCCCTTTAAGCCAATGTAACTAAAAAAGCAGTTAATGGTAAACATTGGGGGGGGCGGACACGGTGGCTCAGTGGCTAAGACGCTGAGCTTGTCGATCGAAAGGTGGGCAGTTCGGCGGTTCGAATCCCTAGCACCGCGTAACGGAGTGAGCTCCCATTACTTGTCCCAGCTTCTGCCAACCTAGCAGTTCGAAAGCATGTAAAAAATGCAAGTAGAAAAATAGGGACCACCTTGGTGGGAAGGTAACAGTGTTCTGTGCGCCTTCAGCATTTATTCATGCCGGCCACATGACCACGGAGACGTCTTTGGACAGCGCTGGCTCTTTGGCTTAGAAACGGAGATGAGCACCGCCCCCTAGAGTCGGGAACGACTAGCACATGTGTGCAAGGGGAACCTTTACTGAAGTGGTGCAGTGGTTAAATGCAGCCATTGCAGGCTGACTGCTAGTTCAACAGTTCAGCTGTTCAAATCTCACTAGGCTCAAGGTTGACTCAGCCTTCCATCCTTCCGAGGTCGGTAAAATGAGGACCCAGATTGTTGGGGGCAATATGCTGAACTCTGTAAACCGCTTAGAGAGTGCTGTAAAGCACTATGAAGCGGTATATAAGAAAAGTGCTATTGCTATTGCTTTACCTTTACCGGCAAACATAATAGAATATAGAATAACAAGGTTGGAAGGGGTTTTGGAGGTTGTCTAGTCCAACCCCCTACTCAAGCAGGAGTTCCTATAACCATTCTGGACAAATGGTTGTCCAATCTCTTCTTAAACACATTCAGTGATGGAGCACCCACAACTTCTGGAGGCAAACCACTTACAAAGCAAAATAACAGAGTTGGAAGGGACTTTGGAGGTCTTCTAGTCCAGGGGTAGGCAAAGTTGAACAATCCCCTGCTTAAATAGGAAACCCTATACCATTTCAGACACATGGTTGTCCAATCTCTTCTTAAAAACTCCAGTGTTTTTACAACTTCTGGAGTCAAGTCATTCCACCAAGGATTGTTCTGTCAGGAAATTTCTCCTTAGTTCTAGGTTGCTTCTCTCCTTGATTAGTTTCCACCCATTGCTTCTTGTTCTACCCTCAGGTGCTTTGGAGAATAGCTTGACTCCCTCTTCTTTGTGGCAGCCCCTGAGATACTGGAACACTGCTCTCATGTCACCCCTAGTCCTTCTTTTCAATAAACTAGACATAATTCTTCATTCTGCCCTCCTTGGCTGCAAATAGACCAGGGGTCTCCAACCTTGGCAACTTTAAGACTTGTGGACTTCAACTCCCAGAATTCCTCAGCCAGCTGGCTGAGGAATTCTGGGAGTTGAAGTCCACAAGTCTTAAAGTTGCCAAGGTTGGAGACCCCTGAAATAGACGGTCAAAGGAACATCTGAACATTAATTCTTAGAACTCTCACCGAAAAGCCTTTGAAGCATTCTTTAAAAATCTGTCTGGGAGATTTATTTCCAAATCTAGATCTGGTTTCCAGCCTCGCCAACACTTGGGTCTTTTTTAAATGGAGATACCATCCCTCCTGAAGTTTTGAGTCAGGTTCGATGCATTCCCTCTACAAAACCAGTCCTCCACATCCATCAGCTCAAAAGAGGCCTTGGGTCATATGCTTTTTCACTGCTCTCATACTACAGGAAATCCTGGATGACTTCTAGGTATCTACTCTATCTTTAAAAAAAAAATGTCCAGGCGGATAGTATGAGATCTATCTCTCCCTTCTCTTGTGCAACCACTGTTTGTATCTATATATCTGGCTTGCCCAATTTTTTTTTTCTCTCTCTCTATGTACCATCTGCTCAGAATATTTGTTATACACTTTTAGCCTTACATACCGTATTTTTCGGAGTATAAGACCCACCTTTTTCCTCTCTAAAAGTGGCTGAAAATTTGGGAGTGTCTTATACTTCGAATGTAGCTTTTTTTCCAGCCCTAACTAGGTGCTAACGATCTTCCCAGCTCTTACCTTGAAGGCTCTTTCATTGTTACTCTCTCGGAAGAAGGTTTTTCCAGCCCCAAGTCTTTGCAGGGTTTTTTTCATTGCTCTACTTGCTCCGAATAAGTTTTTTTCTAGCCCTAACTAGGTGCTAACAATCTTCCCAGCTCTTACTGGCAGACTCTTTCATTGTTACTCTCTCCGAAGAAGGTTTTTTTAAGTCCTAACCAGGGGATAAAATAATGTGCTGAAGCTGACCAGACTAAGGACGTTAGTCAGATGAATACCTGGTAGGCAGATTTTTTCCCCCTATTTTCCTCCTCCAAAACTAAGGTGCGTCTTATACTCCGGTGCGTCTTATACTCCGAAAAATACGGTATGTTCATTTTTACTAGCTTGTTTCTATCAGAGTGCCGTCCGCCTGACCATAATAAAGGCTTGATTTGAAGCGAGGGTCAAGAAGATTAGATTAGATCTTCACCTCAGAGTCCATCTTACCGAAATTTGGGCCGTTGCAAATATGAACTGGTCTTATAGAGCAATCTGAACAACAGAAAACATCTTGAATTAGATTTGGAGTCAATTTACAGCTGTTCCTTGTCATTATAGGGATGCAAGGAAAAATATACATTTTGTTTTATACAATGTATAGATTACGTTTTTAGCTTTGGTCTCTCAAGAAACTCGGTCATTTTAAATGGCATTCATAAAGTCCTTACAAGTCCAAGATAATTTTTCAGGCACCACATCTTATTCTCACAGAATAAGGTGAGGAAAAATGTTTAAAAACAAAGCTAAACAGGTCTCAATGCCACATCACGGCAATGTTTTCAATCCTTGGGTATCACGAAATTTCGAAATATTTTCTCCAACACAACAGCCTGAAAGTAAGAGATATGACAGCCAATATTGTCCAAATATAATACTCAAGAAACTCAAACTATTCCAAATATCTCTTGATCTGTAGAAAACACTTATTAGGTTGAAGAATGTTCTGCTGAATTGTAACCATTTCAATCAGTTTAAAAAGTTCAAGGCAAGAAATATCAATCATCTTGTAAACACAGATCTAGCATGACAGAATAGCAGAGCTGGAAAGGCCCTTGAAGGTCTTCTAGTCCAACCCCCTGCGTAAGCAGGAAACCTTATACCAGTGATGGCAAACCTTTTTTGGCTCGGGTGCCAAAACACATAATACAATGCCCTCCCCCGTGCATGTGCACAACCCCCCCGCTACCTCCCCCCCGCGCATGCACACAGGCCTCACTGAAGCCTCTGGACTTGAGGTAGGCTCGTTGGGCTGTTTTTCACTCTCCCCAGGGTTCAGAAAAGCCTCCTGAAGCCTGGGGAGAGTGAAAACAGCCGAAAAGAAGGCCGAAAATCAGCTGGCCAGCGTGTGCATGCGCGCTGGAGCTGACATAGGGCAATGTCTCGTGTGCCCTCAGATATGGCTCCGCATGCCACCTGTTTCAGACAAATGGTTGTCCATTCTCTTCTTAAAAACCACCAATGTTGGAGCACTCACAACTTCTGGAGGCAAGCCATTCCTTTGATTACTTGTTCTCACTTTCTGGAAATTTCTCCTTAGTTCTAAGTTGCTTCTCTCCTTGATTAGTTTCCACCCGTTGCTTCTTGTTCTACCCTCAGGTGCTTTGGAGAATAGCTTGACCCCCTCTTCTTTGTGGCAACCCCTGAGATATTGGAACACTGCTATCATGTCACTCCTACTTACTTCTACTTTGCTAATAGTATTAAAATCTGAATTTTAACCCTAAGAGACAGATACTTGCTTAAAAAAATCAAATTTACATGTCGATTGAATTTTAAGCAGTTTCAGTTCAGAAGAATATTTCATTTTTTTTAATATACAAGCTGGAAACAGTCATCATACTCCTGGCTTCAGGTTATCATACAATGAGAGGACAAAGTACTGTAGATAAGATCAACCAACCAAAAACAAATCAGAATTATTTTTGTTTTTCTAACTTTAAAAAAGAAGGCATCAACATCCATCGGCAGAAAACAGTTCTAAACTATTCCCATCTTCCCCAAACCGGTGTCTTACCCAGGAAGAAAAATAAATGGAAGGCAAACATTTACCTGCTTTCTCAACAAACAACTGCATTAAATAAAAATCCAGAAATGAAATCGTGCACCTCCTTTGTTGTTCCCTTTGACTTCCAATTTGCTAGTTTTCGTCACTGAGAAAGCAGATATAATAAGCAAGGTCCCCGTGACCCATAAAATAGAATAAAAATAAAATTGTTTCCCCAAGGTGCACAAGCGCAGCTATCAAATAACAAAGCAGCTTATTAAGCCACTTCAGAATAATAATAAAAAAAATATCTCATTACGTTATTTTGTCAACACAGGAGTAACTGATGTCTAAATCTAGCTGATTGTTTTAATTAAGTGACGGGTCATATACTACTGATGTGGCATCTCAACGTGAGATTTTTGAAGTGTTCCTTTTCCATAAACATGTGTTCCTTTGCCAAGCTAAGATAAGAGATGGCAAAAATCCAAGTAAACATCTCTTTAAAAAAACAACACACCAGTAGAGCAATATGAACATCTACAATGCCTCCTGACCCAAATGACCTGAGGATAGTATTAAAAGATAATCCTTTGGGGAAAAAAACCCTGAAAATACAATAAGTGTGGATCACATTTGGACCGCACATTAGATGAACAGCTTACTGGGATCCATACATTAAAACAACATATTTCATCTGCAGTCAGAACCCAAATATTATACATAACTCAGTCCTTTATCTGAACAAAACGGTACAATTGAGAATTGCATATAGGTGGATTTGATTGGCATGAATTGTAGGGGTAACACAGAAATATAATTCGCATTTTCTTTTAGTTCTGCCTTTTCCTCTACTTTGCAACACCTGATGTTAGTACAGGTAGTCCTCCACTTAACAACAGTTCATTTAGTGACCATTCAAAGTTACAACGGCACTGAAAAATGTGACTTATGGCCATTTTTCAGAGTTACGACCATTCCAGACTCCCCATGGTCACCTGATCAAAATTCAGATGCTTGGCAAGTGGTTCATATTTTTTTAAAATCAAGTTTTTTATTTTATATAATGTATACTTATCATTATGTGAATGGTGTAGTATCTGAGTATCATACAGTTCAATACAAATAAACATATTCATAATTATTTCATTCCATTTTCCTTATTCCATATTATTTACCCATCTTTTCTTATTTTGATATTAATGCTTAATACTCATCATGTTCCTTATTATAACGTTTCTTTCCCTGACTTATTCAACTTTGTAATACATTGCTTTACCACCCTTCCATTCTAAACTTTCTTTAACCTCTTTCCCCCTCCACATTATTATAGTCTATGACATGATATATTATTCATATTCCCATTATTTAACTCTTCCTCTCCATATATATTAAAGTTCCTTTCTTTCTTCCTTCCATCATTTAATATCTCAATAGTGACTTCTAGTATCAATCACAATCATTTAAAGCAATCAACATATTCCTATTCTATCTTTTCCCTAGTTTTCTCATCCAAACTGATTTTCTTATCCATATAATTCTACTATTAATACACATAAATATATCTACTTGTCACATTACCTACACGAGTCATATTTTATACACTTTTGATAATACCATCATTCAACCTCTCATTTCCAATTAATAATAAATTCTCATTCCTAATTTTTCCAGTTTCATATCCATTTATAGTAAAATGTTTATTTATTTATTTGTTTGTTCGATCTTATTTATCCTAATTTTTATTATATTCCATGCCAACTAATTGTCCAGCCTATATCATTCTAATATTAATACAATTTTTAAAATATGATCATAACATATCTATAACTCTTCCACCACCACCCCTTAACCATTATCTCTTGTCCACATCCAAGTGCTTCATATTTATGACGGTTGCAATGTCCTGGAGTCACGTGATCCCCTTTTGCGACCTTCTGATAAGCCAAGGGGGGATCCAGGTTCACTTAACGACCATGTCTCTAACTTAACAACTGCAGTGATTCACTTAACAACTGTGGCAAGAAATGTCGTAAAGGGGGCAAAACTCACTTAACAAGCATCTCACTTAATGAGAGAAATATTGGGCTCAACTGTGGTCGCAAGTCGAGGACTACCCAGAATACCCAGCCCTGGATTATTTTTTTATCAGTTTACACACCTCAGGGTAAGGATATTGTCAAAAACAAGTCCAGGCATAGATCAGAGGGAAAAGGCCTGGCATACTTGTGAACTTTATAGAGATAGTTGCCAATCACTGATGCTTCTGTCAACAAAGACATGGGGACAAACAGTCTAAAAGTATTTTTTAACACATCAAATTAGGTTTCCAGGAACAATAACAACTCCCCAAAAAACAACAGCCCCCAAACCAACTCAATGAGCTTATTATCATGACTGCAAAAATGGCAGGTATTGTGCTCAGTGGCATAACACAATTAAGTGCCCCAGCCATCAGTCTCTTCAGCAAACCTCTTGTGGTACTTTTGTGTTGTGTTATCTAGCAAGTGAAGGGAAATGACATATCCTCTTCTCCTTCTACTAGGCATCTCAGCACTTTGAGAGCTAAGAGAGGGCAAATGAAAGAAGGGTGGCAATCACAATCGAAAAGCAACTTTTCCACTCCTCTCACAATTTAGACCAGAGGTGGCCAAACTGTGGCACATGCGCCAAATGTGGCGCATTGGATGATTACAAGTGGCGCATTGCATCCTTGCACCTACTTATTTTTTTTAAATAGGTATCATAACTGAATCCATCTTAATATTTTCAACACCAAAGCAATGTTCCCTGTAAAATTAGAAAACGGCACGCGGCAGTTAAAAACTGCCACCCGGCGTTTTCTTTTCATGCGCGGCCATACATGCGTGCAGCCTCTGCAATTAGAAAATGCCGGGCGGAAGTTAGAAACTTCCGCATGGCGTTCTCTCATTACGTGCATGGCCGCACACCTTAGAGGGAACAGTGCACCAAAGTGATCTCAGTTCAATTCGTACAGCCTTCGGTAATGTTCAACTTCTCGGTGTCTGAAACTTAGAATGGAACTTGTGAGATGTTACTTTAGGCGGGTTTACAAACGTACGAATATTTTTATCGGTGTTGCCATTGCGCGTTCCTGCTCAAACGATTGCAAACACCGCGCACTAGCAACACATCATGTGTTTGAAGTCACGTGCAAATGAGCGGCGAGCGTTCGATATGGTCAGTCAGTTCTGAGTGAGCCATCGTGGCGTGGAGTTTGAAGCAGTGTTTTATTGAGTATACTAGCGTGGTTTTTGCACTGAGAGTGATTGAAAGACAGATTCAAGATTAAATATATATTACGTTTGTCAAATTTTGAAATGGCGTAAATTAATTAACTGAATTGCGTGATTGAGTTATTCCTTTTCCTCCCTTAAGCAAAGCAGATCCTACCCCTATCCCTATTTTACAACCCCAAACGTGGAAGTAAGAAGGTAAAAAACGTGCTTGAGTTATATGGCGCATCTGTGAAAAAATTGGCGCATGGTATGCTTAAGGTTGGCCACCACTGATTTAGACTGTCACTCGGGACAAAGAATCTGATCTAAGTTTGGATGTTCCAATTAAGGTTCCGCTGCAGAGATAGAGAGAGACAAGAGCAAATGCTTACGGGGGAAAAATTAAGAGATTTCTTAATATGCCAAACCTTTTTTTCTTTACTATATTCTTACTTTCTTGTTTCCTTTGCACGTTTCACTCGTCTCGTTTAGTTTGCATTCGTTTTTAACCATTGCAATTATAATCATTAATACATTCATTTAAAAATAAATGTCAGAAAGTCAGCAATGCAGGCTGCTTTGAGTCGTTTCTGAGAGGCAGAATCCTTCCGTCTTTTATATTTAACGCAGCGCCCAAAGTTGTGAAATAACCAATGCATAGCACTTCAGAAGCGATTGGAAACTAGTGACTGTAGGAGAGGATGAGGAACCTGTCTGTAATTCTTTTTTTTAAAATGCATGTTTTATTGGGATCCTGGAAGACTTCTATATGCTTCAACGCACCTTTCCAGAATAAAATCCAAAGTATTATACACCCAGACTTTCAGCCCGAGGACAAAATAGGAAACAATAACCATTTTTGACACTAAAATGGCAATGTTCAAAATACAAATGTATCGATGCTTTGTTGATAAGACACGATTGGCTACTTTGCACAAGCTATAAATTATACTTCCACATTCACAATGGCTGGATTCATACAATATGCTAAGCCTAAATCAAACTCATTACAGGCTTAGTGCAATGTGTGAATTGAGACATTGTCTACTGTTAACACTGGGGCTGTATAGTCCCGCAGAGAAAAAACAACAAATATAGACTTTTGCATATTACCTGAGGGCCTACAAATGCTTATGTAAATATAAACTGGCATGTTTCTAAGGTACCTCAAAACCTTATTGTCCCAAAATACTATCATAAACACCTCCAGAGGCTTCCAACAGCATATAGTAAAAAATAATTTTCTCAAAATTCAAAAAATAGCATAGACATAATTCTGTAAAATGAAGTCTGCAGTCCCAAACATACCTAAAAATAAATACATAAAAAATAAAATAAAATAAAGAATCAGAATCAGAATAGAGCTGGATGGGGCCTTGTAGGTCATTTAGTCCAACCCCAACACACACATCCAAATGCAATAACAAATGCAGCATGCCCGGGTCACATGACTGCAACCTGCAACCTTCCCAGCTGAATTCCAAAAAGCAAAGTCAATGAGGAAAGCCAGATTTGCTGAAGAAATCCGTGCTTCACTTAACAACTGCAGCGATTTCCTTAACTGTGTGGAAAAAAGATTATAAAATAGGCTGTGATTCACTTAACAACTTCCTCATCAACCAGAATTCTGGTTCCGTAGGTCACGGACTACTTGTAATCGTAATCAGGGTACCAAGGTTTCGAAATGCTGGATTAGAAGAAGAGACAGACAGCCCATCAATCTATGTTAGAATCTCAAGACTTAGAAAACCCTTCAGTTTGGCCCAAACAGATACAGGAAGTCCGTGACTTATGACCACAATCGAGCCTTCGTTGCTAAGCGAAGCATTTGTTAGGTGAATTTTGCCCCATTTTACAACCTTTCGTGCCACAGTTATTAAGTGAATCACTGCAGTTGCTGAGTTAGTAACCCGGTCGTTAAGTGAATCTGGCTTCCCCATTGACTTTACTTATCAGAAGATCATCACGTGACCCAGGGGACACGGCAACCGTCATACATATGAGTCAGTTGCCAAACATCTGAATTTTGATCACGTGACCAGGGGAAGGCTGCAATAGTTGCCATAAGTCACTTTTTTCAGTGCCGTTGTTAACTTCAGTCACTAAATGAACTGGTGGGCCTTCCTTCCTTTGGACATGTTCCAGAGAAGTCTATCTAGATCAGGGGTCTAGCTAGCTGGCTGAGGAATTCTGGGAGTTGAAGTCCACAAGTCTTAAAGTTGCCAAGGTTGGAGACCCCTGATGTAGATAGCCGTCATTTTCGTTTGGATTCTTCCAAGGAACAGGAGGTTGAACTCAGCCAACCTCAATGGCCTCTTCCAGTTCTAATAATAATAATAATATATTGTCATTGTACGTATATACACAGTACACCCATACAACGAAATTCACATAACGCTTCAAGACCAGTCCCAACACACATATGAAAAAGGTCGAACAGATACTACAGCAGGTTGCTGTAGTAGCAAAAGTTGCTCTTAGGAATCGCTTGCCCTGCCCGGAGAGCCAAGGTTGCTTGTTGCAAACAAAACTCTCCATCAGATCCATGGCTAAGTGCTTCACGGATGTTAGTCACCTAACTGACTCATCCGCTCCCAGGGCAGGGCACCTGAGGACAACAACAAACTTATTTAAGATTCAGTTCACTTCCGTCACCTTGTTTATTAGTTGGGGACCGAGCGTTGCATCCTCTGTCCCTTCCAAGATCACATCTGAATTTATTGCCCTTAAAAAAAAATAACTCCTCTTCCTCCCTTCCCCACCTTTGTAACAAGGGATGGCCACTTTCCTAAGGTTGGAAGGACAAGCAAGGAATGGCTACAGTCTGCCTCCTCATCGGGCTGCCATCCCTGGCTTCTTTTCAACCTTTATGAAAGCGACTTATAGATTATCGAGGCACCTGCGGCCCCGGTGCTGTTTGCAGACCCCTCTGAAAACAATGGAGCTAATTTCTCATAGGAAACACAAAAACTGAAAGGCCAATTTTAAAAGGCTGAGCGAGCATAAAGGGCTAAGGAGCTTGAAAAAAAATAAAGGAGAGTGCTTAGAGAGTTCTAGCACTTTGAGGCGGTATATATAAGTCTCACTAATAAATACATTAAATAAATAAATAAACAAGGGGGAAGAAACACCCCTATCCACTTGGATTCATTATCACTTTGTTTCAGGATTTTGGAGGGAGGAACCTGGTCCAGGTACCCAAACTTACACTCTACTGAGGCCCACTTACACCTTGGCTGGGTCTAAGGTCAAACTCAGGGCCCAGGGGCCAGATCTCACTTGCGGGGTGCTTAGATCTGGCCCACGGGGGCCGCCCTAGAAACAGTGAAGGACCAGCCCGCGGTGCCTCTGCCAGTGAAAACGGAGCTCCCAAGGGCCACGGGCGGCCCTCCTGAGCTCTGTTTTAGCTGGCAGAGGGTTGCAGGAGGCCATCGCAGTTGAAAATGGAGCTAGGGAGCCTGTTTTCGCTGGCAGAACGCTCAGGCCGCCACAGGCACTGACATGAGTGATGTTGAGCTGGCCATGCCTCCCCGGACCCCCCCCCCCCAAGGTCAAACACAACCCTAATGCGGCCCTCAATGTGATCGAGTTTGACACCCCTGGTCTAAGGGAATCTCTCTGAGAAAATTACCCTGTCCTCTCTCTTGTACCTTTTCCCAATCCACCTGAAGCATCCCTTACAGGTGTGTGAGATCCTCTTACACCTCTCCAAAGACACATGCTATTTTTCCTGTTGCAAAAGAGGGGGGGGGGAGGAAATTGGTTCTGGTTCTCCTTGCCCCTCGGTTGGGTTTTCCCCATCTTCGAAGTTCAGCGATGTCTCTTCCCAGCCCTCGAGGAAGCTATTATGGGATGGGAAGAGTTCACTTCTTGGCGCGATTTCTCATTTCACCTTCAACTGCCCTGCCTTTACTTCCAGCTTCTTAAAGTAGGGTATGTATCAGTACTGAACTCCGACAATAACTTCGTCCAGGGAAACTGAGGCAAAACCAACTCATCCCACGGAGTGGGTGAACCTCACAGATGCAGCTCCACCCCTCTCTCCTTCCCACTTCCTTCCCACTCAGGTTTTCATCAGGAAAAACAAAAAAGGAGGGAAAAAACCTCACTTGGCCTTAATGTTTAAAAAGTGACCTTGGCACCAGCCTCCCTTTCTCTCTCCTCCGCTCTTCCTTCCAAGAAGACTCTTTTAAACAGCTCAATCCAAAGCAGCCCCCTCCCCATATACACATTTTCCCTATTTGTGATGTGTGCAGGCCAGACAACAACAACCTATATACCCCCTTTTCCTTTTCCTTGCCTTGAATCTGACATCCCTGTAGGCAGTTGATCTCTCTCCTTGCACAAGTTCGTAAAGGTCGACAACTCACAAAACTTCCTCAAGCCGAAGAGTCACTTAACTATGTCACAAGCTGTATTTACTACACCTTAACACTAAACCCAACCGGGCCTAGCTTCACACAACAACCCAATTAACCAAGCCCAACCGTTGCATTCTTGCTCCCTTCCGAATGCACAAAACCGAAAAAACACCCCAAGGGTCTTGCAAGTTACAAATAGTTTACTGCACTGTTAGAAATATTCCGCCCCCCCCTCCCCGCCAGCCCCAACCGTTTCACTCACTCTTGCTTGCGCCGAAAACACCATCTCTAGCCAAGTGGCTCAGCACGATTTTAGGCGGATCCTAATAAGGAGCTACCCACCTCCAGATTTCATTGCATTTATGGGGTACAAGAGGGGAAGAAGAGCCTGGGATTTCCTCCTTAGGTTTGTGTGTGTCTCCCCCTTGTCTCCGGCGAGGGCAGTGCAGACCACCGCCCCCACCCACCCAAATTTTCCTTATCTCCGCAAATGAGCGGGGTACAGGAAGGGGAAGAGAGTTGGATCAATGTTTGGGCATGCACGTGTAGGAGAAACCACGAATGTAGGCTTGTTTAGGCTCGTGCATGCAAGGGGCAGGGTATAGGGGCGTGCGGGAGAAGGGGCGTGTTGGAAAGGGGGGGTTTGTGAAAAGGAGAAAGTGAAAGGAAATGGGAAAAAACGGAGGTTTCCAAGGCCCTTCTTGGAACGAACGGGGGGCAGGGGAGCAAAGAGAGCAAACTAGCAAGACCGCGCTCCGCGCAGGCGCACTTCGCTCACCTGACGATGCCGCCGCGGAGGGAGGGAGGGAAGGAGGTAGGAAGGGCTTTGGTGGTCTCGCGCCGCGCAAGCCGCCGCTCTTCTCCGCGTCTCCGCTCCAACTGCCCCCCCCTCCCGCCGCTCAGCTCTTCCTATTTCCCTTCCTGCCTCCTCAAGCCCCGCCCCTCCCGAAAGAAGCGACGCGGGCGGGCGCTGATTGGCGGGAGGCGGGCGGGCGGGCGAAAGCGGACACGTGCTGCCCGGCAGAAGGCGGCGCCGTCGCCTCCTGGTCTCCCTTCCCTTTTTTCTTTTCTTTCTTTCTTTCTTTCTTTCTTTCTTTCTTTCTTTCTTTCTTTCTTTCTTTCTTTCTTCCTTCCTTCCTTCCTTCCTTCCTTCCTTCCTTCCTTCCTTCCTTCTTTCTTTCTTTCTTTCTTTCTTTCTTTCTTTCCTTCCTTCTTTCCTTCCTTCCTTCCTTCTTTCTTTCTTTCTTTCTTTCTTTCTTTCTTTCTTTCTTTCTTTCTTTCTTCCTTTCTTTCTTTCCTTCTTTCTCTTTCTTTCTTTCTTTCTTTCTTTCTTTCTTTCTTTCTTTCTTTCTTTCTTTCTTTCTTTCTTTCCTTCCTTCCTTCTTTCCTTCCTTCCTTCCTTCTTTCTTTCTTTCTTTCTTTCTTTCTTCCTTTCTTTCTTTCTTTCTCTTTCTTTCTTTCCTTCTTTCTCTTTCTTTCTTTCTTTCTTTCTTTCTTTCTTTCTTTCTTTCTTTCTTTCTTTTGCAAAACCAGGGTTGTGGGGATGCGAGGGTGGGCTTCTAGGGGGAGGAGGGTGGGAAAGGATCAGATGCCCAGTGCAAGCATCCTGAAGGAAAGAGGATGCTGCAGGCAGGGACGTTGCAAGGGTGGGAGGGCTGTACACACCCACCCTGCGAGGTAGCCCAGGGGTGTTGAGGTCCCGCTCTTCGGATGAGTTGGGCTGTGACCGCCAGCATCCCCGCTGATGTAAACGATGGGAGTTGTAGTCCTACCCAATCTGGGAATTGGCTGAGCATTGCAGACGGGGAGAAGGAAGCTGGGATCGGACTGAATAAGCCACTTCTGGCTGGGAACCGAAATTGAACAGAAGAGAGGGTGACTGAATGAATGTGTGAATCCTTGCACCACCTTGTAAGCCCAGAAAGTGTTTCCGAGGCAGAGGCTTTCATGAAGCACAGTCTGCTACATGCCTTTGATCTTAGGCAACTCCTAGTGGTATCTCACTCCGTGGTTAAACCAACCATGATTTATCGAGTCAGTGACAAAGGATAGTGGGGTCCCCACAATGCACAAAGCTATTCGTCAGGGTTTACAAATCACAAATGGCTTAGTTCACACAATACAGCCAACCCGAACGAAAAACTAAATGCATTTGCAGACAAAGTTGGCCAAAGTTACGCTTTGCTTGCCAAGTTGTTGTTTTTTAGGATGCCTCATTTATCGACAGACTAAGCATTCCAAACTCAGGTTGGCCAGCCGTACAGTTAAGGCAATCGAACACTTCAGAATATTGACGGTTTTGCCATTTGTATAACCCCGGTGATCAAGCATTTAAGCTGCCTTCTCACGTGATGGCACTTGCCGGAGAATTGCAAATCCTTGAGATGCTTGTCTTTAAGCATTCGGGATTTGATTCGGTTCATGATGTCTTTTAACTTGCTGGCAAACAAATCCTTGAATTTGATGAGGCCTTCTGAATAGAGATGTACAGGATTAGAGTGTAATCCCTTGCAAATTACTATTTATGATTGTGGTTTAATAGTTGGCCACCTCGTTGTAAACAAACCACTCTTCTTTTCCCACAGGGGTGTTTTAAGTGCCTCAACCACAGGGTCCCTTGAGGGAAGGGATCTGGGATCCCTTGGTTTAGACCAGGGGTCTCAAACTCGCGGCCCACGGGTCAGATGCGTCTGACCCGTGGGGGGAAAATTTCCCGTGGGGGGAAAATTTGTGATACGTCATGTGACGTGTCCTCGCGAGTTTGACACCCCTGGTTTAGACACAGTTCCCTGTGCAACAGCACTGCTCCCTACAAGTACACGTCCTCGACTTACAACAGTTCATTTAGTGACCAAAGTTACAACGGCACTGAAAAAAGTGACTTATGACCGTTTCCCACATTTACGACCATTGCAGAATTTCCATGGTCATGTGATTTATATTCAGATGCTTGACAACTGACTCATATTTATGACGGTTGTAGCGTCCCAGGATCCATGTGATTCCCCTTTTGCGACCTTCCGACAAGCAAACTCAATGGGGAAGCCCGATTCACTTAACGACCGTTGTACTAATTTAACAACCGTAGTGATTCACTTCACAAATGTGGCAAGAAAAGTCATAAACACAATAAGGTATTCTATTGCGAGTACCTTATTCCACCAGACTTGAAATATTGGGATTAGACAATTTAGAAGTACGTCGCCTTCGATCTGATCTAAATGTAGTTCATAAAATCATATAGCAAAAAGTCCTTCCTGTTAATAACTACTTCAGCTTCAACCGCAGCAATACACAAGCACACAATAGATTCAAACTAAATGTAAACTGCTCCAAACTCGACTGCAGAAAATACGACTTCAGCAACAGAGTGATCAATGCCTGGAATGCACTACCTGACTCTGTGGTTTCTTCCCCAAACCCCCAAAACTTTAACCTTAGACTGTCTACAGTCGACCTCTCCCCATTCCTAAGAGGTCTGTAAAAGGGCATGCATAAGCGCACCATTGTGCCTACCGTCCCTGTCTTACTGTCCTATTGTCCTCATTTATCTGTACTTTTTGCTTTTGTTATGTTTATACAAACAGCTACTATCTTGTACATGTTTGACAAACAAATAAACAAACAAATAAATTCTCAAGCGGAGCAGGCCAAGCTAACTGGCTTTATGTAATGATTTTCCCTATGTTATTTTGAGCCTCAGGTCTTTCATCACTGCTGACTTTTGTAGAAGTCATCAAACATAAACGGTGCAGAAGAGACAGGATTCTTACAGCATTGCTTTCAAAAATTGCCCTATATGTGCAATTTTATCAGCCTGATCTCTCTCTGCATGCATTAGTAATAGTTGTTGCATAGGATTTTCACGTGGCTTCAGAAGGGTAGGTCACCTGCCTGCATTAGCAAGAAGGAAACCGAGGCTTGCCTTTTAAAATGGGGGTATACTGTGCATTGCGTTTATTTATTATTTATTAAATTTATACGCTGCCCATCTCGTCGTCAAGCAACTCTTGTATTATATCCTGATTGGTCGGAGATTTTTTTTTTTCTAAATTAAATACGCTTTAACTTTTTTTTTTTGGCGTCACAATATTTTCACCATACCGAAATCAGGCAACCACAAGATCAAGGATGGGAAAATGTATTGCCATTTAACAGGGGATGAACTTAGTTCGGTTGCTGTCAGCGAACAGAAAACATTTCTTCTTTTGGCAGAATTGTCCAAGTCATGTACAGTTTTGGAGTTTAAAAAGAAAAGAGAGCAAGCTTTTTAAGTCACCTAAGTTAGTAAATATCTAGATCACCCGATCACAAAGTTTTCTTTGAATTATCGTGATTTGTTTAAACCTGAAACTAAAACTTTAAATTAACATCTGCAAATGCTAGTATTAGCATTTTTTGCTACTTGCCATACATAACCAATAGTTTATAAAGGAAAGCCACAACTTTCCCAGTTTCTCAAATAATAGGATAATTCAGATCAAGATCGACATATTCAGTTACTAAAAATTTAAGTCACCTAAGTTAGTAAACATCAAGATCCTCTGGTCACAAATGTTTGTTTGAAAGGTTGTAGTATGTTTAAATCTGAAATTTAATCTATAAATTAACATCTGCAAATACTAATACTTTTTGCCGCTTGCGATACTTAACCAATAGGATATAGAGGAAAGGCGTATCTTTGCCATTTTCTCAAATGATAGGATATACAGACTACAGGATCCAGATATTCAATGGCTAAAAATTTGGAACAAACGTTCTAAATCTTTTAAGCATATTCCATACTTTCACCAATATTTAGAGATCTGTTTTAGAATGCCTTATTTGATCTTTGAGCATCTCGCAGGCAGGTAGGGCTTGATTTAAGCATGATTTCTTAAACAAGCCATCATGGCTAAGTTCACACAACATGTTAAACCTTTAACTCTGAGGGGTCCTTGGTGCTCTCTGAGCTTGCTTGTTTTCTGGCAGACGTTTCATTACCCAACGTAGGTAACTAGCACTGATAATGTTACCTAGTTTGGGTAACGAAGCATCTGCAAGAAAACAGGCAAACTCAGAGAGCACCAAGGAGCCCTCATGTCAACCCTGAGCTACGAATATTTTCTCCTTTATTTAACCTTTGACTCGTAACAACCGAGTTCACGTGACATGCAAGGCCCCAATCTGGCAGACCAGTGGTGGGTTCCTACCAGTGCGGTCCACTCTATAGCACTGGTAGCGGCCCGCTGGTGACGTCACAGTACCGGTGCGGTCGGTTGCCGGTGCTTGGGCGCCGCCATTTTTTTTAAAAAAAAATTATTTAAATTTTTTAAAAAATTTTCTTCTGCGCATGCCCAGAAGCCAAGCTTCCGGCACTACACATGCACTGCCTTCCTACCCCACAGTGAGTCCAAGCAGGGGAGGATGGCTGAGGGAGCGCGTGAGACGCTGAAAGAACGGGCGGCAGGAGCTATCTCCATTCCCCTCCCTTCAGCAGTCCGAGAAGCCACAAACGCGCGGTGATGATCCCAGGCATTTTTGCACGTTCGAGGCTTCTTGAGCTGCTGAGGGGAGGGGGAATGGGCGGCAGGAGCCTAGGATCATCAAATGGGGAGAAGCATTCAGGCTGGACGGAGCCTCCTAGAAGAACCGCTGCCGCGGTCTTGCTGCTCCCGCTGCGGGGAGCTGCGTTCCCTGCTTCTCCGGCCGCTGCCAAGCTCCTGAGGCCCACGCCCACCCGGTCACATGGCTGGCAAGCCACACCCACAGAGTGGTAGTAAAAAAATTAGGAACCCGCCTCTGTGGCAGACCATTACCCGAGCTTAACCTGTGTGTGAACTCTTCCCCTCTACAAAGAGAAACGCTGACTAGAACTCGTACAGGAGAAAACTCACCTTTCTCACATCAACCATTCACAAGACATGGCAGGCAGGACTTTGTAGGCAAACATACAGGGAACATAGAGGAGAGGACTTAGATGGATGGAGGTGGCTTTGTTGATCCTTAACATCACACTTGCCGAAACGTAGGGGGGGAAGAAAAAAAAAAACACCTTAAGAGCAAATGGTACAGCTGACGGCAGATAGTGTTTGTCAGGCATTTGAGGACATCAAATCTTTAGAACGCCCCCTCTTATAACCTCGCCCCTTCTCCCTCTTCATCTTTCTACCCTCACGACAGCTTTACGTTCTTTGCTTTCTTGCGGCTGCCTTGTGAACAAATGTCCTTTTAAGCAGCAGGGCAGTGATGTCAGCAAGAGCTTTATGACTTCAATGTGAGGTCACCCTCCTTATCCTTCTCCTCCTCCTCTCTCAACAAAAGGGAAGGGGAATGCTTTTCTCTAGAAAGCCTTTTCAGATGTTTGAATAGAATAGACAAGAATAACAGAGTTGGAAGGGAACTTGTAGGTCATCTAGTCCAACCCCCTGCTTAACAGCATTTAGCAATAGCACTTAGACTTATATACCGCTTCACAGTGCTTTACAGCCCTCTTTAAGCGGTTTACAGAGTCAGCATATTGCCCCCAACAATCTGGGCCCTCATTTTACCGACCTCGGAAGGAGGGAAGGCTGAGTCAACTTTGAGCCTGGTAAGATTCGAACTGCAGAATTGCAGGCAGCCAGCAGTCAGCAGAAGTAGCCCTGCAGTACTGCATTCTAACCACTGCGCCACCACGGCTCTTCAAGCAGGAGACCCTGCACTTACAGTATTTCTGACTGATGGTAGTCCAGTCTCTTCTTGAAAGCCTCCAGTGATGAAGCTCCCACAACTTCCGAAGGCAACTTCTGTTCCATTGGTTGATTGTTTTCACTATCAGAAAATTTCTCCTTATTTCCAGGTTGAATCTCTCCTTGTTCAGTTTCCATCCATTATTCCTTGTCTGGCCTTCAGGTGCTTTGGAAAATAGCTTGAACTTCCTCCCCTCTGTGGCAGCCCCTCAAATATTGGAACACTGTTATCAATTCCCCCCTGGTCCTTCTCTTCACTAGACTAGCCGTACCCAGTTCCTGCAACCGTTCTTCATATGTTTTAGCCTCGAGTCCCCTAATCATTTTTGTTGTTCTTCTCTGCACTCTTTCTAGAGTTTGCAAGGATGGAGGTCTATAGATCCTACAGGAGAGAATATACGTTGCTCAGGGTTGACTGAGCTGGGGCTGTTTTTTGCAGGTATTTGGTCGCCAGGCTGCATAACATCAATGCATGCACTGGCTATGAACAGCCAGCAAACTCCATTCTCCCATTCACTGATGAGATTACATAGCCTGATTAGATAACTTCTGCAGGGAAACAGCCCAGCACAGAAAGAACCCAATACAGATCCTGATTACTACATCATAAGTATGTGGGCTGGGTCAAGGATTGTGTTTGGCAAATAAGCACTTAATAGCAATAGCAATAGCAATAGCACTTAAGACTTATATACCGCTTCATAGTGCTTTACAGCCCTCTCTAAGCGGTTTACAGAGTTCAGCATATTGCCCCCAACAATCTGGGTCCTCATTTTACCAACCTCAGAAGGATGGAAGGCTGAGTCAACCTTGAGCCAGTGAGATTTGAACAGCTGAACTGCTGAACTAGCAGTCAGCTGAAGAAGGTTGCAGTGCTGCTTTTAACCACTGCGCCACCTCAGCTTAAGTCATGTGTCAGGCACAAATTCCATTTATGCCCAAGCATAAATGGAATAGAATAGAATGGAATGGAATGGAATGGAATGGAATGGAATGGAATGGAATGGAATGGAATAGAATAGAATAGAATAGAATAGAATAGAATAGAATAGAATAGAATAGAATAGAATAGAATAGAATTCTTTATTGGCCAAGTGTGATTGGACACACAAGGAATTTGTCTTTGGTGCATATGCTCTCAGTCTACATAAAAAGACAAGAAACATTCAGCAAGAATCGTAAGGTACAACACTTAATGATAGTCATAGGGTACAAATAAGCAATCAAATCATACTAGGAAACAATCAATATAAATCCGTAATGATGCAAACAAGAAAGTTACAGTCATGCAGTCATAAGTCATAAGTGGGAGGAGATGAATGATAGGAAAGATGAGAAGATTAATAGTAATAGTAATGGAGACTTAGTGAATAGTTTGACAGTGTTGACGGGATTATTTGTTTAGCAGAGTGATGGCATTTGGGAAAAAACTGTTCTGGTGTCTAATTGTCTTGGTGTGCAGTGCCCTATAGCATTGTTTTGAGGGTAGGAGTTGAAACAGTTTGTGTCCAGGATGCGAGGGGTCAGTATATATTTTCACAGCCCTCTTTTTGACTCGTGCAGTATGCAGGTCCTTAATGGAAGGCAGGTTGCCAGTAATTGTTTTTTCTGCAGTTCTGATTATCCTCTGAAGTCTGTGTCTGTCTTGTTGGGTTGCAGAACCAAACCAGACAGTTGTAGAGGTGCAGATGACAGACTCAATAATTCCTCTGTAGACATTGTACATAAAAGTGTACTCCTGGTAATTGCAATACATTCTAATTCTATATTTCAGAACTTTATGGCATCTTCGTGCAATTTTATTGTCTAAAGCTAAAGCTCACCAAGGTCAATTTAAAAAGGTAAAAGATTTAATAGTAAAGTTTATTTGTGGTTATTGACTAATCAAATGCAGTATACCGAAATGCAACTAAAATAATTAAACATAAGAGTAAAATCAGACATGAAATAGCCTAATTACTAAAAGGAGACAGTAAAGTAACATTAATCTATTAGGATGGGGTACAGAGATGAATTCGGATTGTACAAGTTTCTTCTCTGGATCCTCGACTTGAAATCCAGCTGTTTTTATTATTGTTGTTCATTGCACAGTCAGCCAGATGTTCAGACTGGATTTGGCATTTTTGCCTGCCTATCGAGTCCTCCCCAAGGACCTTATTGCCTTGTGGCAAGATGGGTAGCAAACAAATTTAACAAACAAACAAACAAACAAGCAAACAATAAATAAAATCAATAAATAGTAGACAATTATTGTTGTTTGATGGTGTAGGAAGCCCGCCACCGGAGATTAAAATAATCTTTATTCTTAATATTAAAAGGGACAGGATAGAATATTTCCCCAAAGGAGAAACAGAGAAAACATGTTCTTAAAGGCAGAAAGCAACCCCAATCTTTCTTAATAGCCGCCAGCAGATGCCTGAAGTCTTTAGAGATGGAGATTTTGTGCCCATTAAGAAATCCAGGCCAATCTATTCATCAACAAAACACCTTCAGCTCCAGTTGATGAGATTAAGAAGGACAAGACATGACTTTTAGGACATAATAGGATTAACCCATTGAAATAGCAAAAGACACAAGGCTCACTACATTGCACAACCCCCTAGGAGCATCTCAGAACCCTATAAAAATCTATCCATTCCTAAGCCACCCCAGAAACATGTCTTATGTCAATGAAGTTTCTGGATTCCAAATAAACCTTCTTTCCTTGCAGCCAGTCAACCTCCATTTTATTTCCAGCACCTTTCTCCCGGCTTGGAACCGGACCGGATTCCAATGGTGTTACAGATATTGTTGCAGGATGTAAGCTGTTTCAAGTAAAGCTGCCTTTTGCAATTGACCGATGTTGAATTTGTCAATGCCGATGGTATTTGAATGATGCTGCTCCAGTTGTTTTGGGATTGGACCCAGGGTGCCTATTACTATTGGTGCTACCTTGGTCATTCTATGTCTATTTACAGGTCTTTGTTTTGTTATCTTCTACAATTATTATTACATCACACCTGCAAGAACAAGGCTAGCAACCTGAATACGTTTATATTCTGGGTGGGTTCTCTGATAATCTCAGATATGATCTTAGTACATACCCTTATAGCTAGTCATTTGCACTTAGAAGAGCCACACAATAGTGACTTCATGCACACACACACACACCCATACAGGCTGCTGATTTCATAGCTGGCAATGTGCCAACTTTCCTAAGAGACCCGACTGTTTGTTATTGAAAGCTCAGTTAGACTATATTCAAGGAGATGGTTGCACAATTTGCATAAGTGCACCAACGTGCCTACCGTCCCTGTCCTACTGTACCCATTTGTATGTACTCGTTTTATGCGTTTATGGCTATGTTTTGCTTCTTTATATCCATTTATTTGTGCCATTTTTTCATGTGTCCTGTTTCCTTGCACTTGTTGACAAATAAATAAATAAATACGTAAGTAAGTAAATAAGTAAACAAACAAACAAACAAACAATGAAGGCTGTCCAACAGAGGTCTGAAACGTGCAAAGGGCATCAAGTTCTTTGGAAAGTGGCATTATTTCATGAAATGGGTCCTGTGAGAAGCAGTTTCCATGGGTATTTTTAGACAGCAAGACTTTTGGTCACGCCACGCTTCCAATTCTGCTTGAAAGCATGGCCGGATTGATGGGTTTTGACTGCTTGCAGATCTCCCAAGCTTACAGAGAAACAACAGCTGATCAGCGGTCTGTTCCTCCTAGTAAACCACTGAGCATGGAAAACTCTCACGGAATCATCCCAGTTCATTGGCTCATATCCAGAGGTGATATTCAGCCGGTTTGCACAGGTTCGGACGAACCAGTAGTGGCTATTTTGAGCAATTCGGAGAACCAGCAAATACAACCTCTGGTTGGCGCCGCCATCCCACCCCCGCCGTTCCCTGTCCTATATTCCCTATTTTTTTAAACTCAGCTGATTCATGCAGCAGAGCGGATTGCCGCGCTCTTGGAGACGGAAAGAGACAGCCCCCACCTTTCTTAAGAGACCCCAGCAGACTGGGCCAACCTATCTACAAAACAAAAGACCTTCAGCTCCAGGGTGATGGGATTAAGACATGACCCTCCAGGACATAATAAGATTAATCCACTAGCAGGAGAGCTCACTACATTGCACAATCTCCTAAGGACATTGCATCAGAGTCCAAACTTCAACCAAACCTGAGAGCCCAGACAACCTACAGAGCCAGCTATGATCCCTACAACAGCCAATAGAATACATGTTCTTGCACAGGAACAGGAAGCTCAAGTGCAAAGCCCTAAGAGAAGGTATAAATACCCTCCACTCTCCACTCCATGTGGTCAGCTACCCAGAATCACACGTGCTTGGTGTTTCTGCTTCACCATTAAACCATCTTTCCAATCAGCCTCCATGTTTCCAGTGTTTTTCTCCCGGCTTGGAACTGAACCAGATGGATATTTTCTTCCAACAAAGGACATTGTAAAAACAAAAAACCCAAAAGACAGGATTTCATCCTTCTTCCTTAAAAGAAAACAACAACAACAACAACAAGAAGAAAGCATCCAGCTGTGAAGGAAGAATTGGTTTCTGTCCACTTCCTGAGCTATTGGAAGAGTCATGATGCCCACAAGACAGTTGCGTGGCTCAAAATTAATTGAGAAACAGCTGATCCACCTGCTCTTCAAAAAATGTAAAGAGAGAGCCATCCCGGGTAGTCACGTTCAGGATCTGTGAAATGTGGAAGGTGTTGTACAAGTTGTAAGCCCTGATCTTGCTTAAATCTGGTGAGTCAGTGTGCCTTCGATTGCGTTGTCACCTGTAGAGTGATGGTGATCCCTAACAATATTGGGAAACAGAGAAGGAAGCATATTGTTCCAGGAAAGGGACAATACATCAGCCATTGGTGTTGCAACAGTGACAATCCACTGTTACCAGTGGTGGGTTGCTACCGGTTTGCCCCGGTTCGGGCAAACCGGCAGCGGCGGGAGGCTCCGCCCACCCACCCGGTCGTCATTAGGGAGCTTCTGCGCATGCACATCTCCGAACCGGTAGCAAAGGTAAGGGAACTGACTGTTACTATAATGTAGAGTGGGAAGGGGACATTTAGGCCACCAAGTTCATCTTCTGCCCCAGTGCAAGGATCCAGATTGACCCAGAAAAAGTCTTCTGAATCTCAGAGGGGAAGAAATTCTATAGGGCAGGCCCTGCGACAGCAAAAAAACACAGTTCCGTGGTCCTACAAAATGATATTGTTGAATAAGCGAGACCCAGAATACACCCTCCCTATCAGATCTGATGGTCCCACAAGCAGCTTGATCTGCAGAGGTTTCAAGACTGTAACATTTATTCAGTTAAACAGTAGTTAAACAAACAATGGTTTGACACATTGGCTGAACTCAGCCTGTTCTATTCTCTACTTGCCTATTTCATCTCTCTGGAAATGTCTGTGAAATGCTTGTCTGAATGGAAGACAAGAGTCAACAATAACTGATTGTTATTAGTTTGCTTGACTGCTAAATGAGAATCCCGGTACACAGTCCGTTTTAAATGTTAATTGTTTCTTCTTTTTTGAAAAAGATCCAGATAAGATCATTAGGTGAAATGTTCTACGCACTGGACCCAGCTGAACTAGCGATGGGGTGCCCATTAACGTTGGCAGAATATATGTCGCTAAATTCCAACTTGTGGAATGGAAGCTAATAGTATGCTTGGTTCTTGATTCCCCTTAACAGCAGTTTTAATCTACACTGAAGCAACGCAATTAAAATGAACCCACCATTTCCTAATCTTTATGGTCACCGAACTTAAACTATTTCTGCTCTGTCGGTAGCTGGTGATTCTCAATCCTCATTTCTCACGTGAACTAAAGTGATTGGGGAGGAGGGGGGCTGGAGATAGGCCTTTTTGATGATAAAGCCGTTGATACAGTGAGTTGCTTACCTTGTTTCTCAAGAAGTAATAAACATACGGTAAGACTTTTGTGGTTTACAAGACGGTGTTTCCTTTCTCCTTATGTTTTGGTTGGAACAGAAGTTGCCTTTGGAAGTTGTGGGCGCTTCATCACTTGAGACTTTCAAGAAGAGATTGGACTGCCATTTGTCAGAAATGGTGTAGGGTCTCCTGCTTAAGCAGGGGTTGGACTAGATGACCTAGAAGGTCCCTTCCAACTCTGTTAATATGTAAATACTCTATTTTTTAAAAATGACATTTGTTACTCTTAGAGAAAGTATCTCTTGCTGGCTTGAAAGTCTATCATTTGCTGCTAGGTGGCAGTCTCCTGCAGCACAACTGGAACAGAGCTGCCAAAATTCTTATTCGCTTGAAATATGTTTGAGATATACTGTATATTCTAAGAACAGCCTAAGTCCTACAAAGCCAGGCAGATGAACGAGACACATATGCAAGTAATTATAGATGCTCCCCACTCTCCCTCCATATCATTATTATTATGGTAAGGGTATGCTTGAATCAAAACTTATCTCAATTACAAATGCAGTATTCGATGACCTGGTTTTGCTTAATTGTGGTTTCTAGAACTGCAGAAAAAACAATTACTACCAACCTGCCTTCCATTGAGGACCTGTATACTGCACGAGTCAAAAAGAGGGCTGTGAAAATATTTACTGACCCCTCGTATCCTGGACATAAATTGTTTCAACTCCTACCTTCAAGATGCTATAGAACACTGCACACCAGAACAACTAGACACAAGGACAGTTTTTTCCGAAACGCCAACATTCTGCTAAACAAATAATTCCCTCACACTGTCAAACTATTCACTAAGGCTGCATTACTATTACTATTAATCTTCTCATCGTTCCTATCACCCATCTCCTCCCACTTATGACTGCATGACTGTAACTTTGCTTGTATCCTTACTATTTATATTAATATTGATTGTTTCCTACTATGATTTGATTGCTTATTTGTACCCTAAGTGTTGTACCTTATGATTCTTGATGAACGTATCTTTTCTTTTATGTACACTGAGAGCATATGCACCAAGACAAATTCCTTGTGTGTCCAATCACACTTGGCCAATAAAGAATTCTAATCTAATCTAATCTAGACTAAAGCACAACTGGGTTCATATTAAGCTGCAAACAGAGTCATATACACCCACAATGGCTGAAAATGTACAATATTCTATAACAAAACAGTAATTATTATGTCCCAACCCCCCAAAAACCAAACCAAACCAAAACAAAAACAAAAAGCAGCACCACAATATTACACTTTGGCGCAATGGCTGATTGTACTTTGTAAACCTTAGGGGTAGTTTACTAAACTTTAAGGCAGTTGGAAAGCTAAAGCATAACCTGAAAGGCAGTTAATAACTCTAAGCTCTGAACTTAATGGTCCTTTAGGGTCCCTTCTTCAATTAGAAAGATTTATTACTTTGCATTTACTCTATGATCCCCATGCTTGTGATGCAATAGCAATAGCACTTAGACTTACCAGTATATACAGTTCCATAGTGCTTTACAGCCCTCTCTAAGCGGTTTACAGAATCAGCCTATTGCCCCCAACAATCTGGGTCCCCATTTTACTGACCTCAGAAGGATGGAATGTTGAGTCAACTTTGAGCCAGTCAGGATCGAACTGCTGGTAGTCGGAAGAGTTATCCTGCAGTACTGCATTCTAACCACTGTGCCACCACGGCTCTTCCTTCCTTCCTTCCTTCCTTCCTTCCTTCCTTCTTCCTTCCTTCCTTCCTTCCTTCCTTCCTTCCTTCCTTCCTTCCTTCCTTCCTTCCTTCCTTCCTTCCTTCCTTCCTTCCTTCCCACTTAGCAATAGCACTTAGACTTATATCCCGCTTCACAGTGCTTTACAGCCCTCTTTAAGCAGTTTACAGCATATTTCCCCCAACAATCTGGGTCCTCATTTTACCGACCTTGGAAGGATGGAAGACTGAGTCAACCTTGAGCCAGTCAGAATCGAACTCCTGGCTGTGGGCAGAGTCAGACTGCAATACTGCATTCTAACCACTATGTCACCAGGGCTCTTGCAACCTCCTACATAACTGACATCGCCATCTGGGTAACATCATAACCAACTCTAAACATAGTTCTTGGACTTTGTTCCTCTCTAATGGTTTCCTGACATTTTTGTGAATGTGTGTGTGCGTGTGTGTTTAGTTTAGTTTAGTTTAGTTTAGTTTAGTTTAGTTTAGTTTAGTTTAGTTTAGTTTAGTTTAGTTTAGTTTAGTTTAGTTTAGTTTAGTTTAGTTTAGTTTAGTTGTTTGGTTTGGTTTGGTTTGGTTTGGTTTGGTTTGGTTTGGTTTGGTTTGGTTTGGTTTGGTTTAGCTTATTGTCATTGCACATGGTACAATGAAATTAAATGCCGTCTTCAGTGTACATTATAAAAATAAAAACACAAACATACATCCTTTACATTCTGTATAATTGAAATTGAAAACTCAATATTGCACTATACTGTAGAATTCAATATAGTTACTGCCCTGGGATAGAAGCTGTTTTTCAGCCTATTTGTCCTTGTTTTTATTATCCTGTACCGTCTGCCAGATGGTAATAGTTCAAAAAAAGGGTGCCTAGGATGAGATGGATCTTTAAGAACGTTTTGAACTTTCTTAAGGCAGCGGGAGCTATAAAGCTCTTCCAAAGAGGGGAGAGGGCAACCAATGATCCAATGAAGTGTGTGTGTGTGTGTGTGTGTGTGTGTGTGTGTGTGTGTGTGTGTGTGTGTGTGTGTTAATTCAGCAGGAGCAACAGCTTATTGATTCAAGTGACACAAGGGCTCCAGTAAATGTTTCAGCAAACAGAGGATGGGGCAGTTTAGAGAACAGCAGATATGAAATGGGAAGACTGGGAATTTCCAACTTCTTGTTATTTCAGCTTTTTTTTCCAGCACAGGATGCAACCCACTTATCTATTGAATACAGAATCATTGTCATAAATTTATTCTATTACCTCTCTGACAAGCTGGGACTTTCCCCTGTGGCAATAAATCATCAAATTATATGTGCTAGAAAGGGTGTTTTGGTTTGGTCGTGTCAAAATGAGAAAGAACAAAAAGTTCCATTGCCTTTTGGGCAAAAGCTAAAGATACTGGAAAGGATTTAAAGGGGCAATCCTTTATATACGTGCACATTTCTTCATTTTCCACAAAAGACGGATGTGCATTATTTTTTGGCCTGAGCCCAACTTTGTTCCAAAGAGCTTAAAGCCAGGGAGGGAAACCGGCAGCCTTCCCCCAAATTTTTAAAGGCCTTCAACAGGGTTATCCCAGCCTTGGGTGAGAGCTCTCTAACTCTCCCTATAAAGAAGAAAGTAAAAAGGGGATTAGAAATAGGGCTACTAATATCTAGATGACTGCTAGATACCAGCAGAGAGATACGGAAATCTTTGCTGCCATCTGTTAAATGCCTGGTTTTCTTTCAGCCAAAATACGGTAGCCCTAATTGGAAAAACAGCACAGGAGAAAAAAACTTCGCTGAAAATGGTAGAATATCAATAAAAAGTAATATTTGTAGCTCAGGTTGAACTGTCGGGTCCTCTCTGAGCATGGTTGTTTTCTTGCAGACATTTCATTACCCAACTAGGTACCATAATCAGTGCTAGAAGAAGTGTGCTCTCTGTTTATATACTCATGGCTTGCCTTGTCAGTGTTGATGGGAGAGTTCTTGGTGGTTCTTGGATTAAAAAGTTAAAGGTAAAGGTTCCCCTCGCACATACGTGCTAGTCATTCCCGACTCTAGGGGGCGGTGCTCATCTCCGTTTCAAAGCCAAAGAGCTGGCGCTGTCTGATGACAATTCCGTGGTCATGTGGCCGGCATGACTAAACGCCGAAGGCGCACGGAACGCTGTTACCTTCCCACCAAAGGTGGTCCCTATTTTTCTACTTGCATTTTTTACATGCTTTCGAACGGCTAGGTTGGCAGAAGCCGGGACAAGTAACGGGAGCTCACCCTGTTACGCGGCGCTAGGGATTCGAACCGCCGAACTGCCAACCTTTCTGATCGACAAGCTCAGTGTCTTAGCCACTGAGCCACCGCATCCCCTAATCGGTTCCTGGATTAGGCTGTTGCAGTGGTGAAATCCTCCCGGTTCGGGCGGGCCAGTCGGTCGTCGTAGAGCCGATAGAGATGATAGAGACGAAAGCGATCGCAGCGCGAGCCTTCCCCCACCCGCTTCCCCGCCTGCCTGGATGCCGCCATTTGGGTTCTTTGACCCTCTGTGCACGCGCAGAACGCTTTGCGCATGCGCAGAGGGTAAAAGAACCCAAATGGCGGCATCCAGGCAGGTGGGGGAAGCGGGTGGGGGAAGGCTCGCACTGCAATCGCTATTGGCTCTATCGGCTCGATGACGACCGACCAGCCCACCCGAACCGGGAGGATTTCACCCCTGGGCTGTTGTTTATTGCTTGACTATTTGTCTGAGTTGATGTTGCTTGATTTGGGGAACTACACATTTCCCATTCTTAAATAACTATCACATGGATATGTAGTGATTAATAGCAATAATTACGTATGCTCTCAGCT